>OY796884.1:12078639-12696408 GCA_963680785.1 Diplosoma virens | reverse complement strand
AGTCCAGTGAAGTTATGCTGAGAAAGAACAAGGTACACCAATTTGTACCTTGTGGCTAATCTTTTACTTGTGGTTTTTAAGCCACAAGTAAAATCAAAGCCCAGTGATGCCAAGAGTGCTCAAATCATATAAAATGATGAGCAATGCATAGTGCAACAGCATCACTGTCTTCTCAGCCAGAGTGCTCGACCTGCAAGAGCAGGGAGCATAAGTAACTGGAGACAGTACTGTTTCGACCTTTCGGGTCTCATCAGTCCAGTGAAGTTATGCTGAGAAAGAACAAGGTACATATATTATATATATTATATATACGCTCGCTAAATCGCAATGGAGAGACGATAGACGAGGACGACAAAGCGAAAGCGGACAACGAAGACGAAGAGAGAGATGAATAAAGCGAAAAGTGTCGCTTTGAGAGAAAGTAGAATTTAAGGCAAGCGTTGAACTTATTTTGCGCTAACGTTTTGGAGTTGTGTTCTATGGAGATAGAATTATTTGTGTCGATTGAATCAAGTTATAGCGTTGATTTCGCTTTGCAGTTTGGCAAAGTGTGGAATACAATTTTGTCGGTCGTTAATTTTGTAATGCATTCGTTCTATTAGAGACAGTGGTCTCTGTTTGTTTGTGAAGAAAAGCCTTTAACGAATCGATCCGAGTTTCGTTCAAACCAACTGTACTAAAGCTTCAGGCTCATAGCAGGCTGCTTCTTGAGCCGGAATAAAATAAAATTTAAACACAGCTTTGTTTCAGCGCAGGTATTCGGGTTACCTATCGCAACTGGTCCTTTAGGATTCCCAAGCAAAGTATATGACAGAGATTATGTAATTTTCTTGAAACAAAATCAGGATAAATGTTTGGCTATCCAACATATAAATTTTTTCATACAAACAATTATTTTTTATAAGTAGAAATTGAAATTAAGTTTAAAATAAAAGTCTTTAGCTGCATTATTTATATTGGAGGTTCCCAATCTTTTTAAATACATTTCTTTCTTTGCTTAATTTGAAACTTTTTATTCCTCCTTTTGTTCATTTTAAAGCTTTTTCCCCTTTGATAAATCGAATAACCTCAAGCAGTGATGTAGTCGAGACCACAAAGGTTGAAACCGAGACCGAGACTCAATAATTTTTCTGATATGAAGACCGAGATCGAGACCGGAAAATTTCGAGACTTAAAGTTCCAGGCTGAGAACAAAAATAAATAATCGAAACCAAGACCGAGACCGCGATCGAAAAATTTGAGAAAAATATAGTTATTTGCAAAAACAATAAATATTTTGAAATGTAATCTAAGATTACATTTTATATAAACAAGCATCCGTAAAATGTTCGAAAGGGCTTTGCTCTGTGTTGTTGCATCATTAAACGATTTATTTTAAAAAAAACCTCAACTAAAGCAGAAGATAGTCGAAACGCGCAAGGCTAGCTGTTTAACAATGTAGAAAAAAAGCAGGAAATTCCAACAAAATTTTTTAAAAACTCAAAAATCTTAAAGGCAAGGTCATCACAGTAATGGTTGAAACTTCATTTAAATATTTGATTAGTTCAGCTATTTGTGTTGGCATGTTGCAGTTGTTGGATATGTTGGCTATTTTTGACTTACATAAAATGGGATTGTTCTAATTAAAAACGACGACCAATTATGCAGATTAAAAACTTTTAAACTACTGGCTGGTTTTTCTTTTAGTACTATCCCTGTTTATTTTCTGTGTATCTTTTGATTAGGTCATTTGGAGTAGGTTTGTAAAACCTTGGTCCTTTTCTCCCTCGTCATATTAACATTTTTTTGGCTTAACCATAAAGCAATTTCGTATTCAGTTTTAAACAATTAGATTCATACATTTGTTATGGAGAAGGGGGATTGAAACCCGAAAATACGACCACTATAATCCGTAATGGTGCAATAAAAAAGAGCCATTTTTAAAGATTCACTTAAAACTTTATAAAACTATTTTTTAATTGTAATATTAATTATTTTATTTTTATTTTTATCTTCATGACACCCTGACTGCCAGGAAATTGTAGGAGGTGCTATTCATAGAAAAACTGAGATATTACATTGAACTGCTTCCAGAGAAGCCAAGATATTGCAGTTTGGTTGAAATTTTTTATTTTGTTTTTTAAGATTATATTTAGAGATATGATCAAAATTTAGACTGCCTGCTAGATTGCCAAGCAAGGAAAAGTGACGTAAAGCTTTTTTTAAGAACACAAAAGAATGGCGAGAAAAGGCTTTGAATCACGACAGTGTCGATCAAGTTTGCCATCAATCACGGCGCTCTTAACCATTCAACCACGCTGCCAAAAAATGTAAGTAAAATTGAAAACCTTTTTTGCCCTTTACTTTTTCAAGCCCTAATTTTCTTTTAATTGAAAAAAATCTTTATTTTATTTGAACAGTTTCTAAGCTGTCTTAGTGCTACTCTAAATCTTTGACCATCATTATTCCTGGAAGTCTTTTAACCCCTAACTCTCCCCTTTTTCTGATACGCCTATGAATTCATAGATCACAACTTTTTAACTGGTGGCTAAACGGGTTGTTGGAAACGTGTTCGAGTGTTTAGAGCGTCGTAATTGTGATCAAAACAGCTTCGGTTCAAAACCCACTCGCGCCATTTTGCTGTGTCCTTGAAAAAAATATTTTACGGCATATTTCTCTTGCTTGGCGGTCTTGGCAAGCAGTTCTAAATTTTCGTCGTATCTCTTTAAATAGCTAAAAATCAAAATAAAACGCTTTAACCGGACAACAATATCTTGGCATCTTTTGAAGCAGAGGGGTATTTGCTTGTCCTTAATATAACGCCTCTGAGGCTTTTCTGCGAGTCAGGAGGTTGAATATAAAGATAAAAAAAAGTAAATAAATAAACAAACTATAGAGGTAAGCAAGCGTTGTAACTGGGAGGGCCACCAACTCTGCATTTTTATAAAGAATTGCGGGCTATTAATAATTATATAAATATGGTGTTCAAATTATTGCGTACATAAATTTTGTTTCAACAAAAATTTTGTTCGTTTTATTTAAGAAGTACGGGTTGACATACCTATGTACGTCAAGTAGTCGAGCTTGACGTACGTAGGTATGTCAACTCGTCATTTGAGCATTAGGGTAGGTAAACACTTGAGCTTTCATTTGAAAACTGAAAGCTCCGTTAAAGGCCACAGTAGTATAGGATGAAAGTTTTCTTAGCAATTGCGCCGGATTAGCGTCGGATTAGCGTCGGATTAGCGTCGGATTTGCGTCGGATTTGTGTCGGATCTGGCGGGGTATCCTAACCCTAACTCTAACCCTAACTCCCACGAGTTCGATTCCCAGGCAGAGCGACGAAGTCGCTATGAAACATAACTTATGCTGCACAACGAAGTTGCGAGTTTGATTCCCAGGCAGAGCGACGAAGTCGCTATGAAACATAACTTATGTCGAGCAACGAAGTTGCGAGTTTGATTCCCAGGCAGAGCGACGAAGTCGCTATGAAACCTAACTTATGCCGCGCAACTTCGTTGTGAGTTTCATTCTCACCCAAAGTGACGAAGTCGCGTTGAAACCTAACATATGTCGAACAACGAAGTTGTGAGTATGATTCCCAGGCAGAGCGACGAAGTCGCTATGAAACCTAACTTATGCCGCGCAACTTCGTTGCGAGTTTCATTCTCACCCAAAGCGACGAAGTCGCGTTGAAACCTAACATATGTCGAGCAACGAAGTTGTGAGTATGATTCCCAGGCAGAGCGACGAAGTCACTATGAAACATAACATATGTCGAGCAACGAAGTTGCGAGTTTGATTCCCAGGCAGAGCGACGAAGTCGCTATGAAACATAACTTATGTCGAACAACGAAGTTGTGAGTATGATTCCCAGGCAGAGCGACGAAGTCGCTATGAAACATAACTTATGTCGAGCAATGAAGTTGCGAGTATGGTTCCCAGGCAGAGCGACGAAGTCGCTATGAAACATAACTTATGCTGCACAACGAAGTTGCGAGTTTGATTCCCAGGCAGAGCGACGAAGTCGCTATGAAACATAACTTATGTCGAGCAACGAAGTTGCGAGTTTGATTCCCAGGCAGAGCGACGAAGTCGCTATGAAACATAACTTATGCTGCACAACGAAGTTGTGAGTTTGATTCCCAGGCAGAGCGACGAAGTCGCTATGAAACCTAACTTATGCTGCACAACGAAATTGTGAGTATGAATCCCAGACAGAGCGTCAAAGATCTTATTCTAAACTTTCAGCTGTCTTTCTATTGCAAGAACACGTCAGCAATCGTTCAGCTGTCTGTGATGAGGTTGGAGCAGCTGTCTTTCTATTGCAAGAACACGTCAGCAATCTTTCAGCTGTCTGTGATGAGGTTGGAGCAGCTGTCCTTCTATTACAAGAACACGTCAGCAATCTTTCAGCTGTCCGTGACGAGGTTAAAGCAGCTGTCCTTCTATTGCAAGAACACGTCAGCAATCTTTCAGCTGTCTGGATTTATATAAATTGATGAGACAGAAACCCGTCAAAGCTTTTCCTGTTTGTTGTCATACAATAACTAAATCGTGAAGAAAGTTACAATATTATGCAGCAGCTGTCTGGATTTATATAAATTGATGAGACAGAAACCCGTCAAAGTTTTTCCTGTTTGTCATCATACAATCGCCAACCGGGCGAGTTTGGGCAAGTCAGTTTTATTGCACGATAAGCAGTTGTTTGGTGGGGAATTCCCTAGGTTTTTTACCAGGTTTGTTTGTATAAGTTTTTTGGCAAAACTATGATGTAATCCATAACAGTAGGTATATAAAGCAACGTTTTTGTATATTTTATCACTCTAAAAATATGGATCAAGATTGTGTTGATGCTGCAGCGATATCTGATACTCAAAACTCTGAAGCTCTAAAAAGAGAATGGGAAGCACAAATGTTTCGTTGTTCCTCTCCGCAAAATCCGCTTATGTGTGATGAAGAGGATCGCATGAGAACCTTTCCTGCCTCTTGGTGTGATGAGGAGCGCCCAACGCCACGCGAAATGGTGGATGCAGGTTTTTATTATAAAGGTTCTGGCGACCGTGTTCTTTGTTTTTATTGTGGTGGAGGTTTGTTTTACTGGAAACCGCATGACAATCCTTGGTACGAACATGCAAAGTGGTTCCCTATGTGTGAATTTGTTTTGAAAAAACAAGGAATAAACTATGTGGAGAAAGTATGCCAGAAACATTCGGATTTGCATCGACCAGGCATAAAAAATCCAACTCGAACTATTGCAGCGAATCACTTACGTAGTATGTTGTTTGATCAAATGCGAAACAATGCGGCAGCAAAGCAAAGAAATAAAAAATTAGAGGATCTTATGCTGTTTGATCCTCATGTAAAATATGCAAAAAGTATTGGGGTGGAGGACACCAAGATCCGTTATGCTCTATTAAATCAAATGGAAAAAAATCAATGCAATTTCTCCAATCGTCAAGAATTGTTAAATGCTGTATTAGATTTAAAAAAAGACGACAAATGTTTAAAGTGTAAAACTGCAGAAAAAAATGCAGTATGCATACCCTGTGGACACATGGTGCTTTGTTGGACATGTGTTCAAGACACCCCCTCTTGTTGGTTGTGTTCCCAATGGATCTCTGAAAAAATTCGCGTCTTCCAATGTTGAATATGTAAGATTAGTGTGTGACGTAAGTCTATTTCAAAACGTTGTGCAAGATTAGTGTGACGTAAGTCTATTTCAAGACGTTGCGCAAGATTAGTGTGACGTAAGTCTATTTCAAGACGTTGCGCAAGATTAGTGTGACGTAAGTCTATTTTAAAACGTTGTGCAATATCCGTTTTGTTGGTTATAAAAAGAGACGCATTTGCAAAACCTCACATTATGGAAACGTATACGAGTCAAGCGGACGATCTTTATCAAGAAGCAAACGAAATCGAGTACCCCAACTACGTTCCTCCTTATACAAGTTGTTACGAAAGTTTGTTAGAATTTGAAGAGATTATCACCAGAGCAAGAGAAATGGAAAGTGCAGCTAGAGATATTCGAAAAAAATTTCAGGAAATTGCTGCATCTGGACTGACGATACCTACTTCATCGCTATTGCGAAAAGCGATTATTAGTGTCAAAAGAGGTAAAGTCATGTTTTCAATGGATCAACTTGTTCAAGTGGTTGATGTGATGATGGAGAATCTTCCTTACATCCTTTTTCGTCCCAAATCCGAAACAAAAGAATATGTTGTTTTACTATTCTGGTCCACCAATATGGACGATGCTGCTTGTGAAGTACAAAAAAAAATGGAAATCATCAAACAAGAAATAGCAGTGGATCAGTTTCAATTGCGTTGTGTGGTGGAAAATGTACCAGCTGCAAGACGTCAATTCCTCTACTTACTCAACAACTACATCTTTTTCAAAGTGCAAAAAGACGATGTCTGCCACCTGCCTACAGACAACCACGAACAACTGGAGACCTTTGTCAAGCTTTTAACTGAACCTGAACCAAGGAAAAAGCGAAAAGTGGATTTTATTGCAAGCACGCCTTGATTTGTTTTTTGTATTTTATTAATAAACGATATGTGTACAATCAATGTTGTGATACATCACGAATAAAGCGAGAGATAGAGCGATCGTTTTCAGTTAGATTTGACGTAAAATCAGATACAATAGCATGCAAAGGTACGCCGCGACAACGAAATAAAATAAAATAGACACAATAATGACCACAAAAACTGGAAAAGTACGCTTGTAAGGTTTTGCGATTGTAAATCCATCCTGATAAGGAGTAGGCATCCATGTAAGACTCGAGACCGACCAAGGTAGGGGGTAGTCCATAACTATCAAAATATTCCCCTCGACCGCGCTTGTCGAAATAAACCGCAACCCAATGTTCTCCAGGTTCACTACTCGGGTCCGAGTTGATGACGTAAGCAGACGGAAAAGTAGGTTTTTCCAATTGATCCAAAGCACAGACTTTTTTAAAGATGTTTTTGGTTTTCCAATCCTTCTTGAGCAAGCGTTCGATTTGCAACGTGTTCATGCCGTATAGTCAAAAGCAACGTTTCTGTCTTGATCAATCTCCAGCAGGTTGTCGTGTTCGGCAAACACAATGACCGTAAGAGTACGTGCAGTAGCAGTAGCAAAATGAATTTCGATGCGTATGTTACCATGCTTTATCAATTCAAAACCGACCTCGCTTGAATCCATTTGGGGTGTGAGATCAAAAGCAAACAAAGCACAACCGTCTTTGTACTGTTCTCGCGAAATAGCATTTCCTGTGTCACGATAATATTGACCTGTTTGCGTAAACAAACGAACGTAACTTCGAATAAAACGATCGTTGGTGAAATCTGGTTGCAGTGGTTTGGAAGGGATTTGAACTCCGTCACAGTAAATCGTCATGAAATTGATGCTGTTGTGTTTGAAATTAAAAGGAGATTTGGTGATGACACCGTTGTAAGCGTCATTGTCCACTACACCGACCACCATTCGTGTGGGCAATTGACCCAAAAACAAATTTTCTTTGGTGATGCTTCGATTCCCGGTCGGCACAGTAAAGCTCTTGACTTCCACACGTCGAAGCGGATATTTTGCAGTGCCGTGTTGCAAAGCTTTGACATGAGCAAGCTGTACAGCGGGATTGGGTTTTACTTTACGAACAAACAAGGTCACTTCTTTCAAAGACACTTTGTTATCTGCTTGGTTTGCGTTTCCATGCAAGCAAAAAAGATCGTTGGAACGAATCAAACGCAAACGCACTTCGACTCCGTTCAACAAATATCGATTTTGAAAAAACAAATCAAGATGCAATTTCCCCATCATATCCATTTCTTTGCTTTCTTCAGCCAAAGCTTTTCGTTTGGTGTAACCTAGGTTGGTAGCTCCACGAGTATCGAAATGTTCTGATGTGTTGCGGTGCCACAACAGAGCAGAAAGTTGGGAATTTTTTGCTTCTTGTCCAAAACTAACCAAGTTTTCAATATAAGCTCGATAAGGATAGTTGTTGTTGGATTGTGTCACTAGCGAACCGTTCAAATAAACATCCACTTGCGTCCATAGTGTATGCAGAAAATTACATTCAGGCGCAATTTCCGCGTTCTTTTCCAAATCAGCTCCGGCTGCAGTAGTCACGCTTGCACGCACATAAAGAAAGCTATTGGCAAGGTCGATGTAGTTGGAGTTTTCAGCACTAATCGTAAATTCAATAGGACCTGTGGAGGTCAATACAGATACAGGGTGGTATTCGGTGAAACTTCCTTCCTCCAAACTAGTTTGACTTGGTGGCACCGAAAACAAATCCAGTTGAGAAGTGGTGGATTCTACCGAACTGGGATGTACTAACGTCGCCATGGTTTACGAGAAAATGTCGTGATGCCTCTTGCGTTTCTTCTTTTGTACTTTTCTCGGCGCTGCTTTTCGCTTTCCTACTTGTTGTTTAGCTGCTTTTCGCATTCCTACTTGTTGTTTAGCTACTTGTAAGAGATTGGAACCAGCAGCTTTTGCTTGATCGATGGCAGCTTGTTTGGCATTTTTACCTTGTAAGACATCAGAAGCAAACTCGACACCGCTTTGTAAAACTTGTTTTCCGAGGGTTTTGGCACCTTTTTTGACCAAAGGAAGAACACTTTTGGCAATGGAGCTAAACAGATTTCCTAATCCATAACCTTGCTGCACTCGTGCCCCAGCAAAATAAGGCATGCCATGACCGACTTGAGACAAATAATAGTTTTCATAAGCTTTTGCATCACAACAATATTTGACACGCATGTTTCTACTACCGTCGATTTCTTACAATAAGCCCGTTTTCCTTTGCATCTGGTTTTTATAACGAATTTAACTTTTTGGGTCGTAAATGTAAAGTCACAATCACTTTTCCCTTGCGAAAACGAATTCGTTTTCCTTGATCGTCACGAAGCGAGATGTGAATGTCACTAAGATTTTTCTTTAAGACGGGATGGTATTGTATTTTGTCATATCTTTTGGAAACATAGGCACCCGGCTTCCCTGTTACAGGAAGGACACCAATTAAGGGTGCAAGAGTATGACCAACCGTTCTGTGTTCGATGACATTGCAGTAGACATAGATGGCGTTCACGGTGTCTACGTTGGCAACGCTTACCGAAGTGTACTCTCCGATTTCCCGATACCATGTCTCTCGAAAACCCAAAATAGAAGCCAACTCACTCGAAAGCGTCACCACCACATCCGGTTTCGTGGTACCATTGCGGTCGATCGTAGGTGCTCCTTTTTTGTGTTGGATGGACATGGTGGTTAGTTGTGTTTGAGGATTGTAAGTGAGATCAAAGAGAAAGTCAATTGGTTTCGTCAACACTCCTTCACTGACAAGCGTTTTGTTTTTATCTTGAAACTCTCGTCTCATTTCTTGAAGTATCTGACGCACGATATATTGAGGTTGTTGATAATAACCTGATGGAAGCACTGCTACAAACTCCAAATCACCGCGTTGGTAGAAAATGTAATATTGGTTGGTGTCAATGTTGTACCAAGTGTTGGGGTACAGAATCTCGGACAAACCCATCTCCCACGATCCAGACAAATTGATTTCTTTCGGCAAGTGAACCATGTAATCCGAAAGTTTGTTTTCAGGATAAATGTCCATAGACGAGTTACTGGGGAGGGTGAGGAACATGTTTGGTAAGAATAGGTGACGGGAGCAAATAACCTACAGAGCTACTAAGCAGACTAATCCAGAGTTCTTTGTTGTCGTTGCTTTGTGTTAAATTGTACAAACTGATCGACACGACTACGTAAATCACCAAAACTTGAGCACCAAACAATACAATGTCAAAGGTTCTCAAAGGAGACATACCATGTCTTTTTCTGACACCCAAGAATTAAAAGAAGCAGGATATCCAAACCACTTTACTAAAAATTCAACACCTTTCTTGCGCTTGCGTTGTTGGAGAATACGCTCGATTCGAAACACATCATCCTTTTTATAGATTTTTTGCAACTCTTCTTCGTAAAAAGTTCCTTCCAAACATTCGCCTTGTAAGTCTTTTATTTTGTAATAAGGAGGATTGTCTCGAAACACTTGAGCAACTTGAAACAATTCGTCTGTCCAACCAGGTAAGTAACCTTTGCGGAACCTCATTCGAGTCATGGACAGTCTGACTTGATCACCTACTTCCAATTTTGGTTTTCTTAACTCAGGGTCGGCATAGAGCGTGAGCCAAACCGCTTCTTGGTTTTTAGAGTTGACTGAATTTGGAGCACGTCGAATGGATCGGTGATAGGTGTTGTTGTAAGATTCAACCAGAGCAGGCAGCACTTCCACGTATCTTCGGCTGTTGGTGTACGTAAAATAACGCCATAGTTTCTCCTTTAAAGTGCGTGTAAATCGTTCAGCAATGGTTGCTTTGGTGTCGAAATTTTGAGTGTGAAAATGTTCTATGTGATGTTGTTTCAACCAGGTTTGAAAGGGACGATTCAGAAACTCTCGTCCCATATCCGTCTGCAATTTTTGAAACTTACCAATCTCAGGCATTAACTGCTCAAAAACTTGGATCATGTCCGAGCTGGTTTTGTTTTTCAAGTAAGCAGTAAAGGCTTTTTTGGAGAACACGTCAATGACCACCAAAATGTATTTATATCGGTCGTTGTACGACTTGAGCAAAGAAAAATCAATGAGATCGGCTTGCATTTGAAAGTTGGCGCCAGGAACAATTGTTTTTCGGCGCTTGAAATTTTTTCGTACGGGTTTGTGAAGCGTATAAGTGTCTTGTGATTGCAACCATTGTTGGGTTGGTTTTGAAAAACGGTGGGCTCCCGAGAAAGAAGCTTCTTTTTTAGGGTCGTAATAATCTAAACGCTCTCCCATAGCATCGATTCAAACTCGCGTGCACCGGGTAAAGTTGGGTCTCGTTTCTTTAGGTTGGATTGAAACAAATCGTCGATATGAGATCCAGGTACCACTCGATCGTCTAAAAGCATTTGACCGTCTTCATTCCAATCTAAATTCTTTTTGCTAGTGGCGACTTTGAACAGTTTTTTGGCTTTGGTTCGTTTTTTAAAACGCTTTAACACTGCACTTTCAGACAAGGGTTTTTTCACTGTTGTTTTCGGTTGAAACTTTTTCAGAAATAACTTTGATTTTTGCAACGCCTCGTTATATAGAGTTACTTTCTCGCTGTCGGGTCGGTTGGAAGTTAAGATTTCTTGCATTTTAGCATCCAGTTCAGAAAGCACTTTTTTATCTGTGACTTCGTGTTTGTTTTTGAGTTTTTCGTACACTTCAGGTTCCAACGCAATTAATTTTCTCATTTTATAAGACTCCCTACCACACCACTAATGACCGGAGCGAGTGCAGACAACAAGATGGGTAAAAATCCACCTTTTTGTATAATTCTTCGTTTTGTTTTTAACGCTACCTTACGATCAGCCAACTTCCGAAGTTTGGTTTTGTGCGATTTTAATTTCCGCTTGTGATGATGCGATATCTCGACGTTTCCTTGCAGCACGTTGTGAGCACAGTCACAAAGACAACGTATTAACTCGGGCGATGCTTTGTCTAAAATACGCTTTTGCAAAGGTTCAGGGGCTTTTTGTAGCAAACGCAAGGTGGGTCCGTTTTTTCGCAAGCGGTTCATTGATAAAGATAATGCGTGTCTTCTGGAAAAATCCCTGAACGCAGACGTTGGTTATCGTGTGTTTCGCAGCGTAAGTCAATCACCAAATAACCTCTGTCGGATGATACAGCATTTTTATAGGCCTCCAGTGCGTTTTTATATGTTTTGGGGTAGACCTGACGTAAGAAATGCGCAATTTGATTCACATCCCTACAACTTTTAAAGAGCACCATAATTTGTGCATTGAGACTTATTTCACGCAAACCTTTATGAAACAAATTTTGCACGGTCATGAGAACACTGAAATGAAAGTGGTGGGAGTAGACGCTACAGATTTTGGATAAGAATTCAGAATTGGCAAACATCAAATCGTCTAGTACTAGAAACGCGTCTCGACTTTCTTTTAGATCTTCAAGACTTGGCATGCCCTGTTTAAAGTTTACTTTATCCGTGTAACGATCAAACATTGCTTGCCACACCTCGTAATGATAAACAACCTGCTTGATTTCAGGGCAAAGTTGTTTTAGACTGTCTATAAAACGTAGGACCCAATAAGACTTTCCAACTCCGGAAGGTCCGCTTACCACAAAACTAGTTGGGTTTTGAAATCGCAAAGACATTATGCTAGCTCTTCGTGGGGCAAAATGAAAGCAAACGTCATCACATAACCCTTTTGTAATGAATGCACAAACTTCGATAGTTAAATACATTGACAGAAAAAACATGGATGAAAACACTAAATTCGATAGTTAGGAAAACTTCACGAAAAATACACAAACTTCGATAGTTGAAAAATTCACGGAAAACACAGAAAAACATGGATAAATACACAAACTTTTTTTTTTTTGATGAAGTAAAATTTGGAAAAAAAATTATAAATTTAGTTAGTGGTTTTATTCAAGAGATACGAAAATTCACAAACAGATTTAAACAATTAAAATGTTTATGTGAGGTTACGAAAATTTAAACAAAGACAGAAACAAGTAAAAACGCTTTATTCAGAATGCACAAAAATTTTAAAAATGAAATACTTTATACAAGGTTACGAAAATTTAAACAAAGACAGAAACGACTTAAAAAATACTTTATTCAGAAACGCATGAAAATTTTAAAAATCAAATGTTTTATGCGAGGTTAATTTAAACAAAGACAGAAACGACTTAAAAAACACTTTATTCAGAATGCACAAAAATTTTAAAAATCAAATGTTTTATGCGAGGTTAATTTAAACAAGGGAAGCAACAATTTAAAATAAATTTTGGTTGGTTACGATAATTGATCAAAACATTTACAAAAAACTCAAATTTTCAAAGGTTCGGTATGGATGCCGTCGTCCAAAACGATTCTTTTTGGATAGAAACTGTTTAACCCTTTTTTGGTTTGTGCGTACGAGAAGATTCTACTTTGATGGCTACGAAAGCCGCGATTGGTTATGGAGTGAGGTTGATTGCTTTCTAACACGTTACGATATTGGTTGAATGTCAAAGGGTTTTGACGAATGCACACACCTTTGCTTACTTGTTTATTTTTATCTCCTACGCAGAAGTATGTTTTCGATGTTAAAGAAATTTGTTTGGTTCCGCAATATTCAACTTTCATTAAACCTAATGTTCTTTGGGTGAATCTATAATATTTTTCACAGCATTCTTCTTTGTTCCAAATTTGGTTACTTGTTCTTTGTCGAATGTAAGATTCTACGTGTTCTGGGCAAGCTTCAGCAGGCAACCAACGAAGTCTGGCTCGGAAATATTCTGCTTTCAAATGCTCGGGAACGCAATCGT
Organism: Diplosoma virens; assembly: GCA_963680785.1. Classification (NCBI taxonomy): domain Eukaryota; kingdom Metazoa; phylum Chordata; class Ascidiacea; order Aplousobranchia; family Didemnidae; genus Diplosoma; species Diplosoma virens. The sequence continues at coordinate 12,683,077 of OY796884.1, read as the reverse complement.
CTAAGGTGTGGCGACTGATGGCAAAATACATCGAGTCAGTGTCGCTTTCCAACAACTCAAAACATCTTTCAGGTATGTATTTTTTTAAAAAACAGTAGAAAAATTTTAACATATGCAATTTTGAATTTAGATAGACGTTTAAGCCAATTTGTATCGGTAAATCGTGGCGTATACTGTGTTTTAAACTTTTTACCTCGTAAACATTGGAACCGATTTCGTCGAGGTGAATAAAACGCGGGTCGTTGATTGTTTTGTTGATGGTGTCTTTAGAGTGGTAACTTATATTTCGATGCTTATCCTTGTTTAATAAACTTGCTGAGTATAGTGAGTTTCCGGTGAGTTTGTTCGTTAACGCGATGACTGTTTTTGATTTGTCGAGATCGGCTTCTCTTCGCGAGTTGACAATTTCGTTGGCTAACTTTTCAAAACATTTTTCTGGATGAAATTGAATAAATTCATAAATTCTGGTAATTTTAAGTCCTAGATTTAAATAAAATTTTGCCATTTCTGTGTTAATTAAAATCTCTTTCCCAAAATAACTACTAATTAAATATTTTTTGGGTTTTTTCAATAAGTCATGTTGTTCTGCAACCTTCTCCATGTAAACACCGATATCCTCTCTTCCTATGTTTGTATTCTTGATAATTGGCGGGAAATCTCTACAAAAATGTTTTAAATCTTCCGGGGTGTGGATATCCACAATTATAAAACCGTACAATTCTTTATTTTCAATGCCTTTCAAAAATTTTTCAAATGATAGTTGATATTTTGGTTGCACGCATTTCAACGTTTTTAAAAAAGAAACAATTTCGGATTGCTTTTTCATTTTCAACCACTCACACTCTCTGATAGACACTACACGAAACCCTTCCTCAGTAAGGGCTTGTTTTTTTTCCTGCGTTGCTTTTCGAATTTGACTGAAAGATATATTTTTGATTGGGTGTGTTTCCTGAAGACTACCGTCTGCGTTACGATTTGCATTGCATACATCACAACCATGCCAAAAACACCCGTCGAATTCGTATATTGTGTTTGTTTCTTGACAAAAACCGTCTACTTTAAAACTATATTTTGAAACGTAACGCTCACCAATGTTATATCTACTTTGAATGAAGTTCCCTTCTTTTTGTTGCATGAAGCTTAACCATTGATAGGACATCAATCCGTATCTTGAGCAGGAGTCCGGTCTGTAATTTTCTGATTCTTTGTATCTGCAGAAATAACCTGTCGGGTTGTTTTGAGCAATGGCGTGCAAATAAAGGGAATTTGCATCCAGACCTAGAATTTTTTCTGTTGTTTCCGGGTTCGAAATTTCGTGGCTTCTTATTCGGGTTTCTCCTGCTGCAGCATACCGACAAAAAACAATACTGAGTCCTCCGGTAAGTTGACTTCTCAAAGTTTTGTATAAATCCGAATGTTTTTTTGGAAACAAACAAAAAAAACTATCTTTTTCAATTTTTTGCATCATTCTTAGCTTCGCAATTCCACTAACTGAAAACGAGCGTTTAAAAATATCTAAATTTTGTTGTTCGTAGGGAATTAATAAATTTTTAACAGCTTGAATAAAAGGTACGCAATCCAAAAGATTATAATAAATCAACATTTCACGCAAACTCTTCCATCTTTTTTCCAACCACGTTTTTTGAACTAAAGCATATTCCTCTGTTGTAATATTCGATTTTGTCAAAGACGAATAAAAAGCTTGGTGATTTGGTAGGTCGCTCTCTAATTTTTCTAAACTGTCCACAAACTCATAGGGAAAATGGAATTTTTCCAATTCGCTTCCGTATGCAATCAAAAACTTTCTGTACGAAAAACCGGGTGCAAGAAAATGTTTTATGTCTAGAAACCGCAACGTTGATGTTTTGATGCAGAGATAGGTGTTGGCTTTTTTAATTACAAAATCAATTTCGTTCAGTAGACGTTCAATCAAAATAGGCTTGACTAAGTTTAGATCGTACGATGAAGAATTGAAACCAAGGACTATCAGCTCGCGGCAGTACGAATCGAATTCTTTCAGTAAATTTTCTTTTCTTATGTGGTCACTGCTTTCCAAAGCTTCAAAAGTAGTTCGAAATTTTTCCTTCACAAGACGGTAAGCAGACAAAGATATAGCTTCCAAATAATCTATTAAATTTTGAATTAATTCCTTTTCATCGCCAGACGTTATAAAACACTTTCCTTCCTCAAACCCGGGAACGTTCGATGCAATTCCAACACTCATTGGAACGTGACGAGCTTCAAACATCAACTTCGGTCCGTTTTCAGGTAGCTGATCACGACACAAATACGCTTCAAAATCGTAGCATGCATAGTATGGGTAAATACGATCTTGCTTGGGCACCTGTATTCCAATTTGTTCAAGCTTTTCAAATATTGTATGCGGATTATGGTAAATGCCTCCGGGGAAACTTTCATAAACTGTAGTTGTGCATGTTTTCGTATGACGATAGTAGTTATAGTTTTGATACCATAGCTTATCACAATGTTTACATTGATACACAGAGCAATATTTTTCAAAATCTATGATTAAACTCAAGTGGTTTTCAAATACATTTACTTTCATTGTTTCCTTGTGCAATTCGCGGCTACGTTGAATTAATTTTGCTTTGCTATTTTCCAATTCATAGGCAACAATATTAATTTTATAAAAATTTTCGAGTTCAACAAAATCATACAAACTTACTCCGGAAAATTTCTCAATTTCAAAATGGTTACAGTATTCATAAAACAATTGTTTTGCAGCGCGATTACAGCGATGACGATCAGCACCACGGACACACGGCCAGACATCTGAAGAAACAAAGATTGTCTTCCGCCGAAACGTTTGCAAGTCCGCGATTGTTCACTATAAAATCGGGTAATCCGACAGACCCTCCTAACGGCGCGTCTTGCAAGTGGTTGACGTAGAAGGTGATGTTTGATATCTGAACAATCTTCCACTTGGTATCTGGTCGCGTTATGCTCTCTATGAAATTTTCTTCAGCTATAGAATTTAAAAAATCGAGCAATTCTTGCCTATTACTTATCAACAAAGCGGTTTTTAACATCAAATGATTATTATACGAAGCATGAAAATATCGCAATTCCTCCGTTTCAATATTTTTTAAAATATATGCCAAACTGTAATTAATTTTAAAGCGAGTTTTTTGTTGTTTCAAAATGATTTCCAAAATTTTTTCAATTAACTCTTTCAAATCTTTATTATAGTAAAAATTAAATATACTCTGTACTTTGTTGTTTCTGATAAAACTTCGAATGCTCGACCAATATTTTTTAATGAACTCTTTTAAATTAGGATCTGATTCTTCAATCTCTTCTTCTTCTTGCATGATTTGATGTTTCGATTTCTTTTTAGCTGTAGGACATTCTACAGGAACCGCTGCTTCGTCTTCGATTTGTTGAGCGCGACGTTTTATTTTTAAAGACTTTCTTTTACTTTGTTTGTTGACTTTGCTCGACGTTGCTTGCTCGTTTCTGGTAGAACCTGCTTCAACCCCATCTCTACTCGATGTTGTTTGCTCGTTTCTGGTAGAGCCTGCTTCAACCCCATCTCTATTTGGCGATGTTTGCTCGTTTCTGATAGAGTCTGCTTTAACCCCATCTCTACTCGATGTTGCTTGCTCGTTTCTGGAGACCGCTTCCCAATTATCTTGGTTAGTGAAATTTGTTTCTTTGTCGGAGGAAAGATTAGGCACCTCTTTTGTCTTTGAACAATTATGTTCTTTTAAAGAACTAACACTTTCAAATTGTTTTGAACATTGTTTGCATCTGCAACAAATTTTTTGATGTCTTCTCAAATTGTCTACTCTTGCAAAAGTTTTTCCGCATTTTGAACATGTTACCTCGGTTGTTTTGTTGTGAACAGATAATCTATGACCTCGTAAATAATCCTTTCTTAAAAACGATTTCTCACATAACATACACTCATATTTTTTATTATTATTATGAGCTGACGCTATATGTCTCGTCAAATTGTGCTTTAGAGTAAACGCTTTCGAACATATGTTACAAACAAACGACATTGTCTACAATAATATCAAAGACTGCAGCAACTGTATTTATATACACCTCATCGGATGACGTCATAGATTGCACCATCTTTGGTAACTGTTCTCAAGAACACTTTTTCATTGCTAACATATCCTTGCAATAGAAGGACAGCTGCTCCAACCTCGTCACGGACAGCTGAAAGATTGCTGACGTGTTCTTGCAATAGAAGGACAGCTGCTCCAACCTCGTCACGGACAGCTGAAAGATTGCTGACGTGTTCTTGCAATAGAAGGACAGCTGCTCCAACCTCATCACAGACAGCTGAAAGATTGCTGACGTGTTCTTGCAATAGAAGGACAGCTGCTCCAACCTCATCACAGACAGCTGAAAGATTGCTGACGTGTTCTTGCAATAGAAGGACAGCTGCTCCAACCTCGTCACGGACAGCTGAAAGATTGCTGACGTGTTCTTGCAATAGAAGGACAGCTGCTCCAACCTCATCACAGACAGCTGAAAGATTGCTGACGTGTTCTTGCAATAGAAGGACAGCTGCTCCAACCTCATCACAGACAGCTGAAAGATTGCTGACGTGTTCTTGCAATAGAAAGACAGCTGCTCCAACCTCATCACAGACAGCTGAACGATTGCTGACGTGTTCTTGCAATAGAAAGACAGCTGAAAGTTTAGAATAAGATCTTTGACGCTCTGTCTGGGATTCATACTCACAATTTCGTTGTGCAGCATAAGTTAGGTTTCATAGCGACTTCGTCGCTCTGCCTGGGAATCAAACTCACAACTTCGTTGTGCAGCATAAGTTATGTTTCATAGCGACTTCGTCGCTCTGCCTGGGAATCAAACTCGCAACTTCGTTGCTCGACATAAGTTATGTTTCATAGCGACTTCGTCGCTCTGCCTGGGAATCGAACTCGTGGGAGTTAGGGTTAGAGTTAGGGTTAGGATACCCCGCCAGATCCGACACAAATCCGACGCAAATCCGACGCAAATCCGACGCAAATCCGACACAAATCCGACGCAAATCCGACGCTAATCCGACGCTAATCCGACGCTAATCCGACGCTAATCCGGCGCAATTGCTAAGAAAACTTTCATCCTATACTACTGGCCACATTATGTCGTGCGACATTTGTGCTAATTCCAAATTCAACGTAAAATCGTTTAAGATAATCAAAAAATCTAATTCTAATTTTAAAACTAAAATTCACGAAGCTTTATTAATCAAAAAAGCATAACTTTTAACTTACTCGACAATTATTTGCAAATGGATCATCGTTCTTGTTAAATATATTTTAAATTGTTATTTTTGCTATTTGGATTTTACTTGGTGCATTGGCTTTACGGTTGTTGTTTTGCGCTCGTTTTGCGCTTGCATTTGAAATCAATTCTCAACAATTTCTTTTCTGAAAACCTCGTGCGACAAATTTGGTAAACAACTACTACTTAATAAGTCGTTGATCTCTATTTTTAAATTACACAACAAAATTACTAAACGTTTTATTTTCAACTGAAGAGGGCTAATGTAAGCCGAAAGCGTTTATGGTTTTTTTTTTTTTTTGCTTTATTTTAGCCTGAATGTATGAATGTATGTGTATTGCTGTACGTAATTGTAATATGGTTTAAATTAGCAGAGATGGGCACTTTGCAATAAATGCGAAGCGTAAAGGGTAACTTCCACAACTTGCACAATGTAGAAAGTTGGGTTGCGCTTTTATACTTTTTATTTGAGAGCGTTGCGCACTTTGCACTGCGCAAGAAATAACAATATTATTTGCGCCGTATTGCGCTGTGCAGCAAAGATAAACTAATCAATTGTGCTTTATACAGTCTTATTCTACGTTGTTTTTAATGTAAGCCTTGTATCCCTGCAGAACCCTTATTTTTTCAAACAAAAAATTAGCAAGTTTTCGTTTTTGGGAAATAGTATCAGCCAAATTGGGCAAAACTACATGGAATTGATGCGGTTGGTAGCTTGTACTTTTAAAAAATAGCTTTCAAGTAAAGCAGATAATATCATTTTAAATAAAGCTTGCTCTCAACGATTTGAATTCAATTCTTCTTCTGTAACAGTTTGAAAACAAAGTATGTAACCATTTTTTTATTAGGCAAGCAGCAAAAGTCAAATCTAAAGAAAACTCAGTAGGGTTGCTCCCCTATGAACTCTTCGATCGTTAGTTGATTCAAATAAAATAAATTTTCCAAAAAGTAACTAGAATTGAAATTCAGAATTATCATTGATAAGTCAGATGCTTGCGCACCTCAAGATGTTTTAAGTAGAACTTGATGTCGAAGTAGAAATATCTATTTTGGTCAGCAAACATTTAAAGTTAATTACAACAAAGCAGCGAAATAGTGTTTGTCGTATATACATGTATTTCAAATAACTTTATGTCAAAGTAATTTGTGTGCCGCTGCATCAAAGCACAAAGATAAATCTTGTTTAATACTGTAGACTTCAGTTGATTCGCGGTGTTTTCCAAGATTAAAAAACATTTGTCAGACACGAGCCCAAAGTGAGCGCTTTTTGGTGAAAGCAACATGTACACAGGAAGTGAATACCGAGATGCACCTGCAAACCAATTTTGTTGCGATAAGATAAAAATACTATTTATTTTCAACAAAAAACGGGAAAAAGCCAGAGTACCTGCCGTCAAGGGAGAGTGAGGCAGTGCCTCATCTGTAGAAATCAAATAAAGCAGAAATAAAATGTTGAAGTCATAGTCTTTGCAAAATAGATGCAACTTGCTATTAGTTGAAAAAAAAAAGTAAAAATTTTACCTTACTTATTGTAGTTTAAATAATTTTGCTCTTTAACCCTAATTTTTGATGGTTTAAATCGTTGTATTTCCAGTGCTTTAATAATTTTTCAAGCGTTCTTGTCAACAAAATCGCTAATACGCGCTAATAAGGCAGCATTAAGATAGCCTCCATTAAGATAAAAAAGGAATCAAAAGTGAAACAATATAGGGATTTTTTGTTTTTTGGTGAAAATATCTGTTGAAATGAGAGAGATTTGAGGCATACCGCAATAAATCGGTTTGTTCTCAGTAAGTCGGAATACACGCATTGCGCAACTGCAAAGCAATAAATTTATTTTAAGTTTTAGTAATGAAAGATGATTTAGTATCTAACCTAAGAAATTTTTCATCATTAACCTTTTAATTTAATTTTGCTATATTTATAGTTCATTGTTTGAACCTCAATTTTTGGAAGCAATTTTATATTTATAAAATACTTCTAACTAACACTAATTCACAAACTATCCCTTATCTTAATTTGTAAAAACTTATTGCGAAATTTTTTACTTCCGTTTGAAGACAATTAAAACTAATGAAACCATTGCCAGTGTGAACGATAATAACTCTCTGAAAACCTTAGCATGCATTTAAAAATATAATTTTGTGCATCAGCATTTGCAAATTTGATGTAACTATTTTGTTCATTGTCATTTTCATCTCTATTTTTTTCCTGACCTGCAGGAAATCATCGGAGTGTTATACCTTGGCCAACCGCCAAGCGATTATCTTGACCTACTTTCAGAGACGCCAAGAAATTGCTAAGGTTGGGAATTTTAATTTTTTTTTTTTTTTTTATGTTTAGAGATTTGACTGAAATTTAAAGTTGCTTGCCAAGACCGCCAAGTGCAAGAAAGTATCGCAAAATGTGTTTCCCAATGACACAACAAGACGCGCGAAGAGATTTTGAACCACGATCGTATCGATCCTGTTTGTCATTAATTTGGCAACGCTTTCGTTTTTTTATACAAAACATGAATTTAAAAACACATTTTCCTTTTACTTAAATGAAGATAAAATTTTTTTACTAGATTTAAAAGTAATAAATATTTTTACCATAAAGATCAAAGTTCTTAAACTAAAATTGCGCAAGCCGAGGTCGGGGGCTAAAAGTCTCTAGATAAAATTAAATGCTTGTGGAACATTGTAAAACACGCAAAACTTTTATTGCTGATGACGAACTTATAAAGTGAAGGAATTTTAAAGATTGACGCTAAGGTGTTGCAGCCCTGAAATTTTTACACTACACTGATATAAAGTGCAAAACAATATATTAACAGTGTTCATAATTGCGTAAAAGATTTGAAAATAAACAGGATATAAGTTTTTGCAAATAAAATAAAGTAAGTGAAATTTTGATACTATTTTGGCCTATAAAACTTAGTAAAAAGACTTCGGAGCAACCAAAATTAACGTTGTGAAAGTTTGATGACGTAATAAAGCCCTGAAAAATTTTTGATTTTATTGCTTTTAGCGGGGGCCCTAGTTATAATAATTTGAAAAAAATCAATTTTTGTTCGTCATAACCCTTACAGCATTGTTTATTCAACATTTTGTTTAAACTAAATTTATGAAAGATTAATTCATTATGAAACCCGTTGAAAGCTGAAGTAAGCCAAAAAAATTTGTTTTATTTTGTCTTGTTTTTTCTCGTTAAAGTATTTTAGTATTGTAAAAAATTAGATAAATAAAATTTTTAAAGAATACTAAATCTATTATAGCTGTCTTCCATAGCTGTTTTATTATATGTTTCTGTTTTGAATTACGTTTTCCGTAGCCGCCCCGGAGTTTAGTTTAATGATGGTAAATTGAGAGAATCCTATAGGTTCTCTAAATTGAAAAGCTTGGTTCTAAATGTATCTAAGTCACATAATGTCAGTTTTGAGAAAATGAGGTTTAAAGTTTACAAATTCCCTGGCAAATCAGAGTAATGATGGAAAAAATCTAAATGGTTTTTTATTACATTGGTTATGTATGTCTCACTATTTCAACAACTTTTTAAAATTTTATTATGACGTCATAAGGAATTAAAGCTTGTTTTGCAAATTAGAGTTGGGTACTTTTATTGAAAATTTTGTTTTACAAGCGCTTTTCTACCAAATTGTCAGTGTAGTTAGGCAGAAAAAGTCGACCACATGTAATAATAATGATAATATGGATTCTATTTTTTATAACGTGACATATCAGAAAAAAATTTAGGATCTGGGGGATTCAAACAACCAAGCGATGAGAAGTAAATTTTCCGAAAATTTTTGTACCCAAACCAAGGAAACATAAAAAACTTTTCCATGATCTATTAACTAAAAGCTAAATCAATACAAAGCCATTAATACAAATTTTTTAAAAAATGTTTCTAAATGTCAATAGATGAGTTGATGCTTTGTGACTTCAATAAAATGCTATGTAACTAAATTATTAGGTTATAAAAGGGAATCAAAAGCTCCAAATAAAACGTTACAATTTTCAATTAATTTAAAAATAATGATTAAAATAATAATACAGGTAGACCTAATGCAAAAATAAGTTATTTAATAAGCTTGCCTCTAATAAAAGTAAAAGTTATTACTTTATTATAATGCTTGAGTTACTCTTACATTATTAACCTTTGACAAACTTTCAAAAGCTCCTATTTCAACTTTTATTGACAAAAGTAAAAAAAATTTGTTCAGGTACGACTGCTTTGCAGGTCGAACCTTCAAACAATAGGTTTAATGAGCTATTATATGTGTATAGGAATTTTTAAGATAAATCGGTTGGGCTTCGGTACTTCTAGAAGAAAAATACGCTAAGATGTCAAACCTCATGTGCTATACAAAAAGTGATCTCCGTACATTATTCTGAAAAAATTTTTGTCAGAATATTTATGGCCAATAAACAAAGAATTTTTTCAGCTTCTCTCATTTTTTCAAAAATGTGACTTAGGTACTTTTAGAACAGGGCCTTCAATTAGAAATATGCGACCTGTGACGGGCGAAGTAAAATTATGTGGCCCTTGGAAAGCTGCGACATTAAAATAGAGTAATGGCCCTCGCCATTCAAGTCATTTTTAAATAGTTTTATGGTCTTACAGCTCTATTTCAAAAATTTAGATCGAGTGATTGGCAACATTAAACCTTTTATTGAAGTAAATGAAAAAAACTTTTTGCGATTATAACCAACTAAATCACTTCTGTTGTAACCAACATGAGAAATGCAAATCCGGCCCGAGGTTTACTCGTGTTCGCATTTGGTCCGGCAGCGTCAAAAGTTGTACACTCCAGTTCAAACTCAAGACAGATGTTTATAGATGTAGTAGAGGACAATTTTCGCGGATTTTTAAAAGTAAAATTTTGCAGTTTTCCTGCTTGAAGTTTAGTATAAAACAAGGGTAGTGTGAAGCTTGTTTCATGCATGCTTGCAAATAACCTACTTGCTACAATATTTTGGTTACAAAGATGACTTCGATTCACTATTTTTAAAAAGTCTTAATTCAAATTAATTGCTTTGGTAGAGTTTTTTTTGAGAGAGAAGTTAATACTCTCATGCAAATTTTGTAGGATTAGCTGGCCCTCAAAATTTGAAGAATCTATGTAAGGATATAAGACTAAAGCAAAAAAATAAAATTCCATGTAAATAATAGCTTTATCTTTAATTTTTTTACACGATAAAACGTTGAATATTTTATTATGTTCAAAAAAATTGATACAAAAAATAATAGCAATCGTTCATTAACCCTTTTGCTGCGACATTTGCATCTATCCACAAATTTAACATTACCGTTTACTGCGACATTGGGATTTACCCCACTGTCGCAAAAAAAACTTCCAAAGTTCCCTACAAAAGAGGTAGAAGAGTATCTGAACCAACTAAGACTAAGATTGTAGAAAGACATTTTAAAAAGCATTATGAAGATAAGAAAATGCAACCAAATTGTGCATTGTGTAGTAAAAATGAATTTCTTTTGAAAGTTTTATTCTTTACACCGCAAATTGCAATTTTTGGATACTACCGCTAATTTTAATTACGCAGCAAAAGGGTTAATTTTACGTATTTAGCTGGGTCTTACTGTTTTTAGAAGATTTTAAAAATCGGTTAAACTATGCGAGCTTTCACCCTCACATTCTTCTCCGAATATCGTTTCTGGAATTTCTACAATGGGATCACCAAGTTACTTTCATAATTCAAATGGTTCGTATTTGGACTTATTCACTTTTTTCTGTGCAGAGTATAATAATAAAACCCTCTGGAAGATGAATTAATTAGTTCATCCCTTGATTCTTTACAAACCAGTGTAATTTTTTTAAACGGTTTTTTTCTAATTTCAGAGAATAAAAAATAAGTGTTTTTAAAATGTTCTTAAGTGTGTAGAAAACTTGTGAAAATTACCAAATTTGTGGTAAAACAAAATAAAATAAAGTAAAATAATTCAACAACGCTTTCAAATAGCATAGAAAAGGTGCTTTACCAAAAGCGTATTGCTGTGTTTTAAGTCAATTTTATCGTCCTTCAAATACAAAACACAAATTTAATTTTACGTGACAATAAGGAATTTGTCCACACAATTTGTCCACATAAAAAGCTTACATGTTTCACTGTTAAAAATTACTACATTTTTCAAAAAAATTGACAAGAACCCATTTAAAATTGCAAACAATTGGAAATAATTTCTTAAACAAAAGCTAAAAAGCAGATACGTGAATGTCAACAAAAATAAGTAGAGTGTAAAATTAACTAGATTGTATGGGTGGTGATGACGACATGGAACAAAAAACACAAGAAAATACATTGTTATCATTTTAAAAATGACAAAGATAGTGTTGAAAACGAGAATAAAGAAAGAAGAACTGTAATTATGACGCAAAGAAGAAAAGTCAAAGTTCAACAGTTGACCTGAGAAATAGGCTTATTGCTGTTATGATACAAAAAACTTGGTAAAATAGACAATACTGTGGTTGTTTTAAATAAAACTTTTTATGACAATCTGTGTATTTTTCAAGGTTTTTACATGAACTTTTGTTTCAAAAGCAATAAAAACACTATTTTTTTATAAAAAATTTTTCAAATTGTAACTTTTATCTAACATTTCACCATCAAACGAACTTATAAATGATGATAAAAAAATTTTTTTAGCAAATTGTGATAATTTTTTATAACTAACGACAACAATAAGTAAAGTCGAGAAAATTTTTTAAAATAAAAATGTAACAGACCAGTTGAAAACATAGAAATCGATATGCTTTACAAGTTACATGCATAATAGATTAAGAATGTTTAGGTTTATAAACCAAAATACGCAAGTTGTGACTTTAAATTGAAAAATAAAAAAAAATTTCTTGGTCTAACTTTTGAAACAACAAACTTAGCTATTGAAACGTGAACAAAGTAAAATGTAGGTTTGTTTTATTAGAATCGAAAAGTTTGCTTGTAAAAAGGCAAAATTAAATCATGCTGAAACGTAATGTTTCTGATTTTTTGTGGCACAAACGGCTTCAACTTAAACTAGTTAAAATTTGTAAGGTTGACTGATTTTTATCATAAAATTAATTTAAAGCATTACATTTGGGTCACATGATGAATAAACAGTTTCCAAAAACAGATATTGATTTGCAAATCGAACAACTTTCGCCAAATTTGCTATTTTTCAACCAAGACAGTTTCAACTTGAGAAATCTTGTGAAATTTTGTGATGCTAAACACCTTTTTAATGCAAAGTAGATTGAAAAAATTTAGGTTACAAGTTGAAAATAAAAGATCTTTAAGTCAAAAATTGATATCTTTTAATGAAGAGATGTGTCTAATAAACTTGACCAGTCAACTTTTTGTTAGTTTACTTTGAAATGTTTATATTGTTGCTTAGTGTTAATAATTTAAAAACAAACAAATCGATATTTAATTAAACTAAAACCTTTAATGCGACTCTTTTCATATTGGAAAGAAAAACTAAGTAAAATGAGAATTTTTGAACCGTGCAAAAGTCGAAATATTTGCTTCTGTGCAACAATTATACAAAGAATTTGACAAAATTACAATATTTGCGTAATTAAGAAAACAATTGTGACAAAAAATTTGAAATTGAATTATTGGTATGCATTGAAAAAATGGCAAAAATCTAACATAAATTAGAATTTTTTAAAGATTTGGTTCTAAACTTTTGGGGGAATTGTTAAAAAATTTTCTACAATACTTTAAAACGTTGGTGTAGAAAATGGTATGGAAAATAAAGTTAAAAAGTCTAATTCTTAATATCCATAGGTGGTTTCTTTTACAAGATCACTGTCCAAACCTTTTTCTCAGAGGTTAGCAAAGTTCAAGATAAAAGACTGAATTTATTGGTTTTTTACTTTATTTGTGTTTGTTACCCCAAGCAAAAGCGTGTCCTGAAAGCGAAGTTTTAGCTATTTTTTAAAAATTCTGCTTTTTGAAGAGTTTATTTTTAAATTTCGAACTAGACAAAAAGATAGAAAGTTTATGAAATAATTTCAGATTGGTTTGTTTTCATTTAGACATAAGTACTAACTGTGATAGAACTTGATAAAATAAATCTTTTTATATTTTCAAAAAACAACCGATTTTTCTCGGAATTGATCTTACTTACGTTGGCCTTATTTGACTTCAAATTTTATGTTAATTTTAGAGAATTTAGTTGGTAAAATGTATTAAAATTTTCAGTTTTATGATGAATTTTGTTATTAAAAGTGAAAAAATGTAAAACTTTTTAATATAAACGGTTGTTGTACTTGACTGAGGATCAAACTAGCAGCTAAGCTTAAATTGGTGTTTTGAAATCAAATTTTTTGGGTCAAGATTGTAATGAAATTTCTTTTCACAGATGGTTGTTAAAAATTATAAAAATCAAGGTGCATTACAAAAATTTTTTTTCGCTTACTCTATTTTTACATTGCAAATTAAGGTAACCAGATTTTCACACACGGATCATAAATATGTCGCGGTTTTTAACAGGAAACATGGTACGATATGAACAGCAAGCTTCTGTGTAAGAGGAGATCTTGACACACGTTGTCAAGCTTACAGTGACTACAAGTAGTTTTCTTATTATTAAAAGTTTATAAAAATGACCAAAAGATTAAGCATAGTTGAAACTGAATTCGTTTTTGAAATAATTAAAAGAGAATTTATACTGCATAAAAATAATAACAATGTTTGAATTTGATTTATTAAATAACATAGTGGAAAAAAGACGAATTTTTTATTATGAAGCATCTGTTTATTAAAAACAAATATTCTATCAATAAAATTTTTGTTTAAAACTTTTAACAATTACTTTAAAATTGACTACAAATAAAAATCAAGGTTTCCAAGAAAAAAAATCAAACTTAGGTATAACAAACTGATGACGTCAGCCCCATCGCGCCAGCGCCAGGCAACACCACACAAAATTCCTATTATATACTACTAACGATTCGGTTAAATAAAGGTCTTTCTTTAGCAAGACCAAATGTGTCCAATAAAAAGTGTTGACTATTTTATTCTTTTGGACTGGAATCAAACGACGACGATTGTTCTTCTTAGGTTAGTTTTAATTGAGCCATTTAACATTCTAACTTGTCTCCTGGCTATTAAGAGACATTCACTGAGTTTTCAATACTTGATTGCTTTTGCGTCATCCTTCTTCACTGGTGATTGATCTTATTTTAGGTCTTACACTAAAGTAGCATTGGCGGACAAAATATATCGTCGAGTACGAGAGGAATTCTTACTAACCTTTTGACCAATCACCTTGCCGTTGGCTTCAACATTGTCAAAGAGTCAAAACTCAGTTTTGCAAAGTTGTCCAATAAAAGTAATTTTGTTTATTTTTTATTTTTGACTTTTGTCGGTAAGGTTTGGTAGCGATTAAGGTATAATACGGTACAAGCCTTTCTATGTAAATAATAAAATTTTGAGAAAGTTCTTGTAATTTATAAAAATCCTCTTTCAAAAGTATACGATTAATTGTTTTCTTGTTAAGTTATTAAAAAAAAAAGTTGGAAATATTTGCTTCATATAAACTTTCTTGTTTTTAATATCTGTCCAAAAAATTATCTGACCGCTTTACAATAAACAACAAAATTGATGATGTCATTACACAGTGGCTCATTATGTTTCGGAAAGAGATGCTGTACGGCTAAAGCAAAGCAAACAATTACCCTTTAATTGTGTTTTTTTTCAATAAAATTTTTTTCTCATCTAAGATTCAATCTATTATTATGAAATGAGTCATTAAAGCAAGTGGCTAATTGCGCGTATTAGGTTGTTTTAGCATGCTAGTCATCTTGGTAGTCGAAGGTTTACTCAGATTTCTTGATATATCGCTAGCCCTATCAGTGCCGTTGAAATAACTGTCTTACCAATACCGGTTCGCCTTAATCTAATCAATGGTGCAAGTACGTAATTTACATGACATTAAATCAGCATCGGAAGGGCATTAGTCGGCCGACCAAAGTTTACCCAAGGTTAACTTGTCGAGGCTGATCTGATGTTGGGTGGACTTCAGTCGGCCAACCAAAGTTTACGCGAAGTTGGACCAAGAAGCAAAGCGCTGGCGAAACCACGTTTGTCCAAGAATCTCCCCTATCGGTCTCACATCATTCCAACCATGAATTGTTATCTAGACTAGTTAAATATGAAAAATAACTTCTTCACCTGTTTTGATTAATGTTTTTCGGAATTCGTTTATAGCAGTGGCGTGCGGTGACCTCTGAGGCTGGTAATGCAATTGGTATGTCTACTCATTGAATGTGTTAAAAAATTATAAAATGGTTTCACGGCAAATGGTAAAGATCCTTTTTTATATCTATCATCATTTTTAAAACTTTAATAGTGTAGTCATCTCATCCCTAACTATGCTTTATTAACTCCTCCTCCTAAACAAACCTAAAATAAAATGTTAAAAAAATATACAATTAAGCTCTGAAATAAATACATAAACCGATATATATAGTTTGTTGAAACACTTGTCCAGTTCATGAGAATAACTGTTTTTTAAACAGCACTGGTACTTCGGGTTGTTTATTACAAATATCTCGATTTGTCCAGAAGTCTGTAAGCAATTTGAGGATTGCATGCTGGAGAGAATACAAAAGGATGCTTAAAGTGAGTGACGACAGAGCCTATTTATACGAGTAAAGTAATAAAATTTCTTTGGTGCATGTCATGTTTAATTAAACCTTGCTTTTGAGTTTATGACTCGGAATATGCGTTCCTCCGAATTCGCAATGTACCAAATTCGATACGCAATGAATCTGCTTAATAAATATATATATATTTATATTAGAAGTTTTTGAAAATGTTTGGTCGGTGTTCATCAGGAAAGTGCTCAATGACCTCGAGTCAGAGCGGTTAAATAATTAAATTTTAGACCACAAAATCTTTTTAATTCAACATTAATTTTATTTTATTTGCCCCAGCAGACTGTATCGCCTGCTTGGGCTCGTCAGGGGGCGGTTAGAAATCTGAAAAAACAAACAAATTCAACAAAAATACAGTTTAAACAAAGCGCTTGAATGCCGGCGAAAAACGTAAAATAACAATAGCAAGAGAAAAACTACGGTTGTAATATTGATTGATTAATGATTTTATTGCCAAGGAAAAAGTTTTTTTACTTAGCTTGCTCTATTGTTTGAAAATAATGGGTAAATTAAAAAAGTTTGCATTAAAAAATGTATTAAAACTTTTGATTAAATAGACTGCATTGGAAAATACGATAAAAAGATGCGTTTAAAAATAACAAATATCAGGGTACGAATTAAAATTAAAACAATAAAATTTTTTTCAAGGTATAATTTAAAAATATTGTTAGTTCAATAAGTATGTAGTGTAGAGATGGATTATTTTATTTGCTGATCAAGAAGTTGGTAAAGATGGGATGTAAAAATAAGAATAAGGAAACCGAGTGTGTAAATTAGTAAATATATTTATTAATTGTCAGCGTGATTAAAACTTTGTAATTTAAATTTACTTCGATGTTGACATTTTGAAACCAACTCCGAGCGTTTATAATTTTTTGGGTCAGCCTGAAATATTTGTAATTTTTCTTATAAGCATAGGTTGCATGTTTTTAAACCACATCGATATTGACCTGCAAAAATTGTTACAAAAATTTTTGATACAAAAAGAGGTACAAAAATTTGAGTAGAGGTAGAACAATTTTTGATACAAAAAAAATTACTAAGTAAACGCTCAGAGTTGGTTTCAAAATGTCAACATCGAAGTAAATTTAAATTACAAAGTTTTAATCACGCTGACAGTTAATAAATATATTTACTAATTTACACACTCGGTTTCCTTATTCTTATTTTTACATCCCATCTTTACCAACTTCTTGATCAGCAAATAAAATAATCCATCTCTACACTACATACTTATTGAACTAACAATATTTTTAAATTATACCTTGAAAAAAATTTTATTGTTTTAATTTTAATTCGTACCCTGATATTTGTTATTTTTAAACGCATCTTTTTATCGTATTTTCCAGTGCAGTCTATTTAATCAAAAGTTTTAATACATTTTTTAATGCAAAGTTTTTTAATTTACCCATTATTTTCAAACAATAGAGCAAGCTAAGTAAAAAAACTTTTTCCTTGGCAATAAAATCATTAATCAATCAATATTACAACCGTAGTTTTTCTCTTGCTATTGTTGTTTTACATTTTTCGCCGGCATTCAAGCGCTTTGTTTAAACTGTATTTTTGTTGAATTTGTTTGTTTTTTCAGATTTCTAACCGCCCCCTGACAAGCCCAAGCAGGCGAAACAGTCTGCTGGGGCAAATAAAATAAAATTAATGTTGAATTAAAAAGATTTTGTGGTCTAAAATTTAATTATAATATTTAATTATTATTTATGTATAATATACTGTATATAATTATTTTTTTGTATGCAGAAAAGTTGATGATGATGATGATGATGATGATATTTTATTCATACTTAGTAACATTATTAAATTTATGCAATGTACAGTACTATGAAGCATGAAAAGGAAACGCGACACAATGACGAACGTTAAACATGCAGAAAGTATAGAGAGAGTTGAGAAAGAGAAAAGTAAGAAGCACGGCCGCGTTACCTAATTCAAACTAAATATTAATATTTAAAAAGACAAATGAGATAAAAAATGACAAAAAATGTGCAGTGCAGGAACAGTTATGTAAATCATTGGGAGGCACAACCGCCCTATTGGTACCTATGAATTTAGCTCAACTGAGCATGGTGAGTAAAAAAAAACTCCCGAAAAGAAACCTCACCAGGTCCAGAAACCTTTTCTAGATGCATTACAAATACACAAACATGGAAATAAAACAAAATATACTTATATATATATATATATTTAAATTAAAAACACTACAACAAAAAGATTGAAACCACGACAGCCTGTTTCATCTTGTAGAATCGTCAGGTGGTTACTTATTCAAATAGAAATAGATTCTATTTGAATAAGAATCACCTCCTGATGAGCCGTAAAGGCGAAACAGACTGTTGAGGTTTTAATAAAATCTCTTTTGTGGCTTTTGTAATTTAATTTAATGCTCTGAGTTTTCATTGAGCTCTTTACTGACAGTCTTGCCACTTTTATTATTATATATATATATATATATATAACTGGAGACAGTACTGTTTCGACCTTTTGGGTCTCATCAGTCCAGTGAAGTTATATATATATATATATATATATATATACATTTCAAAGAGAGAATAAAGAAGTATAAAGTTTAGAAAAGAATAGAACATGCCAACTGTGTAAATTAATTTAAATAATCAGTTCAAAATAAGGTTGATTGTCCATTCAACAGTTTTAATTTGTTATATCAATTGATTCCAATTCTCTTGCGTAGCATACACTCTTTCTTGATAGAGATTGAAACTGTTTTGAAGATTGTGGCCTGATTGAAAATTGATAAGAGAACCAATGTTGATGATTGCTCCTTAGAAAGACATGTGCTTGAACTTCCTGAATTCATTTTTATCTGAAATAAAAATGCTTTCCCGCAGTAAATAGCTCACTGTAATCATTAAATTTAGATCTTATTGAATATTTAGTTATACACTATTTCTAGTTTACAGTTGTATAAAAGCAATACCTTCATGCACTGTCAAGTTATGGCGCCGAAATGACAAAGCGCCATTAAGACGTGGTCATAGTTTTATAACTTAATTTGTAAAATCTTTTATTGATCCTTATTTATATTGATTCATTGAGTAGGAATTTTTTAAGATTGTTTCTAAAACATTTGAAAGTCTGGTTGCTAGTTTTTAAATTGGTTGGGAGAGAATTCCAAATGAAAGGGCCTTGATAAGAAAAAGATTGTTGTGCAACAGTGGTTTTACAATGATGTGTTGTGTATTGAGCTTTGTTTCTTGTATTGTATTTGCATGGATTTGAATGCAAATTACAACTATTAGCAGGAGATTTGTTTCTACCTTGTATTAATTTGAACATAAGGGACGCAGTTTCCAATTTATATAATTGATTTATTTTTAAAATGTTGCATTGTTTCATAATGCCATTTATGTTGGAACAGTAGGGCAATTCGAATACCATTCTCAAGAATTTGTTACAAATTTGCTAAAGCTTTGTAATTAGAGTTGAATTACCAAAACACCAGTTTGAAATGCAATATTGGAGGTGACTGTTAATTAGAG
The DNA here is from genome assembly GCA_963680785.1 of Diplosoma virens. Classification (NCBI taxonomy): domain Eukaryota; kingdom Metazoa; phylum Chordata; class Ascidiacea; order Aplousobranchia; family Didemnidae; genus Diplosoma; species Diplosoma virens. The sequence goes on along the minus strand of OY796884.1, from coordinate 12,663,655 downwards.
AATGATACAGAAAGAGTAGTGAATCCTTGTTTACAAGTGATTTTATTTTGCACACTACACCATAACAGCTTTTTAGCTTTGAAATCAAGCATTTCATGTGTAGACTATCCGAAAGATTATTGTGAATGAATAAACCCAGAAATTTTATAGAATTTACCTGATCAATTTGTTTATTTCTTATTGACAAAGAATGTTTACCTCTTACATTTGAGTTTGGAGTACTAAAAAGCATAAATTTAGTTTTTTCAATATTTATTGACAATTTATTAGAAACTAGCCATCGATCAAATAATTCCATCTCTGATTGCATGATTTGGAATAGAGTTGACGTATGTTTATGGCTAGTTTAAACAGTTGTATCGCCAGCAAACATAATGGCTTTGCTTTTAGTTAAGCAATTTTTAAAATCATTTACATATATAAGAAACAGGAGTGCGCCTAAAATAGACCCTTGCGGAAAACCCATGGTTGATGAATTGTTTATGGATGATAAAATACCAGAACACACAACTTGTTGTTTTCTGTTGAGTAAATAGTTCTTGAACCAGATATATACTTGTCTTCTTATTCCATAGTGGTCGAGTTCTTTTAGTAGTATTTCAATGCTAATTGTATCAAATGCTTTTGATAAAACCAGAAAAATAGCAAGGGTTTTTTCGTTTTTGTTGAATGAATTGGTGATGCTACAGGGTCCTCCAGCGAAGTGTAGACTGTTATATATTACATTAATTTGAAAACGAAAAGGGCAATGAAATTTTTTTTGAAGAAAATTAAAGGTAAATGTATAATCTTCAATATTGAATTCAGTTTATTCAATATATCCGCCCTTGCAATGATAACACGACAGAGGCGAGAGACTTGGTCACACATGGCACGAATAGTTTCGCTTTCTATTTTCGCCCCAAGATTCTTTCAATTCCTTCTTCAATTTTTCCACATTTGAATGTGACACAGCGCAGGCCTTTCTCTCCAAGATGGACCATATCCCCAAGTCCATTGGTTTAAGATCAGCATAAGAAGGGGGGCAGAGTTCCTTTGACCAAAAGGACTTAAAGTTGTCCTTGCACCAGGCTTGAACCATTTTGGCTGTGTGAGCGGTTGCCCCATCCTGCTGTAGTGTCTCCGCTTGATTTCCAGGCAATGAATTTATCCATGGAAGAACCCTGTTTTTCAACATGTCCAGGTAAACGTGCTGATTAACTTTTACACCATCTTTGACAAAAATTAACGGAGTTTTTAGATCATTTAACGTAACTCCCGCCCACACCATCACCGATGCAGGTTTTTGCCTTCTAAAGAAAGTTCGAAGTTCAACAGGTACAGACTCTTTGTTTTTTGTCCAAATACGATCATTCTGCGGATTGTGTATCATTTGAATAGTAAACAGCTTTTCATCAGTCCAGAGAATTGTCGGCTGCGTGTCATCAAGAAGTCCGTTTAGAAGCAATTTTGCCCTTTCGAGTCTCTTCTTTTTTGTGGCAGCCGAGAGAAGTTGTCTTTTCGTAATTTTGTAGGCCTTTAACTGTAGATCATTTTTAAGAAGTCTCCGCATAGTGAATGGACTCACATTGGCCTCCTGAGCAAGTTTTGTGACGCTTCTTGCAGGATTTCGTTTCAACTTTTCTCTGATATTTTTTTACGAGTTTTTTGTTCTCGAGAGCCTTTCTGGGGTACTCCTCACTCTAAGCTGAGTGCTACCAGTTTCCTTAAACCGTTTGACTGCCTTGAAGGCGCCAGACCGACTCACAGATCCTTTCAATAGCTTAAATATTTCAGAAGTCTTCTTGCCATCCCGATAAAGTTTTTCAATGGCGGTATTCATTGTATTTAGATGCTAAAACTAAACAAAGTTTAAGAAATTTTTTGTACACATTAGTAAATAGATATGTAATAACTTACTACATATCTGCAAAAAAAACAGAGCATAAAGTAATTTATAATTACTTTAGAAATCTATCTAAAAATTAGTCTACACTTGGGTAGAGGACATATCTGCAAAAAAAAAACAGAGCATAAAGTAATTTATAAATACTTTAGAAATCTATCTAAAAATTAGTCTACACTTGGGTAGAAGACCCTGTATTTATAAGAAGCGAAATAGCTTGGGAAGTAGAACATTTTTTTCTGAAACAAAATTGATTTTTATAAAACGTTATGTCTGTTTAAAAAGCTAAGTACTCTGCGGTACATTATTTTTTCTAAAATTTTGAAAATATTTGAAAGTAAGTTGATAGGCCTATAGTTATTTATGTCACTAGCATCACCCTTTTTATACAAGGGTATGATCTTAGCAATTTTGAAATCACTAATTACTTTACCAGTAGAAAGAGAAAGGTTGAATATATGTGAAATGCCATGATAATATTATCAGGAGATTTTTTGTAATTTAAGTGGGATTTTATCAAAACCTGCACTTAGTTTTGGTTTGCTGTTTATAAGTATATTTTTTACTTCCATACGGCAAGTAGGCCAAACATACATAGTTTCTTGAATTTTGTTTTTAAGGTATTCAGAATAATTATTTTCATACTTAGCAAGTGTCATATTTATATGCTATAGATGAAAAAGGCTCATTGAATAGGTTAGCTAGTTGCTGTGGATCAGTTATTTTGTTAGTATTTGTGTAAAGAGATTTACACGCAGGTATATTTTTCTTCCCCAGAAGGCTATTGAAAGTCCTCCAGGTAGCTTTTATGTCGTTTTTATTACATTCCAGTTTATTTTTAATGTGTTCTTGTCTTTTTTGTTGAATCTTTCTAAAATAAAGATTGCGAGCTTTTGTGAACTGTCTTTTTATTTCAGGGGATTTTGTTTGCATGTATTTCTTAAATAATGCTTCTTTGTTGGACAATAATTTTTTGAGCTCATCATCAAACCAATTATGATTCTTTCTATTGTATTTGATAACGTGTTTTGGAAAGTATTTGTTAAACAGATTCATATAATCTTTCAAAAGTACCTTGAAACTTATATCCGGATCTGTTTCTTTTAATACTGGGTCAATATTAACTTTTTGAAGTTCATTGTTAAAAAGAGTTATTTTGGCACTTGAAAAGAATCTTTGCATCTTAGGTTTAGATTGAGGATCAATGTTGTTTGACATGTGTCAATGTCATGTGTTGTTATTGCAGGTGAAATCTCAAGTTTAGAATTGAGCTTATGAATAACATAAGACTCAAATTCTGAATAACTTTCCTGAGCTGGAGTTTTACATCCATAAAGAATAAGACAATTCCTCCGGCTGTACTGCTCAAGGTCATCGATGCGTCTGCTGTTTTTCCAAACATCTTCTTCTAGCTTTCTAAAGATATCATCCATGTTCTCGATGGCCTTTCGAATACTGTCAGTTGTCCTTCTTGATTTATTTCTACTGAGCCTGAAACAGAAGAAGCAGCAGCAGCAGCAGAAGGTTTTTCTATATATTCCTTCTCATACCTGGTCTGAGCTTCCTTAATAGATTTTAATTCTTGCTGAACAGACTTCAGCATTATCTGGAGGTTATCCGCCATCACAATCACAATAAATGTAAAAATTATAAAATATTAAGTAAAGTTATAAACTAATTGTAGCTAGCCCAAATCAATACAACTACAATCTCATTTTCTGAAACTTATTCAAATACGTAGAATGGTCTTTGGTCATGCATTGCATTACTTGCGTGCCCTGACTGCACGCCACTGGCTTGTAGTTCAACAAACCATAAAGGATAGCAATGCAGCAAGCGTCATAATTGTACTATTTTAGATAAAATTTGTAATAGAAATATAGACAAATCTATCTCGTATCATAAGTGCTTTCTTTTTAGGTGAGTCTATTAGGTATTTATTTGCATTCATAAATACAATTTCTAGCTTTTTTTAAGTAGAAGAATACAATACTTTTTAATTGACTTATTGTGTCTAAAATTACATGCTTTAAGTCCATAAAATAAAACAAATAAAACAAGCAAAATATTTTATAGAAAAACATCACAAATCAACAAGGATTTTTAAATAGTTTCAAATTAAATTCTAAATCTTATTTGTATGTCAACACTAAAGTAGTTTTAACAAATTTTCAATCCTTTTTTTCTCACATTCTTCTGTGCTAGACTAGAGGTAACGAGGGGTCAAGAAGCCGGCCCCAGGCATCACTAGACCTCTGCACGCCCCTGATTCCACTAAGAAAAATATATCCACTAATTTTAAGCGTAAGGTAACTTCAAAAAAATTTTTATTAACAAACTGACAATGACCAGAAAAATTAAATAAATGTGCATCTTCACTTTTCGGTCACGGTGTTTATTTACTTGACCCGCAAAATGCTAAGTTGAAAAAGTTGAAACGTCCTTGCTGCAAATAAATACTTTTTTATTTTATCGGCCTTTTTTTTGCACTAAAAAAGATTTATACCTTCAAACTCAAGTGAAGACTTTTCTTTTGGTTCTCACCAGGTTTCCTAGAGTAAATTTTTTTCAATTCCCTAAAGTTTACGTTTGTTAAGACTGCCTTTTTAACAAACAAAGTATCGCTTTTCTAAATTTTGTCTTCCTCGCTAAATTACTGTTACATGTTCGGTGGCCCTTTTTGAAAAAGCTAGGTGACTCCTTGCCTAAATCTATATTTTCAAATTTTACTGGATTAAATTTTGTTTGTGATTATATATCTGCAGAGACAAATTTAACATATTGTTTTTGATGGTGATTTTGATGGTGAGACAAATTTAACATATTGCTTTTGATGACTTATTGTCTTGCAAAGTTTAAAAATAATTCCCCCATGCCCCCCTTTTCGCACCCTTGAATCTCCATCTGTAAAACACAGTTTGTATTAATTTGAAGGATATTAAAAATTATTACTGACAAAATATTCTAATTAAAAAGCTTCATACCAAAAAAAGCCAACTGCTGAATTGGTAACGCTTATGATCAGATTGAGTGAGCTGCGTTTACTGCAGCTCAAACATGCAATCAACCTGCCATTTAACCCTATTACGACCGGGAAGGGGGGCGGAAAGTTCCCGCGCTGTTAAAATGCTGTGTGCTGCTTAAAAACTACTTGCGCAAATTTCTTCAAATTTTAGGACTTTTTCTGATTTTTATTTATCTAAAAGTTGGTGCAATTTTTGAAAAAATTACTTAAGTAATTTTGGACTTATTAATAGTTTTTTTACACCCAGTCACTAATTTTTTCTCTATTTCATAAAACGCGAGAAAAAAGCAGCCAAAAGCGAGAAAAAGGCAAATTGTGAACTGTTTATCAAAACAATTGAGGCTGAACGGTTCATTAACTGTGTTTACTCAAACACTTTACGAGACAATTAAACGCTTTCAATCTCACTTTCCAAGGAAAGTTGTTTATGTTGAAAAAGCCGTAACTGTAGATTTAGATTTCTTTTAGTGTAAAATTTTCTAATAAATTCGGAAAAAATCCCGAGCTCTTGATTTGGCTTTATTATAAAAGTTTATCTTACGATCTATCATACACTTCAATACCTTTGGTATAAGGCTTTTTGGAACGGAAAATTACTACCATCGGAACTGTTCAAGCTAAGCGCAAAGAAATATCAAATGAAATAAAGCAAGTGTGTAATAGAGATATTGGTTTCTATAAAATTTTTTGGAACGAACCTGAAAAAAATATCAACCTTAATTCTTTTATTGTAAACTCTAAACCACAGGAAAGCGAAATATTTCAATCTTATCAACAATGTACCCAATTCTCTAAATTTCAAAAAATCAAAAAGAAGAAACCGGCTTTATACAAGTTATGTGATTATACGAAAGGAGGCACAGACATTGCAGACCAAAAATTACTTGCTATTCGTGTAAAACCAAGTCTCGAAAATGAACCACAATTGCATTTTCTTATTTGCTTGACATTTGTCGCATAAATGCAGCAAGTGTATTAGCAATGAACAAACACACGAGGCCGCGCAAAAAAAATTTATTTGAAGTTGGCTTTAGTCCTGTTTTAAAATTATTAATTGTAAAACTTTTCATCCAAGGCAAGGTCTAACCCAGTGTTTCTCAACCTTTTTCCGATTGCAAAATATTTTTAAAATTCTTCAAAAATCGCGGCACCTTTAGACCATTTTTATTAAATTACGTATGTTTCCAAATTCAGGTGATCTCTAAAAAAAAAGTTTTCACTCAGAATTGGGCTCAGATTTCTAGCTTTCGTCCCTAAACTCAGTCCTATTCTAAAATACCGTTGTTCTGGCCGCGGCACAAAATTCGTATCTTTCGAAGTTCGCGGTGCACTTGAGCTGGGATCCTTGATTTCCGCCCACAAAATTATCAATCAATCAATCAATCAACATACTTTTATTTGTGGGAAAAAAATAATACAAATACGAAAATAAAACACTAAAATAGAATAAAAGAAAATTAAGCCGCAGGGAGACTGCGATTTCACCTTTTGGTCTTCTAGTCAGCAGCCACCCTTGAGAGCAAAACTACTGGTACAACTACTTGTGTAAAATTTAAGTGTAGCAAAGAAGAAGATTTTTTCATCTTAAATAAGAAGGTTTTTTTATTTTAAATATAATGTTTCAATAAGTACATTTTAAATTCATTTTTGAAAACATTGTAAAAAGTATTTTGAATTTGAATCGGAATTTTGTTCCATATCTTAACTCCTTGATATTTTAAACATCTTTGTAATCGTGAAGTTTCATAAAAGGGAATATGCAAAGTTTTTTTAGATTTTTCATTTAATCTGGTGCTTTTTTTTCTAGATCTGGCTGGTTAAAATAAAATGATTAGACAAATTTTTGGGAAGCATTTTTCTAAAATTGGCTTGAATAAATTTACCAACTTCTAATTTATAAAAATATGTAAGTTTTAGAATCTTAAGGCGTTTTTATTAAGGTGAGGAACTATCACAAAAATCAGCTGTACATATAAATTTAACGGGTTTATTTCGAAAAGTTATCAATTTTTAAGATATGTCGGAAAGGTAGATCCCCAGATAATAAGACCGTATAATAAATAGGAATGTATCTGAGCGTAATAGATTTTTAACAGTTCTTTTTCTGGTAGATAGTATCTAATTTTAGAGATAATTCCAAGGGTTCTTGATATTTTATATGCTGTATTTAAAATGTGGAAATCGAAATTTAAGTTCATATCAATAGTTAAACCTAAGTATTTAATACTTATGCATTGTGGGATAGAAATATTATTTAAAAAAACATTATGCTATTTTTCTTGCTACCAGGTGTATTATTCATTATATTCTGATGCTCTTCTGGTAAAAACAAAAAACTTTTGTTAGAAACCTTTTCAGTTTATTAAAAACTAAAAATTAAAACAAACAGTCTACGTTTCAGGTGCGGTTACAAGCACGCTTCGTCAGGACAAAAGCTAAAATGACTGCAATGTTGAGAACTATAACTTGAATTGTTTTCAAAAAATAGATGCCAAACATAGCGGGAAATTACTCAAGCGTAGTAGAAATCAGTTCTTCAAAAAACAACAAGTTTCGTGTAAAAAACATTAGTTTGTGAAAAAGGTTTATTTAGTTTGGGAGGTATAATTAGAAAGTTGGATTTAGAGGAATTAACGATGATTTTATTAGAATCAAATCAAATTGATAGATTTTGAAGTTCTTTATTCATAATTATAGTAAGGGAAGCAAGGTTAGGGGCCGAAAAAACTAAGCATGTGCATCAGCAAAGAGTATTGGCATACAATTAAGCGCCTGAGGCATATCATTAACATGCAAGAAAAATAAAACAGGGCCAAGAATCAAACCCTGAGAAACACCATAATTATTTTGTAACAGCTTAGATTTTTCATCCTTAATGGAAACGAATTGTTTACGAGATAAAAACGATTTAATTAGATGATTTGCTGAGCCGCGTATGCCATAATGTTCAAGTTTGAGAAGGAGAATGTCATGGTTTACTGAATCAAAAGCTTTTGTAAAGTCAAGAAAAACTAAACCTGTGTATTAATTAGAATTTTTATTTACCCTAAGGTAAGTAGGAGTTGGACAGAACGGTAAAAGTCCACCGGTGTTGTAGACCTTTAGCTCACGTTTGGCCTCTCGATTATTTAAATGAAAGGCTGCCGTCACCGTCTTAGTGTGACTGAGCTTCAACCTCCAAGTCTGGAGATACGCTGACAGTGTGGACATGTCTTGGTTTAAGGTCCCCTCCAAGTCCTTCCAGTTTCCAGAAGAATGCAACAATGCTAGATCATCAGCATAAACAAACTTTCTGGAAATCATGGAAGGAAGGTCGTACGTATAGATGTTAAATAGGAGGGGAGCCAAGACCGATCCCTGAGGAACGCCGTTTTTAAGACGGCGTAGCCTGCTTTGCTTGCTGTCACCGGTCGTAAGGGTGAAACTTCGATTTCGGACAAGCTCCATGATCATTTTGACCATGTGCCTATCCGGAAGTAGTCTCAGCAGCTTGCAGGTAAGGCCACGGTGCCAGACAGTCTCATAAGCAGCTGTCAGATCGATAAATACGGCACCGGCCTTCTTTTTAGCCTCAAAAGAATCCTCGATGTTCTGGGTTAGCAGAACAACTTGATCTACCGTTGACTTCCCGCGTCGGAACCCAGCCTGCTCTTTAGGGAGCAGTGGATCGATTAATGGTTCAACGCGGGCGTAGATAAGCCTCTCGAGGATCTTGTAGGGGACACAGAGCAGAGATATCGGTCGATAACTCTTTGGGTCCCCCACGGGCTTTCCGGGTTTTGGGATCGCGACCACAAGCGCTCTTCTCCAGATCTTGGGAATTTGGAGTCGGCGCAACAGGAAGAAATGAAGTCACGTAACCAGGACTTCAAAGCAGCTCCGGCATGGAGTATAAGCTCGGGGCAGATGGAATCAGGTCCCGGAGCTTTACCTGGTTTTAAATGTTGAAGGGCAGCAGCAAATTCTCTCTGTGAGAAATTGTCAGAGATATTTACTGCGTCTGGTGTTGTGGCCCTCCAAAGGTCAGACACTTCTTTACAGACAAGTCGAGATGACTTGCGGTCAACAGCCTCGTATTTCCCATTTCTAACCAGCTGAGATGCAATAGCATCGGCTGAAACGGGACAGTGACGAGGAGAGTGTCGTGACCTACCAGTAAGGTTGTTCAAAATACTCCACGCTTTACGACTAGAGTGTGAGAAGTCAATGCTCCGAACTGCTTCGGACCATCGATCCCTCCGTTTTCTGTCAAGCTTGGCAAGCAGAGCTGTAGCAGCCAAACTTGAGTCGTCTCCCTGAGGAGACTGCAAAAAGGTTTTATAGAGGGATTCACACTCTGCATCCCAACACGGAATGTAGGTATTTCGATACCCGCGTGGGATAGTCTTTTTGGCTGCTTTCTTAATGGTGTTACAGAAGTCCTGGTAAGCCGCATCCACATCAAGTGTATCAGGCGGCAACAAAGTCTTTGCGAATTTATTCGTCAAAGCAATATATTGACTCCATTTGGCCTTGCGGAAGTTCCATCGCTTAACAGGCATGCTTGGCACTGCCATAGCAAACCTTGGTGGTGTAATAAGCGAAGGTCGATGTTGTGACCTGGGGAACTTTTCAAGGAGACGTCTATCCGGTAAGCGACTGTTTGGACCTACGCTGGCGAAAGCTAGATCCGGATTGGTACCAGTGTTCCAGCGGCCGGAGTAAAAACTGGCAGCGTCCTTGGCATTATATAGGAGGGCAAGACAATTAACACTTGCCCATCCAGCCAAGCACTCACCGTCCGGACTGTTGTCGTCGTAACCCCAGTCAGCATGACGACAGTTAAAATCGCCAGCGTACAGACAGGGGTGAGGAAATACTGGAAGATCCAGGGTTCGCAATCGCGTTGGCGGTGGTTTGTCGATGTTGACTATTTTATAACCATCAACGTCCACACACAACCACTCGATCTCCGATGTCGGTGGAGATTGGTCCAACAGCGTGTATCTCAGTCGCTCGTGGACAAACGTGGCAAGGCCATGCTTCCTGCTTAAAGAAGACCCAGCTAGTTGGTAGTTTGGTAGTACCAACTTCTCTGCATCAGTGCAGTGGGTCTCCTGGAAAAGGATGACGAGTGCCTCAGACTGCATAGCGAGATGATGAAGAACGTTCATCTTGCTTGCAGTGAGGTCTTCGATGTTCAGCTGAAGAATAGTGGGTCTTCGGAACTTGTTGGCAATGTGCCCTGAAAAGAGCAGTTTTATCCTAGCATTGCCCCGTCCTGAAAAGGACGTTTGCCGATTAGCAGACCCACACTGAACATCGGAATGGGCGGATACCCTGTGTGATAACATCAACAAAAGCATGATTGGTTGAGACTTTATTTTGAAAACCATATTGAGAATTTACAATTACATTATGTTTATTTAAAAAATTATTTATACGCTTGTATAAAAGTCCTTGTCATAGGAGTGTGTGATAACATCAACAAAAGCATGATTGGTTGAGACTTTATTTTGAAAACCATATTGAGAATTTACAATTATATTGTGTTTATTTAAAAAATTATTTATACGCATGTACGTATAAAAGTCCTTCAAAGATTTTTGAGAAACAAGCAAGAATAGAAATAGGGTGATAATTTGTAGATTTATCACAATCTCCTTTTTTAAAAATTGGAACTATCCTTGCAATTATACAATTTTCCGGAAAAACGCCTTCTGTGAAACAAAACTCAATAAAAACTTGAAGATATGGAATAATAACTGAAGAGGCGATTCGAAGAAAAAAAGCTGGAATGTTTTCATGACCAACTACTTTATTATTTTTTAGAGAATAAATAACGTTAAAGATTTCTGTGGGGTTGGGTACGTTGAGATAGATCGGGGTGGTCCAAACCCAGGCCCGCGGCGTTATTTTTTGTGGCCCGCGTTACATTTGGTGGAATAGGTAACAATCGGTGAACGTCTTAATTAAAAGCATCGCTTTTTGGTGTAGTTTTCTCATAATTTTCTATTGATTTATTGTTACATCACTAGCGTCTTTGTTTTATTATAGTAGGCTACTAGTCTGTATGTCATGGCTATTTGAAACATTCAACTGAGAGTAGCCTAACTAGGTTATTTCTAATCATGTGATTATAATATAAAAAAATTTGTTATTTGAGTAGTATGAAGATATTACTGTGTGTTCAACGATACTTTAGTTATAGTGCATTGAAGGGTGCTCGATAACCAGACAGTTAGACCTAATTAATTACCGGTATTTATTTAAAAGTAATTGAAACAGATAAAAATTAATTAACATTGAAATAGATAAAAATTAATTAAAATATAGATTTGAGTTTATATTTGTTTGTTTGAATTACTTTTAAATAAATAACGCTAATTGCAATTTATTTACCATTGTTTTGCAGTAGTTTGTAAGTTGTTTTGTAAACATGAGTTTAAAAGGAAAGCTAGCCCTAACCAATTCGAACAGATTTTTTAACTTGGCATGGGAGGAAAAGTACTTGTTTGTGAAAAACAAGGGTAAGCCGCAATGTTCGGTATGTCTGCAAGTTGTGTCAGTGTTAAAAGAATATAATTTAAAGCGGCATTACAAAACACGCCATAAAAATCAATTTGAAAAATACGAGAAAGCTGCAAGGGAAGCGGTTGTAAAAGATCTGAAAAGTAAATCTGACAGGAAAAGAAGTTGTATGAATAACTTTACCAAAACTACTTTATCCGACCAAAAAGCATCTTACGAAGTTTCTTTAATATTAGCGAAAAATGGAAAAGCGTTTAGAGATGGTGAAATTATAAAGGAGTGCTCATTTAAGATGGCCCTTGCCTTTGGTGATAAAAAAATGGCAAAACAATTTGAAACTGTGCCTCTCTCTCACCAAACTGTTGCAAGAAGGGTGATGAAATTAAGTGAACATGTGTCTGCAAAAACTAAAGACATAGTTCAGCAGTGTAAATATTACTCGCTGGCTTTGGACGAAAGCCCGATGTTTGCGAAGTTAGCAACTTCTAATTTTTATCCGCACCATCGATGAAGAGTTTACCATTAATGAAGAGTTACTTCAGACAATTCCACTTCATGGTACAACAAAAGGTTCAGACGTTTATAACAGTCTTGTGTCTGTCGTCAATACGTATGGTGGCTTTGAAAAGTGTTCCAGTGTCGTGACAGATGGCGCTCCGGCGATGGTTGGGCGAAAAACTGGATTGGTTGGCCTGTTAAAAAGTAATGGTGTGAATTGCCCAACATTCCATTGTATCATCCACTAGGAAGTATTGTGCACTAAAACCTTGCAAATGAGTAACATCATGAGTAGCGTAATGCAAATAGTGAATGTCATCAGAGGTAAAAATAAGGCCCAAAGACATAGAAAATTTGTTCAGTTTTTGAATGATATGAACGCGAAATATAAAGATGTGTTATTGTATTCAAAAATTCGATGGTTGAGTGCAGGAAACACGTTACAGCATTTTTTTGCTTTGCGCAAAGAGATCTTATTTTTTCTGCAGAAGGAAGTGGAAGGAGTGGAAAAGTATGAAACCCTTTTGAGCGATGAAAAGTTTATCGCTTCCTTAGCGTTTATTACAGATTTTACAAGTCAACTGAATATTTTGAACAAAAAGCTCCAACAAAAAGATCAAAACATATGTCAACTTTTTGGACATATTGAAGCTTTTCGAAAAAAGCTGAAGCTACTATCGATCGACTTACAAAACAATGTTGTTACTCACTTTCGATTTTGTAAAGAGCTACTTGCAGAGGGAAAAACGGTAAAGTTTTCTGCTTTTGCAGATATGCTTGATAACGTGAGCAATGAGTTTGATGACAGATTTGCTGAGTTTGATTCGATTAAAGAACAAATTGAGCTCTTCATCAATCCCATCGAAATAACAATCGAAAGTCAAGCTGCTGCATTTCAGTTAGAATTATGTGATTTGCAATCAGATCCCTTTCTCCAATCAAAAAAGAATGAGAGATATAAAGCATTTTGGAAGCTTGTAAACATTGAACAGTTTCCAAAGTTAAGAGATTTTGCTTTGAGAATGCTGTCAATGTTTCGCAGCACTTATATTTGTGAAAGCACCTTCTTCGTCATGAAAAGGCTAAAATCAAGCACAAGAAACAGACTAAGAGACAAAACGTTGGACGCTTGTTTGCGATTATCAACAACTAATACTGATGTTGACATTGAAAGATTACTTCAATAATGTCTAGTCATTAAATGCGCTTCTGCAATAAAAATTTTTTGTCATGGGATTTGTGGTGTTTACTGCTTATTAGCTCTAATGTGGCCCGCGAACTACACAAAAATATTTTCGTGACCCGTGATGCCGGCAACCTGGGACCACCCTGTCCTAGGATATAATAAACTTTTTTTTTGTGAGAGAGGTCTCATATGGAATTTGAAAATTCTTCAATAAATTCAATTATCTTAGTTTGGTCTTGTCACAGACTTTTTTCGGGTATCCTAAAGAACGAGTTGAGCTAGGTAACCCGAACACCTGCGCTGAAAAAAAGCTGTGTCTAATTTTATTTTATTCTGGCTCAAGAAGTAGTCCTGCTATGAGCCTGAATTTTTTATACAGTTGATTTAAACGAAAGCTCGGATTGGTTCGTTAAAGACTCTTCTTCACAAACAAACAGAGACCATTGTCTCTAATAAGAACGAATGTATTACAAAAGTCACGACCGACGAAATTTCTATTTCACGCTTTGCCACACTATAAAACAAACTCAACGCTACAACTTGATTCAATCAACACAAAATGATTCTACCTCTGTAGAACACAACTCCAAAACACTGGCGCAAAATAAATTCGACACTTGTCAACCGATACAAATCTAACGGGCCACGCACTGCGCCCAAATCAAATTATTTCCACTCGAGCCGTCTCTCGAGTCGTCTCAAATTATCTCTCTCTCGTCTGTTCTATTCGTCTGTGTCAATGTTTCAATCGAGCAAGTATATATAGGCATAAGGTCACGTGCCGACAAATTACTCGCCAACGCTAGACCATTCTCTAACTTTCTAGGGAAGGCGCCTTTGCTCGAGCCGAATAGCATATACACGAATATTCTTCAACTAGCCAACTGTAGTGGCGCCGAACAAAAACATATTACGTCATTACTGTCGGCGAAAAGAGAAAAAGGACAAGAAATAACTCAAGCGAATCGAGGCATTACACTATGCAATAAAAGACTAGCGCTTTGCGGCGACGCGATTATTATTTCATAGTAAAACTTTGAATTACTTTTGACGGGAATAAACTACATCGTCATGATTAAATTATTTTGAATGAAGTGTGACAGGTCTGGATGAGAGTAAACTGGATCTACGGTAAGCTCAGTCTTGAAATAGTTTTCAGAAATATCTAACCATAAGCACTCAGATTTTGAAAAGTTATATTGCGTAAGAGAATTCTTTACTTGAAACTTATTTAAAACGTAAATTCCCACACCGCCAGCGTTAGTTGTACGAGTAGAATCAGTTTGAAACAAAGTATAATTAGGAAGTGAGATGTTTAATAGAGGGTGTTGTTTATTTTGTGTTTTAGTTAAGCATATTTCATCAGGTAAAAACTTTAATTCAACTACAAAATCATAAAGATTATCAAAATTTTTATGCAATGAGCGAATATCTACATGTAAAAGCACCAAGGAACAATTGGGATCAAAAGTAGGTCGTTTTGAGTTTAAATAGAAATAATCACATACTTTTATATTGAAAAAGTTGAAAAAGTAGTCGTACACCACTTTAGGAGAATGATAACTTATTCGCAGAGTTTATTCGGTTTATACGCTTTATTCAGCTCAAGGAATTCATTTAACTCCTTGTTATTTTCCAAAAGCGCCGTATCTGCTTTTAAATGAGCCATTTTTGCTGTTGAAAGATAGGGCTGAGCAGTACAATTAGCAAGATAGGTTAGTAACATTTTGATAACAATAATTTTGATTACAACACTATATTAAGTAAAAAGAAATGAAAAGAAATTAAAAAAAAATATTTAAAAAATATTTAGCTTTACAACGCTACACTGTGTAGTTAATAATGGACATACCTGAAAACATAAAGCATCATCTTAACATAATATTTGTTCAATCGGCACACATAAAATATTTTAATTAAAATATAACACTAGCAATTTTGATAAAATAGTGGCACAGTATTATTGGACCATTTTGTAAGCTATCTCAATTTTGCGCAACTTAAGATAGAAAAAATTAGATGGCTACTCCGATGAGGTTCGAAGCTTATTCTATTTTGAATCGTTTAATTAAGGTATTTTTACTATAAAAAACGAGGTAATGTTTTTTTTTTTTTTTAGGTTTCAATTTAAAATTCAATTTCAATTTCAATTTAAAAGCAGCGTTTGAATAAACTGCAAAACAAAATTTAGGAAATTACAAATTACCATTGCAAATTTAAAAAGGAAACAATTTAGTTACTGATTTCCTGTATCAAAAGAATAGCACAATTTAAAAAATAAATGAAATAAGAAAAGCAGCAAAGCACATTGGCAATGTAGGCAATAAGTAATTAAATAAATAATTATCAAGAAGAGAATTTACATTCATTTATAATATCAAATCAACTTTTTAATTATCTATGAAAAGAGTATAATTACCGTCAAGTGCTTTCCAAACAGTTTTCTTTTTATTTATCTTAGCTTCTTTATAATACGGTAATAGAAGTTTTCGCTGTTCGTAACTTAATAGGCAGATGATCAGTAATGTAAGTATTTAGATTGGTGCTTCCACTTTCTTTACGCATAGCGTTATATTGTCTAAGGTTTTTGCTAATTTAGAAATTAAATTTTTATCATGAATTGTAAGTAACTTAACAATTATCGGTCGATAAACTGGTCTACCATTCTTTATAATCGGTTGTTGAGGAAGTCGATGAATATCTAAGAGCTTGATTTCATTTGGATTTTTGCTGGTTTTCGCAAGCAGAGCGTAAAATTGAAATTCCACGCTCTGCTTGAGAAATTTTTAAATTGTGCTTGCGGTTTTCGCAAGCAGAGCGTGGAATTTCAATTTCTCGCTTTTATTAAGTAACATGAATTTTACCAAGAATCGGCTTTGCGTGACGAAGCGAATTACATCTTTTGCCGACGTCAAAATGCCTTAGGCGATGCAGAACTTATTTCATGTAAATCACATTTTCTTTTTTTGAGCTTTCGGCGATTGCTTGGAAACATTTTACACATACAATCTTTTGTATAAAACAATTGCTTTTGGACTGCTTGAATACCAATCATAGGGAAAAAATTCAATCTTTACACTAAGCATTTTTATAAAACTTTCTTATAACTATTTATTCGTGGGAAAAAAATTGACTGACTCACATTTTAATTTTTATGCTGACGCCTTCAGACAATTAAGCAACACCTGACTTTTTATAATTAACTTTTTATTTATATTTCGCGATGCATTTGAAGTAACAGGCCGTTTTTATGTCGAAATTTTCCTTAAAATGAAAAATCCGACGTATTTTTTATGTATAAATTTACTTGTTTAAAAAAGTTTTGTAAAAAAGTTTATAGCTTTTAGATGTGGGCTTTGCAAACAGAAAACAGAAATTAAAAACACCTTTGATACGATTGAATTTTAATGAAACAGGAGTTTCCAATTTGTATAAATTGATGACAGTTCTAAAGTCAGAAATTTACACAAATGACTTTTTTCCTCCCAAAAAATTTTCGTTTGAAAGTTTAAAAAACGGTCATTACTTATTGCAAACAATTTGATAAATTTATTTCGAAAGTAAAATAAAGACCAAAAAAACTTCATTCTTGAAATTCGAAAAGAACTTTTTATGTAAACGTAAAGACCATTTATGGTCTTCATTTTCTTTTGCAATAAATTTTATGTTTAAACTCAAAATGTCATTTAAAAAAAAATTGGATATGACTTCTGGTCTAATATGATTATCCTATTATATTCCGATGTCTTTTTAGTTTTAAAATGAGCCACTAACTGCAAACCTTTGAATAAAATCAACTTAGATATCTTAATTAACGGATGACCTGGGCTGTTTACAAGGGTTTTGTACGTAAAACCAGATAAAGCGTCGGGTCCTAATTTTTTGTACATAGAGCTTATAATCCATGTTAGAGCTGCTTTCAATTTTTGATTATATAGCTTTCTCTATTCCTAATTGCGTCAACTCCGATTTCAAAAATCTACGGAAGAGCGCTTGTAGTGATGACTTGAAAGACAAAGAAGGCGGTAGAAGACCCAAAAAGTTAATGACAAAGTTATTCACTTTACGTCCCCTGGGAAAAATTTGATACGCTTATATACGTCTGCAACAAGCCATTTGATGGCTTTAATGCAAAAAGTCAACCGTGGATTAAGTCCTGTTAACCCAAATCATCGACAATTTTTTCGAGACTAAGAGGAATGCCAGTGCTAGTTGTCAATCTGACAGCTGCATATAACACTGTTATTTCATTCAAACTTGACTTTAACTACAAGCTGCTGAGGTTTCTGCTGGATAAATGCGTGGTTCGAATGATTATAAAGCTAATTCACAACAAAGGTTTTACTCTTACGGCGACAGTAAGCAAAATAATCTCGGGTGTCAGTGAAACAGTGTTCTTCCAAAATCAATCACAATTTTTTTAACATCTAGATGCATAATTTGCTGTCCACAATATCCATATTAAGAAAGAATGTGAGCTAAACGTTTACAATAATCAACATTCACCATTGTGTTTGGTTCCGATTTATCTTGAAGTAAAACTAGACAAATCACTCAAATTTTTTCACCACTGTTTGGCATTGTACAAAAAACTTTGCCTATCCCACTGCTGAGGTAACGTGGGGCCTCAGAGCGGGTGCTTATGCCAAAACATCAGATACAGCTTTCTTATTTTTAGTCTATTCAACAGCCGAGTATTGGAGTCTTGTTTGTTCTGGTTGTACTTTGTTTATACTTAGTGTCTTGATTGACCCTTTGCCCGTAGTCACTGAATGCCTCCGTACCTCTTCAACGAACCACTTAACAGTTTTTTCAAACGTACTGCCATCTAAGCTCTGACAACTAGTAGTGACACTTGTTTTGGTTAAAGGTGGTCTGTAGATCTGTGCTTCGCTACTTTTTTCAAACATGCGGCACACTTTGAAAAATTTCAAAAATTAGCAGGAGAGCTGGACCAGGTAAAGAGCTAAATTTTGAACGCTTTCCGTCACCCGAAGTTTTATTTGGCTGTCATAAATATTCTAAAAGCTCAATCTAAACTCAAAAAATAAAGTGATGACTTTTTTTTCATTTGAAGTTATCAATTTGCGCATATCGTGCACAATCGAGCCTGGTCGAAAATTGATCAAAAAAAATTATTAATTTATTAGCAGAGAGTTTTTATGATCACTAAATAAAGCTTCATATGAAAAAACGCGTTAAAAATTCAGTAAAGACCAAAAAAAGGTCTTGACATTACACAATGTAATGTATTGTATAATGAATTTTTTAAGTTTTTCGTTTGCTGCTTCAGGGAAACATAACTTTATCTCTATTTTAAAGAGTATGTTTCTTGTTTTCCGCAGCATATGAGTTGCAAAGCACTTCTCTAGATCCCGACTATGGTTTATTTATCTGTTATCAAATGCTTGTCCATAAACACGAAGGTCTAAACAGTTGCTTGTGCCTGCTGCGCAAAAACTGGAACAATTTTCTGATTAAGCGCATCCGATCTGCCCATCATATAAATCAGTGGTTCTCAAACTTTTTGCGCCCGCGGCACACTTTGCTACCTTTCCAAACTTCGCGGCACACTTGGACCAGAGTGCAGATCTTTTTTGGTCTGCACTGAGTTTTCCACGTTTTCCTTTACCTGATGCATTAATATTGTATTTCATAAAGGCTTCAAATTTTTATGTAACTTTCTATTAATAAAGTAAAAACTTCTTTTATCATTCTTCACTAGATTTTAAACTGTTTGTTTTTGTATAAAGTATTTAGGTTCTACATATTGGGTACGACAATTGGCATGTCAAACACGGCTATACGTGCCGCACCGGTGAAATTTTAGCCTGAAATTTTACCGCTGGCCGCAATCTCGTTACAAAAGAAATTGAAGGCTAATAAAAAAAGTCTTCACTTGAATTGTTTGGCTGATCCCGGTTATTCTTTTAAATTTTACATTGAAATCAAGGTGAGGACCAAAGAAAAGGTCTTCACTTAATTGGTTGGTTAATTTCGGTTGAAAAACCAAGTTCTTGCTAATAAACCTTGTCACTTCAATTATCTAAATTTAGTTCTCAATTTGATTAATTTGATTTCGTATTGAGCATCTGATCAAAAAATTCGTTGAAAGACTTTCTGGGCCGCGAGTTTGAAATGCCTGGTGTACAGAAACAAGCATGGAAGACAACTAATCACCAAAACTTTATGTAATGGGAATTACATTTAAAATTTTTAAGCTTTTTGGTCGCAACCCATAAAATAACATACTTTTGCTCTGTTATAGAGTGTTTTTACGTTGCTGTTGCGGAGCATGGATTAAAGTATTTTAAAAAGTTTCGCGGCACACTTAGAAATCTCTCACGGCACAGTAGTGTGCCGCGGCACACAGTTTGAGAAACACTGATATAAATCATAGATTGAATCAAACACAGAGTACTGTGAGAGTACATCCGGCCTTGTGCTTTCATTACCAGCGCCTTGCCTTACCAGTTCAAAATAGCATGCCCAGAACAGTTTGAGTTATGCTTCAACGGTTTTAGACGGGTTAAAGACAACTGGACGCAGCCGAGTGGGGGCAACTTAACTAACCAGTCGACTGCCTTTAATTGTCCTTATCTCGTCTAGTTGCGCCCAGTTGGTTGTGGCCAATTGGCCCATTCTGCCTGCGGAATGTAGTTGCGCGTTTTCATTTGTGTGTAGAAAAATGGGGTCTCGTTCCTTTTTCTCATTGCAAATGACGCCTTGCACAAACCAGAGATAACGTTGTATCAGAATGTCACATGCATTGGGCATAACAAGGAGCACGAGGTCGGACAATTTTGGATAAAAAATAAACGGTTGTTGCTTGGTACATTGCCAACAGCATTTAATCCAGGCAATACAATAGCAATTTGCAGTAAAAAAATAAAGCACAAGGCCTATTTATGTGTTTTATTTGAAGTGGATACTTTTCCGCATAGAATTTCGGCATAGAATCGCCCTGTTTTATTTAATGATGAAAATAGGTCTTTACAGCTTAGCATTTCTTTCTCAAAGTTATCTTGGAGAAGCCTTGTAATGATCAATATTTCCTGAAGGTGATTAATCTAATCTTCCACAGTGTAAAACCAAAAAACGAACTTTTTAATTAAATATATTGGAACCAAAATACGTTATTTTATCCCGTAATTCATGCAATATTTTTCATATAGCAAAATAAAAAAAATATATCTATCTACCTTTGTTACCGAGATTTGCTTATTTTCTAGTTTTGCTTTTAGGTTTTTACTTGTTAATTACTTTTTTGCCTTTTCGCTGCTTGCTTTCCAAACGATTGTTTTATTACAATTTTTTTGTCATTTTGAATGACACAATAAAAGTAACTGCTTGACTAAGACACATTATGGTTATTTTCCAGTCACATTGTCCTACATTTATATCAATGTAGGCCTATTTATATCTACAGTCATGAACAAAAGTTTAAGACCACTTGAAATTATAACGATTTTCTGAGCACAAGGTAGTATAACACTTTATTTACATTTGGCAAATTGTTTTATTTCGCACCTAATCAATCATAAACACATAGAAGACAGTACGATACAGTCTAAACAATCGCATACAAAAAAATGTTCCGATTCTCAATATTTTGTGTGGCCTCCTTTGTTTTTGATCACAGCTTTAATTCTTCTTGGCATACTTTCAATCAAATTTTGGCAGTAATCCTTGGATATTTCTTTTACCAACTCTGCGCCACTTAATGGTTGCTTTTCCGACATTTTATTTTTCATGTTGCTCCACAAATTCTCGATGGGATTTAAATCCGGACTGTTTCCTGGCCACTCGAGAAGATCGATGTTGTTGCTATCCAGAAAATTTTTTGCAACTTTGGAACGGTGGCAAGGGGCGCCATCCTGCATAAATATTTGACAATTGTGAACTTGCAGGTAAAGTTTTAGCTTCTCTGAGAGCATTTGCACGTATTTTGGCCCATTTATAGTGGTTCCAGGAGGCAGGAAACTGAGAGTAGCGACACCATTTCTGGACATATCCCCCCAAACCATCTGTCTAAAAGGGAGTTTTACTGTTGGTATGGTGTATCTCTCATGAAAACGTTTTCCAGTTGGTCTACGGACGTGCCTCTTTCGAACCACAAACTGTTGGAAAGTTGATTCGTCGGAAAAAAGCACTTTTCCCCATTGCATTCTCCATCCTGTTGATACTTCGCAATCGCTTGATGCACTACTGTCTTGCTGCACCCCATTTGAGCAGATATTTGCCTTTCAGATACATTTTGGCCGTGTAAGGCAACTATCTGAGCCCTCTGAACCTTGCTTAGAGACTTTTTTTTGCCCATTTTAGGCATCAAAAAAAATCAGTAAATAGCAAAAAAATCAACCAGGAAATGTGGACAGAAGTAAGAATTGGCGCGAAATGAAACACAACGAAGAAAACAAACTCATGATGTAACAATAAAATATGGCTGATGCAATCACTCTAATGTTGAAAATCGTCACTTTTGCATAGTGGTTTTAAACTTTTGTTCATGACTTTATATGTTATACTATCTCAATTATATGTTATGCAAATATTTGCAAATGTTTAGTAACAAAATGAACAAATATGAATCTCGAATCTTCACAAATGTTAAAATATTGCTGTTCAAAAAATTTTTATAAACTGTAATTTAGAGTTGCTGATAAAGATTTTCTAGTTGAAAAAGTGACATAAATTGTTTTTTCTAATAGAACAATAAAATGTAATAAGAAACGAACAAGTACGATCTTTATCCGTTCCCATCAAAACGACAATTACAACCTCTCGCCAGCAATAATTTAACCGCACGTTGAAAGAAGGCCTTTGACTGGCTTACAGTTTAATGTTTAACAAAAACTTAAATTGATTTTGGGGCGAAAGTCATTTCCGTGCGAGTGACTCTAGTGTTGTAACATTTACATCTCAAAATTATGCTTCAAAGTCTAATTTTAGAAAACGTTGTTGTCTCAGCTATGATAATGAAATTGGACCAGGCCAGAAGATAGACAAAAAACTAAACATAGACAAATCACAAAATCAGTGTCAAATATGCGGCTCTTCCACGTGTTGCGGCACTGTTTACAAATTTGCGCTTTATGCTTTGATCGATGCCAAGATATGTTTTAGGACTAATAACAGTTATATAACGAATATATTAATTTTGCCAAACACACAAACATAAATTTTATAATGCACACACACGGTAATGTTAAAAGAAAATCTAAATATGTGTGAAGGCAGGGGGCACTAAAGAACATATGTTATCAAGTCAACTGCCCCCACATCCAATACAGTCAAAAAACAAAATTTAAATATATATTACTTAAGTATTTTAATACGTATACTGATACAAATCTTTTGATGTAAAATCAATGCAGTAAAAAAAAAATTATTGAAAAATAACGACAGAGAAAAAAAACTCAGAAAAAGGCGGCAATGAAAAGAGTAAAATTTAATACTGATCTATTTGGTGCTGTTTATACGTTTTTTTTGAAAGAAACCCAATACCTGTCTTTTATTGTGTCGTCAATCGAATACCAAAATTTACTCTACGAAAGATGAGGAGCTGCTGTCCAATTGTTTTAGATACATGTGGAAGAAAATAAGTTGATTTTTCTTTTTGTCTAGTATTGTGAGAGTGTATTTCTTTTATTTTTTTAAATAGCTGAGCAAAAACAGCAGGTAATCTGTCAGAGTATAGCTGATACATAAATTTCCTAATTCAAGATGATATATATCTGAGATTTTCAAAATATTTAATTGCTTGTACATCGTGTTGATTGGTGTGTAGATAGAGCTGAATGTTGCAATTCTAATAATGCAGTTTAGACGAACTTCTATTTTTTTTTGTTAACAGTTTTGTAGCAGTGCCTCAAGTTAATATGCCATATTGAATAGTCTAATATCTGCCCGGCCAGGCAGATATTAGACTTGATCTTTGCAACGAAAAAAGTTGAGAACCACTGCTTTAAAGAAAAGCGAAACGCCGAAACGGCAAAACGGCGAAACGAAGAGTAAAAAGGAATCTTTTAGATTCATATTTAAAAGAATTTATGTGGCGAGACAACGTTCTTAAACTTAACTTTATGAATTTAATAGATTTAATAAATAATTATTGTTAATAATTCATTTTTTTATATGTTCATTATACTGTAAATAATTCAAAAAAATACTTTTTTATGTGTTCATTATACTGTAAATAATTCAAAAATATATACTATTATAATGAATTATAAAAAATTACCTTGTTGTTAATCCGGGCAGATATTAGACCTGATCATTAATCCGGGCAGATATTAGACTTGATCCAACAATTCTTCAGAAAAATTTTTCATATCACGAATGTAAACGTCCTCTGATTTATTTTTTATATATTTAATATCTTTTATGAAAATAAAAGTAGGAAGGTGATCCGATATGTCACACAATGCTATACCACAAAATATCAAGCGATTGAAATCATTTGTATATATGTGGTCGAGAAGCGATTTTGTACTTACTGAAATTCTTGTTGGTTTATTGATGCAACACTTGACTGAGTAACCTAGAAGATTGTCGGCATAGGTCTTTATAATTTGATTACAATGAGATTGTAACAAGTCCATATTAAAGTCACCCATTAAGTAAAATTCCATTTTTTTATTACTCATATTCAAAAAATTATTTTCGATTGCTTTTGTAAAGAGTTCAATTTGGTTAACAAGGTATCCTGGATGACGATAGACAACTCCAACTGAAAATGATTTTTTATTTGTTTCGACTTCTATCCAAATATTTTCAACAAAATTGAGTTATAAATCTAATTCATCAATTATCTTATACGAAATAGAATTTTTTATGTACAAACCTACACCGCCAGCTTGAGAATCGCTATCAGAGTGTCTGAAGGTATAACCATTTATACCAATGTTAGTTTGTAGTTCATCTTTTTTAATTTAGTTTCCGTTATGGCTATAATATCAGGCAATTTTTTTAACTGCAGAATGTAGTGAGTTAGTTTATCAATGTTTTTTTGAAGACTTCTGGTATTAAAGTACATTAATAAGAGGTCATTATAATTATTTGAAGCGTGGTTATTAATAGATGCTATATCATGGTAGTTGCAATCCAAAAATAATAATTTATTAAAACCATCATTTTCTAATTCTGTTATATCATTGTCGTTCTCAAATTCGATACCGTAATCCAGGGCGCCTGTCGCGGAAATCACATGACCATTTTGTTTACTACATCTGCATTGCGTTGTGTGCTTTAGGCAAGCTCTGCAAATTGCCCAATAGTTTGCAAGGTTGATTGCATCAGTTTGGAATTTTTTTGCATCAAAACAAAATTTACATCGAGGTAATTTTGAGCATGCATACGTTAAAGAAGCCATTATAGTTTAAGAAACGGTACGAAATTCATATTCAACAGAAAAAACAACAAACATACACGTATTAATCAGAAACAAACAAACCATTATTATTGCTACCACAAGGACTGTTTAACCCTATTCTCCTCAACGGCCGGGCTTCTGAAGCCCGGCCCTTGCAAAAACGTTTGTAATTACTTCATCTTTTTAGATAAAATTCTGGAATTTCTTGACTTTTCCTAATTTGAAATGCTGAATAAGATGGTACTATTTTTAGGTGCCCCCGAACAAGGGTTAACAGTAAAAATAGACGTTTTTTAGCAAATTTGTGAATTTTTGCTGGTTTTCGCAAGCAGAGCGTGGAATTTCAATTTCACGCTTTTATTAAGTGACATGAATTTTACCAATAATCGGCTTTGCGTGTCGAAGCGAATTACGTCGTTTCCCGACGTCAGTATGCCTTAGGCAATGTAGAACTTATTTCATGTAAATCGCATTTTCTTTTTTTGAGCTTTTGGCGATTGCTTGGAAACATTTTACATATATACAATATTTTGCATAAAACAATTGCTGTTGGGCTGCTTGAATACCAATCAAGCGGACAAAATTCAATCTTTACAATAAGCATTTTTATAAAACTTTTTTTTTATTATTTATATGTGGGAAAAAATTAAATTAACTAGTTCACATTTTAGCTCTTATGCTGACGCCTTCTTATAATTAAACAACACCTGACTTTTTACAATTGCATTTCACGTTGCATTTGAAGTAACAGGCCGTTTTTATGTTGGAATTTTCCTAACAATGAAAAATCCGACGTATTTTTTATGTACAAGTATACCTGTTTAAAAAAGTTTTGTGAAAAAGTTTATAGCTTTTCTATGTGGGTTTTCCAAACAGAAAGCATAAAACAAGACGTTTAATACGATTGAATTTCAATAAAACAGAGGTTTCCAACTTGTATAAATTCATGGCGGTTCTAAAGTCTGAGATTTACACAAATGACTTTTTCCTCCCAAAAAACTTTCACGCCAAAGTTTAAAAAATGTCCTTACTTATTGCAAACTGTTTAATAAATTTATTTCGAAAGTTAAATAAAAACCTAAAAAAGCTCTATTCTGGAAATTTAAAAAGAACTTTTTATGTAAACGTAAAGACCATTTTTGGTCTTCATTTGCCTTTCGCCATAAATTTTATGTTTGAACTTAATAAGTCATTTAAAAAAAGTTTGGTATAATTCCTGGTCTAATATGATTATCTTATTATATTTCGACGTTTTTTTAGTTTTAAAACGACCCACTAATTCGAAACCTCTGAATAAAATCAACTTAGATATCTTAGTTACGGATGACCTGTGCTGTTTACAAGGATTTTTTCACGTAAAACCAGATAAAGCTTCGGGCCCCAATTTTATATGCATGTTGTATAAATTCATTAGGGCTCTAACCTCTTAGATTTACACAAATGGCTTCTTTCCTCCCAAAAAATTTTCAAGCCAAAGTATAAAAAAAATGGTCCTTATTGCAAACTGTTTAATAAATTTATTGCAAAAATTAAATAAAAATCTAAAAAAGCTACACTTTGGAAATTTTTTGTAAACGTAAAGACCATTTTTTGGTCTTCATTTGCCTTTTGTTATAAATTTTATGTTTGGACTCAAAATGTAATTTTTAAAAACATTTGATATAACTCTTGATCTAATATGATTATCCTATTATATTTTGACGTCTTTGTAATTTTAAAATGACCCACCAATTCGAAACCTCTGAATAAAATCAACTTAAATTTTTACTTACGCCTGACCTAGGCTGTTTACAAGGGTTCTTCCACGTAAAACCAGATAAAAGCCCGGGCCCCAGTTTTATGTGCATAGAGCTTATTATCCATGTCAGAGCTATTTCAAAATCTTGATTAAACCATTTTCCTTTTTCCTGCTTGCGTCAATTCTAATTTGGAAAATCTACGGAAGAG
Source organism: Diplosoma virens (assembly GCA_963680785.1). Lineage (NCBI taxonomy): Eukaryota > Metazoa > Chordata > Ascidiacea > Aplousobranchia > Didemnidae > Diplosoma > Diplosoma virens. The sequence goes on along the minus strand of OY796884.1, from coordinate 12,637,230 downwards.
CGCTTCTCGTCGCAATTCGAAAGACAAAGAAGGCTGTAGAGATCCAAAAAGTTATTAACAAATTTATCATCTTTATGTCCCGTAGGAGAAATTTGAGACGTTTACGTACTCTCGCAACGAGCTAATTGATGATTTTGACGCAAAAAGTCAACCGCGGATCAAGTCGTTCTGTTATCAAAGAAATCATCGACGATTTTCTCAAGACTAAGAAAAATGCCAGTGCTATTTGTCAATCTGACACCTGCATATGAAACTGCTATTTCATACAAACTTGATTTTAACTGCAAGTTACTGAGTTTTCTGCTGGATAAGAACATGGTTTAAATGACTATGAAACTAGTTCACAACAAAAGTTTTACTCTAACGGCGACAGTAAGCAAAACAGTCTCGGGTGTCAGAGAAACAGTGTTCCTCCAAAATCAATCACGACTGATTCTTTTTTAACATTTAGAAGTATAATCTGCGTTCCACAATCTTCAGATTAAAAATATTGTGAGCTAAAAGTTTACAATAATCAACATTCATCGTTGCGTTTAATTTCGACTTATCTTGAGGTAAAACTAAATAAATCACCCAAGTTTCGTCACCACCGTTTGCATTGCGCAAAAATTTTTCTTTGTGTGTCCCGGCGCTGAAGTAACTTGCGGTTTTAGGGCGGGAGTTGGTGCCAAAACCAGTGGTGGATATTGGATGAGGCGAATGAGGTAGTTACCTCGGGCCCCTCCTTGAAAATATTGCATATAGTTTCATTTTGCTGTATATGCTTTTTTAGAGATCACCATTATTTTGGGAGAAAAATAGCGAAATATGAGATCAAATCGAAGTGAAGACCTTCTTTTTTTTTAGAGATCACTATGATTTTGGGAGAAAAATAGAAAAATGAGAGATCAAATCGAAGTGAAGACTTTTTTTTTAGAGATCACCATGAGTTTGGGAAAAATAAGGGAAATACGAGATCAAAGCCCTTTTTTTAGAGAACATCAATTTTTGCGAATCTTTGCTTTGCGGCCCTAATTTTGAATATCCGTCACTGGCCAAAACATCAGAAATAACTCTCCTATTTTTGTCTATTCAATAGCCGAGTACTGGATCTTGTTTGGTTTTGCACCGCATGTACTTGGTTTATATATAGTGTCTTGAATAATGCTTTGTGCGTAGTCACTGAATGCCTCCGTCCCTCTTCAACGGACCACTTACCAGTTTTTACAGACATCCAGCCATCTGAGCTTTGACAACAAGAAGCGATACTCTTTTTGGCTAGAGATAGTACTCTAGACATGCTCTGCTATTTTTTCAAACCTGTGGCACACTTTGTAAGGTTTCAAAAATTTGCAGAGCATCTGGACCAGGTGAAGAGCTAAATTTTCACCGCTTTCCGTTACCTGAAGTTTCTTTTGGCTGCCATAGAAAGCCTAAAAATTTTAATCTGAACTCTAAAAATAAAGTGATGATTTTTTTTCATCTGAAGTTACCAATTTGCGCATATCAAGCACAATCCAGCCTGGGAGAAAATTGATCAAAAAAAAAGCTATCAATTTATTTTAAAGAGTTTTTATGTTCACTAAATAAAGTTTCATATGAAAAAAAGCGTTTAAAATTTAGTAAAGACCAAAAAAAAGTCATGACATTTCACGATGAGATGTACGGTAAAATGAATTTTTTAAGTTTATTGTTTGCTACTTCAAAAAACATAACTTTTTATCTATTCGAAAGATTATGTTTGCCGTTTTTCCACAGCTTACGAGTTACAAAGCATTGCTGTAGATCCTGACTATGGTTTATTCATCGGTTATCAAATGCCTACCGATAAACACGAAGGTCTAAAAGCTTGTTTACACTTGCTTTGCAAAGACTTGAACAATCTTGCCGAATTAGGTACCCTACTGCCCAGTACATGAATCATACATAGAACACAGAGTATTGTGGTAGTACATTCCGGCTCCATGCTTTTATTACCAGCGCTTTGACTGTATTAGGCTCGTTCGAAATAGCGTTTTCAGAACAGTTTGAGTTATGCTTAAATGCTTGTGGACGGGTTTAGGACAACTGGCCTCAGCCAACTGGCCGCAGTTTAACTAACCAGTCGGCTGCGTCTAGCTGGATTGTGCCCAGTCGGTTGCGACCAGTTGGCCCATTCTGCCTGCGAACCAAAGTTGCGTGTTTTCATTTGTGCATGGACATTGGACAAATAGGGTCTCTTTACTTTCTCTCATTGCAAATGTGGCGTCATTGCACAAAACAGAGATAAAGTTGTATAGGAGTGTCATATAAATTAGGCATTATAAGGAGCACAAATTTGGACAGTTTTAGATAAAAAACGGTTCTGGCTTGGTGCATCACTAACAATACTTAATCCAGGCAATACAATAGCAATTCGCAGTAAATAAATAAACCATGGGGGCCAGTCCTATTTATTTGCTTTACTTGAAGTGGATACTTTTAAATACTACAACAATTTCCGCATAGAATTGCCCTGTTTTATGTAAAGTTAAAAAAAGGCTTTTATAGCTTAACGTTTCCTTCTCCAAGTTATCTTGGAGAGGTCTTGTGGTGATGAGCATCTTTTGAAGGTAATCAATCTAATCTTCCAAAGTGTAAAACAAAAAAACGCACTTTTTAATTAAATATATTGGAACCAAAATGTGTTATTTTATCCTGTATTCCATCCGAAACTTTTCATATTGCAAAATAAAAAAACAAATTTACCTTTGTTATCCAGATTTGCTTATTTTCTAGTTTTGCTTTTAGGTTTTTATTTGTTAATTACTTTTTTGCCTTATCGCAACTTGTTTTCAAATGGTTATTTTATTTTAATTTTTTTGTTATTTTAAGTTATGCAATAAAAGTAACTGCTTGACCAAGACACCTTATGGTTATTTGCCAGTCACGTTGTCCTATATTTAATCTCAATTATAAGTTATGTGAATATTTGTAATAGTTTAGTGACAAACAAACAAACGTGAATTTCGAATCTTCATAAATGCCACAATATTGTTGTTCAAAAATTTTTTTATTGAACACTCTAATTTTTATTAACTGATATAATTGTAATTTAGAGTTTCTAACAAAGACTTTTAAGTAGGGAAAGTGCCGTAAAATGTTTTTCTAATAAAATGTGACAAAAACGAACGTATACGATCCTGATCCGTTCCCATCAAATTGCCACTCCCAACCTCTTGCTATACTGTCGACAAATATATTATAAAATTGATTTTTTCCTTAATTTTATAGAAAGCAAACAAAGTTTTTGTTAAATTTTATTGCCAAAAGATTTGGAAAATTTCTCACGTGCTGGCATGAATAAACACACTGTTCCATAAGATCACTATTTCTAAGAAATTATTAATTAAAATTGCCCAGGTTGCGGCACTGCTTACAAATTTGCACTTCATGCTTTGAACGATACCGAGATATGTTCCGCGATTAATAGTCACAATTATATAGAGTAATATTGTTTTTCTCAAGTGTTTTTTTTTAGGTAATGCAACGGTGTACTTCTATTTTAATAAATAAAAAACTCTTTTTGTGGCGGTTAAATACATTGCGAAAAAACAAAACAAGTGCATACAAACGATGATAATTATATAAAAGATAAAGGTTTGTTGGTTTTACAGCATTGGTATGTCGATATTCTAATGCTGTTAAATATTAAAATATAGCCTATTTCAAATTCTTTTATGTAAAAAAAAATTATTTTCATTATTTTATACTTTTTTTAAAAAAGCAGCAATAACTATTGGTAACTAAAAAAACATGTTGACAAATATGTGAACCAGTAATTGAAACCAGTCTAAAATAAATTCTATACTTCGACCAAAACAATGAACCAAGCTTCCCGTAGCTTCTTCATTGTTTATAGTAATTGAAACCAGTCTAAAATAAATTCTATACTTCGACCAAAACAATGAAACAAGCTTCCCGTAGCTTCTTTATTGTTTATAGTTGTCATGCGCGTTGACGTCACTCTTTACGTCCAATTTTTAATTAAGTTTACGACTGTTACAACAGCGAATCCGTTACAATCGCATTTCACGATAGTTAAATGAGTGTCTAAACGTAAAAATTGTAGTGACCTTGCTAAATTACAATTTTGCATACTTTATCAAATGAGTTTTCAAAAACTTTTTTGCTCTAACAAAAGTTAAATAAATGATCGTTACTCTGCTTAAATTTCATAAAGATAGCTTAAGTAATTTTGGAGTCATAAATTGTTAAATTGGTGGGCTTCTGAAGCCCGGCCGTTGAGGAGTCAACAGCTCGAAAAAGCTTGAGGAGAATAGGGTTAAAGTATCGCAGTTAAACAAGAGCGGTTTATAGTTTAGCTTTACAAAGTCAATGTCAACATTGTATTTAAAAAGATCATCAGGGCAACTCACGTTTAACCACAGACCAGTTCCTTCATCTTTTTCATGTTCTTGAATCAAACCAGCTTTTTTGGCGGACTTTTTCATTCTAATATTTCCATTGATTGTGTGACATAAAACGAAATTATTATTATTTTCTTTTTTTACGTATTGTAATAACTTGAATCGTAAGCGGGTCAGATCTTCAGAGATAAATACGTTTTGAAATTCAGCACTGTTTTTAAGTTTGGATTTAGCAATGGGATCTCATTTCTTTTTTTAAAAGAAACAAATCGAGCAATTGCTGATCTAGGTTTTCTTTCTATGTTTTTTGTTTTTTTGCCTAATCGATGAGCACGCTGAATATCCATACCTTGTAGATCAATTTGAAAAAATTTTGCAATTCGTAATACTACATTTTCACCGTCATCTTTGTTATTACTAGTTTCCAGAACGCCATAAATTTTTAAGTTTTTTCTCCGACCGTATTGTTCTAACGCAGAGGTTCCCAAACCGGATTACATGTACACCTAGGGGTACATTATTATGTGAGAGAATATCCTTATTTCAGTTAAATTCTGTGTCCGGAAGAAATAATAGACTCAGATGTCTAGAATTTTCGAATCCGGTCGATTGTTATTACGTTAAACAGGACAATTGAGAGGGAAAACTTTTTTGCAGATCACCGTGATTTTGGGTTTGAATGGGGAAAATTTGTGGCTGCTGAAAAGTGAAGAGTTTTGATTTTTTAAAGATCACCTTGATTTTCAGCATGAATTGGGAAAATTTGTATCTGATTAAAAGTGAAGACTTTTTTTTTCAGAGATCACCTTGATTTTGGCATGAATTGCGGGAAAATTAGTGGCTGATTCTAACTGAAAGCCTTTTTTTTAGAGAAACGTCACAAAATTTCGGGGGTACATGCAAACCTACTACAGTGTCCAAAGGGTACCGATGAACTAAAAGTTAAAGTTAAATTAGTTGCTCTTTTTAAACGCGTATTTTCAATTTCGTGATTTTTAACTTATTACTAACTTTCAAATCCTCTTTTAACGTTTTCACTTCTTGTACTAAAGTTTTTATCAAGTCATTAATTTCATGCAGTTGTTTTCTGTCTTCATCATGAAAAGCGGCTCAGATGGTAGGTGCTTTCACGCAGCCTGGGCCGTGAGTAAGTCTGTTCATTGATTTTAAAATGACAGACCGAAACCGAACCTACCAAAACGGAAGGGTATCCACCCATTCCGATGTTCAGTGTGGGTCTGCTAATCGGCAAACGTCCTTTTCAGGACGGGGCAATGCTAGGATAAAATTGCCCTTTTCAGGGCAAATTGCCAACAAGTTCCGAGGACCCACTATTCTTCAGCTGAACATCGAAGACCTCACTGCAAGCAAGATGAACGTTCTTCATCATCTCGCTATGCAGTCTGAGGCACTCGTCATCCTATTGCAGGAGACCCACTGCACTGATGCAGAGAAGTTGGTACTACCAAACTACCAACTAGCTGGGTCTTCTTTAAGCAGGAAGCATGGCCTTGCCACGTTTGTCCACGAGCGACTGAGATACACGCTTTTGGACCAATCTCCACCGACATCGGAGATCGAGTGGTTGTGTGTGGACGTTGATGGTTATAAAATAGTCAACGTCTACAAATCACCGCCAACGCGATTGCGAACCCTGGATCTTCCAGTATTTCCTCACCCCTGTCTGTACGCTGGCGATTTTAACTGTCGTCATGCTGACTGGGGTTACGACGACAACAGTCCGGACGGTGAGTGCTTGGCTGGATGGGCAAGTGTTAATTGTCTTGCCCTCCTATATAATGCCAAGGACGCTGCCAGTTTTTACTCCGGCCGCTGGAACACTGGTACCAATCCGGATCTAGCTTTCGCCAGCGTAGGTCCAAACAGTCGCTTACCGGATAGACGTCTCCTTGAAAAGTTCCCCAGGTCACAACATCGACCTTCGCTTATTACACCACCAAGGTTTGCTATGGCAGTGCCAAGCATGCCTGTTAAGCGATGGAACTTCCGCAAGGCCAAATGGAGTCACTATATTGCTTTGACGAATAAATTCGCAAAGACTTTGTTGCCGCCTGATTCACTTGATGTGGATGCGGCTTACCAGGACTTCTGTAACACCATTAAGAAAGCAGCCAAAAAGACTATCCCACGCGGGTATCGAAATACCTACATTCCGTGTTGGGATGCAGAGTGTGAATCCCTCTATAAAACCTTTTTGCAGTCTCCTCAGGGAGACGACTCAAGTTTGGCTGCTACAGCTCTGCTTGCCAAGCTTGACAGAAAACGGAGGGATCGATGGTCCGAAGCAGTTCGGAGCATTGACTTCTCACACTCTAGTCGTAAAGCGTGGAGTATTTTGAACAACCTTACTGGTAGGTCACGACACTCTCCTCGTCACTGTCCCGTTTCAGCCGATGCTATTGCATCTCAGTTGGTTAGAAATGGGAAATACGAGGCTGTTGACCGCAAGTCATCTCGACTTGTCTGTAAAGAAGTGTCTGACCTTTGGAGGGCCACAACACCAGACGCAGTAAATATCTCTGACAATTTCTCACAGAGAGAATTTGCTGCTGCCCTTCAACATTTAAAACCAGCTAAAGCTCCGGGACCTGATTCCATCTGCCCCGAGCTTATACTCCATGCCGGAGTTGCTTTGAAGTCCTGGTTACGTGACTTCATTTCTTCCTGTTGCGCCGACTCCAAATTCCCAAGATCTGGAGAAGAGCGCTTGTGGTCGCGATCCCAAAACCAGCAAAGCCCGTGGGGGACCCAAAGAGTTATCGACCGATATCTCTGCTCTGTGTCCCCTACAAGATCCTCGAGAGGCTTATCTACGCCCGCGTTGAACCATTAATCGATCCACTGCTCCCTAAAGAGCAGGCTGGGTTCCGACGCGGGAAGTCAACGGTAGATCAAGTTGTTCTGCTAACCCAGAACATCGAGGATTCTTTTGAGGCTAAAAAGAAGGCCGGTGCCGTATTTATCAATCTGACAGCTGCTTATGAGACTGTCTGGCACCGTGGCCTTACCTGCAAGCTGCTGAGACTACTTCTAGCATTGTTGCATTCTTCTGGAAACTGGAAGGACTTGGAGGGGACCTTAAACCAAGACATGTCCACACTGTCAGCGTATCTCCAGACTTGGAGGTTGAAGCTCAGTCACACTAAGACGGTGACGACAGCCTTTCATTTAAACAACCGAGAGGCCAAACGTGAGTTAAAGGTCTACAACACCGGTGGACTTTTACCGTTCTGTCCAACCCCTACTTATCTTGGGGTAAAACTGGACAGATCGCTCACGTTTCGTCACCATTTAGTGGCATTGCGCAAAAAACTATCCTCGCGCGTCACACTGCTGAGGCGACTCGTGGGCTCGGGATGGGGTGCTGGTGCTAAAACACTACGCATAGCCACCTTGTCTCTAGTCTACTCAATAGCTGAGTACTGTGCGCCAGTCTGGTGTCGCAGTGCTCACACTCGTCTCATTGACAGTGTCTTGAATGACGCCTTGCGCATAGTTACTGGATGCCTGCGTCCCACTCCAACGGACCACCTACCTATACTCTCAGGCATCCAGCCAGCTGAGCTTCGCCGAATGGGAGCGACACTCCCCTTGCTTACCGTGGATCTCTGGACCCCGATCATATCTTGTATGGTCTTTTAAGTGGGTCCTCAGATACTGGCCAAGTGAGACTAAGATCCAGACGCCCGTTTGTGCCAGGTGCGCGGAGTCTCTTGGACAACCTTGCCAGACTTGGCATCCGCGCCTCTGAATGGACAAATCTTAAATGGAAAACGGAGTACTGTGAAGGTGCTTCCAGGCTTCGTGTTTTTGTGCCCCGGACTGGTGCCAGGCCTGTTGGGATGGGCTTACCCCGAGCAGCTTGGGTTAAGCTCAACCGCCTGCGGACTGGTGTTGGGCGATTCCATTCGTCCATGCACAAATGGGGTCTCGCTCCTTCACCGAATTGCGAGTGTGGCGCCTCTGAGCAAACCGCAGACCATGTACTAACAGCGTGCCCTATACATCGGGCACCACATGGAGCACGAGGTCTGACGGTTTTGGATGACGAAACTCGATGCTGGCTTAATGACATCACTGCCAGCGTCTGATCCAGGCAGTGCAGCAGTCTGGGGTAGTAAAAGGATAAACCCTCGGCCCCAGTCCTGTTTGTGTCTGACCTGGAGTGGATACCTCTTCAAACGACGACGACGACGACGACGATCATGAAAAGCACTGTCGACATTTTCTTCACGGCAAGATTTTATATTTTTACTATTTTGCTTGTTACGCGTCATTTTTAGAGAAAATAAAAAACACACGTCCTCTCTACAAGCTTATTAATAAAAGTCACAACTGACTTATAGAATTATCTTATCCGAGTAGAAAGTTGCTGCCTAACAATTGATTTTCACTTAATATGGCAGACAGAACTGTTAATCTCAAAAGACAAACTCTAGTTTTCGAAAAGTTGTTTAAATTAATAATTTAAAATTGTCTTTAACTTTCTATCTAACACCAAAATAATTTGAAGAGCTGAAGAACTACCCTGTTATATTTTTGACTGTATTAGTAACTTAATTTAACTCGATTTTTCCAATTTCATGAAAACAGCAAAAAACGCTCCTTCTGCACCAAACAACTACAAATGAATATACAGTATAGAGTAATATTGTTTTTGCAGTGTTTTTTTGTAAAGTAATGCAATGACGTAGTTCCATTTCAATAATTAAAAAACTCTTTTTGGGGCGGTGAAATACAATGTGCATGTAAACAGTGATATATAAAAGATAAAGTTTGTTTGGTTTTATAATATCTGTAAGTCGATATTTTAACACTGCTAAATATCAAAACATAGCCAATTTCAAATTCTGTTGGGTAAGAAAAAATTCATTTTTGTTTTTTTATCTTTTTTTAAAAAAAGCAGTAATAACTATTAGTAACGACAAAAACATGTGGACAAAACATCTAAGCAAGTAAATGAATCTGGTGTGAAATATTTTTTATAATTTGACCATTCAAACAATGAAACAAGCCTCCTTAGCTTCTTCATTGTTTGTAATTGTTGTGCGCGTTAACGTCACTCTTTACGTCCAATTTTTAATTAAGTTTACGACTGTTACAACAGCGAAACCGTTACAATCGCATTTCACACTAGTTAAATGAGTGTCTAAACGTAAAAATTGAAGTGACCTTGCTAAATTGCAATTTTGCATACTTTATCAAAAGAATTTTAAAAACTTTTTGCTCTAACAAAAGTTAAATAAATGATCGTTACTCTGCTAAAATTTTATAAAGATGGCTTAAGTAGTTTTTGAGTTATAAATTGTTGATTTGGTGGGCTTCTGAAGCCCGGCCGTTGAGGAGTCAATCGCTCGAAAAAGGTCGAGGAGAATAGGGTTAAAAAATCTTAAAATTTTTCAATAGTTTTTTCTCTTTTCTCCCAAACATTATTATTGTCTTCTTGGATGCCATGAATTAAGATATTTAATTTTTTATCATAAGACTCTTTCATCAAAAGTGCCTTTTCATAGTTTAACTGAAATTCTTCAAACGATTTCATTTTTTGGTTTGACTGTTTAATTAGGTCAACATCAGCTTTTTTATCTAATATCGTATCAACTTCTTTACTTCTATTTTCAAACTTTACTTCTAATAAATTTAATCTTTTATTGACAACATCGATTTGCAAATGACACCCCGGTTGAGAACCACTGGTCTAACCAGCAAAATTCTTCAAAAAATAAAGTTGATACTTGGCGAAAATGTCGTGGAACTAAGTGTTTATACCGCTTTGTTATCAATATTTCCTCCTCAATCAGAAAAAAACGTCGGTGTGAAATATGTATATCAGAATTATCAAATCCCGGAATAAGAAAAAGAAATGGCATTGAAATGGCACTTCCAATCGTTTGTTCAGCCTGGTAACAGTTTTCAAAAATTCACGTAAACAAACTCAAAAAATTTGCAAAATACATTGAGCTGTGTTTGAGTGCAATATCATCCTGTAATTGTACTGGTGTTTTTGTTTTTAAAACTATAATGTTGAAATTCGAATTATCAATTGAATAATTTCTGTCGCCAATAAAGAATGTCGGTATCTTAAGTTTTGAACAAAATTGTATTACTTGTCACAGTTGAAATTTAAGTTGATGGCAATTAAATTACTTTTTTTTTAAATTTTAACTTTTTGTAACTCTTACGATAACTAGACCTAACTAATTCAACAATTAAAAGTTAAACAATTACGTCAGAAAATGTTAGTAAAATTTTAATAAACAAATATTTTATTAATGAATTGGCATACTTAATCAAGAGAAGAAAACATTCGAAACAAAAAAGATTACTATAAAATTAAAAAAATCGATGTGATCAAAAGCAATCAACTTTAAATAAAATTAGTCAAGTCGAAATATTCTTTTATACTGAAAAAAAATTAAGGTGAGTTTTCTACGATGTGGAACTAGAAACATAATTTTTTGGGTAATGATTTGCCTTTCTTTTTTTATTATAAAGTTTCTTGCCTAAATTGTTTACAAAAGTGAGTGAATTTAAAAAATCATTTGATAAATGGCAAAGTTCGAGCGTTGTAAACATTAATAAAACCAGCTTTTAGCAGATTTCCTTGTGTAGACTTTCTTTCTCTGTAAACAATAATGATCTTGCCAAGTGGATTTCAGCTGTCACCATTCTTACTTTTAATTTTACGGATCAATGACTGGACAAACAGCCGAAGTTGTTAATTCTTTCAAATTGCTCTCTCGTTTTCATCCAAATTACAAAAATAGATTACCTTTTGAAAACAGGCTTTTTCAATCCCAATAAATGTTTAAAGGCAACATTTAAGTATCTATATTAAAAGTATGAAATTTCCTTTTTATACAAATTTGAATGACAATTTTAGTGCTAGTAATTGTCGAGATATAAGCAAGCAAAGAGCGCGGGCACTTCCCCCCCCCAGTCGTGCAAAGTTTCCAAAAAGCGCAGTTGAAATAGGGTTAAAGCGTGAATGGAATACGTCATTTGCGTCATTTTGCGCAAAGTTTTTTAGCTGAATTTAAAACAGCTCAAAAAGTTGCCAATTTAAAACTTTTTTAACAATCAGACAAAACTTAAATTTAATGAAAGAAAATTGAAAAAAATTAAAACTTATAACAAATATTACTGTCGAACTTCATTCATAATGTTAATCTTAATCACAAAAATTTATAGTTAATTTTTTGTTTTTTTAATGTCTAGTACTTTTAATCTTTTTATTATGACGTAATCTTTTTCATGAAAGTATTGGTTACATAAGCGGTATATAAACCCCCCACTTAATTTGATTTATTCGCAAATTGTCTTACAAGTGCAGAGCAATTATTTATTTTGTCGTTCTAATTCGAAGCGCATGGTTTGTACTTTTGTGAAATTTGGACAGTCTAAGCTTTTCTTTTTTCTTTCTCTCCGGAACGTTCAAGAAAAACGCTGAAAAGAATTTTGCAGTTAAATCGAGACCTTGAATTTCGTAATTCGTTCGCCGTAGTGTCTTCTGATTTGTTTTTGTATATTATGTGACTGATTATACTAACATTTAATATACTAGCTACAAGTAATTTTTGGGCCGCTCTTACAAAATAGATCGTTGTGTAATAACGTTAGCTGCTTTACATAAAGAGTCCGCATTTTCTTTTTATTCATTCAAGTTGAATCATTTCGCATTGTTTAGCCTGCGTGGTGTATTTCTTTAAGATTCCATGTTGACGACTGAGAAACTTATTCAATAGTGCAGTTTAATAGTAATTCAAACGCCTCAAAAACTAAATAAATATTAAAGAGTGACAGAATTGTATTTGCCGTTGTTGAGGACGAACTATAAAGTTTAATGTTAGCCCTTGGGATTCTAATTTATTCTAATAGTTAGTCAGTACGAAGTTGTTGGGGCTGTGAATAGCTTTAAAAGTTTGGTGAACCTTAGAAGTCAAGTTTTACGAGAATTAAACCAGTACATTTAATTTTGTAAATATATTCTTAGTAGTCAGAAATTCTGATTTCTTTTTACTGTATATGTAGAAAAAAGTTTCAAGCGAATCCATTAGTACTTAGCCAGAACCAACTGTTTGAAGAAGTTCGTTCTCTCGGTAAACTATCTCTAGAGCGGGTTTAAATGAATATAAATTCATGTTTTACTTCAGCGAAGGTATTTGGTTTGCCTAGTTCAGAGATGGCGAAACTCTGTTATAGGGCGGGTCAAAAAATGACAGTTTTCTGAAACTTACATTAAGTTGGGTCATTGGCTGAAAAAACTTGAGACTGTCTTATTATGATGTGATAAAGACATTTTTGTCCTAAAATCAAGATAATCTTGTAGCGTCGCCAAGACGCGAACCAGGTCCGTGTTCGCGCGCTAATTAAAGTTCGCGCATGGCGCCTGGTAATTGTGCGCGCTGCAGTTGTCTTCCCTTTGGCGGTCTCTGTTATGGTAACGATAGCACGAGATAATTCTAGTCTTTTTGGTTTGACCTTGCTACAAGAAGGTTATTAGTAGAGCCTGCTGGCCGCTTATATCTATCCCATTGGAATTTTAAATAGCCTATTGGCTGAAGTGTTCGAAAAGGAACAAATTTGTTAAAAACTAATCTAATTTGGTGAATCTAATTTGGTGTTTTATATCTAATCTGGTGTACAATTGTAAAGTCTGGAATAAATTAATGTTATCTGTCCAAGTTCTATTCATTTCTACTTCCCAACTAACAATCTTTAAAAAAAAGGTCTTCACTTAAAATCAGTCTCCAAATTTTCACTTTTTTATCTAAAATCAGGGTGATTTTTTTAAAAAAAAAGGTCTTCACTGTCCAATCCGTCCTAAATTAACGTTGCAGACTAAAAATGCCAGAAATTTCAGAACATCAGGTGGGTCATTGAATTTCAACTAGTGGGTCATAACGTGACCCGCGGGTCAGTGGTTTGCCTTTCCTGGCATAGTTCAACTGGTGCTTTTGGATTCTCCAGTAAAGTTGAGACAATTATATTCTTTTTAAGCGTTGCTCATAATATTTTAAACTTCTCCACAGATATACGTAGATGCTGGCGTTGCAGCTCTGCAGCTCTAATTAACGATCCAGGGCCGTAACTTTGTCAATTGTGGCCTCGGTGCAAAATCCATTATGGAGTCCCATTTTCTTTGGGTATAATATTCAATAGATCTACTTTTCTTAGCACAGATATCATTGTATTTGCTCTTTTTTTTTATTTTGACAACTCTCCATTTTAGAAAAAAATTTTAATCAAGTCATTTGCTGATTAGTAAAATAACAAAAATTTTTTACCCTGGAAATCCGAGACATAGGACTTAAAGTCGCGAGCAACTTTTATAACTAATAATACAAACAACTTACTGGGTCAAAACTCCTTCTAGGTTGAGCAATGTCTTGAGCAGCAATTTTCAAAAGTTTATGGGCAGAAATTAAGTCAAATGGTTTATACTGCATAGCTTTTAAGAATATTGTCGATCTGCAAAACCTTGCACTGGACAAGCAGCATGAATACAAAATCAAAGTTTTTCTTCTGTTTCTTAATTTTTGTAGCTTCATCTCTTTCTTTAGGTTTTGTGCTGTTAAGTATTATGGATTCAAACGTTTCATAAAGTCGTGAGATCTTTCTTTCAAAGCATAGACAGCATTATATCAACCGGTCAATTGAGTTGGATTTAACGCTTTTAATGTAGGATGTGACAAAGAACGAGTATGAACAATCTGAAGTTTTGGCAATCGCATAATGTTATGTCCAAAAAAATTATATATATAAATGACAGGTTTCAGTCACGGCTATATTAGCAAATTTTAATACCAATTATAATTGTGCAAATCACGATGCCGTGGTAAACATGTGGAGCCACATATGCTTCTTTTGCAAGCCGGATTACTTCCCGCTCATCACTGCAGCACCATCATATCCTTGTCCATGGCAGTTTTTTATGTCAAGTTCTTTGTGCTGAATGGAATCCGTTTTTGGTTTGTGCAATCGGATTGCAGATGAATCATTATCAGACTCACTAAAGCTTCACTGGCATTGCTACAACGTTCTTGAACAAAATTAATTGAAATGATTTTTATCCCATGATTGTTTGCGTTGTATAATTGTCATCGTCATCATCACAACTCACCAGTTTCTTGCTCGGCTATTGTTAAACCCTGTTTATGCTCAGATTTTTCTGGTTAAATTAACCACAAACTCAAGCGCTGACAGTCTCTGGCTGCCTCAGCACTTTACTCTTTTTAGTTAGACCCTTTTTCGCTCCGCTTTGAAAAGTTCTTTTCATATTAAATTGTATTCTATTACAGTTTCATAATAATGTTTTTCAAAACCTAAAAAGCTTAATAACATTTAGACTACAATTATTAAAGTCTATAAATTCTAAAAGCATGTAGCCTAACCACGAAAATTAATTGGCATCTTCAATATACTCACAATCAAAATAAGAGTCGAGCCAGATTTTCAGCACTAAGATGATAGAGTTATTGTCAGGCTCGCTGACGTCTAGGCAGCATAATCACTTTTGTCACAGATTAAAGTGGTCGCTTGATGCATTGTTGTACATGTCATTTGAAAGCCGCACACAAAATTTTAGGCTATAGGTTTTGCCTAGCGACTTTTGGACTGAAAATTGACACTTGACGCAATTTTATGAGACTATACTAGAGCAATGATACTGTATTAGCTACGTTCTTGGCTCAGTGCCAATCGGCACGCCGCTTTTTCACTGTGTAGCTCAATTTTTCAGCACTGTTTTGCTGTAATAATTATTTCCGTTCACCTGTTTTAGGTTTTTTTTTGACAAGCCTACAGTACTGTTGTTGGCCGTTGTCATAATATGGTTGCTTTGTGTCGCACTTTTTTGTAATGCAGTGCTGTCAGTTGTCACGCATACTTTTACAAGTTTTAATAAAATGTAATGTATTTTTGACATTTCTAAAGTAAAATAATGTATTGATATTCCAGAGTTGAACTGATTTGTAAAGAATATAGCAGTAATGACTAAGAAAAAGAGAATAACCAGGAAAGGCACAGAGCATGCTGTGTTTGGACAGGCAGATCCTCTTCCTGCACACAAACTTCCATTTAATGTTGGAGGTATAAATGTGAGGTTGGAAGGTTTGCAGATGTGAATGAGATTGTAAAGAAAGCTGCTTTAGATGTTTTTGCAATATGGCCTAGGGTGATTGGAGATCGGTTAACCATTCCTTTGTTGGATCAAAAAACTATTAAAAATAAATTGGAAAGATTGTACAAGAAAGGTCTGCTGGTTAACAAAAACAAGCGAAATCTTATCTGGAAATGAGTGAATTCTTTGATGTTTGTAGCTGCACGTGTCCATCTGCCTCTCGTTTCCAAGTGCACAGCAAAGTAAAGAACTGTGATGGATTTTACTTGGCTGGTAAGTGTGATGTGAAGGTTCCTAAGTGTGAGATCTAGTTTTTGCTTGACCAGCGTTGTGCTCGGAAGATGATAATTGCTGACATTTATTATTTTATTTTATTTTATCTCTATATTTATCCTCTTGACTCGAAAGAAAGCGATGGAGGCGCGAATACATAGGGTAGGCGATTACCCCGATCTGCTTCCGGAGATGACAAGATATTGCTGTCCGCTAGTAATTTAATAGAGATATGATTGTAATTTAGAACTGCTTGCCAGGACCACCAAGCAGGGGAAAGTGCCGTAAAGTGTCTTTCCCAAAGACACAACAAAATGGAACGAGTGGGTTTTGAACCAAGACCGTGTTGGTCACGAGTTCGGCGCTTTAACCACTCGACCACGCTGCCGACATTGACAGAATTGTTAGCAGAATGTGGGCCCGAGTGGCGGCAAGAGACGAGGCGATGGAGGTAGCTGCTGAAATAAAAAAAGTTTAAGCTGAGGCAAATGCCGCTTGATCTCTCTGAAGAAAGTGCTTACGAGGTAGGCGACAACGACAAGAACAAAATAAAGGAAGATTATATTTAAATGAACATATCAAACAACAGTTCCAAAAGAAATTTGACTAAACTTCCTACTCTTGCTTCTGTTTGCGATAGGTATGGTGTTTCAAACTATGCTGGTGTTGCCATAGCCTCGTCCACGCTGGTTGATTATGTTATCATAACCATAGTTGATAAGAGTCAAGTTATTGGACCACAGAAACTGGGAGACGAGAGGAGGCAATGCAGAGAGGAAAGGCGGGAAGCAGAGCTTGGAAAATTAAAGGAACTCACATCTTTATATTTTGATGGAAAGAAAATCATGACCAGAGTTCTTGTAAAAAACAATAAAACAGGAAGGTGGAGTCCAACAATAAAAGTAGATGATCACTATGCTGTGTTGACTGAACCTGGCAACAACTATTTAACTCATGTGACCCCCAAAACTGGGCATGAGAAGGTGGTAGCTCGAGCCATCTATGACTTTCTGGTTGAGCACGAGTTGACAAATCAGCCACTATATGTTGCTGGTTGTGACGGTTGCCGTGTCAATACCGGACCAAACGGAGGTGTTATCCGGCCATCACCTGTAGATGCTGCTTGCCCAGCCTCTGCATTACAGCATGTGTCAGCTCCACGGTAATGAGCTGCCATTGCGGGAAATATTATACTATTACGATGGCAAACCCAGCGGTCCGAAGAACTGGCGAGGAATGATTGATCAGCAGATAAAAGAGCCAGTGTCAGACCTTCCTGTCATTGATTTCCAGCCAATCAGCTTTTCTAATTATCCGGTTCTGTCCGAGGAAGAGGTAAATTATTATTGTTTAATTTAGAAGCGTTTGGTTTGACTTTGCTGAGTCTTAGCATAGCTTACTTAACTAAGCTGTTTATCAGTTATGTTTTTTTTTCTAGGTAATAAATTCATCATGGGACAAAAAATATTTGTACAGAATGTGGATTGCGACTATAGTAGGAAAAGTAAATGATGTTCTTGCAGTCATTGAACGTGGCCCTCCTGTGTGTCTAGGTGGATCACCCTCTGGAGCAGAGTGTTGAGGGTATATGTTGCCACTGCTCAACCAAGTAACCAACTTTAGAGGATTGCTAACATAGTGGTAAAATTCTCTGTGCCAATGTGATTCCAGATGAAGAGACATTCGTACATGACAGATGGTCCGCACAACACTTTTGTATGCTTGCAGTTGCTGAAACATCTGAGCAACACGGAGATAAACATTGTGAAGGAGGTGGTGCAAAGAAATGCCTTTTTTGCTCATTCAGACCAACTCCTGCTTGCCATGTGTACAGTTAGAGATGAAGCGTTCAGAAGAGAAGCTGTTAATAAAATCAGGAAGCTAAAGGATCAATACATACAGAATTTCCTGAGGCCAAAGCATTTCTGAAATTAAAGAAAATGATGAAAGGCCCCACATTGATGAAGATTTTCTTATACCAACAGATGATGAAGCGGACAAGGATACAGAGGCGATAGAAAAGACACATGTTATAGTCAACAATATTTTCAATGTAAGCTAGAATGACAGTATCAATAACAAATATATAAGTATAATGATAACAATTTTAAGCCTCCATTTTTGACATCTCTCAGTGATGAGAAAGTTTTAGGTATCCTTGAAAAACCGCTGAGTGTTTCAAAGTGGCCAAGCCACTCTCAGTCAGTTGAGAGGAATCCGGGTCATGATTGAAGTTTGCACAAAGGTGGCAGGCTACAAGGCAAGAGATGGCTACATCAGGCAGCGGCTTAGCAGCACCAAGAACTATTTTAACTTCAATTATTAACTGAGAAACAATAACAATTATCAATATGCTGTTTTTCTTGCTACCAGGTGTATTATTCATTATACTTTGCTGCTCTTCTGGTAAAAAAAAAAAAAAAAACTTTTTGTTAAAAACCTTTCCAGTTTATTAAAAACTAAAAATTAAAATAAACAGTCTACGTTTCAGGTGCGGTTACAAGCACGCTTCGTCAGGACAAAAGCTAAAATGACTGCAAAGTTAAGAACTCTAACTTAAATTGTTTTCAAAAAACAGATGCCAAACGTAGCGGAAAATTACTCAATGAGTAATTTCTCGTTATTACTCATTGAGTAATTTTCCGCTATGTTTGGCATCTGTTTTTTGAAAACAATTTAAGTTAGAGTTCTTAACTTTGCAGTCATTTTAGCTTTTGTCCTGACGAAGCGTGCTTGTAACCGCACTTGAAACGTAGACTGTTTGTTTTAATTTTTAGTTTTTAATAAACTGAAAAGGTTTTTAACAAAAAGTTTTTTGTTTTTTAAACTAGAAGAGCAGCAGAATATAATGAACAATTATTAATGCTAAGACATCGCAGTGTTTAAATAAAATTGTTTCTCATACTTAAAAGTCGGTTAGTGTTTACATTTATTAACGCTTTGTACTAGACTAGGTGCATACATAGACAAAATTAGCCAAAAATTGACATTAAAGTCGGTAAGGAAGATGAGCTCATTTTGACAAAAAATTTGGCCTAGATGTTTATCTTGCCCATAGCAACAAGGCACTAAGCGACCGTAGAAAAATTCAAAAATTTGTATTTTTTTATTGCATCCTATAGTATAATCTAAATACGTACAATAGCCTATTGCCGGCCTTCAACGATTCAAATATACAGAAATATCATGTAAAGTTTTGAGTTTAATGCTTTTTGCCTATTTACTAGCCATACCTCAGTCCTCACTATCATTGTAATATGCTGCTTCCTGACATTTGCTTTTGCGGACTTGTGGTTCCAGAGTGCTGCCGTCAAATTCAAATTGAAAACGTGCATCTTGCAACAATTGAAATCTTGAGATTGTAACTATTTCGTTATAAAGTAATAATTATTGTAAAAAATAAAAATGATGCTTGATTCGTCATCAACATACATGTATAAATTTCATAAGAACAAAAAAGCCGAGACAAACACAAACATTAAGTGGTTCGAAAGGTGTTCTAAGTAGGCTACGACAAAAAAACCTCATGTAATAAACAAAAATACAGTACGAAAAGATTATATGTGTAGATTCTAACCAAATAATAATAAATTTACTTTAATTTTTAACATAAAAATTTCACAATAAAACGTAGCACTGTGGGGCCCTCTTATTCTGGGGCCCCGCTGCAGTGCACCCTCTGCACCCATTTACGGCCTTGGAGCGCCGCCACTGCTGTTTGGTACGATCGCGTTATTAATGACTTGTTATCGAAAAGTGACAGCGAACAAAGAACTTGTTTGTAAGAAATAGTTTATCATCTTTTTGGATAACAATGGAGAGAAAATATAGTAGCAATAAAGTTGAAATAAAAAGAGCAATAGCAATGTGTATGATTCTTGCAAATTTAATCATGACAGTGTTATTAGGATTAAGGGTGTAGTTTCGTACAAAGTTTCACTGAAAGCAAGTTAAAGTCGAAAAAACTAGTGCATTATTTTCATTGCTTAATTTTGAAGAGCTGTAAATAAATGTAAGAGCATTTTAACATTAAAGTATTCTATTATCTTTAAAAAATCATATGTAAGTCCGTACAATTGCTTGAAAGTATGGTTTAATTTGTACCTATTCTCCGATTAAAATAATTTAATACAAAATACAAGTAGAAGAACAGTTTATTAAACAAAATCATAGGCTATAATATATTTTTCCATTGTTTGATACTTCTCAGTTTTAAATAGTTATAAACAGTTTGACAAGTTATTAAGTGTTAAAGCAATTAAACAAATTAATAATTGTATAATTGTTTTCGAGCGGAGAAAAGGGCAAAGCCGTGTCAACAATTGATATAAAAAATCAACGAAAAAATTCCTCAAAGTGGACTTCTTTTTTTCTCATCACACTATTCAAAAACTACTGCTCACTTCGTTAAGTACGTGTAACCGAACCTATTTCATTACAGCTGACAAAGTGATAAATTACTTTTTAAGATAATATTTTATGATTTTGTTTCGCCTAGAAATAAGAATTAGGTTTGAAATTTATTTAAATTTCACATTAAATTATTCAAACATTTAATTTTGATAACAAGAACAACAGTAAACACTGTACCTCAAATGTTGAAGCTTATTTTCGAATATAGCAAGGTAAAAAGTTCAATTGTAATAATTTTTTGAGCATTTTTTTTTTTTAGAAACCGTAAAACGTCTAATTTAAAACTTTTTTAAAGTAACTGCAATTTAGAAAATATCATAGTCTATCGCAATAGTCTTGACCCAATCATTCATTGATAATACAAAGCACTGTGGTCTAAGTTTTTGCTCACAGGCAATTTTTCAGTTAAGCAATCATTGGTGGGTAGAATATCGGATACAGTTTCTATAAAAATGTCCAATTAGGTTGGTAAGAAGTCCATAATCATGACTTGGGGTGTTCAATTTGATCCACTCAGTCATGATAGACCAAACCGTTGATTAGAAAAACTTTTGTGGTTGAAAGATGCTAAAAAGATTAAAATTAATTAGATAACGTACTGTGACAATTGGTCTGTATGATTTTAAATAGAAACAGTAAGTAGTACGCTTTCAGAATTGTATTGAAACGACCAAACAAACTAAAGTATGAAGATCACAGATTGTAAATTAATTATATCCCTAGGAATTCGATTCAAAAACAAGTGTTTGAAAAAAATTTTGAAAGCGTTGTTAGTATGGAAAATTATAAGACAGTTTTTTTGTGTGTTTTTTGTGGGCATTCGAAACGGCTGTAGTATTGTCATGCAGAATACAACCGAATCTTGTAAAAGTTTCGGAAACTTTCCTTTATCGTCAAATAAGCCAATATTTGTTTTTTCTCGTTTATTGTTGGGCATCGTTGCATTCGGAAATTTTTTGAAAAGAGCCATAATAAATAACTTCAAGAACACTTTATTGTTTAACTAAATACATTTGTAATTAGTATGTCAGAATAATAATTTTAGTTATGTTATGAGCATTGATAATGTCTATCTGTTTATTGTCAGTGGCCTATTGAAGTTTGTGACATCGGGATTAACTTCATTTTCTGGTTTTAGATGCGTCGCTTTGATTTTCCATATTTCGTGTCATAATTGTTGCCTGATCTTTGGTTTACCGAATTTAGCTTGACCTTATTTTGTTAATTTTAGTTCCCCGTCTCTCACTTTTAAATTTTGCTTCCACGTCTTACCTATTGTGTTTTATTAGGTTACAATTAACTCGATTCGTTGCTGCAAACGCTGACTACCGTTTTCTCAATCATTCTAAAATGTCACAAAATGATCGTTAATTGCATACGATAATAAAGATAACAATCGTTCTTTGCATTTCGTGAATTGTTTTAAATCTTGCTTCAGCTTTCGGGACATCGAGGTTCAGCTTTAATTTCTTTCAGTTTTTTTATTTTGCTTTTTTCATCAGCCAATATCACTCGCCGGTATCGTATTTATATACGTATTTTGCTGCACTCGTGGATGATAAGGTAACGTGGACACTGGGTCACTGAGGGAGACCAGACAGAGATCCAAAGAGACTGCTAGAGACACAGAAAATATTTGGAGATCGTGGCGACGGATAGCCAAGACGAACAGGAGTGTCGATGTTGAGAATGGTGCAACGTGGAATCGCTTAACGCATCTGGAATTCTCCATTTAATAGCATCTGGGCTGACATTTAACTCGTATAATAAATCAAACTTTTAAAAAGAACTTTGAGTAATAATGAAGAAAGTCAGGTTTTGATTTTTCTAGTCAAGCGACTGTCTAGCATCTAGATCAGGGTTTGCTTTACGGATCAAATCTGTTGATAAGCGCCCTTTAGCAAGTTAACAATCTTCTTTTTCCCTAGAGCAGTGTTTCTCAAACTTTTGTACACCAGAGCGCACCTATGAAACAACCAAAACTTTGAGGCGCACCATTGTTATTTATATAGCAAAATTAGTGATGAACTTTAGAAATAGGAAAATTATAAAGAATTTACTTGAAATAACCATTTTTATTTTAGAACAATACATTTTACATTCAAATATCTTAATGGGAAACATGAGATTGGTGAGATTTTACAATTTTGTGAATATTTGGCCTTATATGCGATAAACATACTCTCATCTCTTCATCTATGCATTTAAGATTTGATCTATTTTTACATTTAATGTTAGTTAGCACAGAAAATCCTTGTTCACAGAGATACGATGTGGAAAACTGCAATAAAACAGTCAAAGCTTTCCTAGCTATTGAAGGGTATTCTCCTTTGATTGAAATCCAAAACTGCTTGATGGATGTCTCTTTATGCTTGATCTTTAAGCCTCGATCAGTAGATATAGTAGCCAGCTCCTCCTCTTCTATTAACGAAAAGCCAGCATCATAAGTTGAAATGTCAATGAAAGGGTTGCGAATCCAATCGTATTGCTCGATATTTATTGATGGAAAATAATAATCCATTTTATCTTCCAAAATCGTTAAATGATCCACTATTAATGGGATTAAACCATCTGAATTGTCTTTTCCAACCAAAGGGAACATTTCTAAACACCCTGAACCGGCTTTTCTTTTCCAAATAGCTAGTTTTTTCTGGAATGCTTTAATTTTGTCGGTAGATGAGAGAAGATTTTCATTCCCATTTTGCATGGACAAATTCAGATTATTAAAATGCTGAAACATATCAGTCAGATATCTCAGCTTTGAAACCCAAAACTCATTTTTCAAGAGTCCACAAAATTTACTTTTATTTTCTTTCTCAAAAAATGCCAATAGTTCTTGATGAAGTTCAAGCACTCGACAAAGCACCCTACCTCTTGATAACCATCTTACTTCTGTATGCAATAGTAAGCGTGTGTGCTGTGAATCCATGTTTTCACAAAGTAGCTCAAATACACGAGCTTTTACTGGTCTAGTCTTAATAAAATTCACCATTTCCACAACTTGATCAAAAACTTCTTTCAATTTAGTACCCAGTGTTTTTGCCATCAGGACCTCTCTATGTAAGAAACAATGAGTTGTTATGATGTTGGGATGTTGTTGCTTCACAAACGATGCAAGACCTTTAATAGAACCCACCATTGATGGGGCTCCATCAGTACAAACCCCAACACACGACTTCCAGGATAAATTCCATTTCTTAAAATAGTCATTTAATATATAAAAAATATCTTCACCTCTAGTAGTGGTAGGCATTTCTTTGCAACAAAGATACTGATTTACTATATTGTCTGCATCAATAAAGCGAATAAAGGTGAGTAGTTGTGCTTTATTGGTTATGTCGGTTGATTCATCAACTTGGAGAGCAAAGTATGAATCCTGAAGTTTATTAATGCAAACATTTTCTTCAATATTGTTAGACAGTTCCAGAATGCGCCTATGAACAGTATCATTTGATAAAGGAATTTTGCTTATTTGTTTTTCTGCATCGTCTCCTAACATAGTCTTAACCATCTTTTTGCAAGCAGGCAAAATTAAAGATTCAGCAAGAGTATGTGACTTCATTTTAATAGCTATCATTTCTGATACTTCATAAGAAGCAATTTGAGCTTTCTCAGATACCGTTGCTCTACTTTTGAAACCAACAGCTTGCTTTGTTTGATTTTCAAGTAATCTTTTGAAATAAGATACATCTTTGTCTTGAAGACTGCGATGTAATGTTTGAAAATGCTTACTTAATTTACTAGGAACCATTGCCTCATTTGTCATTTTGCACCCACAAACCAAACACAATGGCTGAGGCTGATTTTCATCTCCAGTCCACGTGAAACCATAACTTAAATAACTTTTGTCATATTTACGATTTGGTCTGCTCTTTTTTTTCTTAGCTGGAGGTTTTATGCCACTTAGAGTAGCTTCATTAACAGAAGAAAGTTCTTCACTGGTACGTTTCTTGCTTAGAAATCTATCCATTGTATGGGCAATTCAATTTTTTTAATGATAGATAAGAAATTTAAAAAAACACTATATTTCACTGAGTGTATCGAACGAGAGCTGTAAAAAATAGTACATTTTTAACTGGAAGGCAAATTCATTAAAGTCTTAACCAGGGGTGGGCAAAATTGTTCAAAGAAAGAGCCGCTTGCGGAAAACCATAAACAGCAGCGAGCCGCAAAATTGTGCAATATATTTAGTATTATATTAAAACATATACTTGTTTTACCACTCTAAAATACATCGATAAATGAAAACAATATTAATAAATGTTAGAAATTTAGAAGGAATTTAGTTATAATCGAAATGTTTTCTTGGGGAAACTCCAAGAACTTTACCCTCTCTCGACTCAAAAAACAAAAACTCAATAATCCTGTTCAATGTATTTCATGCAATTCAGTAAATACCAGCTACAAAACACAAACTGCCACTCCAAAGCGGTCAAAAGGGGCGTTTTTACTAAACAGTTTTTTCCGGCAGTTCTTCTTCCAAACACCAAAACACAATAATAATCACTGTTCTAAAGTTCTTTCTTATATCACTTCCTAGGCGTAACTTCAAAGTCTCAGTTCAAACGCGTAACTTCAAAGTACCTTTCAAATTTAAACTCTCGAGACAACATAATAAAAGTGCATTGAAGTTGTAAAGTGGAATGGCGCCACGAACAGAATTTTTAAATTATCTTAATTAATTAAATGAAGTGAACAATGAAACGAACACTACGCAGGTCAATGCTTTAACAATAAAGTATAATCTTAATTTTTTTGTAATATTACGATTCAATACAAGACCCACAAAATTTATGTCGGCGAGCCGCAATTTGCCCACCGTGGGTCTTAACTGACTTGGATACAACATTCATGATGTCTAAAGTATATCAAAGTCATATGATTTTTTAAAAATATAATCAGATAAAGATTAAATTTTCTGTGATCAAAAGCGCACTTGGCCACCTTCTAGAGCGCACCAGTGTGCTCTTGCACACCATTTGAGAACCACTGCCCTAGAGAAAGGATAGCTTGGAAGGAGCTTGACATAGTTATCACTTATAATTTCCGGAAAAAGAGTCTAAATGGCCCGCAAGCCGCTGTTTGGGAAAACCTTTTAAACTATGGACCTAAAAGTCTTTGACCTAAATATGTAAACTCAAATCGTTTGTAAACGCTTTACTCAATTAAGTCAGATATTTCTGATTTACAATTTGCTAGAATTCTTTATTGTCTATTTTATTGGTTTGAAAAGATTTCGTGAAAGCCGAAGACGTTCATATTTTGTTACTTTGCTTTTTCTAGTTATTTGCGAGTGCTATTTAGTACAGATACTTTATTAATGATTTGCCAAAAAGTGACCACGGATAAATAACTTATTTGTGAGGAATATTTCATTGTTTTTAGAATAGCAATAGATAGGAAAAAACGTCAAGTATGTAGATAACTTCAAAAAAACTTGTCTTTTTAACTTATTAAAACCAATCAGGTTTAAGTAATCAAAAAAGTTGTACATCACATATTGTTTAATTTTTGTAAATGTAAGTACGAAAATTGCTTTAATAAACAAGTCTTCACGAAGATTGAGGTATTGCATCAAGTCGAGTTCAAGCGTTTTGTTTTATATTTCTATAACAATTATTGGTTTGAATTTAAATTTTAAACAATTTTGAAATAATGCATTTAATTTTTATTATTTTGTTTGGTAGCTATAATAGCTTTTATATAGAAACTAAAAAATCAATCTTATAATTTTAACAACTTTTAATTTCCGACAATATCGATTTTTAAAAATTACAAGATTTTGAAAAATTAAGTCAATGTAATATTCACAACGATTAATTTAGTTGAATTAATTTAATGCTTAGTGTTCAAATTTTGTGTATTTCATAATGTGCGAATATCATATATTGAAACAATCATGCATGTAAATATGCACAATATCCATTAAATTTATTAAAATATGCAATTGATCAATTTCACCCTTTTTTTTTTTTTCTTTATCATATTTTTGTCACAAATTTACTAAGTTACATTAATCCAATAATTAAAATTAATCTTAATACAGAAACAACATCTGATGGATCAAAACCAAAGCAAAAAGCAAGAAAAAGAAAATGCAAATCGTAAGAAGTTTAAGCAGATTACGTTATAGATTGATGTTTTTCAACCTGGTGGTTGTTAGTTGCGCGTTTTTTACTTTAGAGGTTACAAGAATAAAGGCGCGTTTACAGCCGTTTACAGTACTTTTTTTTTCAGCGCGAGCTTGGTTTGTTTTATTGACGCTCAAATCCACTCATTTTTTCTCGAAAACATGAGTGGATTTGAGCGTCAATAAAACAAACCAAAATCACGCTGAAAGAAAAAAGTACTGTAAACGGCTGTAAACGCGCCTTAATCGTAACGTAGCAAAAATTTTTTTGGGGTTGGGATTGCGTTGTTTAAGGTTCGATGCTTGGCTGTGTTGTATTTTTAACGAAAAAACAAACGCCGTAGAAAAATACGTTTTGAAGCTCCATTTAAAATAAAGTTGTTTTTTGAGATCATCAATTATCATTCACCAGATAAAGTAAATTTTTTACCATCGTGATTTTTTGCAAGGAGTCCCAAACGAAAAAGGTTGTAAACCAACGCTTTAAAACTTTATTTTAACACCAATTTTAATTGCAACTTTCTAAAATGAACAGTTGTTTTCCTTAAAAGCACATTTGTAAACTTCAATGTTGTGTTTTTAACTCTACTCCTGGGAAAAACGTAAAAGAGGGAGGTCATAAAATAAAAAAATAAACGAAAGGTTCCACTACGGCCAGAGTGAACTGCCGCAAACGTTAAAATTGCGTCGTTTTTATACTAAGTATTTATTTTCCAGCCAATATTTTGGTAGTGCTAAAGTTAAAGATTGAGTCAAACAAAGTCTGATAGAGTTGTTAAAAAATATTGTTTAGAGTTTTAATTAAGTAATAATTTTGATATGTTTACTTTTTTTGCAATAATACTCGTAATTTAGATTTTCGAGTTGTGCGAAGATAGCTCAAGAGAATGCCATCTGCACTAAAATGTACATCACATATACCGAACCCAAGCTTACTTTCTAACTATCAGTGCTGGTTGGCTCATAAGAGCGGCAGAGATGCAGCACTCGCAAATATCTGTGCTGCAGTTTTAAATATTACACTGTTCTGCAAACGTTTTGGCATCGTGCAAGTAATGGCTGATTTAGGGAAATTTGGGGTCGCTGATTTCAAATCTGCTTTCAGATTTTCTCTATCCCGTCATATGTTTCAAATACTGTCTGCTGGTGTGGTGCTTCATGCTGCTTAATACCTAACTTATCCTAGGCTAGCTTTCACATTGCTTGCTTTTTCTACTGATATTTTTTTAATAGCTAAGGCACATATGCAGTTTTCCATCTTCCAATTCCCTAAAAATGACATGAAATTAGCATTAATTGAAATGTACTCTTATTACAGATGCTAGATATAATCCTTATAGTTGTTGCAAAGCATAAAATATAATTTAATTGAAACTGTACTGTACTATACGAAACATGTCAAGTCGAAAAAGAAAATGTAAAAATGATCCAGATAACTTCTGTTACATCTGTGGTCAGTACACTCCTCCTGTGCACCGCAGAAAATTCACACCAAAAGTAAAAATTTTGTACTGTACAAGTTTTACTTTGGGTGTGAAGTTGGAGACCAGGACAAGAAATAGTTTTCTCACATATGCTGCAAAGCTTGCCACACACAGTTACTGCAATGGCTAGCTAAAAAAAAAAGAAAATGCCATTGATGTCCCGATGATATGGCGAGAACAGGCTAATCAGTCTTCAGACTGTTATTTTTGGCTAACAAATATCAAGATATTTTCAAGAAAAACATATTAAAGATTAAATTTCCAAATTGAAGATCCGCTATGAAGCCAGTTCAACACAACAGTACGGTTCCCATCCTTTCACCCCCTCAAACTGGTGCCTTAGGTCAAGATGCCTCATCTTCTCAATCTCAAAGTTCAAGTGAAGCTTCTGTTTGTAAAAACCTTATAGAAAAGAATGAGCCCAATTTCCAAATTTTGATTAACCAACATATGTTAAATGACCTAGTGAGAGATTTGGTTTTGTCAAAAAAGAAAACAGAGCTTTTTAACGGTTAAAACAATGGAATATTCTTGAAACAGACACTAAAATTACCTTTTATCGTCAACGACTAGATAAGCTGTCTTCATTTTTTACCACTAAAAACACACTATGTTTTTGAAACAATATATTTGCTTTGATGCAATCGCTAGGCTACCAACATATTTCTGGTGAGTAAAGGCTGTTTATTGATTCTAGTAAAACCAGCTTTAAAGCTGTTTTAATTCATAGTGGCAACACAAAGCCTTGTGTGCCGGTGGCATACGCAGTCAATATGAAAAAGAATTATGAATCTATAAAAACTCTTTTAGAAGCAATTGAATACGCAAAGTATTCTTGGAATATCTATGGAGATTTGAAGGTGATTTTCCCACTTTTTGGCTTACAACTGGGCTACACAAAGCATATGTGTTTTTTATGGCTTTGAGGTAGTCGTGACGACAATAATCACTAATCAATTTGACCTCCAGGAGAAGAGCTTGCAGTTGGTAGGTATAACGTAAAGCATACACTTCTCATTGATGCAAAAAAAGTATACCTGCCACCACAGCATATAAAACTTGGACTCATAAAAATTTGGTAGAGATGAATTATCATGGAAAAGGTTTTCAGTACTTGTTGCAAAAATTTGTCCCTAAGAATAGTGATGCCAGTATAAAGCAGATAGTTTTGTCGGACCAGATATCAGAGATCTCATAAAGGATAAAAAATTTGATCAACACATGAATAGCCTGTAGTTGAGCGCTTGCAAATCGTTTAAGCAACTGGTACACAACTTTCGAGGCAGCAAAAAAAAAGCGAGAATTATGCCCATGTCGTCAAGAGATGTTGATCGCATATCTGAAGTTAAGGTGTCGTATGTCGTTAAAGATACATTTCCCGCACTCACGCTTGGACCTTTTTCCTGACAATTTAGGAGATGTAAGTGATAAGCACTGTGAAAGGTTTCACCAAGATATTTCTGACATTGAAACACCTTATCAAGGATAGCCAAACGATAGAATGATGGGCGACTATTGCTGGTACCTGCAAAAAGAAACCGACGCCTTTTATAGACGCAAAGCAAGAAGCCAAACAAATTTTTGAACAAATGTATGTTGAATTATGCTTGTCAAAACAATAAATTAATTGTTTTGCAGTGTCTTGTGGGGAAGCAACTTGACAATATATAATGGTAGGATAAAATGTTTTAGGGGGGCAAAGAAAAATATTTAGGCATAAACCGAAATTTTTACGTGTATATAAAATCATTTCAAAAAGGGGTAAATTTTTTGCCAGGGGGTTTACTCTTTCCTCCACCCTAGTTAGGGGCTCGGTCTGTTGCTACCAGTTTTGAATAGAAATATGGAAAAAATATGCGTATAAAAACATTTACCAATAGCCAAAATGCATATATTTTTGCTAACAGACCTAGCAATGGAGGTAACTTAAAAATCTGATGTGATAGGTGAAAACGCGCAACAGATTTAAATTCAGCGGCCCAAATTTACCCAAAAACAGACAAAAAATTTTCAAATACCACAAAAAAGTTTTTGTTAAACAGTGTTATCAGCAACCCTTAAAAAATTGATATTTTTTAATTTCTCTCAATTTTCTTTTATCAAATTTAAGTTTTTTAGAGTTTTTAAAAAACATTTTTTAATTTTGAATTAGCAATTTTTTGCATTGTGTTTCAATGGTCGATTCTAATTCAAAGAAAACCCGATTGGAGTAAGATTAGTTTCAGAGAAAAACAGAATTAGTTTTAGAGAAAAAGTAGTTTGTTGAAAAGAAACTAAGTTCTTCTTGAGCATCTTAACAAATTTTTAAAAAATTCAAACTCTTGTGAACCCGTTTTTGACCCTCAGGAAAAATTTGCGCGGCGTTTTTATCTCTTGGAGCAACTAATTTTGTTTTTTTTTACTCCAAATCTAATGGTTTTTTTTCGAAGTAGACTTGACCGTTTTAAATGATTGAGTATAATTCGAAGAAAAACCAATAAGAGTGAGAGTGAAAAAGAAACAAGACTAGTTGCTCTAATACACAGGGTGAGCCAAAAGCAGGTAGACAGTAAATGATTATATTTATTTAGAAATTACGTATATATACAGCTATGTCTACTAACACAATTATTGCATTGACAATTAGATTTTATTGTCAAAAATAATTCAAAAGCTTTTTAATTTTATCAACGCAGTTGCTCAAATTGTTTTCCATCACGATTTACACAGCTTTAAAGTCTGCCTCTTAAGCTTCGACAAACATTTTTGCACAAGTCTGTCTTGGTATTAATTTTTTGAAATGCATCTTTCATGTACTTTTTCAAATCACTGACGCTCCTTGGTTTTCAACTATAAATTTTCTCCTTTAGTACTCCCCAAAAGAAAAAATCCATCGGGGTCAAGTCCGATGAACGTGCCGGCCAATCAATTTGTACAATCCAATTCACAGGAAATGTTTCAACAAGATACTCATGGACTGTTCTTGAGTAATGTAGAGGGACCCCATCTTGTTGAAGATAAAGGTCAAGTGAATTAGACTCCCAGTCATAAAAAAATCTGCTCCGCCCAAGCAAGGCAAACTCGCGGCAGAGCAGTACTGTGTTTCTAGAGCCTAGTCCTACCTAACATTTTCCCGATAATTGCCAAGCATTTTTGCAGGGCAAATGTAGGGAAATGAAACAGGCCTAGTAGGGTGCCTGCAAGGCGTAACAGGGCGAAAGCAGGGGCGGCCTAGCGTTTACCGCGTTTTGTCACGTGCAATTGACTATCGTTGCGTGACAAATGCAGGAAAATGTAACGGCTTAGCTTGGTGCCTGCCGGGCGTTACAGGGCAAAAGCATGTGCTATGCCATGTGCAATTAACTACGTCATCTATTCCAGCATTGCTTTATATATTTTAAATACATAGTTTATCAATAAAAACTGAAATGAGCTGAATCACCTAGTTATAAACTTTACAACTAAAATCACGCTTGCTTTACCATTGACAAAACCTGTAAAAAACTGAGTAATTGCAATACATTGCATGCTATAAAAATTGTATTTAAAATCAAATAATCTGCGCACACATACTACAAAGTAAAAGAAAAAAAATACTGAAAGCAAATGGAAATTAGTTTAATATATCCAAAACACATTCCAAGTTCAAGATTAATTCTTTTCCGAGCGTTCCTGTCTGCCGCCGTTCCAGTCTTTTGCTTGCGGCAAAATAATTCTGACAACTTTGGCTACTTCTGCTTGATTGGCCGTGCGGTACCAAGATGAGTTCAAGGTTGCTAAAAAAACACAAAGCGTTTAGATGACATCGCACAAATGCAGGAAATAAATGAAACGGGATCTGAAGAATACTAAACATTTAGGAGTAAAAATTGAGGCAAAAAACGAATTAAAACACCAGCATACGCTCTCGCCACCAAGACCTGAAGCTATGCGGAAAATAAGTCACCAGTTTACTACACAACCATTTAACCGGAAAGAGATGAATACTTGCAACTCTTCGAGTACTAACTACAAGCCCTTGTTAAAAGTAGGAATCTCACAGAGGATGAAATGGACGAAAAACGCCAAGCGCTCATAATGGTCGTCGAGAGAAGTTGGTCACAGAAGACGACTGCAAGTTGAGAACTACGATAATACAATGACGGAGAGCACATTTTGCTAAAATCTGAGGTTATGTTATGCGCAACAGTAATTTGACAGGAAATGGTAAGAATCGAAAAGAGAGGCAAAACAAAAGATAATTATATAGCAAAATATTGGTAAATGAGTATGTTTTACTAATAGTAATTTACCCGACCTTTTCTTGGGGACAAAAGCACGATTTACGACCTCAAAATTGCAGTAACTGCAAAGCATTCATAGGGTGTGGTTATACAACTGTGAATGAAAGACAGTGGCTAATGTGGACGTGCGGTGAACATCAAAGGTAATGCATTTAAGTACGCGATGTTTCGTTTCTTGTGCATCAGACTTACACGCGTTGCATGACTACTTCTCAACTTTGCCATCCCGGGCAGGCATTAAGAGAGTATACGGTAGTGCCCGTTGCAAAACTGACAAAAGAATGAGAAGCACAAAGACAGGAAAGAACTTCTAAAAAGATACTGTTGCGAAAGGTAGTCAAACAATTTAAATAAATATTGTGTCTCTACTTATTATATATGTTGTCATAAGTAGATCATGCCATTTTGTGTTTTTTGTTTTGTTTCATTCGCCTGACGAGACCCTAAGGTCGAAACTCGAGTCGCGAATTGCATATGTTTTATTCGTTTGCATTCCTCTCGCGAATTCATTATATATATATATATATATATATATATATATATATATATATATATATAGCTTATATATATAATAATAAAAGTGGCAAGACTGTCAGTAAAGAGCTCAATGAAAACTCAGTGCATTAAATTAAATTACAAAAGTTTTCTGCTAAGTTAAATTACAAAAGCAGCTGCAGCGTCATTACAGTTTTCTGCAGCGTCAGATTAGTTTGATTACAAAATTCTAAATTCTAAATTTTGAGCCTTACAACTAGCTTGCTCACTCAAAAATCTTAAACTTTAAATTTTCAATTTTATTTTATTTTACTTATATTCACTTTATCCGTAATATTATTACTTTTGGCTCTTAACTATAATAATTAGCTTTTTCGTGCGTTTTTTCTTAACTTTTCGTCTGCGTTTAGAATCACCTCCTGATGAGCCGTAAAGGCGAAACAGACTGTTGAGGTTTTAATAAAATCTCTTTTGTGGCTTTTGTAATTTAATTAGCTTATATATATATATATATATATAAGCGAATTGTCTCAAAATGCTGGTACAGTGCTCGATAACCAGGTTAGAGCAATTTATTTAAATTAAAAACACCACAACAAAAAGTTGAAACCACGACAATCTGTTTCATCTTATAGAATCATCAGGTGGTTACTTATTCAAATAGAATTCTATTTAAATAAGTAACCAGACTGTTGTGGTTTCAACTTTTTGTTGTAGTGTTTTTAATTTAAATATAATTCTTATCACTCTGCCGACTACCATGATAAGTAAATAATATACTGCTTATTTAGGAGCTCATCCATCTTGCTATAGGCCTATTTTTAAAACTTTTATTTTTCTTTTTCATATTTAACAAAATGCAAAAAGCTTACTGGGCATAGTGAAATACACATCACCATTCTCGTATAGAGCAGCTTTGACTCAGAGCTGATGCATATTGCTAACTCATACATTATTTCTATTTTGACATATAATATGCAAAACATTATAAAAGAGCAAGCTGTCATACAGAAAAAAACTTTGCAGAGAGAAATTAAGCTGTTAAGTCAATGACATAAATAGCCTTTCTTAAAGCAAAGCAAAAGATGTCTCTTTGTTATTTTATAAAAAGCTATATACAGCTTAAACAGTTAAAAGAAACAGCAAATTGTGTAATCTATGACGTCAAATTTTAAGGAGTTTTCTCAGTTACCATATGAGATATGTTGATACAAACCTTGTTTTTTTTATTTCTTAGAAATTCTATCCAGTTCAAAGATATATAGATTGAATATTCTTTTACTTATACTTTCTCTTTCAACTGTTCAAGATACGACAGTACACTAGTGCTGTTTTATTTTTTTTCCTTAGGTGCCATTTAACTATTGAAGCGCATTGCGTAAAACGTGTAGTTAATCTATGCTATTGTTTTTAGCACTTTTTGGTAGTCTGCCTATGTTGAGCAATAGCAATTTACGAAAATTAGCATTGGTTTCTTTTTTGTTTTGCCTAAACAGCTAAAAGTTGTCACGTGAGTATACCATCAAGCAAAAAAAGTGTTAAGGTTTGATTACGTACGTGCATTACCTGCAAAGTCAGATTTACAAAAAGTTTTTATTGCAGTTTTTAATAGGCTGATTTTGCAAGCATAGGCCTATTTGTTTTAATAAATAATATTAACTGGATGTTGATGCAGATATCCAGGACTAAAGCAATTACTGCAGCTGTAGCAACTTCTTTAAAAAAACATTCTAATCAGTTTATTGTAACAATCCTACTGCGCAATCACACAAAAATGCATGTCTGCTCACTCGTCAGCTTTCCTTCTGCTTTGATAAAGTTTTTGAGATAAGGTTAATCTTATTAAATGATGGATGACACTCGTAACGTAAAAATATTTGCAAAAAAGCAGATAAGTAAACCTATCAATCAGGTATTTTTACAGATATGTGTTAATAATTTAAACAAGGCTAACCGATAGCGTAAAAAGTGGCAGATACTCACACCGTACATCACTAGGCCTAGGCTACGCTATGCCCATACATAACATATCAGTATCGTAATTTCAAATAAAATATTGATAATCTAGTAACAATCATGGCAAGCCAAACTCGCAGTTAACGTAGTGTTATTAAGCCAAACCCAATTTTTTCTACTTAAATTCTTTCTTCATCAGCTAGGTTGCGATAAAGCTTAGCAATCAGAAACCAAATCCAGCATTTGTTTTGATGCAGAAATTAATTGGAGCAGAACATCCGGGTGAGCAAACTTGTGTTGCCAAAAACATTTTTCAGCTTCCTGTAAAATGATTTTCGTAAACCCTACTAAAACTGTTTTTAAACAAGCTGCTTAAAGATGAGAAACACCAGACTCGAGTTTCGCTCTTATTAGAGCTCGTCAGTGATGCTTACCTCACCGCGAATCGAACCTGGGACCTGTAGTCTTCCACGAATGTTACTATACCACTAGACTACAGATCCCGCCCGACAGATGAACTCAAAGCTGCTGTTATAACTTATTCCCGGATTTACTGAACAAGGAATACATAGAATCCACTATGTTGTAATTCCAAGGCCGTACTTCATGACCGGGACTTACCCGACAAGCGTTAAGCATCGCGCTTACTCTCCTAGAGCTTGACGAGTGAAGAAGAAATTTATATTTGAAGAATTATGAGGATTTGGAATTAATTTTTAAAGATTCGCGGTGAGATAAGCATCACTGATGAGCTCTAATAAGAGCGAAACTCGAGTCTGGTGTTTCTCATCTTTAAGCAGCTTGTTTAAAAATTAATTCCAAATCCTCATAATTCTTCAAATATAAAACTGTTTTGTTAGTCTTTTTTTTTTATTTTCGACAACAGCACGATAACAACAAGACACTACGATGAAATAAAAACATTAAAAACAACATTGTTGTTATAAACGGCAACAGACGCTAAAAAAATGGGACATGCAACAAAACAAAGATTTTTAACAAAATGAAGTTTTGTGCAAACTTCTGCTAAAAAAGCTGCTATGTTTTTCCACACACTGGTATGGATCTTTAAAAAGATAGCTTTTGCTTTGATTTTATTTTCTTACATAAAACAAAGTTTTTTTTTAATCAAGAAATAATGTATGGCGCACGAAACTTAGCAAAAACTAAAAATAACACCCAATCATTACAAAAAATTTGATCGACGCAGAAACTGCTAAATTTTTAAAACCACCTTGACGTTTTCTAAAATCCAATTGAAAAACTGCAAAGTGCTACATTTTAAAAAAAATCTTTTTAACGCAGTGAAAATTCTACTACATTTAGCAGCACAACTGCTGTAAAGGCAACACTGATATAAAAGTTTGAAAAGGAAACAAATTGATATAGATAAAAAAGAAGCAAACTTATATCTCTGCAATTATTTTGATTCTAACATCAAATTAATTTGTCTTAAAACTTAAATAACTTCTTTGTTTATTTGTTAAATTAGCCTAATGAGTAAAATACATTTTTGTCACGTCGGTCAGATCAAATCAAAAAACGGTTGCAGTTGCTTCTAAAGAACTGCAATTGCACCAAAAAACTCACATGCTCTGAAAAAAAGCTAGCGGCATTTTACTAATGACAAAAACCAAAAGGATTCAAATTTGCTGTATCTGCTTTTCAGAACTTAGTTTAATTTTAATATTTGAATCTCAATGCGATGGCTGCTTCTTTTTTTCAGATTTAAAGTAACTAGAGCTTTTGGTTTTTTCAACTTGTTAATCAAGATTTATATTGTACTAAAAACTGTGCAACATTAAAAATATTGAAAAAATAAAAGACAACAAACAAGTTTTAAAAGTTTTTTGAAACAATTATTCATCAGTTAAACATAAATCTAAATATTTTTAGGATAGAAATGTAGGGTAGTAATTTGATTTTAGAAAGCTTTGGGCAATGTGTTACATATTTATTTAGGTATTTATTATCATATTGCAATTCTATGCTTCTTTTAAAGACCAAAATTGTCTTAATTTCGACAGAAAAATAGTTTGACAAAACTTCTTTTTTTTATTGGTGGAAACGCTGTCGGGATTAGGAGTTTGGTTTTAAAACTAACCCTAACACAGTATAACCAAAACCTGCATCATATAAACTTTATTGAATTTATTATTGTAAAAACACGTCTCTGTCTCAGAGTAGCCGTATTACGTTATGCATTATTTCGTCGCCTGTCTACTAAATCGTATAGCCAGGTTACTATATATAGTGAGCATGATTGAATGTACAAATCACCGACCGTGGGACACAGAAACGCCTTCACACATAATTTCACACGATGAATATTATCAGAAGCGGGGCACGACCGATAAAACAAAGCATAAGCCGAGAATGCCGCAACCACGCATTCGGCATACACGAATCACGACAACGCTATGTCTGTCTCGAATCCTTTATTTCCAAAGCACCCCTTTTTAATGTAAATTATTAAAAAACAACGCAACTAAATTTTTTAGTACAGCTTTTATAAAATTTTTTGCGGTTTCAACTTAGACCGATCTTTAAAAGCTATTTGCAGAAGTTCAAATCAACATTTTTCCAATCGTTTTACACATATGCATTTTAGCAACAGCAATCAGGTCTGCTTTACATAACAACTTCTCGGTACCTTAAATAATGCATTACAAGTTCCAGTTACAGTTTTTTTTAATAAAATATTTTGTGATCCCTTTAACAAAGCGGAAATTTGATAACTGTGATAAATACAAATTTTTGTATACCGCGTAAGCCAGATAAAAATAATTGAAAACATCTTAAAGATTTCTTTTGCGGGAATCAACCTTTCCATAATTACTCATCTGTGGGTGAATATTGTTCATCATATATGTATGGAGCAATGTTTCTTTGATGTTTATTAACAAACTTTGTAAATAAACTTTGTAAACATAATTTGAACTTATAAAAAAGTTTTAAACTTTATTCAAAATAAATGTTTATTAATTGGATATCTTTTAGTTGCTCGTTTTCAATTAGGAACAAATTTTGGTTACAGAAATATGTCAAATTATTCTTAGATTTCTGTAGATATAACACAATTTCTTTTAAAGTATTGGAAGATTTTTGGAACTAAAATTTACTTCCAATTGAAAACATGCAGCGAAACGATAAGCCTATTTACAAACAATTAATAGCAATTAATTTTTACCTTTATTTATAAGAAAATTAAACTGTTTAAATATGGGTAAAAGCAAACTTTGACGTAGCAGCTACAGTGTAAGGCCGTCCATTAGTGACTGCAATTTCAACAATTATGACAACAAATAAAACACTTAAGAAAAGTATTCGTGATTAATGTCATACCTATTACAAGATTCAAACACCCCGCAAGTTTAAGCTGTGTATTGAAGAAACACTGGGCAAACGCTATGAAAGCTTGGAAAATGCCATTGGTTTAAAAAAAAAGAAGAAATGAGTTCACAACAATACTTGGCAAAGCTTTTGGACGCCAGGAAAATGCCAAGCATTTTAATAGACAAACTCAAAGTTAAGGAAAATGCAAGGCATGCTTTGCGACTACCCTGCATTTGCCAAGCATTTTGCGTGTCGAAAATAGTTTTCAAATAAATACTCGGCAAAGCTTTTGAACGCCAGGCAAATATCAAGTATTTTAGTTGACAAATTTCAAAGTTTGAGAGAACACAAGGCACGTATTGCGATTGCCCGGCATTTGCCAAGAGTTTTGTCCGTGGCAATGTAAGGGCAGTGCTTTTGCCGTGCTTTTTTTTACTGGGCTGTTGCTATTACTGGAGAACAACTTGATTCATTAGAATTTCGAGATACTTATCTCCTGTAACCGTTCCATTAAAAAAAAAATGGTCCTAAAACACCAGAACTAGATATATTAACCTATTTCACATACTGTCCACCTACTTTTGGCTCACCCTGTATATAAAAGGGAATAAAACGCCGTGCAAATTGAATACGTAGACCCAATTTTTTTTAAATTTTGTAAGATGCTTGAGAAGAACTTTGTTTCTTTCAACCAACTAATTTCTTTCAAAAAACTAACTCTCACTCCAGTCGGGTTTCGTTCAATTTAGACATGAATGTTTTAAAGTCAGCTTAAATATTTCACGCAAAGTGACGCAAAATAACGCATCTTATTGACGCTTCATATGGAAGATTCAATGTACGTCTGACCTGCAATAAACGCAGCTCACTCGATCAAATCATAGGCTTATCGAGTACAACCAAGGCCTTCTATAACTTCCAGGCCTGGAATCGAATTCAAAATGGCGGCACTACCAGGCTGATAAATAGAAACTAAAATTTTTCCAAATTTCATTTGAAATTGTTATACTATCTACTAAATTAACTCAACAAAGCCCTATAACATTTTTGTTGGAAAATAATGTATTTAAATTAAAATAATATGATAATAATAAACTAATATGTCAAATATTAAATAAATATTAACAAAATTTTAAAGTTAAAAAATTAAGCAAAATGCTTTATGATGCAATATTTAAAAAGTATATTACTTTAAAACATTACTATTTGAAAATAATTTAAATCTCACTCAAAAAAATTAATATTTAACAACATAATGTACAATACGCCAAAAAAATATGGTTTGAATTACTTTTAAAATTTTGAAGCTTTTGCCGCAAAAGCAGCAGCGTAAGTTGTTTTGTTATTTTTACTTTTTGAATAGTTATTAAGTAAAATGTTGGAAAATATATTGACACAAATTTTTAAAATATCGGATTGTTCTTTGCCACATGTGGGATTAGAGCACATACTATTTATTTGTATATAATCGGAGAATTTCCAGAAATTACTGTTTAAATCTAATAATACGGCCTTTTGGTTTTTCAAGTTTAAAAATTTCTCTTCTAAGTTGCTTGAAATACAAGTGTTGAAAATGCTGTACGAAGCCTGGAAGGTATGAAGTAAAATTGAAGATGGATAAGTTAGGCCACCTCTATTCAAATTATTAAAATATTCATTCAGTGAAGAATCAATTTCGGCATTAATCACATTTTTTCCTGGTGACAAAATTTTTTTACAGTTACTGCAATTCAGCTTGCTCATCACCTTTGAAGCAACAAAGCCAGCCACATATACAAGAACGGGCAAGTTTTCCGTTGCAAAACTTACGGTGATGTATGGAAATTCTTCTACAAAAGGTTGATCTAAATTGCACAGGTTTTTGTCAAGGTCACCAACACTTGAAAGATCAAAAAGAAAGTCTTTTATAGTTATCTCTCCATCTGCTGCATAAAAGTTTCAACATACTGTTAATTTTTTTTTTCGCTTTCAAGTATTTCTTGAATAGAAACAAGTCTGTTTCCACCACTCATTTGTCTGTAGTGACCAAATCTACTTTCTAAGTCGTCGGTTTGAAATTTTCCCGTAAGAACAAAGTCGACATTCATTGTCACCAATAAATGTTTTAACAGTTCAATCAGGCTTTTCACTGTATGTCTGAAAGCAAAGTGTGTGTCAGATGTTAAAAAACCTTCTTTAGTTTGTTTATCACACAATGCCCAGCAATCTAGCCATTCTACCAATTGCTCCGGAAAACGAAAACGTATATCATCAATACTACAAAAAGGTTCAGCATTGCTATTACGCGTATTTCTGCCTTTAAATGGGTGGTGAATATTCCACCACTTACAGATTATTGATATAAAAAGTGACGTTCCTTTCCAATTCTCAAGGTTTTCATGATCTGGCCCATAGCATTTCAATGCAGCAATTAAAAATTTTAATGCTAATTTTACATTCTGTCTCTCTAATGAGTGTGGATGCAAGGCTTTCCAAGTTAGTTGGGGTGCTTTTTTCAAAATCTTACTCATTTCCAGGTTATGAATTACCTCTAAGTCAACAAATGATGCTTGCAGCATATTTCCCAAATTATCTATTTCAGGAAATGTCAGTGTCTTTCTATAGTTTTTGAGATTAATCCAGTTATTTCGAATGCATTTAAAAATATGAACTGAGTCAAATAACAAAAATATTTTGCGAGTAGAGTCAACAAGATCAGGAATAAATAAAGGCAATTTATTTTTGTGTGCTACACCAGACAATAATTTAAACAATTTTTTGTTGATGCGATTACCATCAGTAATGATGCTTACCACACGGTAATCAGCTTTTCGGACCACTAATAGCACATTCTTTAAGTGCATAAGCAATTCTTCAGCTGGCATTTTTTTTGCAGGAACAAATCTAACAATATCTTTGTTACTTGAGAATAATAAAGTTATCATAAAACAGTGTATGGTTGTTGCTATATATTTTTCAGTAAAACCAATCAATTTGCCGTTTTTGTAGGTGAGCAGTGGTTTTACATGTATTTCATCAAGTAACAAATTTACAAACAGTTCTTTGTCTTCTAATCTTTGAGCTTTCTTTTTTAAATATGAATTAGCATCTGAATCTTCAAAGTGTGGCGATATATTACCAGACAATTTTCTTAATAGTCTTGCACTTGGAAGAATTAAAAAAGAGTTACGAAGAAATTCATAAACATTAGATGACTTGAAATGTAGTGAAAAGGCCATAATTAAACTATCAGAAGAAAATCGTCTCTGTTTTGGTTTAGTATTTAATAATTCTAACTGCTGTATGAGGAAATACCTGATTTCTTGGTTTTCTTCTGCTGACATTTTTTTCAGTAAAGTTATTGCATTTTTAAGTAATGAATTATCACTAAAAGCAGTATCATGGTTTGTTCTACGTTGAATCAGCAAGTTTTCTAGTTGACTCCAATGATTTAATAACCCACACTGCAAATTTAACCAAGACAACTCTGAAGGAGTAATCATGATGTTGCTTTTCCAGACTAAAATGTGTAGAGAGGAATCAATTTTAACACAAAAAGGAAGGGAGGGGGATATATCAAAGTTTAAAGAATCAAATTTTGAAATTTCATATAATAAAACATACTCACTTTTAACTTGTATGTTTATATCTGGAAACTGTTTAATCCAGTTTGAAATTTTATTTGTAAAATCTTGATATGATTTAATTGAATCTAAATTAATCCACTTGTCTTGTTTAGCAATTTGGTATTCCTCAAAACATCTTTTTCTTTTTGAAGGACTAGTTCGGGATGCCAATTTTTTAGAGTCAGACAGATAATTTGGTAGAATTGGAAATATTAATGGAACAGCATCTGCTTATAATTTGATTCTTTTACGCGGAATAACAATATCTGGATCACCATTTTTTCCAGGCAGAATATCATTTCTAATAATGTCCTCTTCTTTAAAATGTTTCACACAAACAACTGTATGTTTAGAAATTATAAGATTCTCACAAGGAATTTTTCGTATCCACTTTTTCTTTAATTCTTCTTTGGAAGGAAAAGTAAAACAAGTAACAAGACCAGCTTCCTTTTTGCTGTCATAGTTAGAAGTACAATTGGGTACACAGCACTTATTAACCATTCTAAATTATTATATATCACACAATTCTTATTAATCACTATTCACAATCACTGTGTTAATGCAAATTTTAAAAAATGTATTAATTTGATTGCAAACAAAAATAAGTAAATATATAAATGTTGCTGCAAAACTCTACACTTTTCAATAATCTAACACAGGGGTGGGAAACCTGCAGCCTCCGCATACCCGAACTGAAGACCTTTTTTTTTTTAGAGATCATTATGTTTTTTGAATTAAAAACTATATCAAACTTCTTTGTGGCCTACACCAACTTTTTTTCTTGATCTTACTGTACCTGAGATTTTATGTTATGCATTTGTGTCAAGTATGCCAACAAGTTTGGTAGGGTTAAATAAAACTTTTCTTTTTTAAGAATTTAAACTTAATAGTAAAAAAAATGGGTCTTTTTAAAAAGTCACCATAAGCAATTTCTTTCAATGCAAAATCTCCCTTTCAGCATCAACATGGAATAAAAAAGAAAACAAGAAAAAATGGATTTCTCAAGAAGTGCTATTAACCACAAGGGTATTTGGGTTAGTTTGACAAACAAAAATCAATTACAGAGACTCAAAAAACAAAGTAAATTGTTTTACAGTGTCTTAAATTTTACAATAAGAAACCACACAGCAGAGTTGGAGTAATTTTAATTTATAATTAAATTAAATATTATTAAGTATATCTTTTTCAGTTATTGCAATTAAATTTTTTTCTGTGTTTAAAACTTTTGACATAAATAAAAAATTAAATTTATGGGATCTTTATTTTAATTGAGTGCATGTCAAACATACTGGACAAAACTATATAATTTTATAATTTGTAATCAGAATCTGTAGCTAATTAAAAGTTTAAAAATATTTGTAATATATCATAATTTAAATAAGTTCTTGGTTGCACGGAATTTAAAAATAATAAAATTAGTTATTTTTAAATTCTAATTAGCATTTTTAAACAAAACTAGTAGTAATTAACACAAATTTTGAAGTAGTTGTATTTATAATTATAATTGAAAAGCAATTATATAACTGATTTGATTTTATTATATTATAGTATGTACAAAATAAACTAATTATAACAAGGGTAGTAACAATGTATTGGTTTAAAAATAAAAATTTTCTTTAATTTAAAATGAAAATCAAGTGACCATAATTTTAAACAAAAAAATTTTCAATTTAAGAAATTTTTTGTTAACAGTTTATTTGGTTTGCATTGACTAATGGATTCATATTTTTTATTTGAAACCAAAAAATAAAAAATTAATTATTATTTGATATTTGTTGATTTCACATAAAAAATATGAATCCATTAGCCTATGCAAATCAATGATTTATGTTTTAAAGTTAGCTGAAATTTAATTTTTTAAACACCACTATACCATCATTTTTTGAACACTAAAATAATCTTTACACTATTGTAATAAATGCTGAATACAGGTAAGTAAAAAAAAATTTGTCATGGGATAAATGACTAAAATATTCTAATTAATTTCTAAATTAATAAAAAAGCTAAGATATTGAGAACAAAGCCAACATTTTGCAGTAATTAGATTTTAATAAAACCATAAAATACTTTTCACTGATTAAAAAGAACTTAATCAAAAGTACATTTTCTTCCAATATGCTGTTAGTTTAAACACTAAATACCTTAATTTGAAAAAATATAATAATCAAAATAATAATCTTAAAACTAAGCAAGCTCTTTAATGAAAAATTTAGTTTTGCTATCTCAAAACTTTTTCCAGCTTTATCAAACTCAGTCAGCCTGGTATGATGACGTCATCGACGCCATTGTGCATCGATTCCAGGCCTGGAAGTTATAGAAGGCCTTGGTACAACGCTTCACTTTGTTTGGCATAAAGCTTTTCAATTGAAATGCTTTGTTAGCAATAAACTTTAATACCTTCAAATTAACACAATTTATGTTTTACAAATAACAGATTCAGGGACGTCAAAACTGGGGGCTAGAACAAAATTATTTTGAAATTTGCATTGTGTTAGATTTGTCGAATTATCTCGACCAAAATCTAATCCAATAAAGTCTAAAAAAATTGATTTACTCAAGGAGTCGCCTAATCTTTTGAAAGAGCCACCTGATATAACAGTAACTTTGCAAGAAGGACAAAGTTTAAGAAAATGCTTTCTTCTTAAAAAAGCACTCTTGACAAATATATACCTTAGCGAATTGGAGAAAAAATTTTTTTAGAAAAATAAAAACCAAAAAAAAGGTTTTAACTTGATTTTGAACTAAAGTTGTATATTTTCGTATTGCAAATGAATGCCGATAAAATAGAAAAGGTCTT
Organism: Diplosoma virens; assembly: GCA_963680785.1. Classification (NCBI taxonomy): domain Eukaryota; kingdom Metazoa; phylum Chordata; class Ascidiacea; order Aplousobranchia; family Didemnidae; genus Diplosoma; species Diplosoma virens. The sequence goes on along the minus strand of OY796884.1, from coordinate 12,592,969 downwards.
TATTTGCCAAAAAGACGTTCCGCCTTTTTGAGTAAATAAATCATTGCTGGGTTGTGAAATATGAAATGCTTTAGTTATAATGTTTATTTGATTTCATTTCCTTTTTTTAAAACAACTATCTTCATTATACCCACGCTTAAAATTTTTGTTTGCTAAGAATTTTTTTTTAACCAACAAAGAGCCCATTTTTAAATTTCGCCTCGCCTGCCAAAAATTTTTCCTGCGCCTGTGTTTGCAACACCTCTCTTCATTTTTTACTTCCTAACCGCCGCTTTTGATTATGGATTTCAACCCCTGTCAAAGAAATTTTGCAGGTAGCATTTTTAAATTTTGAATGCCACAACTCGTTTATTCTTCTAAGCATTTAGTCATATGGGCATGCATTATGCATCATTCTGGCTACAGCAATACATTGATGGAAACTACAAAACTTAAACATTTCTCTCATTTTATAGACTGTAGCAATCAGATTTAAACATATTTAAGTTTAAAATCTAAAATCACAGTCAGGCTGTGAGCTCGGTTTGGCGTGCGTGATGCACAATATGCCACTTTTTTTAGTGTAATAATGCATTAATAAGAACTACAAACTTACAAATTTTGTTCATAAGCGTACTAATGTAAAACTTGCCTTTCAGAAAACAACGAAGTGGAAAAAGATTCAATTTCAAGTTCTTATGTTTGCAAATTAAGCAAAGGTACTCATCAGAAACAAGAAAACGATCTAGCCAAGAAACTAATACAAATCTGCGACAAAGATGGGAATGAAAAAGCTCCAAAACAATCTGCTGAGATATTTCACAAGCTCAGTCAGATATATCGTCAAAAAAACACAATGGTAAGTTTAATCAGAAGAGCCGCTTTGCTAAACGCAGCAATCACCAGGAAACCTAGTAATATGGAAGAAATCAAAAATGATTTGATAAAACTTTGTTCTTGTGTTTTGAAACAAGCTAATGCAAAACAATTAGATGCTGATTTGATTGGATTTACGGGAAACGTTGAAAAAAAAGTCAAAACAATGAGAAATGAAGTAAATCAAGAACTTGACAATTTGAAAATGTCCGAAAGGAAGTGCAAACCCATAGAAGAATTAGAAAACGTAAAAATTAAAACCATCAGAAATCTACAAGAAAAAATTGCAAAAGATTATAAACATATCATGGCTGAAATATTGCAGTACTGCGAAACAGTAATGGGCAATACACCTTGTAAATTTACTTTAGTTGGGATGGGATCCTTGGCAAGAAACGAAATCACTCCATACTCGGATTTTGAACATATCATTGTTTTAGAAGAAAACTGTCAGCAAAGATCAGACTATGAAAAAGTTTTAGAATACTTCAGATGGTTGTCTGTAATATTTCAAATAATTGTAATCAATCTTCAGGAAACGATTGTTCCAAGCGTCGACATTGATTGTTTTAAAACAACTGAAACTGGAAAACATGAAAATTGGTTTTATGATGAAATCACAACAAGAGGCATTAGCTTTGACGGTATGATGCCTCATGCATGTAAGTTTCCATTGGGACAAAAGGTTTTATCTGATGAAAAGAAAGAATACAAAACGGAGCTTATTAAGCCAGTTAATGAAATGCTTAAATATCTTGCTTCTCAAACAGATCTTAAAAATGGCTATCACCTCAAAGATATTTTAACTAAAGTTTGCTATGTTGGGGGAGATGAAAGCATCTTTGAAAGTTTTCAAGCAAAAGTCTACCAGGTATTGGACAATCAAGACCAAGAAGAGAAAAAGAAAGAAATTAAAAAAACACTTATTGAGGATCTCGATAATTTTGCAACAAGATCCAATTTTTTAAAACACACAAGCAAATCGTTTAATATAAAAAAAGATTTGTACCGAAGTTCAACAATATTCATATCGGCATTGGGTCAGGTCGAAAACATTCACGCTTCGTCATGCTTTGATATCGTAGAGGCTCTTGCAGAAAAAAAAGTCATAAATGATAAACTAAAATTAAAACTTATGTATGCTGTTGCAGTGGCATGTCAATTACGGCTGACAAGGTATATGAAACAAAAAAGACAAGATGATCAAATAAAGAATTCAATCAGTCATCAGAACGCAGTTCAAGCACTTTTAGAGGACATAAAAGAAACAGATTTAATATCTTACTTTCAAATTGTTTATGCGTTACAATGCCGTGTTACAAAAGAATTCGATTTAAAAAAAGTTCATTTTTACTCTGATCCAAAATTATTAAACAGTAGATTATATTATTGCTTGGGAGATTTTAAAAATTTTGTTCAGTTTGCAAAAAAATACAAACCATTGAAATATAATCCAACATCAAGATTGCAATCAGCTGATGAAATTTTAAACGAACTAGAAAAAGAAATCGAACTAGTTTTTCATCAAAATATATTTCTAGCATGGAATTATGATTATGTATTTGAAAAAAGCAGTGTAGAAATAATTTATAATTTTGGGTTAGAACTTTGCAACTCAGGAAACAATGATGATGCAAAGGAAATTTTTGAAATATTAATTGAATTAATTACTTTAAAAATGACCGAAATTGAAAAGGAATCTTGCAAAGCAATTTCTCCCAACATCATTAGAGAAAAAAAAAATTCGATCGCTCACATATTTCAGTACAAACCACTTACGTTAGAGCAAATCGGTTTTTGTTGCATGAACCTAGATCAACCAGCTGATGCATCGGAGTATCTACAACGATCCCTGAAAATCTATGAAAACGCATCACTTGATATTGGTTCGGATGTAAGTGTGGCAATGACGCTAAACAACATAGGAAAGTGTTTTATGGACATGCACAAACTGGCTGATGCATTGAATTATTTACAACGATCGCTGAAAATCAAAGAAAAAGCATCACTTGATATTAGTTTGGATGTGAATGTGGCAATGACGCTAAACAACATAGGCAGCTGTTTTATGGCTATGCACAAACTGGCTGTTGCATTGGATTATTTACAACAATCGCTGAAAATCTATGAAAAAGCATCACTTAATATTGGATCGGATGTGAATGTGGCCAACACGCTAAACAGCATAGGCAAGTGTTTAATGAACATGCACAAACCGGCTGATGCAATAAATTGTTTACAACAATCGCTGAAAATCTATAAAAAAGTATCACTTGATATCAGTTTGGATGTGAATGTGGCAATGACGCTAAACAACATAGGCAACTGTTTTATGGACATGCACAAAGCGACTGATGCATTGGATTATTTACAACAATCGCTGAAAATCTATGAAAAAGCATCACTTGATATCGGATCGGATGTGAATGTGGCAATGACGCTAAACAACATAGGCTTGTGTTTTATGGACATGCGCAAATCTGCTGATGCAATGACTTATCTACAACGATCGCTGAAAATCAATGAAAAAGTATCACTTAATATTGGATCGGATGTGAATATGGCAATGACGCTAAACAACATAGGCAACTGTTTTATGGACATGCACAAACTGGCTGATGCAATGAATTATTTACAACAATCCTTGAAAATCTATGAAAAAGTATCACTTAATATTGGATCGGATGTAAATGTGGCCAACACGCTAAACAACATAGGCAAGTGTTTTATAGACATGCACAAACCGGCTGAAGGAATAAATTGTTTGCAAAAATCGCTAAAAATCTATGAAAAAGCATCACTTGATATTAGTTTGGATGTAAATGTGGCAATGACGCAAAACAACATAGGCATGTGCTTTATGGACATGCACAAACTGGCTGATGCATTGAATTATTTACAACAATCGCTAAAAATCTATAAAAAAGTATCACTTGATATTAGTTTGGATGAGAATGTGGCAATGACGCAAAACAACATAGGCATGTGTTTTATGATGTTAAACCAACCGGCTGATGCATTAGATTATTTACAACAATCGCTGAAAATCTATGAAAAAGCATCACTTGATATTGGATCGGATGTGAATGTGGCAATGACGCTAAACAACACAGGCAAGTGCTTTATGGACATGCACAAACCTGCTGATGCATTGGATTATTTACAACGATCGCTGAAAATCAATGAAAAAGCATCACTTGATATTGGATCGGATGTGAATGTGGCAATGACGCTGAACAACATAGGCTTGTGTTTTATGGACATGCACAAACCGGCTGATGCATTGAATTATTTACAACGATCCTTGAAAATCGATGAAAAAGCATCACTTAATGTTGGTTCTGATGTCAATATGGCAATGAAACAAAAGAACTTAGGAATGTGTTTTATGATGTTGAACCAACCGGTTGAGGCATTGGATTATATACATCGTTCGCTGGAAGTTTACGAAAAAGCATCAGTTGATATTGGTTCGGATATGCGTGTGTACGACTTTCAACATCGCAGTTAACTGTTTTATAAAGATTCAGAAATAAACTGATGCATTGAATTATTATCAGCGATGATCGCTGAAAATCAAGCAAAAAGCAGCACTTGAGATTGGTTCGAATGAAATGTGGCAAAGGCGCTAACAATATAGGCAACTGTTTTATAATTTACTGTTTTTTCTGAATTGCCTTATAGACACCCTTACTTCTGTTATTCGTCCTCTAATTAATTTTTCATGGAGAAAGAAAAGTTTTGACAAACTTCATGCTTTAACCATTTTTTAATAAATGATACTTCAAAGTTAAATTTATGAACATTTGTTTAGACAGGCATAAGAAAGGATATAGGTAAACGTATTAAATAATGCTTATTTTTCAACAAAATATGATTGCAAGATATACAGTCAGTCTTCCAGAAAAATACAAATTGCCTCACGGGCATTTTAACTACATTATAATAAATTTAGTTGATCCACGGCCTACTTAAGAATACGGCCGGATATGTTACATTGAAGAGAAAAAATTACCAGGCCGATGCGGTAAAACATTTTTCGAAGATTGATGATGCATTTACTTATAAAATATTTGTTTAGATCGTTTTTTGCAATAATACACAGTATAAATAGCGAATGAAGTTGTTATTTTAAGAATTTTTTTGTTTAACTCTTAGTTTGAGTCTGTTCGAGTAAAAACAATTTAAGCAAGTAAGATAAAACACCTAGCATTGCAAGAAATATATACGTAAAAAAAATTTAATACCTTTAACATAAAACAACATCAACAAATGCAATCAAATAAATACCGGCACGGAAATGTTTAATAATAAAACAAGGAAAGAATAGCATGCGATTAGGTTCTTTTTGCTAGTTGTTTTTACAAAACTTTTATATATTTATACACTTTTTTCAGCTCTGGAAAATCCACTTTTTTCATCATATACAATCTCGTAAAAAATTATGTAATCATTTGTCTTGTGGTAGTTTTATCCGGATGGTGCATGATTAGCATTTAATTATTAAAAGTACGAATTTTGTCACGTTTTGCAAACTCTTCAATTTTGTCAATTTTTAGCTTCCTCACTTTCGGTAGTTTTCGTGAAGTTGATGGAGTTTCTAATGTTGAAAGACGCTTTAAAGCTTTTTGCATATGTATAGTTGGAAAAGGTTCCAACTCCCACTTTTTGGTATTTTTCTTCCGAAAATTTATGAAATCATTTCCAACAGTACAAACAATAATTTCACTGGACCTGATGGCATAGACATCAGACACCTCAAACACGTAGGCCACTTGCGAACAAATACCTCACACACATGTACAACACTGTCCTAAACACTAACACAATACCCCATCTTTGAAAACGTGCCACAATCATTCCCATCCTGAAACCAAACAAAGACCACAACATTAGCACAAACTACTCGTACCCACCCATATCACTTCTATCACTTTTTGCCAAAACACTAGAAAAAACACTATTACCATACATGACAAAAAACATTTCAACGATTTCTCTTCAACATGGATTCAAACATAAACACTCAACACACACTGCTTTGCACAACATCTGCCACCAAATCACAACAGTTTTCAACAATCCAAGACCTCCACAACGCACTGTACCTGTAACTTTGGACATGAGCAAGGCGTTTTATACAGTAAACATACACAAACTCACACTAACAAACATTCCTAACATCATCATCAAGTCCAAAGCAAACTACATAAAAGGACGACAAGCATGGACTCAATACAATGGCACACACTCTAAACTCAAAAGAAATAACACTGTAGTACCACAAGGTGGAGTTCTGTCTCCAACATTATTCAACACTTACACCTCTGACATTCCACTCCCTCCAAAAGACGTACAAATCACATATGCTGATGACATAACAATTACTACATTGCACACCAAACACGGTAATACCCAACAAATTATTCAACCATATCTCCGCAAAATATATGAATAGACCATCACTAATAACCTTCATATAAATACAGACAAAACTAGCACCACACTTTTACACCAGACACAGCTAAATATAGCACAACTCTATCACTTAAATTAAACAATCAAACATTACCAACAACAAAACACCCAAAAATTCTTGGAACCACTCTAGACCCAAAATTAACATCTTCACAACATATAAGTGTTATCATCACTAAAGTAAAACAAACGCTTAACATTCTGAAAGCACTCACTTCTTCCAAATCGGCTAAACAAAAGCAATTAATTGTCTCCACATTTAAAGCTATCACTCGCCCCATTCTGAACTACGCAAACACTCTATTATATCAAACACCAACACCAAGAAACTGCAAACCATTCAAAATACAGCTTTGCGAATTGCTACTGGCTGTACACAAGATACAAACACTCAACATACACAATGAAACCAAAGTCCTTCCAATGGCCAGCCAAGCCCAACTTTATGCTATTTAACTTAAACAACTGACTCAAACACAAATACACCTTTTACATAATCTTATGCATACTTAAATCTGCCCAGAAATATAAAAGCCACAACCTTTCATAACAAGGAATACACTAACATCATCATCTCAAAACCAGATATAACACCTGAGGAATGTAGAGAAAACCTCAAACACATTCACACTACCATCACCTCACCATACCTAGTTCTAGAAAAAAAAAAAGTTACTAACACCCACACCCTATGACATTCATTTATCAGAACAAATATTACCACGTCATATGCGTGCAAAATTGCCACAGCTCAGAGCTAACAAATCAGCACTCTCGCAAAGTTACCTACATACAGCAAACCAGTGATGGGATTCAGGGGGTCCGCACGGGTTCGCGCGAACCCGTTCTTGGAATTTCGGCACGTTTAGCGAACCCGTTCTTGGAATTTCAGCACGTTTAGCGAAACCGGTTTTAACTTTACGTAATCTATGTATTTCAATACCTCTGCAGTGGTGGATATTGGGTGAGGCGAATGAGGCAGTCGCCTCAGGCCCCCCCTCGATTTTAAGGGCCCCCCCTCGAAAACAGCATATACAGTTTTGGATTTGCTCAGTGGATTTGGGAGAAAAATAGGGAAATCAGAGGTGAAATTGAAGTGAAGACCTTTTTTTTTTTTTTTAGAGAACACCCTAATTTTGAACCTGTTCTTAAAACTTTGAATCCCAACACTGAAACTGTTGTTAGCGAGTTCGATACAAAAAAGAACCTGTTCTTAAAATTTTGAATCCCATCACTGCAGCAAACCCTTAAACTTACATGCCACAATGCCCACTATGCTTGTCTCACACACAAATGACACTAATCACCTCTTTAACTGTAGTCAATTACCAACAAAACACAGCACCACTAGTCGGTGGAAAAAGCCTTTAGAAGCAGCAGAAGTAATCTATGAATGAAAATCTAGATTGGCTACTTTGAGAGATTAAGGGATGGCTACTCCTAAATATTCTTGGAGGGGCAACAACATGAAATCATCTTTTAAATGTCTAATGCATATGACAGAGCTTTTTGAAGAGATCCAATTACGTCAATTTACAAATAAAATTCATTTTTTTCATTAATTATGGTCGTTTAATTGGAAATTCAAAACTTGATACTTTTTCTTTATTTGTTTTATATTCTGAAGTACAATCATATACTACACATTCACCAAATCAACTTTTAAACTATGTACTATTAGATCTAGGAAAATCAAATAGAATGACGATTAAATAAATGCTTTCTGTAATCTTTCAAAATGACAAAATATTCTGGTAGCCAACATAGACTATGTAAAATTTTAAGGTTATTGTGTTAGTGTCGCGACTTCTAAAGTAGAAAGCATTAACCGAAACTAAAAAAATTGTTTAAGGTACTTAATACTTAATAAAAGTTAGAGTAAATTAGTTTCTAACATTTTGATTGCCGGGCTACGATCACAACTTTTACTCCGTATCGACTTTAAACTCTTCTACGATGAGCTGCATTCCAAGTTTTATAACAACTAGCCTAGTCTAGTCTAAACTACACTGTTTTATTATCTGGATTTCATCTTGTTAAATTGCATATTAATTTACTTTTAAACAGTCACAACAACATTTGATCATCAACCTATCAAAGCATTTTACTTTATTTTATCCTTTTCTTGGTCATTCGCTTTAACTTAATATTAATTCCCAAACAAACTTTTACGCCTGCCTTTACGATTAAAACAATTTATAACTGATAAATGTTGAGTTAACTGTCTACATAAGCTTATTGTGACGTCACACCACCCGCACGCTTTATCAATACATTCAATTTTGCTGATCAGTTGAAATACAGCTTTTGCTCAAGCCAGACGCGTGTTACGAAATCATGACAATCGCATCGGCCTGTAATTTTTTCGCTCCAATGTAACATATCCGCCCGTATTCTTAAGTAGGCCGTGATTGATCCTTTACCTAAATCACATGGTTTCTTATATTTTTTGACAATTATATATTGCTATATTTGCTATGTTACTGCAATTCCTATAAAAAATTTGTGTTGTTTGATTTAAGTTTAAAGACAACTTTAATGCAATGTTTTGGTGCTAAATGAAATCGGACTACCAATGTTTTCCTCAGGGTTTAATTGAAAATTTTCATCAACATTTTAACGATGCTCTTCGAGTTCAACAAAATCCTGTTGACTGAGCTATGTTGTTTCATTTTGTATTACTCCATAGATTATTTGTTTGGCTTCAAAACTGGTATTCGATACCATAAAATTGCCTGGACAATTTCAATCTACTTTTCAATCAGTTACTTCTCAGCATCAGAATCTTAAAGAATTTAAAAATTGCTTTAATCTTAATAAACCGCAACACACAAATAATTAATCTAAAAATAATTTCTTCGACCACAATTTAACAGACTATACGGCTCACAATGTGGCAGTAGCCATTCAATTAGTTTCAAAGAATGCACAACTGGTTCTTGACCCTGTCGCGCAGAACGTACATCCGGTCACACAAACTCCACAACTTTGCATGAGTGAAGTATTAAACACACCGAGACAATTTATTTTCTTCTCTGTATACCTCGTTGACTTCATAGTACTTGTCATTGCAAATTACCAGCACTCAAGCCTCGGAAATAACCTTCCAACGTTCCAAGTTAATTCTGTCCCGCCAAAGACATTTGTTAAGTTGGGACACTGAGGAATGCAACGTTTCCTCAAAGCAAGACATTCTTATGTGCAAAATATTTTTTAGTCGGGTGCATTCTTAAACCCGCGTGTGCAAAAAAAATGTTTAGTATGTACGACAACAACTTTGTAATTGATAAGCTCAGTTCTAAATGTACCTAAGTCACATAATGTCATTTTGAGAAAATCAGGTTTAAAGTTTTCAAAATCCCTACTTCTAGAATAAAAATATGCTAAAATTTCAAACCTCTGTGCTATTCAAAAAGTGACTTTCGTACATTATCCTGAAAAGATTTTTTGTCAGAATATTTCTGGCGAGTAAACAAACAATTTTCTCAGCTTATCTCATTTTTTCGAAAATGTGACTTAGGTACTTTTAGAAATAGGACCTTCAATTAGAAATTAAAATTTGTAGGTTTATTTAAACAATAAAATGTCAACAGCAACTTTAAGGTAGTAGGATCAAACGTCGACCAAAGTTATATTTTATTGTCCAGAAATCTAGCATTTAAATGATTACACACTGATCTGATAAACCACGTAATTTGTGTCGTATAATGTCCTTATTTTCACTCAAAATTTGTTTGGCTTTATCATTCCAGAAAGTATTGTCACCAAGGTACAGTGCTTTTAATTTACAAATTTTAGAAACGCGAAACTGGTGAGCTTGGATTGGCGACAAAATACTTTTCTGTAGCAATTGTGACAAATTAACTAACTCGTCTAAACATCGTTCATTTTACACAGAGCGAGTAAATATTGTGATCTCGTATCAATTGCAAAATATAGGAACAGATAGGATTACTGCACTCATTTATTTGTTTTTCACAATACAAAACCAATGCAGCTAGATTTTTAACAAAAATTTTTACAGCAAAATGACGTGATAACCAACGAACTTCTTGTTGGTTGAAAAAAAGTGCCTTCACATCGTTTACACTGGCCAACTCAGCAAGCGCAGCTGTTTTAACTAAAGATCTACTAAATAAAGTATACACAGTATGCAAAAGAACCTCATTGTGTAACAACAAACTATTATCCTTCCATAAATTAGTAAGTGCTAGGTCTTCCCTGTGTGCTGTTCAGAAAGATAAGTAACAGTACGTTTTAGTAAAGCGGCTAATCCATTCCATCGGCCCAGCTTAACTGATGTACCATCGGATGTTAACATGACTAGGCAATTAATGTCAATTTGATGATTACTATTATATCCTTGTATAGCTTTTTCGAGAGCCAGAGCGTTGCATGCTGTAAGTTGGATAATTCCGCCGAACACTGTTTTATAAAGCAACAAATTGGGAAAACGATATTTAAAGTACCATACTACCATTTTTTGTTCCGCAATATTAGTACTTTCTTCGATGATGAGTGTATGAAATGATGATGTAAGCACTTCTCTAAATATATTGTCTGCAACAACTACATTAATCGCCACAACAAACTCGAATGTATAGTTTTTACTTCGTCAACTGTTTGGTAGTGAAATGTATTTTCCGATGTGGTCGTGTGTTGTTCGTACAGACAGCATTGAAGCATTCAGATTGATCACGAGAAGACCTTTGTCCGTTAGAATTCAAATTTGCTTATTTGTTTGCCGGCGTTAGTCATGCTGTAGTCGTGCTTCCCGGTCTCAATTTTCAATTTTGTACCCATGGAATTGTAATCTACATATTTTCAATCTATCAAAATTCCAAATTTTTTTCTCCGCTCAAAAAATTCTCACTTAGCTCTTAACAGTTCAATTATATTTATTTTTCGGTACATTTGCAAATCAATCATATTTATTTTTCAGTATATTTGCAAACGCAATATAAGAAACAGATTATTTTGTTTATCATCTTAAAAAGTGGCTAAAGCTTTGCCATCACAACTAACATAGAGTGCTCCTTGATTGCTCCAAGAGCTGATTGATAAAATTTTTACGAGCAAAGAAAAAAATTTTGGATGTTTGATCGGTTGAAAATATGTAGATTACGATTCCATGGGTACAACATTGAAAATTGCTTTCCCATTTTTCTGTCAAAAGACGTTTCACGCTGATTCCATGCTTTTGATTGTATAAAATCTGAACAGTTTTTGCCTGAATGCGCGGTGATAAATACTGTTTACCTTAATCTAATTTCCATGTATAACAGCACTTTCCAGTTGCATATTCATTATCTGTGTTATCTGGGTAACTTGAACAAGCAGCACAAATTTTACATTTGAGTCCGTTTGCAATCAAATATTTATATATCAAACCTAGTTTAACGTCAACATTTTTGAAATCTGGCGTATCTGCAGTTACTTTTACTTTTAACCATTCAAGCTTAAACGAGTCTCTCAATTTTTTATTTTGCATTTCTTTTGCGCTTAACCGCGGATAACATTGTTTTAAACATGGGCAATATTTCAACGATAAATTTTTTAATTATTTAATACTCTAAAACAAGACAAAGTAAATCAGCTCGGTAAAATGAATGCATGTTGATCATTTACCTAACGTCTGACTAACTTTAAAGTTGCGACCTATTATTAAATAATTAGGGGAAAGCGGTATAATTTGGAGCCTGCATTTTACAGTGCACAAATACGCAAGTAGTCATTTTTAATGACTACCACTTAGCATCGTACCAGTCAGAAAAATAAAAAAGCATAAAACAAAAAGACAGTGTCTAGAACACCATGCAGATTTTGAAGTCAAAATCTCTGGAACACCAGAAGCCTATTTAACCGGCAGACTCAATTACAACACTACCGAGACAGCGCCAATTACATCGCGAACCCGATTTGGTTACATAAACAGCACCAATAGCCATCAAAATTTTATAAAAAAAAACAAATTTCCTAACCTTAACCGATATCAAATCCATATTCTCCAGCGGTATATTCCAGTGCACTCTCCATTATTCCATATCAGGTCACAAACTGATTCAGCAAAAACAGTTATACAAATGCAAATAAACTATTATGGTGGTCAAAGGATTTTGACTTGGAAACTTGCATGGTGCTTTAGACACTGCCAAACAAAAATTTAAAAAAATTTCTGAAAAGTTGTCCGAATTACACTCCAGGCGTATAATTTGAGCCATGTGGACACACACAAAAAATACTATACATTAACAACAGCGAGTGTCTTATACAGTATTTTTTATTTTTTATTTCATTTCTATATTTATCCTCCTGACTCGCAGGAAAGCGACGGAGGCGCTAATACATATGGTAAGCAATTACCCCAACCTGCTTCGGGGATGCCAAGATATTGCTGTCCTCTTGTAATTTAATAGAGATATGATTGAAATTTAAAACTGCTTGTCAAGACCACCAAGCAGGAAAAAGTGCCGTAATATGTCTTTCCCAAGGACACAACATAATGGCGCGAGTGGGTTTTGAACGGAGGCCATGTTGATCATAAGCACGGCGCTTTAACCACTCGACCACGCTGCCGACACCAATAGCAATAAGGCAACAGAGCCGTTAGTTTATGATATAGTACTGGTACTTTTTAACACACTGCATAACTTTAACCCTAATCTAAGCAGCTAGGCCAGTGTTTTAAGAAGCACTGACCAAACCTACCAATAGCACCAACTAGTGATGGCTTTAATATGATGTAAATGGTGCGGCCGCACCGGGCCCCTAAAGGACATTAAAAAGTGGCCCCCTACGCAAGATATTGCTCTATTTCTTCATAGTAGCACCAAAACGTCGATGGCATGTCTAAAATAAATTTAAAAAATTTTTTATAGAGGACTTTATTTTAAGACACTAAAAAGTGGACCCTCCTAAAACAATGAGTATTTTTTTAGAGTCCACACTGATTTGAACACTTAACAGTGACCCCCCTAAAATAAAGACTTTTTTTTAGAGATAACTTTGTTATTAAACATTAAAAAGTGACCCTACAAATATAATGACAACTTATTTTAGAGATCACAATGCTTTGGATCACTTAAAATTGGGCCACCTAAACTGAAGACCTTTTTTACACTAAAAATGGCCCCCGCTATGACAATGACCTTTTTTAAAGATTTCTTTGCTTTGGAACACTAAATAGTGGCCCCCTTTACTTTTCTTGCACCGGGCCCTCCCTTTTTGTAAGGCCATCCGCACCAACCACTAAACTACTTTTCCAGCAACTGCATGATAACAAATCCCAAAGTTAAAGAATCAATGTGGTTGAGTTGACACCATTCGCTTGTGCCCCAGCTTAGGTCATCAAAACTGGTAATGTCACTGGTTCTATATTGGAGGACTGTGTCTAAAAATCATTTCTGTGTGATTGATAAACTTAGTTACTATAAAAAAACACTTGAGTTTTGTTAAATCGTAATTAATAAAATTTCCATAATTAACGCAAAGGGTCGCAAGATTCTTGAAATAGTTTTGTTTTTAAAAACTGGGTCGCTATAGAGAAAGGTTGGGAACCACTATTCTAGGCAATTACAGTAAATAAAAAAGCAACAAACGATGATTAGTTTAAAGTAAAGATGAACGGCACAATCTAATAAGAACGAATACTTAAAAAACATACCCGTAAATTTTGAAATTAGGTTTAAAAACCATAACATTTTTTCTTGTGAATATGTCAATTACCTTGGGATTAATTTAGATCAATATTTAAATTTCAAACCCCATATTAGCATACTTTCAAAAAATATGTCAAAAAGTGTTGGAATGTTGTGGAAATTAAGAAAATTTATGCCTAAGAAGACTCTCATTTCCTTATATCACGCTTTTGTACATTCACATTTATTGTATAGCATTGTGACTTGGGGACCAAGTGTTTCGTCAAATACCTTAAATCAACTTCAACTGCTTCAAAATAATAGCATTACAGCCATTGTTGGTCAGAAAAAAATCTCAACACATCACTTCTTATCGTGACTTAAAAATTTTAAAAATTAAGGATCTTTGTAATTTTGAAATAGCTAAACTTATGTTTTTATATCATTATTCTCGCCTTCCAATTATGTTTGATAATTATTTTGTGGCTTCTGCCGCTGTACACAATTACTCTACCAGAAGTTACCAATCTCTGAATATTATATTCCGAATTACAGGCTAGTTAGATTACAAACATCGTTTAAATATACTGGAGTAAAAATATGGAATAACATTGATTTAAATATTAAATTACTTTCGTTTAATAAATTTAAAGAAAATTAGAAAAAGCAATTACTGTTACAATATTAATTTTGATTTCATATCTTATTAATGACCAAAAAAATTTTTTTTTTTTACTCAGTTTGGTTCATGCTTTCATGACAATTACATAATATTCTATTAAATTATAATAACGCCTTCATTTTTCCTTAGGGTGGCTGCTTGACCCGAAGACTGTAATTGGTCACATCGCAGTCTCCTGATTGGACGCGAAAACATTATTTTATTTTATTTTATTTTATTTAGCTTAATTGAAGAGCTTAGTTCTAAATGTACCTAAGTCATATAATGTCACTTTAAGAAAATGAGGTTTAAAGTTTTCAAAAACCTTACTTCTACAATAGAAATACGCTAAGATTTCAAACCTCTGTGCTTTTCAAAAAGTGATTTCCTGAAAATATTTTTTGCCAGAATATTTCTGGCAAGTAAACAAACAATTTTTTCAGCTTATCTCATTTTTTTGAAAATGTGTAGAAATAGGGCCTTCAATTCAATTTTTATGTTAAATATATTATCTTGTTTCATATTATCTTGTTTCATTATTTACGTGTTTGTGTGTCATCTTATTACGCGTAACAATCAAATAAAATACCTCTCTCTCTCTCTCTCTCAACAAATGGCAGTTACACATCTATTAAATTTTCGAGGTTTAAGACAGGCACAGACACAGCCAGTATGGCTGTAATTGCCAAAATCCGCCACAGCAGAAAGCTAGACACTGAAATTCGTTTATTGTTTTGTCAAAAGTCTGAAAACGCCCAAAAAAAGGCGGATCGATAAGAAATTGCGGATTTATTTTGGATCTACTAAAACAATGTTTTGAAACGCGACAACTTGCTATATTTATACAGTTAAAAAAATGCATTTTTGTTTAACATTTTCATGTTTAGAATCAAAAACCTGTGCAGTGTTTTTAAAGTGAACATAAAAGTTGATCATTCTATACCTCAATCGATGTTTTGGACCACTTCACATTGTTATATACTTCTAGAGTAAACTTTATTATTCTATTCCTCAAAAAATATTTTAAATAGCTTCAAATTTAAAGTAAACTATAGGTTTTGATTTTTTCTAAAGCTTCTAAGCTGTTCGGTTTGATAAGAAAAACTCATTTTCTAAAAAACAAGTTATAAACATTTTATTCAAGGAGAAAAACTTGTTAAAAAATTACATCTTTACAATATTAATATAAAGAATTAAGGCTTAAAATAATTGATGTAATGCCTACAAAAAGAAAACCAAACTGATTGTTTTTATTCACTTAAAAATCTAAAACAAAAATTGATTATAAATAACACATAATTAAGCAAGAAATTAGGTTAACTAAAACACAGCGAGCTTCTTCCAAATACAGGTACAACTGATAATGAACTGAAAATAAAACGAACTGAAGAAACAGAAGACTTCAATTAATTAGGGCACGCTTCAAAGCGCGTGGTTTCCACAACGTTCGATCAATGATAAAAGAAAATTTTACTACAATCTTCCCACCTACAATTTAAAATTGATCCAGCAAGCAAAAAAAATATGGTAAGTAAAATTTTATTATGTGTTGCGATTATTGTTTCCGAACCGGTCTCGTGCCTTCCTAATTCTTGAAGATCATCTTAGCGAGACATCTTCAGAAACAGGCGGAATAGAACATGTGGTATTCGGCGTTGATAACTCAGCAGGTTGTTTTTGTGTGGTTTGCTCAGGAAGTGGAGGAGTTTTAGAGACTTTAAAAACAGATGTCTTTTTATTTGGAATTGATTCGGTGAAATTGTTAACGATTTCACGTTCTTTATGTCTGAATGGGAGTAGACGAACAATGTGCCAGGTCTTCTGAAACAGAAATTGTCACTTCACTATCGGTTTTCAGTCCAACGTTTGCAAACCTCGGGTTAGTATTGAGCAGTTCAACTTCATTACCCGAAGGATTGTGTTTATTTTTGACAAAGGGTCGAAGCAGCATCGATTTTGGTTGTACCAACCAGTTGGAAAAGGTGCGACCAACCATGCTACGTCTATCGAAACCGAGAAAACGTTCCTGCGGTGTAGCGCTTGTTGCCGTGCAAAGTAAGGATAGAACCGTGTGCAAGGCTTCGGGCAGTACTGATTCCCATGTAGATTCCGGTTGTTGATAAGTTCAAAGTAACAAATATACTGTCTTCCATACCATCTAATTCATTCTTTCGCATTGTGAATTGCCAGTTGGGTGATAAAGGGTGCTTCTCCTTGAAGCGATCTTTCTTTCAGTCAAAAATTGCTTGAATTCTTTAGATAAAAAGGAACCACCTCTGTCATTGTGGACATAAAGCGATTGACCAAACAAACCAAACAAAGTATTCATACACTAAATAACAGTTTCCGTTTTCATATCTTTACAAGGAAAAGCAAACAAAAATCGGCTAAATTTGTCCGCAACAAAAAGCACGTAAGGTCTCTTACTTTGCAAAGGACTTTTGAAATCTATGCTCATTCTTTCCATAAAGGCATCAATTTTATCGAATTTTCCATTGGTTTTGCATAAAATTTAGGTTTTAATTTAACACAAACTCCATATTTAGTACATATTTTTTTAACGTCTTCAACTGAGAAGGGAAGGTTTTTTGATCGGATAAAATGTGAAAGACGAGTGACACCGGGGTGTCCTAATTGATTATGAATATCACAAAGATTAAGAGGGTTGGGAAAAATAGAGCATAGTTTTAAAAGTGCATCAGCGGCAAAGTTTTAAGCCCCAGGTCGATGCTTTATTTCGTAGTCAAAATTCCCTCATTCATAGCGCCAAAGTAAAATTTTATTGTTTTTTTATTTTTGCCATTTTAGAGAGGTTAAATATATAAGAGACTGCTTGATCAATCAATAAAGTAAAACGCTTTCCGCATAGAAAGTGGTTCCATTTCTTTACAGCATCAATTATTGCGATCGCTTCTTTTTCTGCTGTGGAATACCAAAACTCTGTCGGTGTAAAAGTTCGCGAATGAAAGGCCACTCACTGGTTGTCCTCCTTGATTGAGTGTCGCGCCTAATGTATGGTCCGAAGCATCACATTCGACTACAAATGGTACTCCTTCTGTGATGCAAATTAAACAAACTGAGCAAAGTTCTTTTCAAAGTGAGTGAGTGAAACGCAGTCAAAGATTTTTCAGACAGGGGAAAGCTAGACAAAAGATTAACTTGAATCAAAATTGAATTAGCTTGAATCAAACTCCAATTTTGTACAGGTTTGGTCAGAGTCGGTAACTTTTTTTGACTTTGTTACGATTGGCTTGTGGTCGAGTTGAAGATTTTAAAATAATTGTAGCCCTTCAAAGTTTGAGGCTGATACTCCTCAATAGAGGTTATTATCTATTACTAAGCGCTTTTGTGTTCCTTCAAGTTTGAGCAAAACTTCGGAGTGTTTGTTTAAAAATTATTGTTTAGGACTACTTTAGCACACAGGTTAGGGATTACTCCAAACGAAAGATTTTATACGTTTGCCCTTGAACGTCAAGATCACTTGCAACTCGACCAAGAGCAGTCGCACTCAATTCACTTAACGTCATGTTGACTTTGGAACTTTTCCCGTTTGGTATTAACCCGACTGTATTCACAATTTTATTGCTGATAAAGTTTTTGGAGGCACCTGTATCAAGAAGACTATCCACTGGGCGTCCTCTCAACATGCATGAAATGATGGAATGTTTAAGCGAATCAGGGGAACTAGCAATAATGGAAAATAATTGGGGGAGTGCAGAAGATTTTTTTTGGATAAGGAGCATTCTTTTGGATGATCAACAACTTTTTTAGTTGTCATCTTGTGAGAGCACAGCCATTCTTTCAAGTGGTGATCTTTGGCAGACACGCCTAAAATGACCAACTTTTTCCGCATTTAAAACACATTTGGTCTTTCGCTGGGCAAAATCTTCTTTTTTTAGGGTGAGACTCCTCACCACAGAAATAGCATTTTTTGGAATAGACTTGAGACTTCGTAAAGTAGAAGCACAAAATACTCTAATTCCCCCATTCTCAACAGGGTTGCTGTCAATAAAATTATGAAATTGTTGTTGAGCTCGGTCCAATAACTCGGCCTTGGTAAGGGCTTCTTCTTCTTCCAGTAACCTTTTTCTAAATGAAAAATCAGACAGTCCCCTTATAAAGGCGTCTCGCATTATTTTATCACGGTGTTGTTTGGTTGTAATTGCTTGAAAATTGCAATCTTTGATTATTCTTTAAGCGTTCTGGCAAATTTAGCAAAGACTCATTGCTTTTTTGCTTGGTTATAATTAACAGATGAAGGGCAAATATTTGATTTTTCGGCTTAAGATAAATTCCATCGAGCACTTGTTTTGCATCGTGGTAAGTAGTACTTTTGGATCAAGCAAACTAACGCCCGAATTAGTGAACAGGTGAAGAATATGCACGATTTCAATAAATAGTGAATTTAGGGTTGGGGTTGGAGTTAGCTAACCCTGACCCTGGGCCTAACCCTAACCCTTCCTAACCCTAAATTTTTTAGCTAAAAATTAAACGATTATAAACGATTAAACGAGTTTTAGCTAAAAAGTAAAGAATACGCCTGGTCGGGCGTATAGTTTACTTGATCCGTACTTTCTGCAATGTATAAGTAAATTTGATGTGAAACATGGTTAAATAAAAGAAATAGTTTATAAAGCTGCAGCTCATAGTCAGCATTACTTCTTGCGCTTCGATTGAAGTTAGAAAACATTGAAACGTTTTGAGCCTGTGTTTGTATGTTTGATCAGCTTTAGGTTCATTCAGTTCGGTTTTTAAAATTCTCGGTTTAAGTAATTTATCTATTTTTAAGTGAATAAAATTGACATAAAGCTTACAAAAAGAAAACCAAGAAGGTGGTTTTTATTTACTTAAAAATCTAGAACAAAAAAAGAATATAAATAACAAATATTTAGCAAGAAATCAGGTTAACTAAATCGCAGCAACCTTCTTTCAAACACAACTGATAATGAACTGAAAATAAAACCACAAACAGAAGACTTCAATTAATCAATCAATGGTTCCACAACGTTTAATCAATGATGAAATAAGATTTCACCACAATAATATTATACAGCCCTATTGTTTCACGATTCGTTTGCTTCTACGTCTATACATTTAATAAGAAAAAGTTTTTGCGTGCGTTCTAATTCTCTACTTTGTTAAGAAAATTTTTTAAACAAAAATTAAGTGTAATACAAATATTTGTTTAAAAAAGCAAGAAGGTAAAAAAATGAATTTTTATAAGTCACACATTTTATAATATTAAAACAAAATACTAGGGTTAAATTGAGTAAAATGTATTCTCGAGCTAAAACGTCTATTAGTTGGCATTTAGCAATGCGTTACATTCGTCAACAATAGACCTCGAATAGGAAAGCCGCCATGTTGCTGTATAGTTACAAGGAAGCAGGTGATAAAATGTTAATTAGTCAAATTACAAGATTAAAAAGCTTATATCAGGTTGCAAAATTATACTATTTTTAAAAAAAACAAGAGTCAACAGAAGATTTTTTGTTTTTAAGTCCAAAAACTAGCACACGATTTAATGTATTTTATCTATTGGGTTGAGAAATATGTTCGTAGCGCTTTTATATTTTCTTTTATTTTACAATGATTTTTTACTACTTGGCAAAATGTATATATTCATTCGATCGAGCTCTAATTTCTATGTAAAAAACTGTGCTGATCGTCTTTTTGAGTATTTTGAGATTTTACTGTTTGTGAGGCGTACATATGGAATATCTAGGGGGTAAAAAGCAACATTTTTGACACCTGATATTCTTCGCTTTTTATCGAGGCCAAAAAGCTGCTGAAGCAGCCCGGGACATTTGCATGGTATAAGGGGAAGGCGAATCTACGGCAAGAAAATGGTTTGCGTTGCGAAGAAAAAATGGCAATTTTGACATCAACGACACGCCCCGCAGCGGAAGACCTTTTAAATTTGACGAAGACCATCTCAAAGCACTTTTAAAGGAGGAAAGTCGCCAAACAAGTTGTGAATTGGACGAAAAAATAAACTGCGATCAAAAAATGATTCTCAATCATCTTTATTCAATGGGATTTGCCGAAAAATTGGGAGTCTGAGTGCCTCGTGAACTTAGCGAAAACAACAAAGAAAATCGCCTTCAAATTGCTTCTCAACATCTTGACCGCCATCAAGCAACACGCGGTCACAAACAGCGCTTTTTTTACCGAATCGTCACGGGAGATGAGAAATGGTGCCTATATATAAATATATATAAATATATATATATATATAAATATAAAGCAAAGGAATAAGTGGCTTCTGGAGATACGCCAAAGCCGATAGTTAAGCCTGACCTCCATCTAAGGAAGACCATGATCTGCTTTTGGTGGGACTGGGAGGGCATGGTGCACTGGGAATTGCTCGAAAGGAATGCCACGGTCAACAAGGAGCTCTACATAGCTCAGCTACATCGCGTGAATGAAGCTATTCGACTGAAAAGACCCAATCGACAAAGCCAAACCATACTTCTTCACGACAACGCCAGGCCTCATGTTGCACAAGTCGTCAAAACCGCACTCCAAGAGCTCGAATGGGAGGTCCTTCAGGATCCGCCGTATTCTCCGGACCTTGCACCCATGGATTACCATCTTTTCCGCTTTTTGTTGAACCATATGAGGGGCATTATCTTCGACAATGAAGAGGACCTTGAAAACTGGCTCAACAAATTCTTCGATATCAGAACCGGAGATTTTTGGAGGAACGGCATCGACAAATTGGTCGAGAGGTGGGAGGAGGTCGTAAACAGCAACGGAGAATACATAATTTATTAATTTATAGCCATAACTTTTCATTTTTGTTTAAATAAAAATCTTTGATAAAAACGCTACGAACATATTCCTCAACCTAATAATTACGTGGTTGCAACAGTTATACATTTTAAGTCTCAGTTACTACGAACCAAAGAGAGAAGTAGCCTTTGGGGAAAACGCCCCCTCTAAGTGTTTTGTCTCAGATAGTAACATAAAAAGTACTTAAACTTAAACAATTTTGAGAATCAGCTAATAAAATTGCAATTGAATTACGGTATGTGTTTCACCTATTTATTAGTTATTTCTTTGCCAAAAACTACATTTTACGCAAACTTCAGAGCACTTCGTATGAGGATATCTCAACTTAAATTCACCATACAAAATGAATTGCACATACTTCTATATCTGGACTGCAATCTATTATAGACTGATACTTTTTCTCATAATTAGAAACATAAGTAGGCTATATTGCATGCATTCATAAGCTTTTCAATGACTAAAAACTGTAAAAAGAAAACAAGGTTAAAAGGTATTTTAGATAATATAAGAAACTAAGCCACTTAAAACGAGAAGTACCGAGATCGAGTTTCACTAAGACTCGAAGCAACTAGATGTTGGCCTACACGCAAGAGACAGCATCAATAAACCGCACAGCCGGATAGAAAGTCAATTTTAATTTGGTAAATATTTTTATCATATGGATCAATGATATTATAACTAAAACTTGCGCACCACAGAGTAAAGGGTGCTAAACGTTTGTAGGATAGGTTTGAAGTTAGTGGAATATTGTAAAACAGGGGTTCTCAAACTGGGATACATTTCGACTTTTCAAAGGGTACATTAGATTAAGTATAAGGATATTCTTTCCATAACTTGTAATCTGCATTAAAATATTTTTTATCATCTGATGTTAATAATTTGAAGACCTGAGTTTAAGAATTCTTGAGGAAGTCAGATTTTCACCCCAGTAAAAACTTTAACTGCAACTACAGTAACTAGCAAGTCCACTTTCGCAGTTCACATGACTTATTTTGTCCAATGACGGCAGGCAAGACAAAACAGCTGATTGATTGCTACAAGAACCGTAGATACAAAGACTAGAAAGCAAATACAGTCGACCCCGCTATTTTAAACAACATTTAAGTCTCTTTGCCATTGTAAAAACAAAATCAAATAACAGCGTAATGAAGTGTGAAACCGTCAAATGCAAGACAAAAAGTGGGGGTTATTAAGCGAGGTTTTGGGTTTATAGGGCGAGTTTTTATTACAGGAATAAATCTAGTTGTCACGAATAAGGCCCTTTTTGAAACGCAAAATACTCTGAGAATCATTTGTATCGCATGGTTTTATATTATGCTAAGTCAACATAAGAAATATTCGAAATTTTGACTGAAACATTCATTTGCTTGTGACGTAATAATGTTAATTATTTTGCTTTGTTATTTTTTTAGGAAATTTTCATTGTCTCTCGTTAATTCAGAATTTCTAGCTCTCTCTCGTTTTTACTCGCATAATAAAAAAAGTTCTAGAATGTTATGAGAATTGTATAAAAGACGATAATTTTTAAAGTTATTCATTCGAGAATGTAAATTCAAAATTCGAGATTTGTGATTCAGTGTAAAGTTGTAATTGTAAATTAGTAATTAGTTATAATTGCCGCTTGATAGAAGTTGGAGTTTTCTTCATTGCTTAGCAATAAAGTTGAGATTTTATCTCTCTGTCTGTGAGTTTAGATAGCGGTTGAATTTGCTAAGTTAGCGTAACAGAAATTAGATAGCCTGCTATCACTATTATTTGGCAAGATTAATCGTCGTAGCAAGGTTGAAGATTTGTTCGATCTATTGCTTTAAACTATTCAAATTGAATACGCGACAGTAGTAATTCTGAACCGGACAGTTTTGGGCTTGTTAAGTGGGTGAGCTTATTAACCGTGGGCTTAATAAGGGGGGGACCACTGTACTGAAAATAATAGCAAAAAAATGAAAAAAAGCCTAAAGAGCAAACTGGAAAAAACTTGAAGACTGCATGAGTTTCAGGTGTAGCCTAAGCCTACCTTAGGATTAGACTAAAAAGATTTAACATCAGATTGAAGTAAGTTTGCAATGTATTTCAAAACTTCAATTTTCTTTTTTTCAAAAAAGTTTATTTTGTGATTTATGTAGTTCTTTAATTCAGGTCTTCGTTTGCTTTTAGGTTCACTGTGTAATGTAAATTCGCTTAACGATTAGATCATCGTGCTGCTGAGTTTAAAAACTTCTATAGTTTTACTTAAAATTTTTGTCTATTTTCGGACTTTCTAAAAAACTATGCAATGAGTCTCAAAAAAGAAAATATTCAGAAACCTACTTAAAGTTCGTGTTTACATTTACGATAAACAATGGTTTGGATATACCAGTATGTGTACTTTGTAAAAAATCATTGTAAATGATTCGATAAAACCAAGCCTTCTCACTCGGCATTTGGAGAGAGCTGATCCGGAATTCAAGGACAAAGAACTTAACTTTTTCAAGCATAGAGAATCAGTGTTTAAGAAACAATGCTTGGATAAAGGTGACATGTTTTTCCAACAAACCAATGCTTTATTAAAGGCATTGTTACAGCAAGTTTCGAACCCGGTGTATTTTCGTTTCAGTTAATTTCGCGTTTTGTTAATTTCCACTAAATTTGATTTTCCTCACCATTGCGCCTAAAATGTTTTTGTTTTCTTTATAAATTTAAGTTGAATTATTGGAAAAACACAGAGAGAGATTGCATCTGTTAGCTCTGTAAAGCTTATGAACTTAAAAACTACTGTTTGAACGTCTATTAGAATAGCATACTGTTTGAATCTGTGTATTGTTTTCTTGTGTTCTGGGCAGGTGAGAATCCAAATCAGTTTAATATCGTTCCATCGACATCTTTAATTTAACAATCGTCAAACGTCTATAAGTCAATACTCAATCGTCAATCTTCAATAGTCAATCGTCATATAATTATCTGTCTTTATTTCTCTTTTGTTTAATTTATTTTAATTTAATACACTCATTTCAATTCATTGACGCAACATTAAACTAATTGCTCGAAAGACCAGAATCCCAGTAGGGCAAAATTTGGTCCTACATGCTGCAAAAGTAATGGTACGTTGTGTCTTTGGAGATGAATCAGTGAAAAAACTTAATTCTAACTCCCTGTCTAATAATACAGTCCAACGAAGAATTGAGAAAATGTCAGTGGATATTTTGCAGCAAGTGATTAATGACATTTGTAGATCGGAAAGTGGATTGGCAATTTAACTTGACGAGTCTACAGATATAACAAACTGTGCTCAGCTACTAATTTTTGTTCGATATGTAGGAAAAGAAGGCGTTAAAGAAGAGTTCTTGATGAATGCGGCATTAGAAGCAACAACTAAAGGAGATGATATTTTTCAAATGGTGAATTCTTTTTTCAAGCAACGTGGTTTAAAATGGGAAAATCTAAGGCGCTGCACAACGGATGGGGCCCCAGCTATGCTTAAACGAAAGTCTGGTTTTAGAGCTCGTGCCATGGAAGTAGCTTCTCATGTGAAATTTTTGCACTGCATGATCCACCTGTTTGCATTGTCATGCAAAGTCCTTCCTATTGAATTCTTTGACGTTTTATCACTGGTGATTAAGATGGTCAACAATGTAAAAGAGAGTGCGCTAAACAGCCGGTTGTTTAAAATTCTCTGTGAAGATTTAGGTGCCGATGACAGTGTACTTCTATTTCACAGTAATGTGTGCGTTGGCTCTCCAGAGGAAATGTTACTAAACGTGTATATGAGCTTCGTAAAGAATTGCTGGGATTTTTCCAACAATCGAACAAATGTGAAACTCTTGTCACTTCCTTGAGGGATAATTTTTTTATTTTGATCCTTGCCTACCTTGTTGATATTTTTGATGCTCAGAATATGCTAAACAAGAATCTCCAAGGAAAAGACCTAACAGTGTGTGAATTCATAGCTAAAGTCAAAGCATTTCTGGCCAAACTTCGGTTGTGGAGGGGAAATATTTGCTCTGGCACCTTTTCCATGTTTAGTACAGTAACAGAATTTTTGTGTCAAAATCCCCAAATTGAGACCACAAGGTTCTCGGAATTGGTCACTGAACATCTCATAAAGTTGGAAAAGGAAATTGACGGCTATTTTCCAATTCTTGGTGAAAACGAAGTTGCATATCTTAGGAATCCTTTCACTGCGAACGCTCAAACACTGCAGGCTGGGACAGGTTTTCAAGAGGAACTAATTGAACTTCAACATGATGGGTTTGCACGCGATGTGTACTCTGAGAAAAATTTGAGAGATTTTTGGTTTAGAATGTGCAAGTCGTACAAAAGGAATGCAGAACCTGCTATTCAAGCATTGTTGTTGTTTCCATCAACATGGTTGTGTAAATCGACATTTTCAGTGATGCTTGGAATAAAATCAAAGTACCGATCACAGCTCAAAACACCTGAACATGATCTTCATTGTGCTGTTGCTTATGTTTCACCGCGTATTAATAAGCTTGTTGCTAAAAAGCAGGTTCATTCATCACATTAGTTAGGACTGCTGGGCTTATTCAGCCGATATATTGTTAGTTTGATTGTAGTGTTTGTTTAAGCTTAGATTACATTGTTATGAATAACTTTGTGAGCTTTGATTAGTACTGATCATGCAGCTTTTTCGTTTTAAACTAAAATAATCAATTTTAAAGATTTAGCAAATTTAGAGGGAATGTAATTGGTTGCCTAGCTATAGAAAATAAGTTGTGCGAGTTGAGCTTTGCAGCTAAAAATATGAGAAAATTTTGGGGGGTACACGAGCGAATCTATAATTGTCCAAAGGGTACCCATAAACAGAAAGTTTGGGAAACCCTGTTGTAAAACATGTAAAATTTATATTGCTTATTGGGCGAAATTGACTTGTCGCAATATGTGAAATTAAGATGTAAATACGCGCACCTTGGACGGATACGGATTTCTATATTAAAAATCATAAAATAAAAAAAGCACAAATTCAAAACTAACGCAACGCATGAACACTTACTAACTGAAATCCGCTTTACATCTCTAAACAAAAATGATGATTACGCGTTATTTGAAAATGACTCACGAGGGTCCGACTATTTATACTAAGATATCAGGTGGAAAAAAGCGTGGGGAGAAAACAGCTTTAAACGATGTCATTATCGGAAACAATTACGCAAAGCAATACAAAATAAAGTAACTTTTGGTCTACTAGATATCGGCGGGAAAAATAAACTTCGATGATGTAATTGTTGAAAACAATTATATTATTTTTGCCGTATGTAATTGTTGAAAACAATTACATACGGCAAAAATAATACAACATATAATTTAAGAGATTTTGGAGGGAAAAGACAACTTTAGATGATGTGATAAGCGAAAACAATTACGTAAGGCAACAAAAATAAAGCAACTTTTGATTTAGAGACATTGGCTGGAAAATCAAATCTAGTTGAAAAATCCAACCTGGAGTAAAATCGAGTCTGCATTAACATTGCTGATTCAGAAATTATAAAGAAAAAGGCGAAAAGATTGACGCAAAGGGTTTGCAGTCCTAAACGTTTTAAATTACCTAGGCTCACTATAAAATGACCTGTTCAAAAAACCCCTGTCAGATCGATTCGCGATCTTACTTCACGGTGTGACTTTAAGAACACTCCGTCGAAATCTCTCTTCTTCCTTGGGGTTACATAAATCCAGACCAAGCAAATTAAAACCTATGTTCCACTTTGATGCTAAAAGAAGAAAATACAAGGATTAAAACAATACAAAACTTTCATTAAAACAAATACTGACGATTTTGTGAGAACTCCAGGCAAAAGACCATCTTAAATTTTAAATTAATTTTAGAATTATCACGTTTTATTAAATATTATCACTTCTTTGTTCTATCTTATCTCCCACACGCCTAGAGTATACAATGGTTTGAGCAAATTAAATTATTATTATTATTATTTTTTATTAAGGGAGCGCACTTACAGCCCCTGGACCCCCGTTCTCTTTCCTTATTCTACAACTATCAACATGTCGATATAGCTATAAACACGCAGTTTTAAGATTCCAGTTATGCTTCTTAGCAACTCAATAATGTCACATGGGCATTCGATAGTTTAGACAAAATTGTGGTTGTGGGAATAGTGCTCACTGATATAGCGATGGCTGATGAAATTGCGTATTCGGAACTTTAGAAAACTTTTAGTTGGCCAAATATAAAGGTGGACTTCCACTAGAGTCGTTATCGTGTCAAATCATATGTTTGACGTCAATTTGACTCTATCGAAAAACTATCCATTCCCACTGCACTTTCCCACGCGATAGCGAAAAGTTTGTAACGATTTTACGCAGAGAATAAGTGCTAGTTAGCTATGGACGATGAAGTAGAATTAAGTACTGTTGTACAATCGTCGCTTGCTTGTTGTTTTAACAATAATCACCAACAAGCAGTTGAATTGACTAGCCGAAAGTCGGAATATCCATAGATAATTAGTTTTAAGTTTATTTTTTTTTAGTAAATGTAGTTTATATATGTTTTTTATATTTCTCAAGCGCCACAGCACAAATTAATGCACAAAAATATTAAAAGCTGACAAAAAGAAAGCGTAAAAAACAATATGCGTTGTAGGACATGCAAAGAATACATTGTACAACCACTGTGGTTCTAGCAGAATAACTCCCAATTCAAACAACAAAAAAGCAAAGAAACGTTATGCAAGTGACGGAACTTCCCATTCATTTCCTATGCTACAAAGACGCACCAATCAGCAGTGATTAGAGTAATGTCAAATTTAATATTAATTTCAACTATGTTCCTTATCGACATCGATGCCAAAATTGACAACATCGATGCCAAATTTGACAACACAGTGATTATAATTTCACATACATTATAAATATTAAATCAGATTATGGCAACTTACATTCAATTTCCAACAGAATGCACTTGATTGACCTCACTTCTCAAGAAGAAACAAAAGCAACCACGAAACTTTCATTTCAAGCAACTATAGCTCACGCTAACTCAAGATTAATTTCAATCATGTTTCTTATCAATATTGAGGACAAATGTGACATCAGTTTGATGGCAATTTTCAAGAAGATATCGATATTTTTTCGAAAGTGAATTTTTCGTTTCGTATCATAAAAGTTTATTATTTATTTTAAATTTTTTTAAACCAGTGGTTCTCAGCTTTTTTATGGTTTGTCGCCCCTTTCTAGAGACTTTCATAATCCGTGGCTCCCTGCTTATAATATTATCTCAAAAGACTAGTAAAGACATAGAAACTGTTTCTAATTTTTTTATTTTTGAAGCAAAACACTTGTAAATACTAAAAAAGGTCTTCAGGAAAAGTCTCTGTTTGTGGCTCATTTGGGAGGCCGAGGGTTCCTTTTGAGAAACCTTGGTTTAAACCATTTGTTGAGAAATATTTAGTGAAATCATAATTGAAATCCATGTGAGTAACAATTAAGTTTATAAGAAAGTATTGAATTGGATTACTTAATGTTCGAAGTCAGGGTTGTGGAATCGGAGTCTCGGAGTCGAATGTTTTACGCCGAAGCCGAAATCGGGGTCGTTTTTTTACTTTTGATAGAATTGGAGTCGGAGCTGGAGTCATTTTTTACATTTATTGAAGTTGGAGTCGCTATTTTGGATGTGCAGGATTCGGATTCGAAATCGTCATTGTTTTTGTGACTCCGACTCCGCTTTAGGGTAAATTAAGTTAACATGTCCGCCATAGCTAGTCAAATGTACCAAACTAATTAACAAGCATGCGCATACACGGTGACTACTTTTCCGAAGAAAGTGTCGCTTTTGATTCTAAATTTCAAATAAAGAACGGTTTTTATTAATACTTTAAATCCACGGACTAAAAAGCAGATTTTCTTTAAAAAATGTAAACTTATCTTCGGCTCAGTGACTATTCTTTAAATTTTTCAGAAGATTAAAAATTACTTTTACATTAATTTGATGACAACATTACCTTTGAATTGATGTAATAACTTTTTATATGTATAAGGTTGATTTTTGGAGACAAAATGATTTATCAAGAACTTTGTCTCGGCAGACATAATAAGCTTCAGCTTGTATGGTATAAAAAGCTTACCCAGTTTAAGATATGCTTTCCCAGTTCAGATACATGATTAATTGGGTAGATTATATTTTTTTTATGGCTTGACTTTGAAAGCGTAAATCTTTTTTTGGTTCAAAGTGGAGCCCTGTAAAATAAGAAAGGCCAAGTAAATAAAACACCGCTGTGAAAAGTAAAGACCTTTGCATTTAATTATTTTTTGTCCTTATTAAGCTTTTTAATAAAACTTTTCTCCGACACTAAAATTTGGGTTAGTTAAGAGTGTTTTTTCGACCAGAAAAGTGCCCCTTTTTTAAACTTTACCCTTTCCTCTCAAAATTTTTCTGGTTTCCCCGATTGTGGCACGTTTTCGTTTTTTACTTGCCAGCCGTTATTGCTGATGAGATATGCATACTCAGTGGTGAGCACGGTACTTCTTAAAAGTACCGCGGTACCGGTACTCGGTATCTTTAAATAATCCAATTTAAAAGTAATGACTAAAAAACTCCTATGTCATACATTGGATTTTATTTCACATTCAAAAATTGTATTTAACGAAATGAAAATAATTCCCTACGTATCTAACGGAATTTCGCATGTTAAGTATTTTTTGGCAGATCAGCTTTCATGAAGATAAAAAATAATGTCGTTTTCAGGATGCAAGGCAGGATTAGGCGATTCCTTTTTTTTAACTATTTTTAGGTAAAATTATATTTGCTAAGCCAAAGGGTTCATTAGTTATTAGGGCTAGTGTAGTGGCAGAGGGTGAATATTTTTTCCAAGGTGCGCGTTTACGCTCGAACAAGTCAACTAGTAATTAATTGATTAAAAAAAATTTAAAAAAAAACGATAAAAGGTGATGATGGAATGAGTCACAATTCCGCAACGTCCTTTACAGTGGCGTACACAGGATTTTTGAAAGGGGAGGCCATATAACTACAATCGATTATGCTTAGTGAGAAATGTTTTTTCAAGTGGTAAAAAAAAAGGTCTTCATTTTGAATCTGTCTCGGTTTTGTCAATTTTTCTTTCCAAAATCCAAGTGATTTCTAAAAAAAAAGATCTTCACTTTGAATCTGTCTCTGATTTCTCGTATTAGATATCTCCCGCCCTTAAATACGCTACTAGTTCTCAATAAACGATGCTTCGAAATATATTGGGTTTACTTTTTATTCTGAAGTTTCACGTTGAAGGTTATAAATACCGTACTTTGATTTTATTATTATTTGTGTTCCTGAATGTAGGCCAACTTTTGTCTTGCCTTTATTATTTTGTTAACAACAAGAAAAATTAACAAATAATTATCATTCAGTTAACGACAATTATCAAAAATTTCTTATTGGTGTTTTGTTACAATTATTGCAAATGTAGGTGAAATAATAACATTTAACAAGACTTTAATACAAGTTTAAACCAAAAATTAAATACACTTAAACTCTAAAACGAAAAAGCAATATAGGAATTAATTTAAACAAACCACCTGAAAAACGACCTTCAACTATTCGACAAAACAACAACTGACAAAACCAAAGTGTAAACGGAATGTGAAATAACAGAAACGACAGAAATTAGCGCGTCGGAGAACGCGCGCAACGCGTGGCAAACATCATACAGAAAACTTTGTTGATTACATTTTTTAGTAGGAAAGGTCAAAAACACTTTCGGATTAAACAGGTGAGGTAGTATGTTAAAAAGGTTGGTAACCACTGGGTTAGAAAATGAGCAAGTAATACTTTATCAAAACGCTTCGATCTTTGCAGCACCGAATATATCTCGAAATTCACCCGACTTTTAAAACAATTTTGGAAACGAAAAAAAAAAATACAATTCGCTCCATGAAAAAATAAAATTTTATGTTCATGTCGTACTTTTTTATGATTATTTCAAAATGTTATAATTTTAAAAAATTTAGTAGGGTTGATTGCTTTGATGAAATTAAGTATTTTTTGTTTTTGCAGCTTTTTTTTAGTACGTTAGTCTAGCGTAAATAGTAGAGTATTTTATGGTCGAACATGGCTAATGCTCAGGTGTATATTTTTTGATTTTAACGCTACGGTTTGTTGGATTATTTACATTTCGTCAGAGCATGGCTGCCCAACCCAAGACCCGTGACGTCTATTGTTGAAGCCTGCCAAGGAATTTGTGATTTGATAATCGATCAAATTATTGTAGTGCTTTGAACCAATCCAATGACGTGCAGAAAACTCGACATACATCATTTTAGTCTCAGTAAAGGCTTTTCGCTTTATACAAGAATAAAACAAGTAGGTATATCAAACTGTTGACCTTTTTTTGTTTGGTTTTGAGCTAAGGTCGTGGTCCGAATTCCGGTTATCAAGGAGGTTAATACAAAAATAACACATTAAAATTAAAGTGAAGACAAAAACAAGAAGATACTTTAATTTCTGCACCGATTGCGACTCGCAAGAAACTTTTTCACAAAATTTGGCCCATAATGGTTATAGGTTAGGCAGCCTTGCATCAGAGAATAAAACAATCTAACATTTTCCAAAGCAGTCATTATCATCGAAATAAATTTCTACCTTGAATAATTTTGGGTTTATTATTGATTTGGTTATAACTTACAACGTCGACATTTTTTCTTTAATAATTATTCAATTTATAGTACAAATTTTGACATTACAATGAAAAGATAAAACACAATACAACCAATGAATGATATTGCACTCAAGCATAGCACAATATACTCGTATATTCTATTCGAATGTCTTTTGACCTTGTTTACGTAAATGTTCGATACAGTCTGCAGCATAATTCAAAAGTAGGACGGAAGTCCTTTGATAATTTTTAATGATCTTTAGCGAACTACGAAAAATATTTCTTAAAATTTTACTTCTAAAATAAATCTATATATTTCGATTTTTCACGCTTACTGTAACAAAAAAAAAGTAGGCTATTCTGTTTGGAGTTACTTCTAACATAAACTTAGCCGGAGAAAAAATGAATGCAGAATTATCAAGATATTTTACTGTACAGAATGTCACATATAAAATGAAATATTTATTTAAGCAAAGTCATTTATGCAAAATAATAATACCGGTGCGTAACGTTGTAAAATAATTTCTATTGCTTGTTCTTGTTGCAAGCAAAAATATAAGAAAAAAAGGTGGAGTACGGATCTTCTAACTCTGTTGCATTTGTTGTGCCATCTGCTTGAATGAAAAAAGTCAAATAACCTCTGTTGGTGCGTTTTGCATTAAGTTCAATATTAACACTTAACAACAATTGTGTTATTTTTGGTGTTAATTAGAATTATATAAGTTGAATTCATTTTGAGTACCGTATCGTCTTTCTTTCCTGTTAAATTTGGTCAAAATTGGAGTTTGGGTAAAGTTTCAAGAACAACAGAGATAATGGATATGTATGTAAAGATCAAATAACATAGACCGACGCCGTGGTATACAAAATGATACAATTAATTATATACGCAATATAAAACTTTAAGCACATAAGTAATTAACGACCTTTTTTTCAATTAATCAAAACAAAACCTGATACTGTATTTAAACCAATAAGTTAAAACAACCTTCTTTTTTAACAACTTTTACGTTTTGTTTTTTTCTATGCTCATTATTAACATGATTGAGAATAATTGAAAAAAATAAGCCCAAATAAGCTTCATACATAAACCCACCATTCGTTTTTAAGATATAAATTATTTATTGATTTTTATTTTATTTCACCTCTATTTATCCTTCTGACTTGTAGAAAAACGTGAAGGCGTCATATTTAGGGAAACCTTTAAGCGATACAGTACCTGCTTATTTAATGCTATTTATGCAGGCCCGCAAGCAAACCAAAAATCTAGCAAACAATTGCTTTCAGAGATGCCAAAATATTACAGTGGGTTGGAATTTTTAATTTACTTTTTTAGTTTTTATTTGAGACATTAAGTAAAATGCTATTCTACCCAAACTTTACTTGCCTGAGTAAGCTAAGGCTAAACGAAAAGTACTAAAGTAGCTATTGACTATGAAGCAAGTAAAAAGTTCCTGAACCTGACTTTACTTAAAACTAACTAGTAACCGTAGTATCAGAAATACGGGTAAAGTACCGGTAAACATTTAACTACAGTTTTTAACAAATATTTAAATAATATAAATCTTTTTAACAAATATATATTATGATCAATAATTACAACAAATATACGGGAGGGGTGGATCATCATGATTGACTTTTAGAAAAACATCGTATTACAATAAGGGGGAAAAAGTGATATTGGTGCTTGATAACAAAAATAATTGATATGGCTGTGGTGAATGCTTGCATCATTCACCGGCTGATTTACGCACCTAATTCTATTTCTATAAAGGATTTTTGAAGAGCTGTGGCTGTAAGCTATTTGCAGAAAGGTCATGGAAAATACGTCATGTAAGGCTGACCACTTAGTTACTCATTCACTTCCAAAACCTCCGAAAACGCCGATATTCTTTACGATAGACAAGACCATGTCATTGATAAGCGAAAAAAACAAAGACGGTGTCAACTAAAATGCTGCACCAAAAGACCACTATCTTAGTGCATAAAACGTAACACCACTTTGTTTACCGGTTGTTTTTCTAGTTACCACAAGAAAGTTTGAGAGTAACAAACTTAAAAATCAAATGCATGGGCCTTGGCAAAATACTCTGAGAAATCATCAAGAACATAATTTGATCATGTGCTGTTTTATTTGAACTGTTTTCAGTTGATGTTATTCACATGTTTTCGATGAGTGATACGTCGATCGCAGTGTAAAGCATTCACAAAAAACGCTACTTAATCCGCCCAGCGTACTACAGATAGAACAATTGATTACGCAGAAACTACTGCAAATTTTACAAAAATGTGAAAAGAATCTGAATCAAGATGGCATTTTGTGCAAAATGTGAAAGTAATTATGAAATCCGCCCAGAAAAAAATTTGGGCGTTAATGGGTGAAATCGGCCGGGACAAACCCCTAAAAATCGGGATGTGTGATAAGCCTAATTCTTGTTCTTGCAGAAATAGCAACGGCAACAGGGAAACGTAATTAATTAAGTATATGGATGTGCTTGTATGATTCAATGGAAATCTCAAAAAATGTTTCACCGATATATGATTGTGCATGCAAGATGGAGGTTATTGCAGTTAAGATTGGCAAAACAAAGACAATCTTTGTTAAAATAAAATTGGAACTTAGCACTTGATTGTTTAAGCTATAGTAATTTTGAAATGCTAAGTATGAAGAATACTGTATCGCTTTTCTACGTATCTTCCTGGTTGTGGGCCCACATATATACGAGTTTTGTAGCAGAAAAAAATAATAGTCTTAGTTTCATTTGTGGTTTTACATTTTTTGACTTTTTTTATTCAATTTTGTACTTTATGAGTGTGACTTAATCAAGGTAGTGGAGTCGGAGTCGGAGTCGGAGTCGCCAGAATCGTACGTTTTTGGGTGAAATTGAAATCGGAGTTGGAGTTGTTTTTTTAAAATGACTGGAGTCAGAGTTGAAAGTCGGAGTTATTCTTTTAAATATTCTGTAGTCGGAGTCGCTTTTTCAGATGCTTTGGAAACAAAGCTAGTGTCGGAAAATTTTAAACAGATGGAGTAAGAGTCGACAATTCGACAACATTATATAAAGCGAAAAATTAATGTTTTTAAACTAAAATTCACTCTTGCATGATGCCATCATCAAAATGATATTTTGAG
The DNA here is from genome assembly GCA_963680785.1 of Diplosoma virens. Taxonomy (NCBI): domain Eukaryota; kingdom Metazoa; phylum Chordata; class Ascidiacea; order Aplousobranchia; family Didemnidae; genus Diplosoma; species Diplosoma virens. Next base: position 12,557,818 of record OY796884.1, on the reverse strand, counting down.
TTAATTAATTGTTAGTATATGGTCCATCAGTTTTGTTATATAGATTTCATAACTAAAAAAAATGTTATTACTATTACAAAAAGTGTAGTTATAGAATATAATGGGTGCTACTCTAACGTGTGATCTCGTGAGGGCGTGAGATAGCACGTTAAAGTAGCACCACAAAATGTTTAAATCAGTTATACTGCTGGTTGTTGCTATTACCTGAATAAGAAATAAGCAATACTAGGCTACCTACAATTACATTTGTTTTACCTGAAGCTAATGACGTCTGATTTTTATTCTGTCAGATGATTATGACGTCGCGAAAAAAGGTTATGCTTTGCTGAGCTAACTTCTGCTTCAGAGCTATATTCAGATCCCAAGTTAACTTCTCCAAAGGCAACTAAATCAAGAAAACGAAGAAAGTAAAAGCAAATTAAATTAACAAAGACTAATCTAAAAAAAATGTTCTCATTGTCGTTGTATTAAAAAAACTTTTTTATGTTTTATAGCTTCAGTAAAAGGTTATTATTTTACATCAAAAAATCACTACTAAAAGCAGTCACATTGGATTTAGCACTTCTTTTTTAATCAATTTATCAAGTTTATCTACAATATTAAAATACTCAAAAAAGAAATAAACAGACAAAACAAAAAAACGTTATCGGCTGATTTACCTGTAAGCCTTGATCAGGTTTCGTATTGTATTAGCAGAGGTGGGCACTTGGCAATAAGTGCGAAGCGTAAAGTGCAACTTCCACAACTTGCAAATTGTAGAAAGTTGGGTTGCGCTTTTATACTTTTGTTGGAGAGCGTTGCGCACTTTGCACTTCGCACAAAGAAATAACAATATTCTTTGCTCCGTATTACGCTGTGCATCAAAGATAAACAAATCAATTGCACTTTACGAGTATACAGTCTTATTTTGCAAAAGTGCTATCTACGTTGTTTTTAATGTAAGCCTTGTATCCTAAAAAATCTTTATTTTTTTCAAACAAAAAATTAGCGAGTTTTCGTTTTTGGGAAACAGTAAGAACCAAATTGGGCAAAACTACAGTATATGGGATTGATGCTATTGGTAGCTTGTACTTTTAAAAAGTAGCTTTTAAGTGAAGTAGATATTATCATTTTAAATAAAGCTTGCTCTCAACAATTTGAATTCAAATCTTCTCCAGTAACAGTTTTGAAAACAAAGTAATTAAACATTTTATTATTAGGCAAGAAGCAGAATTCAAATCGGTAGAAAACTCAGTAGGGTTGCTGTGGTCAATATTCTCCGCCTATGAACTCTTCGGTCGTTAGTTGATGCAGATAAAATAAATTTTTCAAAAAGTAACTAGAATTGAAATTCAGAATAAGCATTGATATGTCAGATGCTAGCGCACCTGGGGATGTTTTAAGTAGAACTTGATGTCGAAATAGAAATATCGATTTTGATCAGCAAACATTTAAAGTTACACTAATTACAACAAAGCAGCGAAATGGTGTTTGTCGTATATATTTCGAATAACTTTATTTCAAAGTAATTTGTATGGCCCCGCATCAAAGCACACAGCTAAATCTTGTTAAATACTGTAGACTTAAGTTGCTTCGTGGTGTTTACCAAGATTAAAAAGCATTTGTCAGGCACTAGTCCAAAATGAATGCTTTTTGGTAAAAGCAACGTGTACACAGGAAGTGAATACCGAGATGCAACTGCAAACCAATTTGGGCGCAATAACATGAAAATTCTATTTATTTTTAACAAAAAACGGAAAAAATCCAGGGACGTGCCGTCAAGGGAGAGTGAGGCAGTGCCTCATCTGTGAAAATCAAATAAAGCAGAAATAAAATATTGAAGTCATAGTCTTTACAAAATAGATGCAACTTGCTATTAGTTGAAAAAATAGTAAAAATTTTGCCGTACTTTTAGTAGTTTAATAAATTTTGCTCTTTAACCCTAATTTTTGATAATTTAATCGTTGTAGTTTCAGCGGTTTGATGATTTTGTCAAGCGTTCTTGTCAATTAAATCGGTAATACAAGCTAGTGAGGCAGCATTAAGATTGCCTTTCTTCAGATAAAAAAAGAAACAGAAGTGAAACAATATAAGGGTTTTTTTTCTTTTTGTCAAAATGTTTGTTGAAATGAGAGAGATTTGAGGCATGTCGCAATAAAGCGGTTTGTTCTCAATAAGTCGGAATACACGCATTGCGCAACTGCAAAGTCATAAATTTATTTTAATTTTTAGTTATGGAAGATGATTTAGTATCTAAGCTAAGAAATTTTTCATCATTAAGCTTTCAATTTTATTTTGCTATATTCATACTTCAGTGTTTGAACCTCAATTTTTGGAAGCAGTTTTATATTTATAACATACAGTTCTAACTAACCCTAATTTATAAACCATCCCTTATCTTAACTTGTAAAAACTTATTGCGAAATTTTTTACTTGCCTTATGAAGACAATTGAATCTAATGAAACAATTGCCATTGTGAACAATAATAACTCTTGCAACTTTTAGTTTGAAAATGTAGAATGTCCGGCTATATCTTTAGAACGACAATAGACCGTCGGGGACAAAGATTCGAATAAATTTAAGCCAATAATTCTTAACAAAAGGCACACTTCTCTTGAGGGACTTAAAAAAATTTGGAGGGCAGTTTCAATTACACATTTTTAATAATGCATATATTTTGCCAACTTTAAAAATATTATTTGTCTCCTATTAATTGTGCGTAAGAATTAAAGTCTCGTCTTTCCAATGCAAGGAAATATTTCTCAGTCCTCTCCCAACGATTTTGATTTTTTACATTACGACGTTGTTTTTTAATTCACCGAAAAAAATTTAATAGGAGACATCAAAACATTCTTGAATCCTCAAGTGGTCATGAGTCAACGCACAATCAAACGTTTTCGGAGACTTCCTATGGAAAGGTTGTGATTGTGCCAGAAAAGCAGTTTATCTGCCTGAATATTTAAGAATTTAAGCTCCCTTCGCCACCCCTGAATCCGATCATGAAAGTTTTAGAAAGCATTTCAAGTCAAAAGCTCTCGTTCAAAACCAAATTTTTTAAGACTTTTAAAACCTAACGAACTGATTTATTTTCTAATAAACAGATTTCGCAATCCTAGTTAAAGAAAACTGAAAAATTTTGCAAGTTTTATAAACAAAACACTTTTTCGTCGGCAGCGTGATCACGTGGTTAAAACGCCGTGTTTGTGATTAACATGATCTCGGTTCAAAACCTACTCGAGTTATTCTGTTTTGTGCTTGGGAATGACACTTAACGGCACTTTCCCCTATTTGGTGGGCTTGGCAAGCAGTTCAATATTTCATTCATATCTTTATAAAACTATTAAACCAAAATAACAAATTTCAAGCGGACAGCAATATCTTGATATCTACGAAATCACGTGAGTAATTGCTTGCTCTATGTATAGCGCCTCCGACACTTTCCTGCAAGTCAGGAGGATAAATATAGAGATAAAAGAAAAAAAAGTTTTTGTAACTTTAAATTTTAATGAAAAAGTTAGCTAAATGTGAGAGCATGTTTCAAATTGCTTTTCTTTTTTAAGTAGAGCACTGTTTTGTTTGTTATTGAATAGAATTAGTACAAGCAATTCTTTAAAAAATTAGTGCCTCACCAACAATGAGGTTCACCGCACGTCACTGGAAAAAGCATTATCATACCGTACAAATTAAATGACATCTTTGGCAGCGTGGTCGAGTGATTAAAATGCCGTGCTTATGATCAACAAAGTCTCGGTTCAAAACCCACCCGCACCATTCTGTTCTGTTCTTGAAAAAGACACTTTACAGCACTTTCCCCTGTTTGGTTGTCTTGACAAGCAGTTCTAAATTACTGTGATATCTTTATTAAATTACAAGCGGACAGCAATATCTTGGCATCTCCGGAAGCAGGTTGGGGTAACTGCCTACCCTATATATTAACACCTCCGTCGCTTTCCTGCGAGTTAGGAGGATAAATATAAAGATAAAATAGAATAATAAATAAAAAATAATAAATGCTCTTGTCAGAGCAGGCAGAAAGCAGGTTGACTAATCACAATTAAAGTTATTTTTACTTTATTTTGACCTAACCATTATGCCCTGTTGTAGAAGTGTTTATGGGAACATTTTCGCTAAATAGTTTTTTTAGTCGACAGTAAAAGTAAAAAGAACATTTGTGATCCCCGATAAAGAACATTACTAAAATGAGTGCTTCTGTGCAACAACAGTAACAAAAACTAGAACCTGCATTCAAAAATATAATTTTATGCATCAGCATTTGTAAATTTGATATAACTATTTTGTTTATTGTCGTTTTCATCTCTAGGCTGTTTATTCTCCTGAATTGCAGGAAATGGTCGGAGCGTTATACTTCGACCAACCGTCAAGCGATTATCTTGACCTACTTTCAAAGGAACCAAGAAATTGCTTACTGATAGAAATTTTTATTTGTTTTTTTTTAGTTTTTATTTAGAGATTTGACCGAAATTTAAAGTTGCTTGCCAAAACCACCAAATGGAGGAAAGTGCCGCAAAATGTGTTTCCCAATGACACAACAAGACGCGCGAAGAGATTTTGAACCACGATCGTATCGATCCTGTTTGTCATTAATACGGCGCTTTTAACTATTCGGAAACGCTTTCGACTTTTTATACCAAGTATGCATTTAAAAATACATTTTTCTTTTACTTAAATGAAAATAAAATTTTCTTTTTCCTAAATTTTAAATTGGTAAATATTTTTACCGTATAGATCAAAGTTCTTAAACTGAAAATTGCGCACGCCGAGACGGGGGTAAAAGTCTCTAGAAGAATTTAAATGCTCGTGGAATATTGTAAAACACGCAAAACGTTTATTGCTGATTAAGAACTTATAAAGTGAAGAAATTTTTAAGATGTACGCTAAGGTATTGCAGCCTTGAAGTTTTTACTCTACACTGATATAAAGTGCAAAACAAAATATTAATAGTATTTACAATTGCTTAAAAGATTTCAAAATAAACAAGATATGAATTTTTGTAAATAAAATAAATTGAGTGAAATTTTGATTTTATTTTAACTTATAAAACTCAGTAAAAAGACACCGGAGCAACCAAAGCTAACGTTGTGAAAGTTTGATGACGTAGTAAAGCCCTAAAAAATTTTGATTTTATTGCTTTTAGCAGGGGCCCTGGTTATAATAATTTGAAAAAAATTAATCTTTGTTCGTCATAACCCTTACAGAATTGTTTAGTTAGCATTTTTCTAAAACCAGGAATGTCCAATCTGCGGCCCATTTAAGGTTCTGGTGCGGCCCAGCGACAATTTCCAGTTTTCTGGCTATAATGAAGGTTACGATGAAGAGTTCCGCGAGATTGCTGAAAGATATTTAAGGCGGAAATCGATAAATAAGAGGAGATTCTAGGAGAAGACCTTTGCTTTAGATAATACCTGAATTTTGGGACCAAACTTAACAAATCGGAGGAAGAAAATGATAAAGACCTTTTTTTTAGAGAATACCTTAGTTTTGTGACGAAACTTAAGAAATCGGAGCAAGATTTTGCGCAAACAGCTTTTTGCCGCCCAGCGACATAAATTTTTAAAAAATACTAAATCTATCATAGCTGTCTTCCATAGCTGTTTTATTATATGTTTTTGTTTGGAATTACGTTTTCCGTAGCCGCCCTGGAGTTTAGTTTAATGTTGGTAAATTGAGAGAATCTTATGAGTTCTCTAACTTAGAAATATGCAACCTGCAACCGGCGAAGCAAGATTATGTGGCCCTTGGAAAGCTGCGATTTTTAAAGAGTGATGGCCCTCGCCATTCAAATCATTGTTAAATAGTTTTATGGTCTTACAGCTCTATTTCTATAATTTAGATCGAGTGATTGGCAACATTAAACCTTTTATTGAAGAGAATGAAAAAAAAAACTTTTTATGATTTGGAATAAAACTAAATCACTTTGTTATAAACAACATGAGAAATGCGATCCGGCCCGAGGTTTACTCACATTTGGTGTTCATATTTGTTCACATTTGGTCCGGCAGCGTCAAAAATTATACACCCCAGTTCAAACTCAAGACAGATGTTTATAGCTGGTGATACTATAGTAGAGGACAATTTGCGTGAATTTTTAAAAGTAAAATTTTGCAGTTTTCCTGCTTGAAGTTCAGCATAAAACGGGAGTAGCGTGAAGTTTGTTTCATGCATGTTTGCAAATAAGCTACTTGCTACAATATTTCTGTTACAAAGATGACTAATCGATTCACTATTTCAAAAAGTCTTCATTGAAATTAATTGCTTTGGTAGAGTTTTTTTTTTGTTTAGAGAGACAGTTAATACTCTCAAGTAAATTTCCGGTCCTCGAGGTTTGAAGTATCTATGTAAGGATATAAGACTAAAGCAAAAAGGTGAAATTCCAAGTAAATAATAGCTTTATCTTTAATTTTTTACACGATAAAACGTTGAATTTATTATTTATGTTTAAAAAATTGATACAAAAAAGAATAACAATTGCTCATTAACACTTTTGCTGCGACGTTCGCTTCTATCTACAAATTTAACATTACCGTTTACTGCGACATTTGGATTTACCCCACTGTCGCAAAAAAACTTCCAAAAAGTACCCTGCAAAAGAGATAAAAGAGTATCTGAACCAACTAAGGCTAAGGTTGTGGAAAGACATTTTAAAAGGCATTATGAAGATAAGAAAATGCAACCAAATTGCGCAGTGTGTAGCAAAAATGAATTGCTATTGAAAGTTTTATTTTTTACACCGAAAATTGCAATTTTTGGATACTACCGCTAATTTTAATTACGCAGCAAAAGGGTTAATCTTACGTATTTTAGTTGCATCTTACTGTTTTTAGAAGATTTTAAAAATCTGTTAAACTATGCGAGCTTTCATCCTCACATTCTTCTCCGAATATCGCTTCTGGAATTTTTACAATGGGATCACCAAGTTACTTTCATAATTCGAATCGTTCGTATTTGGACTTTTTGAACAAATAATTGCTTATCAAGCGTATTTTATTTGCTTTTTTCCGTGCAGAATATAATGATAAAACTCTCTGGAGATGAATTAATTAGTTCATCCCTTGATTCTTTACAAACCAATGTAATTTTATCAGCAAATGTTTTCACCAAAAAAATCCACAGTAGGAACACACATGTAAATCGATTGCATTGTGTAAGTTTTTATTCAGTGTTTTGTGATATGTCCGAGGCTAATACCTTGTAGTTATTAAAGTTCTACAATTTTACTAAAACTTTGTCGCAAAAAAATTTTCACGTAATAAATTATTTTCAAGGGACGTACACATGTGAAATTGGAAAAACAAATAGACGTACTGTAAAGAGTACCGTATTTATCCGATTGTAAGTCGCGGCTTAGATTGTTTTTTGCTTTCATTTTGTGCGGCTTACTTTCAAGGGTGGTTAACAATTTTTTTATTGCAACATTTCAGTGAAAATAAGAATCATACAAAGTGTAACGACCCCAGAAGTGAACTTTCTTAACACTCGCTACGAATTGAGAAGTATTGAAGGATAACTATCATCGAAAAACTTGAGCAATTATTGATAGTTTTCATTGTTTGAGCATATACTTCTAAATAATAGTGCCGGTATCTGGACTAGAAGCAGCAGCACAAATCGGCTTATCGTCGACCAAAATGTGGCCAAAAGAAAACGAGGAAGCATTCGATGCTAACTGCTTGACAGTAAAAGAGCAAGGTGTTTGGAAAGTGGAAAACTACCGTAAAGATTTTTTTATAATATACGAATAATAGCCAAAACTTGTTTACACTTTTTTTCGACTTAATTCTTATTTTCATTCTTGTTGCGTCACAGACGTACATAGTTAAATAACTTAAGTTTTACAGTTTTAGGTGCGGCTTACTTTCAAGAGCGGCTTGTAATAACTTTGTATTGCCGTTTCGTGCGGTGTACTTTCGAGGGCGGCTTACTTTCAAGGGCGGTTTACCATCGGATAAATACGGTACACAAAAAAAATCAAAGCATAAATAATTTTTTTCTACTTTTATCAAAACACAGCCCTACAACTTATTTTATCTCCTTTAAAGAATCATCAAAGTGTCTTATTCAAATATATATATGCCTCTAGTTTATTATTTATTAAATGACTATTGATTGTTTTTTCTCATTGCAGGGTCAAATAAAAAGGTTCACAAACTGTACGCTAAGATGGTGTTCATATCTATTCAGTTGAAAAACCAAAATAAATTGCTTTAGGAAGCGATAAAAAGGGATGTATGTATTTCAATTTATCCAGAGTTACCTCCATTAATTAGGTTTTTATTAGATTTGATCGAAGCTGTTGATGAAGCAGAAAAAATACTAAAACATGAAAAAGATTTTAAAGCAACCGAAAATTGTGCGACGGTACTTATGGGCATTTTTACCAGAAATATTAAACTATAAATAAGCAGCAGCTTTATGAATAAATGTTAATGCTACGGTTAAATAAATGCCTTCTTTTAGCAAGATTAATTGGGCCAATAAAAAGTGTTGACTATTTTATTATTTTAGACTGGAATCAAACGACGACGATCGTTCTTCTTAAGTTAGTTTTAATTGAGCCATTTAACATTCTAACTTGTCTCCTGGCTGTTAAAGAGACGTTTACTGAGTTTTCAATATTTGATGGCTTTTGCGTTATCCTTCTTCACTGATGACTGATCTTGTTTTAGGTCTTACACTTAGGAAGCATTGGCGTACAAAATATATCGTCGAGTACGTGACGAATTCTTACTAACCTTTTGACCAATCACCTTGCTGTTGGCTTCAACATTGGCAAAGAGTCAAAACTCAGTTTTGCAAAGTTGTCCAATAAAAGTAATTTTGTTTTCTTTTTATTTTTGGGTTTTGTCGGTAAGGTTTGGTGGCGATTAAGGTATGATATGGTACAAGCCTTTCTATGTAAATAATAAAATTTTGAGAAAGTTTTTGTAATTTATAAAAATCCTCTTTTGAAAGTATATGATTAATTGTTTTCTTGTTCAGTTATTTAAAAAAAAGTTGGAAATATTTGCTTCATATAAACTTATTTATTTTCAATATTTGTTCAGAAAAATTATCTGACCGCTCACACAATAAACAACAAAATCGACAATATCATTACACAGTGGCTCATATATGTTTCGGAAAGAGATGGTGGACGGTTGAGACAAAGCAAATGATTACCGTTTAATTGTGTTTTTTTGCAATAAAAATTTTTTCTCATCTAAGATTCAATCTATTATTATGAAATGAGTCATAAAAGCAAGTGGCTAATTGCGCGTATTAAGTTGTTTTAGCATATTAGTCGTCTTGGTAGTCGAGGGTTTACTCAAATTTCTTGATATATCGCTAACCCTATCAGTGCCGCTTAAAATAACTGTCTTACCAATACCAGTTCGTCTTAATCTGTTTAATGGTGTTAGTACGTAATTTACCTGACATTAAATCAGCATCGGAAGGGCATTAGTCGGGCGACCAAAGTTTACCCAACGTTAACTTGTCGAGGCTGACCCAATGTGGGGTGGCCGTCACTCGGCCAACCAAAGTTTGCCCGACGTTGGGCCGTCCGAAGCTGATCCGGTGTTCGGTGGACTTCTGTCGGCCAACCAAAGTTTACCCGACGTTGGACCGAGAAGCAAAGCGCTAGCGAAACCATGTTTGTCCGACAATCGACGCTGTCGGCCCCACATCATTCCAACAATGAATTGCTTTCTAGACTAATTGGTTATAAAAAGTTACTTCTACTCCTGTTCTGATTAATGTTTTTCGGAATTCGTTTACAGCAATGGCGTACGGTGACCTCTGAGGCTGGAATGCAATTGGTATGTCTATTCATTGAATGTGTTAAAAAAATTGTAAAATGGCTTAACGGCAAATAGTAAAGATCCTTTTTACATATCTATCATCATTTTTTTTAATTTTAATAGTGTAGTAATCTCATCCCTAACTATGCCATATTAACTCCTCCTAAACAAACCTAAAATAAAATTTTAAAAAAATATACAATTAAGCTCTGAAATAAATATATAAACCGATATATATAGTTTGTTGAAACACTTGTCCAGTTCATGGGAATAACTGTTTTTCAAACAGTACTGGTACTTCGGGTTGTTTATTACAAATATCTCGATTTGTCCAGAAGTTTGTAAGCAATTTGAGAATTGTATGCCGGAGCGAGTATGAAAGAATGCTTAACCCTTCGTGGGCCGGTGGGGTCTCTATGGACCCCAGCAATTTTTTAAAGTTATACAATTTCATATCTTTTTCGTTTGGAATCTTGGTTCTTCCTGACTTTTGTTGTTGATAGCTTGTGTATGTGTGCACAAATTTTTGACAGTTAATTTCTCATTTTGGTGATTTTATTTTGAAAAAACATCGCATTGGGGTCCAGCCGGACCCCATCGGCCATCCATGTCATTATTTTTATATTATTATTTTTTTATTTTATGATAAAAATCTAATTATTTCTGACTTTTTTTCAGATATTCTAATAAGATTTACCTAATATTAGTATAATGTCTATCCCAAGATCCATGTTTTATGGTAGCACAGCAATTAGAGATGAACCAGAGCTACCAGATTACGAATCTGAAAGTGACCTATCTAATATTGACGAAAATGAAATAATAAAAGAAACAGGTGACGATAGTAGTGATTTCAGTGATAATAATAGCATTTGTGATGATGATAATATAAGTGAATCTGATCATGTAAAGAGTAAGACCATACTAGGTAAAGACAAATGTACTTCATGGAACAGTGAACCTCCCAGACGCAGGAGGACTGTTCAACAAAATATCATTTACGAAAAGGAAGGCGTTCATGCTAGTGTACCTACTTATACTGCTTCCACTACATTAATTCTTTTTTGACAAAAGAAATGATAGATCTTATAGTTCAAGCTTCTAATCAGAAAGGAAAAAGTGCATATGGTGACAATTGGAAAGAAACAGATGAAACTGAATTGCTTGCATGGATTGGTCTTGTCCTCAGAGCTGGATTGAACCACGATAATTTTAGACCAGTTGATGAACCGTTTAGCACTAAGACAGGACCACCACTATATCGTGCTTCAATGAGTCGTAATAGATTCCAAAGAATTGGTGCGATGCATAAGATTTGATGATATGTCTACGCGTGCTATTCGAAAAGATGGTGAACAAGGAAGAATTACACCTATACATGAACTTTGGGAAAAATTTATTGAGGCATGCAAAAAAAATTACAGTGCTGGCCCTTATGTAACTATTGATGAATCGCTGCTAGCTTTTAGAGGAAGATGTTCGTTCAAAGCGTATATGCCATCTAAACCAGGTAAATATGGTATAAAGGTCTGGTCTATGGTTGATGCTAGTAATGCCCATCTTCTGAATGCTCAGATATACAAAGGAAAAGGTCCTTGTGGTCCAGAGAGACATCAAGCAAAACGAGTGGTTAAAGATTTAACTACACCGATTCTAAATTCTGGAAGAAATATTACGTGTGATAATTTTTTCACTGATTTTAGTCTCGCCGTAGAACTACTTGAGAAAAAGTTAACGATTTTAGGAACTCTAAGAAAGAACAAGCGTGAAATACCCACATCATTCCAGCCTTCTCGAAAGCGTAAATTATTTTCAACAGAGTTCGGCTTCAACAAAGATTATCCTCTTATGATGTGCAGTTATGTTCCTCAAGTTAATAAGGCGGTTCTCTTACTCAGCACCATGCATTTTGACAATAAAATACAAGAAAATGAACCTTTCAAGCCAGATATGATTTTAGATTATAATACAACAAAAGGTGGTGTAGATACCCTAGATCAATTAGTCAAGAACTATACATGCAAGCGTGTAACAAAGAGGTGGCCTATGATTATTTTCTATTGGATGCTCGATGTTGCAGCCTATAATTCAGCTGTGTGCTTTATGGCAAAGGTACCTGATATATATAAAGGATACCAGAAACGTCGACACTTTCTTTCAGCCTTGTCTGAGCAACTTTGAAAAGGACAAATTGAGAGACGTTTTCTAGCAGAAAAGAAATATCTACAAAAGCACATTATTATGTGCATAGAAGCATTCGTCAATATTGAAACAAATGAAGACCCATCACAGCAACAAAATAATGAAAACCGGAAACGACGTTGCAAAAAATGTCCTAGAAAACTTGATAAAAAAACAAAGAAATCTTGTATAATCTGCAGTGAGCCAATTTGTGACAGCCATACTCGATTTATTTGTATTGAATGCATTAAAGATCAAAAATAAGCAGAATTTTGTTGAAAATGGTTTGTTAAGTGTAATTTGAAACAATATAATCATGTGAAACAAAGGTCAGTTCGAAGTTATTATTTTATTTTTTGAAATTTTTTCTATGTTTTGTTTACCATTTTTTAAAGGCTAAAAATTTATAACCAAATAAACTTTGGTGCTTGGTTTTATGCCCTAGATCCTGTTAAACATATAAAAATAAAGATTAGCAAATTTTAAAAGATGTATAGTTATTTTAAACAAAAGCCAGTTTGAATTTAATAAATTTTTTGAAAATTTTACTATGTTTTATTTAACATTTTTTTATGGGCTAAAAAGTAAAAACTTAAAAACTGTGGGACTTGGTTTTATACCTATGATCCTGTTGAGCATATAACTCAGATTAATTAATTTCAAATGATGCATAGTCCTAAAATCTATAGCAAAATAACATTGGCCTTTTGTGTAATTTTAACAAGGTCGGCCGACGAAGGGTTAAAATGAGTCACAATAGAGCCTATTTATACAGGTAAAGTAATGCAATTCCTTTAGTGCATGTCATGTTTAATTAAACCTTGCTTTTGAGTTTATGACTCGGAATATGCGTTCCTCAGTATTTTCAATGCACCAAATTCAATATGTAATGAATCTGCTTAATAAATATATATACTGTATAATAAAAGCTTTTGAAAATGTTTAGTCGGTGTTCATTAAGAAAGTGCCCAATGACCTCAAGTCAAAGCGGTTAAATAATTAAATTTCAGACCCCAAAATTTTTTTAATTTAACATTAATTTTATTCGACTTGCCCCAGCAGACTGTTTCGCCTGCTGGGCCCATCAGGGGGCGGTTAGAAATCTGAAAAAACAAAACAAATTGAATAAAAATACAGTTTAAACAAAGCGCTTGAATGCCGGCGAAAAACGTAAAACAACAGCAACAAGAGAAAAACTACGGTTGTAGTATTCATGGATAAATGAATTTTATTGCCAAAGAAAAAGTTTTTTACTTAGCTTGCTCTAATGTTTGAAAATAATGGGTAAATTAAAAAATTTTGCATTAAAACATGCGTTAAATTTTAGATATTATTATAATTTTAGACTATTTTAGATAAAATTTATAATAGAAATATAGACAACTGTATCTCCTTTCATGCCTCATAAGTGCTTTCTTTTTAGGTGGGCCTATGCATTCATAAATACAATTTCTAATTTTTCTTACCTTCAAGAATACTCTGTAATTGACTAAAATCACATGCTTCAAATCCATAGAATAAAACAGATAAAATAAGCCAAATATTTTATAGAAAAACACCACAAATCAACAACGATTTTTTAATAGTTTTAAATTTAAATCCAAATCTTATTTGTTTGTCAACACTAATGTAGTTTTAACAAATTTTCAATCCTTTTCTTTCTCATATTTTTCTTTGCTAGGGAGGAGGCAAGAAGCTGGCCCCAGGCATTACCAGACCTCTGCACGCCCCTGATTCCACTAGGAAAAATATATCCACTAATTTTAAGCGTAAGGTAACTGCAAAAAACTTTTATTAACAAATTGACAAAGACCAAAAAATTAAATAAATATACGTCTTCACTTTTCGGCCACGGTTTTTATTTACTTGATCCGCAAAATGCTAAGTTAAAAAAGATGGAACGTTCTTCCTGCAAATAAATACTTTTTTATTTTATCGGCCTTTTTTTGCACTAAAAAAGATTTATACTTTCAAACCCAAGTGAAGACTTCTGTTTCGGGTTTCAACAGGTGTTCTGGAGTAAATTTTTTCCAGTTTTTTATATAAAGTTTGTTATATTCATTGAATGCCTATGTTTACATTTGTTTAAAGTTTACATTTGTTTAAGACTGCCTTTTTAACAAACAATGTATCGTTTTTCTAAATTTTGTCTTCCTCGCTAAATTACTGTTACATGCTAAGTGCATGGCCCTTTTCGAAAAAGTTAGGTGACTTCTTGTCTAAATCAATGTTTTCAAACTTTACTGGATTAAATTTTGGTCGTGATTATATATCTCGAGAGACAAATTTAACATATTGCTTTTGATGGTGATGACTTATTTTCTTGCAAAGTTGAAAAATAATTGCCCCTGTCCGTCTTTTTGCACCCTTGAATCTCCCATCTGTAAAACACAATTTGTGTTAATTTGAAGGTTATTAAAGATAATTACTGACAAAATATTTTAACTAAAAAGCCAAGTGCTGAACTGGTAACGCTTATGATTAGATCGAGTGAGCTGCGTTTACTGCAGCTCAAACATGCGTTCAACCTGCTATTTAAAGCGTGAATGGAATACGTCATTTGCGTCACTTTGCGCCAAGTTCTTGAGCTAAATTTAAAACAGCTCAAAAAGTTGCCAATTTAAAATTTAACCTTTTTTTAACAATCGAATAAAATTTAAATTTAATGAAAGGAAATTGAGAAAAATTAAAACTTATGACAAATATTACTGTCGCACTTCATTCATAATGTTAATCTTAATCACAAAAATCTATAGCTAATTTTCTGTTTTTTAATGTACAGTACTTTTAATCTTTTTATTATGACGTAATCTTTTTCATGAAAGTAGTGGTTACATAAGCGGTAGATAAAGCCCCCACTTAATTTAATTTATTCGAAAATTGTCTTATAAGTGCAGAGCAATTATTCATTTTGTCGTTCTAATTCAGAGCGTATAGTTGTACTTTTATGAATTTTGAACGGTCAGTGCTTTCCAAACTTTTTGTGTAAATGACACACTTTTAAACCAGAAATAAATTGGCGACCAACGTTCCCTCTAAGCTGCGCGGCCGCACAGCTAGCCTAGAACCCCCGCGCAGTACTTTCGTTTTGCCCCCACGGCATAAATATTGGCAAGACAAGCTAAATATGTGCTTTCAATCAAAAGCAAGCTTAATAGAGTGGTGGATATTCAAATAGCTTTCATCTCATCTTTTAGTTTTCAATCCAAAAATTATGGTGACCGCTAAAAAAAAGGTCTTAACTTCAATTTCATCTCTGATTTGCCTATTTTGTTCCAGAAATCAAGGTATTCTCTAAAAAAAAAGGTCTTCACTTCGATTTCATCTCTGATATCTTATTTTGTTCCTGAAACAAGGTGTTCTCTAAAAAAAAAGGTCTTCACCTCGATAATATAACGAAACTTCGAAAAGTCGGGACAAAATATGGGAAATACAGAGATTGATTCTAGGTAAAGACCTTTTTTTTCTAGAGAACATTTTTTTCTAGAGAAAACCCTTTCTTCGGGTCGCTGAATTTGAATATCCGCCGCTGCTCACACGGCCTTTCATTCCGCGCACACTAATCAAGCTCTTAGAGGGAACGTTGTTGGCGACACCGCTTAATTTAATTTTAATCAAAAAGCTTCTACAGCAAATTCTCAACTTACAATTTTAACGAGATATTTGAGCTTGCTTGCAAAAACCTTAAAAATAATAAAGAAAAATTTTTTATTATATATTGTTGCTTTCAAAAAATATATTATTGGTCAAAAACCCCTATAACATAATTTGTTGAACTGTAAATAGCTAGTGTCAAATATTGCTTCAAGTCCAGTTGGCGACACACCACTGTACTAAAAGCGACACACTAAATGTGTCGCGACACACAGTTTGAAAAGCACTGGTCTAAGCTTTTCTTTTTTCTTTCTCTCCGGAACGTTCAAGAAAACGCTGAAAAAAATTTTGCAGTTGAATCAAGACCTCAAATTTCGTAATTCGTTCGCCGTAGTGTCTTCTGCTTTGTTTTCGTATGTTATTTGACCGATTATACACTTAATATATTAGTGACAAATAATTTTTGGGCCTCTCTAACAAATTAGATTGTTGCGTAATAACGTTAGCTGTTTTTTATATAGAAAGTCCGCATTTTCTTTTCATTCATTCAAGTTGAGTCATTCGATTGTTATATTGTTTGAAAATCATCTCGTGTTTTTAGCCTGCGTGGTGTATTTGCTTAAGATTCAGTGAGCAGAAACTAATTCAATAGTGTAGTTCAATAGTAATTCAAACGCCTTGGAAACTAAATCAATACGAAAAGGTGAGAGAACTGTTTTCACCGTTGTTGAGGACCAACTATAAAATTTAATGTTAGCCCTTGGGATACTAATTTATTCTATTCAGTCAGTACGAAGTAGTTGTTTGGTTATTCGCACTTATTGGAGCTGTGAATAGCTTTAAAAGTTTGGTGAAGCTTAGAAGCCAAGTTTCACGAGAATTGATCAAGTGCATTTAATTTTGTAAATATATTCTTTATAGTCAGAAATTATGGTTTCTTTTTATATATACAGTAGAAAAAAGTTTTAAGCGAATCTAGTAGTACTTAGCCAGAACCAACTGTTTGAAGAAGTTCATTCTCTCGGCAAACTCTTTCCAGAGCCGCTTTAAATAAATATAAACTCAGTTTTACTTCAGCGCAGGTGTTTGGTTTACCTAGTCCAACTGGTCCGTTTGGATTTCCGAGTAAAGTTGTGGCTATTATTCTTTTTAAGCGTTTCTGATAATTATTTAAAACTGCTCCGCAGATATATGTTGGTGTTGGCGCTGCAGCTCTGCAACTCTAATGGGCGAGCCGCCATTGCTGTTTGATACGATTGTGTTATTAATGACTTGTCGTCAAAAAAGGAACAGCGAACATAGAACGTGTTTGTAAGAAATAGTTTATCATCCTTTTGGATAACAATGGAGAGGAGATAGTAGCAATAGTGACTAAAATAAAAAAGGGCAATTGCAATGTTTATGATTCTTGCAAATTTCATCATGACGATTTTATTAGGATTAAGGGTGAAGCTTCGTACAAAGTTTTATTGAAACCAGGTTAAAGCCGAAAAAACTATTGCGTTATTTTCATAGCTTAATTTTGAAGATCTGTAAACAAATTTAAGAGTTTTTTAACATTAAAGTAATCTTTTATTATTAAAAAAACCATATGTAAGTCGGTACAATTTTTGAAAAATTTTTTACCTATTTTCCAATTAAAATAATTTAATACAAAATAGGAGTTGAAGAACAGTAGTAATTAGGCTCGCGTCATTTGGCGCCAATTGTGGGGTTGCTGAGGAGGTCTCTTCGAGGAGGTTCGGAGGAGCTTGCACCGCCGCGGAGCGGTGGTGCTCTAGCATCATCTAGCGGCCAACAAATCTAGGTTATCGAGTTTGATATCCGGTCCAAGAATTTAACGAATCTTAAGATATAAGTAAACCTCAATTAATTATATAACTAATTATATAGTTAATAGGATGTTTAACGTGATTTTTAAAAACCTATTACTCCAATTAATTAGGTTAAGGGTAAGATGTAACAAAACAAAGTTGGATGCTTGGTCGATATGGCGAATGCAGCTAAATATATAATTCTTAACTTTTCAAGATGTTAATTCCATGAACCGTAAGATCTAACCAATCGAAATAAAGTTGATCAATGAAGATCTAGCTAAATGTTCAATGTTTAACCTTCCAAGAATTTAAAATCAATTCACCCTAAGATCTAGCGAATCAACGTAAAACAAGACCTTATCGATGATCAATCCTATATTCAAAAGTGAACCAAAAGAGTTTAACTCTAAAACAATTCTGACTCTAAAACAATTCTGACTTGTCAAGACCTTTCATAAAATTAGTCTAAAATTTTATTGCAACATTCAAAGACGCGTTAGTAAAACAATGAGCTTTTGAACCAACGGTTGTAACAAAGACAAACGAAGTCTTCTAAAATAAGTAGAAGCACATATTTTTAAACCGGAATTAGCTTTCTAACCAATGATTTTTTAACAAGTTCATAAGCAATTATCCTGAAAGATGTGTCTCTAACCAAGACAATAATTAAATTTCTAACCAGTGATTTTTATCAAGTTCACAAACAAGTATAAACAATTATCTGCAAAGGCAATTCACTAAAAACAACAGTTAATTTTCTGACAAATGTTTTACTTATTGAAACTAAGTCAAACGAGTTCAAAGTATTGTAAAACTATAATCTGTTATTTTAAAACAAATTTCTAATTAATGACTTTTATCAAGTTCACAAGTATAAACAATGATCAAGAAAGACACGTCAGTAAAAACAACAGTTAACTTTCTGAGAAATATTTTATTTATTGAAACTAGGTCAAACGAGTTCAAAGTATTGTAAAACTATAATCCGTTATTTTAAAACAAACTTCTAACCAGTGATTTTTTATCAAGTTCACAAGTATAATTAATTATCTGGAAAGACACGTCACTAAAAACAACAGTTAACTTTTTGACAAATGTTTTACTTAGGTAAACTAAGTTAAACGAACTCAAAGTCTTGTAAAACTATAAGCCGTTATTTTAAAACAAATTTCTAATTAACGATTTTATAACATGTACACAAGTATAATTAATTATATTGAAAGAAACGTCACTAAAAACAATAGTTAACTTTCTAACAAATGTTTTATTTATTGAAACTAAGTCAAATCAGTTCAAAGTCTTGTAAAACTATAATCCGTTATTTTAAAACAAATTTTTAATTAACGATTTTATAACATGTTCACAAGTATAAACAATTATATTGAAAGACACGTCACTAAAAACAAAAAATAACTTTCTAACAAATTATTTTAATTATCATGACAAATTCGAATTGAGTTTAAAGTCATCCTTATAAATACATTAGATTGCTTGTGAAATATTATTGGAGAACTAGTCATCCAAAAATTTTTAATTGGTTACAGATTCAACCGCATGAAACTTTGACAAACACAGAGATCTACCCTCCGGTCAAATTATGGATATTAAATAGAGATTTTGCTTAAACAGTTATCTTTCATTTGCGAGAAATGACGTCATATGAAGAGGGTATATAAGCGCGGATGCTGGAGCTTTTAGTTATTCACAATGTCGTTCACCTGTGACATATGTTCTAAAGTGTTCACTGAAAAACGCACTTTGATGAGACATATTGCATCAGTGCATAACAATGAAAGTTATGATTGTATATTATGCAAAAAATTATTTACGACGACATCGATTATCTATTCATAGCAGAACGTATGAGATAAGCTATTCAAAATGTGAAAAGAAATTTACAAGAGCAGATAATATGAGAAGACATAAAAAAACGTGTTTTGTATGCGGACAATGTTCTAAAAGTTTTGAAACTATTAAGAAATTAAATAATCATAACTGCAGTAACCTATCAGATAGAAAGTAGTATCTGGTAATTGCACTAACCTTTCGGACAGAGAAAAATTATCCACAGACAAACTGTTGCCCAGTTTGGAAAAAGACTCCAAGACAGCAAGTTGTAGTTCCGAAGCGTCGAGCAAAAAGAAATCTTTAAAAATAAAACGTCGTAGTCACAGCGAAGCAGCAACATACCCTGCAGCCAAAAAATCAAAGCATGGCATTGTAGAGAACGAGCAAATGGATGAAACGGATGCTGATATAAAAGAATTTACAAAAAAATATTGGATCAGCATTCATACTTTTAGCAAGAAAAACAAGGTGCAAAATATTTTTAATTTTTATTATAACAGGATTTGAAAAAGATTAAAAAAATTACGGAAACATTCATGAAAGAACAGAAAAATCGTCTTAAAATCAACTATAGTCTGGCTTACGTTTTAAGAAACATTGAAACTGATGAGCTTCGTTATTTTCACGCTTCATATAATAACCATTTAATGTTGGAAACAGCTTTGCTTACAAGTAATAGGCAAGAATTACTGGACTTTTTAAATTCTATAGCGGAACAAAATTTTATAGAGAATATAACAAGACCTGACACAAAATGGAAAATAATTCAAATTTCAAACATTATTTTTTATATCAATCATTTGCAACTCGCGCCATTTGGAGCTCCCATCCCTTTACCCGATTTTATTATGAACAACCACGGACTGGCAAACGTCTCAGCGGAAGACAATCTTTGTTTTTTCCGATGTCTGGCCGTGTTCCGTGGTGCTGACCGTCGTCGTTGTAATCGAGCTGCAAAGCAATTGTTTTATGAATATTGTACCCATTTTAACTTAAGTGAATTTTCCAGAGTAAGTTTATTTGATTTTGTTGAACTCGAAAACTTTTATAAGATTAACATTGTTGCCTATGAATTACAAAATAACAAAGCAAAAGTAATTCAACGTAGCCGCGAATTGTATAATGAAACAATGAAAGTAAACGTATTTAAAAACCACTTGAGCTTAATCGTAGATTTTGAAAAGTATTGTCATGTGTATCAGTGTATGCATTGTGACAGGCTATGGTATCGTAATTGTGATTACTACCGTCATACCAAAACATGTCGGACCACAGTTGGCAAAAGTTTTCCCGGAGGCGTTTATCATAATCAATATACAATATTTGAAAAGCTGGAACAAATTGAAATACAGGTTCCCAAGCAAGATCGTATTTACCCGTATTATGCATGTTACGACTTTGAAGCGTACTTATATTGTGATCAGCTACTTGAAAATGGACCCAAGCTGTTGTTTAAAGCTCGTCACGTTCCGATAAGCGTTGGAATTGCATCCAATGTCCCTAGATTTAAGGAAGGAAAGTGTTTTATAACGTCTAGAAATGGAAAAGAATTAATTCAAAATTTAATAGATTATTTGGAAACTATATCTCTGTCCGCTTACCGTCTTATCAAGGAAAAACTTTCATCTATTTTTGAAGCTTTGGAAAACAGTGAAAACATAAGGAAAATCTTTTCCCATGCTCTGCCAAACTACTAAGTGATTTTAGCGCTACCACTCAAATTCTTCCGACGCACAAAATAATTCTATTGCTCTAGAATTAATCTCCAAAACACTGGGGCATAACAATTAGAATACTTATTAATTAACACAATGTAACGACTGGGCCCACTGCCCTCACTCTGCGCTCGAATCAACACTGGAATCGAATCGACTTCTGACATTGAAATAATAATAAGATCAAACGCGCGCTTAAATAAAATGGCGTCACGTGATGTTCCATAATAGTAGCGTATACTCAAAATTTTTACTACAGTATCTGCTACCATAAAATTCACATTCGGTCATCACATGCTAAGAGAGAACGATCAATAAGAGGATTGCGATAAAAAGCACATTACATCATATTGTCGGGCATAGAAAATTTTAAACAATCGTGAAGCAGCTCATAAACAATTCAAGCAAGACAAAGGAGAGCTTTACCGACTATAGGATTATTAATATTTAACCAAGAGAATACTACGTCATAATTAATATTAAAATTATTTTGAAAACGAACAATAAACGAAGTTAAAATTATTACAAATGAAGTGCGACATTGGGTTTCGATTTTTCTAATCAAGCGACTGTCTAGCATCTAAATCAGGGTTTGCTTTACGGGTCAAACTACGTCCTTCTGTCAATAAGCGCCCTTTAGCGAGTTAGCCAATCTTCTTTTTCCCAAGACAAAGGATAGCTTAAGAAAAACTTGACACAGTAATTACATATAATTTACGGTAAAAGAATCTAAATGGTTTGCGAGCCGCTGTTCGGGAAAACCTTTTAAACTATGGACTTAATGGTCTTTGACTTAAATATGTAAAGTAAAATCGTTGGTTAACATTTTACTCAATTAAGTCATATATTTTTGATATACAATTTGCTAGAATTTTTATTTTCTATTTCATTGGTTTAAAAAGATTTCGTGAAAGCCGAAAACGTTCATGTTCTGTTACTTTGCTTCTTCTAGTTATTTGCTGGTGCTATTTAGTGCGAATACGTTATTAATGATTTGTCAAAAAGTGACCGCGGATAAATAATTGATTTGCGAGAAATATTTCATTGTTTTTAGAACAACAATAAATAAGAACAAACAGCAAGTATTTAGACAACTTCGTAAAACTTGTCTTTTTAGCTTTTCAAAACCGATCAGTTTTGAGTAATCAAACAAGTTGTACATCACATATTGTTAAATTTTTGTAAATATAAGTACGAAAATTGTTTTAATAAACAAGCCTTCACAAAGATTGAGGTATTGCATAAAATCGAGTTCAAGCGTTTTGTTTTGTATTTCTGTAACAATTATTGGTTTGAATTTAAATTTTAAATAATTTTAAAATAATGCATTTAATTTTTATTATTTTGTTTGGTAGCTGTAATGGCTTTTATATGGAAACTAAAAAATCGATCTTAACAACTTTTAATTTCAGACATTATCGATTTTTAAAGATTATAAGATTTCGAAAATGTTTAGTCAATGTGACATTCATAACGATTGATTTAGTTGAATTGATTTGTTTTATCGCTTAGTGTCCAAATTTTTTGTATTTTATATTGTGCAAATATCATACAGGGTGTCCATAAAGTCCTGCACACATTTAAAATTTTAATATTTCAAAAACCGCATAAGTTAGAAACTTTAAATTTTTGACATTGAATTATACCGCCATAAAGTTTTTTTGTTATTTTTACAGGTTGTTTTATTGTTAAAATAAGCAAGAATAAGTCATTTTTAATAAAGACGTAAGTTTGCAACAAAGTATGAAACATGTTGATTATTTTATTCGACAAAAAGCACAATGTGTTCTTAGGTACCATAAATTAAAATCACCAGCTGCAGTACAACGTTAATTTGAAAATGAGTTTGGACAAGACCCTCTTGACACTAACAGCATTAAGAAATTGTTTAAATTAAGGAATTTAAAGAAATTACATTAAGAAATAAACTTTGTGAACTGTGATTCCAGGAATAGCAAGTTCATTTGATGCAACACGAATTGATTTCCTTGGACTGCGATGAAATGCTACACGCACAGCATCAACAGTCTCTTTATCAATACTTGGCCTACCCAAACTTTTGCGATCCAAAATGCTGCCGGTTTCGATAAAATTTTTAAGCCATCTCTTAATGCTGTTAGTGTCAAGAGGATCTTGTCCAAACTCATTTCTAAATTAACGTTGTACTGCAGCTGGTGATTTTAATTTATGGTACCTAAGAACACATTGTGCTTTTTGTCGAATAAAATAATCAACATGTTTCATACTTTGTTGCAAACTTACGTCTTTATTAAAAATGACTTATTCTTGCTTATTTTAACAATAAAACAACCTGTAAAAATAACAAAAAAACTTTATGGCGGTATAATTCAATGTCGAAAATTTAAAGTTTCTACCTTATGCGGTTTTTAAGATATTAAAATTTTAAATGTGTGCAGGTCTTTATGGACACCCTGAATATTGAAACAACCAAGCATGTAAATATTCGCAATACCCATTAAATACATTAAAATATGTAATTGATCAATTTAATACTTTTTTGTTTTTTTGTTTATCATTTTTCTATCACGAATTTACTAAGTTACTTTAATCCAATAATTAAAATTAATCTTAATACAGAAACAACATCTGATGGATCAAAACCAAAGCAAAAAGCAAGAAAAAGAAAATGCAAGTCGTAATAAGTTTAAGCAGATTGCGTTAAAAATTAGTGTTTTCAACCTGATGGTTGTCAGCTTCGCGTCTATTACTTTACATGCAGCAAAAATAATCGTGCTGTAACAAGAATTTTTTTAGGGTTGGATTGCATTGTTTAGGGTTTGATGCTTGGCAGTGTTACATTTTCAGCAAAAAAACAAACGTCGTAGAAAAATATGTATTGAAGTTCCATTTAAAACGAAGTTGTTTTTTGAGATTATCAGTTGCCATTCATCAGATAAAGTAAACTTTTTATATGTGGCGTTAAGTAAAGTTTTTTCTTCCCAAACCTTTTCATCTGACACTCTTCAGAAAAAATTGTCAGAATAAAGCAGAAATGAAACCGAACTGGATTATAAAGACGAAAGCAGAGTTGTCATTGGCTGAAAAAAAAGTTAGCCAATGAGAGAAAAGATTAAAAAATTTTCTAAGAGTAGATGAATTGTTTTTGTTTATACCAAAGGGGATTAAGAGATTTAATAAAAATTGCTTCAAGAGCAGAAAGGTGAAAAGAAGAGCGACCTCGGGCGAGAATAAAAAATATGTCGTTGTTGTAGTGATGAACGCATTGGGCATTGTCAAGAAGATGTTGACCAATGGCGGATTCGTGAAATTGTTGTGGGCGAGTGTTGGTCTTGCAAGAGCGGAAAAGGCTTTGGCGTTTGTGCGAGGCAGGAGGATTGGCGATGGATTTTGGAACGCGTTGTTTGATTCGCTCTTCTAAGCGTTGAGACGTACGAACAACGTATGATAGTCGGTACGTTGGTCGCACGTCTCAAGAGATGGACGTCTCATGGCAGAAATGAAGCATCCCAAAATATCTATGTAGCAGTTTTAAATATTATTAGCAACGCTTAAAAATTTGATAATTTTTAATTTTTGTCAATTTTTCCTTATTAAATTTAAATTTTTTGGAGTTTTTAAAAAACTTTTTTTAATTTTAAGTTGGCAACTTTATGTGCTGTTTTAAATGGTCAAGTCTAATACGAAAAAAACCGATTAGAATAAGATTTATTTTTAATGGGAAACAGAGTTAGTTTTTGAGAGAAAGTAGTTAGTTAAAAAAAAACAAGTTTTTTTGAACATCTGTATAAATTTTTAAAAAATTTCAACAATTTTGGGCCTGTTTTTGGCCCGCAAGAACAATTTGCGCGGCGTTTTTATGTCTTAGAGCAACTAATTTTGTTTCTTTTTTACTCTCACTCCAATCGGTTTATCTTTAAATTAGACTTGACCGTTTTAAATGCTTGAGTCTAATTCGAAAAAAAACCAATGGGAATGAGAATTAGTTTTAGAAGGAAAGAGAGTTAGTTTTAGCGAGAAAGTAGTTGGTTGAAAAAAACTACGTTCTTTTTGACCATCTTAACAAATTTTTAAAATTTCAAAATTTATAGTTCGTTTTTGGCCCGCAAGAACAATTTGCGCGCGTTTCTATCTGTTAGAGCAACTAATTTTGTTTTTTTTTTTACTCTCACTCCAATCGGTTTTTCTTTGAATTAGACTTGACCGTTTTGAATGATTGAGTCTAATTCGAAAAAAACGATAAGAATTAGAGTAAAAAAGAAACAAAACTGGTTGCTCTAGGAGACAAAAAGAGAAAAAAACGCAGCGCAAATTGAACTCGTGGGCCAAAATTATTAAATTTTTTTTTAATTCCTTAAAAAGCTTGAGAAGAACTTAGTATTTTTTCAACCAACTAGTTTCTCTCTAAAATTAACTCTTACCCCAGTCGGATTTTCTCCGAATTAAATATGAGCGTATTAAGCTTGTCGTGGTTAAGAGCGTTGTGTTCAAGTTAAATTGGTGCAGTTCAAATTCAGAAGGTTAACCACTATTGATTCTATTTACAGCACATTTATTCACTTATTCAAATAGAATTAAAAACAAAATAAAAATTAAAACAAATAATTACAATAATAGAAACAATTTAGTATAGCATTATCATGACAGAAGTTAACTTATCTAACCGATATCTGCCGGAGAGCAACTCATTATATTTCAATTTGTGACTAAGCCACGTCGCTGTATACAAGTGGGCGTATTACCACGTGATCATACGATATGGAACGGCAGGATGTGAATTTCGAAATTGCATAAAAATAGAGCATGTGAAAGTTAAATCCAACGTTTTGAACTAAATTCTATAACTCCGATAATAATTAAAGTTGTATTTCGTGTGAAAATACTTGGGCTGTCCAATTAATCGCTACAAGCTTAATAATTTCGGGCAAAGTGACGCAAAGTAGCGCATTTCATTGATGCTTTAAATGGAAAATTCTATGTACATCTGAGCTGCAATAAACACAGCTTACTCGATCTAATCATGGACGTATCGAGTACAACGCATCACTTTTTAGTCAAAATGCTTTGTTAGCAATAAGCTTTGATACCTTCAAATTAACACAAATTGTGTTTAACAAATAGCAGATTTAAGGACGGCAAAATTGTGGGATTGGTACGAAATTACTTTGAAATTTGCAAGATAGAAGCATTGTGCTAGACTTGTCTCAACAATTATATAAACTCGATCAAAAACTTAATTTAATAAAGTCTGAAAATATTGATTTAGCCAATGAGTCAGCTAGCTTTTTTTGAAAGAACCACCTGATATAATAATAACTTTGCAAGTGGGACAAACTTTAAGAAAAAGCACTTTTAACAAATACATATCTTAGCGAATTGGAGAAAAAATTTTTTTTTAAATTGAAGACCAAAAAAAGTCTTTACTTGAGTTTGAACTGAAGGTGTATATCTTTGCACTGCCAATGAATGCTAATAAAATAAAAAAAAGATCTTCATTTGCCAAAAAAACGTTTCGCTTTTTTGAGTAAATCAAAAGTATTGTGGGCTTTAGTAAATGAAACGTAGCGGTCAAAATGTAAAATGTTTATTCATAATATTTATTGGACTTCACTAATACCTACGTTTAAAATTTACGTTTGTTAAGAGTGTCTTTTTAAACAATAAACGCCCACTTCAAAATTTTACCCCGCCGGCGAAAAACTTTTCCAGCGCCTCTGATTGCAGCATCTCTTCGTTTTTGTACTTATCAAGCGCCATTTCTGATTATGGATTTCAACCTCCGTTAAAGACATTGCAAGTGGCACTTTTAAATGCTGAATGCGCACAATTCGTTTATTCTTCCAAGCATCCATCCATGGGCATGCATTTTGCATCATTCTGGCTGCCACAATACATTGATGGAAACTACAAAACTTAAACATTTTTCTCCTTACATAGGCTGTAGCAATCAGACTTTGACATATTTAAGTTTGAAATCCAAAACCACAGTCAGGTAGTGAGCTCGGGTTTGGCGTGCGTGATGCATAATATGCCGCTTTTTTCGGTGTAATAATGCATTAATAGCAACTACAAACTCCATGTTTAGTTTTTTTCTGACAAATTTTGTTCATAAGCGTGCTAATGCGAAACTTGCCTTTCAGAAAATAACGAAATGGAAAAAGATTTAATTTCAAGTTCTTATGTTTGCAAATTAAGCAAAGATACTCATCAGAAACAAGAACATGATTTAGTCAAGAAACTAAAACAAATTTGCGACAAAAATGGAAATGAAAAAGCTCCACAACAATCTGCTGAAATATTTCACAAGCTCAGTCAAATATATTTTCAAAGAAACACAATGATAAGCTTGATCAGATGTGCCACTTTGCTAAACGCAGCAATTACCAGGAAACCTAGTAATATACAAGAAATCAAAAGTGATTTGAAAAAACTTTGTTTTTGTGTTTTGAAACAAGCTGGTGCAAAACAATTAGATGCTGATTTGATCGCAGTTGCAGCAAAAGTTGAAGAAAAAATTAAAACAATGAGAAATGAAGTAAATCAAGAGCTTGACAATTTGAAAATGTCTGAAACAATTTGCAAAACCAAAAAAGAAATAGAAAACATAAAAATTAAAACCATTAGAAATCTACAAGAAAAAATTGCAAAAGATTATAAACGTATCATGGCTGAAATATTGCAGTACTGCAAAACAGTAATGGGCAATACATCTTGTAGATTTGCTTTAGTTGGCATGGGATCCCTGGCAAGGAACGAAATCACTCCATATTCGGATTTTGAACATATCATTGTTTTGGAAGAAAACTGTCAACAAAGACCAAACTATAAAAAAGTTTTAAAATACTTCAGATGGCTGTCCGTAATATTTCAAATAATTGTAATCAATCTTCAGGAAACAATTATTCCAAGCGTCGACATTGATTGTTTCAAAACAACGGAAAATGGAAAAAAGAAATGTTGGTTTTATGATAAAATTACCACAAGAGGCATTAGCTTTGACGGTATGATGCCTCACGCATGTAAGTTTCCATTAGGACAAAAGATTTTATCTGATGAAACCAAAGAATACGAAACAGAGCTTATTAAGCCAGTTGATGAAATGCTTAAATATCTTTCTTCTCAAACAGATTTAAAAAACGGTTATCACCTTAAAGATATTTTAACTAAAGTTTGCTATGTTGGGGGAGATGAAAGCGTCTTTGAAAGTTTTCAAGCAAAAGTCTACCAGGTATTGGACAATCAAGACCAAGAAGAAAAAGAAAAGGGAATTAAAATAACACTTATTGAGGACCTCGATAATTTTGCAACAAGATCTAACTTTTTAAAACACACAAGCAAATCGTTTAATATAAAAAAAGATTTGTATCGAAGTTCAACAATATTTATATCAGCGCTGGGTCAGGTCGAAAACATTCATGCGTCATCATGCTTTGATATCATTGAGGCTCTTGCAGAAAAACAAGTCATAAATGAAAAACTAAAATCAAAACTGTTATATGCTGTTGCAGTGGCATGTGAATTACGGCTGACAAGATACATGAAACAAAAAAGACAAGATGATGAAATAAAAAGTTTAATAAGTCATCAGGACGCCGTTCAATTACTTTTAAAGAGTATAAATGGAACGGATTTATTATCTTACTTTCAAATTGTTTATGCTTTACAATGCCGTGTTACAAAACAATTTGATTTAAAAAAAGTTCATTTTTACTCTGATC
Source organism: Diplosoma virens (assembly GCA_963680785.1). Taxonomy (NCBI): domain Eukaryota; kingdom Metazoa; phylum Chordata; class Ascidiacea; order Aplousobranchia; family Didemnidae; genus Diplosoma; species Diplosoma virens. The sequence continues at coordinate 12,529,189 of OY796884.1, read as the reverse complement.
CAAAATTACTAAACTGTAGATTATATTATTGCTTGGGAGATTTTAAGAAATTTGTTCAGTTTGCAAAAGAATACAAACCATTGAAATATAACCCAACATCAAGATTGCAATCTGCTGATGAAATTTTAACTAAATTAGAAAAAGAAATCGAATTACTTTTCCATCAAAATATATTTCCAGCATGGAATTATGATTATGTATTTGAAACAAGCAGTTTAGAAATAATTTATAATTTCGGGTTAGAACTTCGCAACTTAGGAAACAATGATGATGCAAGAGAAATTTTTGAAATATTAAATGAATTAATTACTTTAAAAATTACTCAAATTGAAAAGGAATATTGCAAAGCAACTTCTCCCAACATCGTCATAGAAAAAAAAAATTCGAGTCCTCACACATTACAGTATACGGTACTGACGTTAAACCAAATCGCTTTCTGTTGCATAGATCTACGTCAACCGGCTGATGCAATGAATTACCTACAACAATCGCTGAAAATCTATGAAAAAGCATCACTTGATATTAGTTTGGATGTGAATGTGGCTGATATGCTAAACAACATAGGCAAGTGTTTTATGGACATGCACAAACTGGCTGATGCATTGAATTATCTACAACAATCGTTGAAAATTTATGAAAAAGCATCACTTGATATTAGTTCGAATGTAAGTGTGGCACATACGCTAAACAACATAGGATTGTGTCTTAAGAACATGCACAAACCGGCTGATGCATTAAATTATCTACAACGATCGCTGAAAATCTATGAAAAAGCATCACTTGATATTGGTTTGGATGTGAATGTGGCAATGACACTCAACAACATAGGCGACTGTTTTATGGACATGCACAAACCGGCTGATGCATTGAATTATCTACAACGGTCGCTGAAAATCTTTAAAAAAACATCACTTGATATTATTTCGAATGTAAATATGGCACAGACGCTAAACAACATAGGCAACTGTTTTATGTATATGCAGAAACTGGCTGATGCAATGGATTATCTACAACAATCGCTGAAAATCTATGAAAAAGCATCACTTAATATTGGATCGGATTCGAATGTGGCTGGTACGCTAAGCAACATAGGCAAGTGTTTTATGTACATGCACAAACTGGATGATGCAATGGATTATCTACAACGATCGCTGAAAATCTATGAAAAAGCATTAGATGATATTTGTTCTGATACAAATGTGGCACAGACGCTAAACAATATAGGCAAGTGTTTTATGAAGATGCACAAACCGGCTGATGCATTGAATTATCTACAACGATCGCTGAAAATCTTTGAAAAAGCATCATATGATATTGGTTCGGATTCGAATGTGGCAATGACACTAAACAACATAGGCAACTGTTTTATGGATATGCACAAACCGACTGATGCATTGAATTATCTACAACGATCGCTGAAAATCTATAAAAAAGTATCACATGATATTATTTCGAATGTAAATGTGGCACATACGCTAAACAACATAGGATTGTGTCTTGAGAACATGCACAAACCGGCTGATGCATTGAATTATCTACAACGATCGCTGAAAATCTATGAAAAAGCATCACTTGATATTGGTTCGGATTCGAATGTGGCAATGACACTAAACAACATAGGCAACTGTTTTATGGACATGCACAAACCGGCTGATGCATTGAATTATCTACAACGATTGCTGAAAATCTATGAAAAAGCATCACTTGATATTGGTTCGGATGTAAATGTGGCACAGACGCTAAACAACATAGGCAGCTGTTTTATGGACATGCACAAACCGGCTGATGCATTGAATTATCTACAACGATCGCTGAAAATCTATGAAAAAGCATCACTTGATATTAGTTCGGATAAGAATGTTGCAATGACACTAAACAACATAGGCAACTGTTTTATGGACATGCACAAACCGGCTGATGCATTGAATTATCTACAACAATCGCTGAAAATCAATGAAAAAGTATCACTTGATATTAGTACGGATGTCAATATGGCAATTAAGCAAAAGAACTTAGGAATTTGTTTTATGATGTTGAACCAGCCGGCTGATGCATTGGATTTTATACATCGGTCGCTGGAAATTTACGAAAAAGCATCACTTGATATTGGTTTGGTTCACAGTCGTAGAATTTACTCGATTTATCTCTGATCATGTTTGCAATATCTACTGTTTTTCCAAGCTTAATATTACCGAGATAAATCGAGGTTTTTATCTGATATACAGGGTTTCCATAAAGTCCTGTACACATTTAAAATTTTAATATCTTAAAAACCGCATTAGATAGAAACTTTAAATTTTCGACATTGAATCATACCACCATAAAGTTTTTTTGTTATTTTTACAGGTTGTTTTATTGTTAAAATAAGCAAGAATAAGTCATTTTTAATAAAGACGTAAGTTTGCAACAAAGTATGAAACATGTTGATTATTCGACAAAAAGCACAATGTGTTCTTAGGTACCATAAATTGAAATCACCAGCTTGAGTACAACGTTAATTTGAAAATGAGTTTGGACAAGATCCTCTTGACACTAACAGCATTAAGAGATGGCTTAAAAATTTTATCGAAACCGGCAGCATTTTGGATCGCAAAAGATTGGGTAGGCCAAGCATCTCGTCGAGGGTGATCATCCGGCTTAAGAGCTTGAACAATTTGTAACTTGTAAGCATGGAGCCAAAGTAGTTTATGTAAAACTTTGTGAATTGTACTTCCAGGAATAGCAAGTTTATTTAATGCAACACGAATTGATTTCCTTGGACTGCGATGAAATGCTACACGCACAGCATCAACAGTCTCTTTATCAATACTTGGCCTACCCGATCTTTTGCGATCCAAAATGCTGCCGATTTTGATAAAATTTTTAAACAATTTCTTAATGCTGTTAGTGTCAAGAGGGTCTTGTCCAAACTCATTTCTAAATTAACGTCGTACTGCAGTTAATGATTTCAATTTATGGTACCTAAGAACACATTGTGCTTTTTGTCGAATAAAATAATCAACATGTTTCATACTTTGTTGCAAACTTACGTCTTTATTAAAAATGACTTATTCTTGCTTATTTTAACAATAAAACAACCTGTAAAAAATAACAAAAAACTTTATGGCGGTATAATTCAGTTCACTTATCTCAGTCTTTTCTTAACTATAGGTCGCCAAGGCTATGCGGGTGGGTCGCGAAGGCTTGAAAACCATTGAGTCGTCGTTACGAATTTAAAAAGAAAATCGGAATCAGATTCAAGGTGAAGACCTTTTTTCGTTTAGAGAACATTAGATTTTGGTGATAAAAATCAAGAAATCTGACACGGATCCCAGGTGAAGACCTTTTTCTTTTTTTTTAGAGGTCACTACGTTTTCACCACGTTCAATCAAATTTACTTGGGTCGCAGTCATGTTCGCAAATCATTGTTTTTAGCAATTTTGGGTTGCCAAAAAAAAAGTTTAAGAAACACTGACTTATGTTATACACTTATTTCTATCTTATGCGGTTTTTGAAATATTAAAATTTTAAATGTGTGCAGGACTTCATGGACACTCTGTATAGATGTATATATATATGTAATTCAAGCTCTAACCTTGTTATCGAGCACTTTAGAAGAACTGATTTTCCAACAGTGTTATATATATATATATGTATATGTTTTATCTTTGAGAATGTCAAAGATGTATTTTTTTAATATGAATTATACTTAATTTATAATTGTTTTACACATGTTTGTTTACATAGATAAAACATACATGTTTTATGTACTGTATTTTATATCTATGATTCGGCCAAAGTTATTTTTTTAAATATGATTTATACTTTATTTATAATTGTTTTACACACGTATATTTACATAGATAAATCATATATGTTATATGTATTTTATATCTTTGATTTGGCCAAAGGTAGTTTTGAAAATATGAATAATACTTGATTTTGCAATTGCTTTATACAGTATGTTTACGTATGTAAGTTATACTTAGTATAAGCATTTTATATCTTTCATTTGGTCAAAGTTATTTTTTTAAACATGATTTATACTTGATTTATAGTTGTTTTACACATGTATGTTTACATAGATAAATCATACATGTTATATGTACTTTATATCTTTGATTCGGCCAAAGTTATTTTTTTAAATATAATTATGCTTGTTTTATGATCGCTCTATACATGTATGTTTATGAAGGTAAATTGTATATGTTATTGGTATTTTAGATCTTTGATTTGGCCAAATTTATTTGTTAAAAATGAATTAATATTGATTTATAAATGCTTTGCATATATGTATGTTTGCATAGATGTATATCATGTATGCTATAAACACACTAGAAATTGTTGGTGCTCTTCAGAAGAGTGCTCAATGATTTCATAACTCAGAGCAATTATTCCTATTTAACAGAACACGAATATTAAAAAAAACATTATTAAAATAGTCTCAACAGACTCATTCGCATGTGCCGCTCATCAAGGGACACAGCATCTAAACAAAGCAATACTAGTTACGTTGAACAAAACAAAAATTAAAATTAAAAGTTAAAATAAACGTTACGCCTCAGATGAAAACTCACATTTCAGAAAAACAACGCTACAAGAAATTACTTATGCCTTTTTTATTTTTTATCTTTGATAAGTGGATTTTATTTTCATAAAAATGAAAAATTATAATTAATTTAGATTTATGCTTATATGTTTAAAGTTGATGCGTATATTTAAGTATGTAATATGCAGGATGGCCTTACAAAAGGGGGGGGGGCAGTGCAAGAATAATAAGAAGGGCTACTTTTTCGTGTTCCAAATTTTTGGGATCCCAAAAAAAGTGATCTCTAAAAAATTTTATCACTTCAAGGGCACCACTTTTTAGTGTTACAAAGTAAAGTGATCTCTAGAAAACGGTCATCACTTTAGGGGGCCACCATCATGATGCTACTATGAAGAAATAGAGCAATATTTTGCTTAGAGGGACAACTTTTTGACGTTTTTTAGAAGGGGCTTGGTGCGGCCATTTCATTTGCTCCGTACTAAATCCATCATTGGTAATAAGCATTCACTATCTACGGCATGGGAAAATTTTTTTATAAGTTAGATTTTATTTATTTCTTCTTGTTTTATTATTTTTGGTAGTTAATTGATAAACAATTTTGAGAATCAAAATGTAATAATTAATCGGCAGCTAATTGGCATAACTCGGTAGGTATGCTATGATCAAACAAATGGGTGCCATTTTTACTGTATTTAAAAAAATGTTTGAACTGTAGATTTTTGTAAAGGTTTTTCTTTTTAAAAAAAAATAATGATCTCAGTCCGTTAGGTGGCGCTAAAATAAGAAAAACGTAGTTTGGTTAAAACTTGAAAATTATTTTTAGGAGATATGTTTACCGTCATAATAAGTATACGTTAAAAATACTGGCATAAAAGTTTTTGTTTAAACATTTTTTAAGTATATAGTTAAAATAAAAAAAAATTGTAAAGACAAAAAAGGAACGGATAAATATTTTCAAAATAAAGATCAAAGCCGTTTCTAAATCGTATTTAAAAAAGTTTTTCGGTGTGTATAGGCTTTAGTTTTTGTTTGGTACAAAAAAAATAAACGCTGAACTTTTTAATCAAATTGATAGCAAAAATGTCAAATTTTTTTTTAATTTTCAAACTAGATGTTTGCAATATCTATTGTTGCCTTTAAATAGTTCTGTCAATACTTTTATACATTCGCTCGGTCGATGTACAAACAGTTGCAGACAAAATCTACTTTTTCTGTCTTGCTATTATAACTATATTAAATACCTTGATACCATATGTTTTCTAATTTTCTGTTCTAACTTGCTTTAAACCTTCAAATAAGAATTGCTAAATAATACACGCAAACAAAACAGAAAAAACTTATAATAATTATTGCGTGGTTAAAATGCTTTAAAGACCCGTTTTTACTACAAGCGTGGTGTCACACATCATTCAAAATAATTTAATCATGACGATGTAGTTCATTCCCACTAGAAGTAATTTAAAGTCTTATTATGAAATAATAATCGCGTCGCCGCAAAGCACTAGTCTTTTATTGCATAGTATAATGCCTCAATTTGCTTGATTTATTTCATGTATCCTTTTTCTCTTTTCGTCGACAGTAATGACGTAATATGTTTTGTCCAAGCTTTGCTATCTCGAAAGTTGTGGAATGTTCTGGCGCATTCGAGCGTATCGCTCTCTCCAGGAAGTTCTAGTTAAATCCCACATATACTAGTAAATTCGTTGGCACGAGACTTTTATAAAGACGATGCGTAGCGAGACGATATAGAGACGAAAACGAAGTAAACAAGAAAGAGATAATTTGAGACGACTCGAGAGACGGCTCGAGTGAATGTGATTTGATTTTGGGCGCAGGAAATGGCCCGTTAGATTTTATATCGGTCGACGAGTGTTGAATTTATTTTGTGCCAGTATTTTAGAGTTGTGTTTTACAGGGTAGAATTATTTGTGTTGATATAATTCAGTTATAGAGTTGATTTCGCTTTGCACTTTGGCAAAGCGTGGAATAGAAGTTTCGTCGGTCGTGATTTTTGTAATACATTCGTTCTTATTAGAGACAGTGGTCTCTGTTTGTTTGTGAAGAAGAGTCTTCAACAGATTAATCCGAACATTCTTTTAAATCAACTGTATCAAAGCTTCAGGCTTATAGCAAGACTACTTCTTGAGCCGGAATAAAATAAAATTAGACACAGCTTTGTTTCAGAGGAGGTATTCGGGTTACCTAGCTCAACTGGTCCTTTAGGATTCCTGAACAAAGTCTGTGACACGTGCAAAAGAGCATTCTTTGTTCATTGTTATCTTTCTGCGCTTAAAATTGAAGCGAGCGCTAAGCAAAGCAAAAATATCAATAAAACAAACAAAGAACAATCTTTTTCACGCTCGTAGTGGAAACGGGCTTTAAATCGGCTTAATGCTTACTTTTTAAAATTTTGTTAAAAGAGAAATAGAATTTAATAAAAATCTTGCAATATGCTTCAGTGCAGCAAATCAAAACTAAAAATGCAATGACATTGTTCACCCGAGATTAACTTTGTTTAAAAGTTTGAATACTTTAATGTGACAATATTAACGCAAAAGTCAGCAAGGTTTCCTGTAAAGGTCAGCAAGGTCAACAATGCCGTTTCCTTGGTCAGCACTAAACGACATCATCAGAGATATTACAGTAACAACAGCTTGTTAGCACGTCATCACTACCCGTAGAGATACACCCAAAATGGAAAAAGAACAAAATTATCTCATTGATTGCCACCACGAAATTATATAAACAAACAACAAAGTCACAGCGATCAGGGATGCAGTTAAACACCTTCTAACAAATGCCACACTCCTGAATAGCAAAAAGAAGCCCAAAAAAATCTAATTATAAAGCACCGCAAAAATCGTACAATTAAAACATCAATGAAACAAAGCAAACAAAGTAATTAAGTAAAATTTAAACTGTTCAAACTGTACCTTGAAAAAGACAGAAACTGAAATGCTCGATCAAAATCAAATATTTATTTATTATATTTTTTTATTTCTACAAGGTCGGCAGCGTGGTCGAGTGGCTAAAGCACCGGATTGATGATCAACATGGTCTCGGTTCAAAACCCACTCAAGCCATTCTGTTGTGTCCTTGGGAAAGACACTTTACGGCACTTTCCCCTGCTTGGTGGTCTTGACAAGCAGTTCTAAATTAAAGTCATATCTCTACTAAATTACTAGCGGACGGCAATATGATGGCATCTCCGGAAGCAGGTCGGGGTAATTGCTTACCCTATGTATAGCGCCTCCGTCGCTTTCCTGCGAGTCAGGAGGATAAATATAGAGATAAAAATAAAAAAAAATATATTTATCTTCTTGGCTCGCAGGAAAGCGACAGATATAAACCAATGGAAAAAAATTTCTCTAGTTTTTGTTTGCAGATCTAGATAATACATTTTATCTCGGTTTGATGTCACAACCAATACTTACCGTAAAACAAAGATAGCATATTTGAAAACAAAGATAGCAGTTAAAACAAAGATAGCTACTTTGCTCCGTGTCAAAAATATTGGAAAAGTTAATATACAATCTTGTAGTATTATTCTTAAAAAAACAAAACTTTTTATAAATATCAATTTGGCTTTAGAAAAAATCACTCAACTAGTCACGCAACTTCATTATTAATTGAAAATATTGCTGAAGCTTTTGAAAGCAAAGAACATGTACTTGGAATATTTCTTGATCTATCTAAATCATTCGATACCATTGATCATAAAATTTTACTATCCAAATTATGGCATTGTGGAATTCGTGGTGTAGCGCATGATTGGTTTTGTAGCTATCTTAGCTACAGAAACAATTAGTTGAAATAAATAATATCTGCTCCAATACTAAGTTAATAAAATATGGTGTCCCTCAGGGTTCAATTTTAGGCCCTTTACTATTCTCAATTTATGTAAATGATTTAAATAATTGCTTAACCTTAGGAAAATGCATCATGTACACAGAAGACACTAACATATTTTTAAAAAGTAATTGCTATGAAACCTTATATGAAGCTGCAAACAAGGAGTTAGTGAACATAGATAAGTGGCTTCTAGCAAATCGACTATTTCTAAACACTGACAAAACACATTATGTGATCTTTCGGACACCCAAAACAAAGCCTCCATCAAAAAAACTGACGATTTCAATCAAAAATAAATTTATTTCTCAGCAACCAAATACGAAATTTTTGGGAATAATATTTCATAAAAATTTAAGTTGCATATCGAATTTATTCTAACAAAAATCTGCGTAAGTTATGGTACTAACAAAAAAATTTCAAAACACTTTGACAAAAAAACTCTGCTTTTATTGCACAACTCCCTGATAATCAGTTATATAAGATATTGCATTACAACTTGGCATATTGATAATAAAATCACAGGCTCAAAAACTCAACGAATCGCTAATAAATTTATGCGATTGACATTTGGATTACATTACAGAGCTAACGTTACTGACATCTTGCGGAAAAACAACATAATCACAATTGATCAAATAACCGAATTAGAAATAACTTGTTTTATGCATAAATATATAAAAGGCATGTTACCACCATGCTTTGATCATTTTTTTCAAAATAATCCGGTAAGCAACAATTTCACCAAATGTACAAGAAGCCGGTCCAAATTCTATCCGTCATTTTGTAGATTAAATATAACTAAACAATCTTTAAGATATAGAGGTCCTCTTGCTTGGAATAAAGTCCCATCAAGCATTAAACAGATAAAATCATACAGAAAATTTTGTATAGAATTTCAAAAGCACTTTATAGCAACGTAATTTTTAATGGTAATAGACTTTACAAATTTTAAAACATCTGCTGCTGGTTTTTATTATTACAGGTAACTCTACCTAATTGGACAAATAAATTGATGATGATAAACGCATGATGAGACTTGAAAGGCAACATTTAGATCACTACGGCCGGTCCAGTTGGATAAAAAATTCACATAATTTACTTCTTTTTCCACCTATTCTTGTTTACTAATTGCATGTTTTTATTTCTATGTATTTTGTCCAGCCATATGCTTTTGAAATGGTCCTTTTGACCCGTGGCAGGATTTCTTTTGGTGGGTTTCTTTGCCTGCCTGACCCTTTTTAGTCCAGCCCTTTTGGTCTATTATTATTGTTTCTCCCACCCATGATTACACAACATTCTCTGACTATGGCTCGGACGTGTGTATTAAGTATCTTCTTTTCGCTTTCATTTTCTTATTAATATCACATCGCTTTGTTCAAAGGTACAGCGACCATGCACAACATGAGTTGTCATGTAATGTTGTGCATGTAATAACGTACATCGTTTAGTCGCTGCTTCCTTATTCATAATCTTTATTTCTGCATGCACTATGGTTAATTTCAAGTACATTGTGAGTAAAAATAAAAATAAATAAAAAAAAAAATAGTCTCTCTTGGCGAGCATCGAAATACCCACTTGAAAGACCATACAAGAAATGATCAGGGTCCGAGATTCATGGTAAGCCAAGGATAGTGTCGCTTTTAGTCGGCGAAGCTTAGATGGGTAGATGCCTTGAAGTATAGGTAAGTGGTTTGTTGGAGTGGGACACAGACATCCAGTGATGCGCATGTCATCCAGAGATGATTATGTGCAAGGCGTCATTCAGGGACGAGTGTCGAGCGCTGCGACATCAGAACAAGTGCGCAGTACACAGCTGCTGAGTAGACCAGAGATAAAATAGCTGTGCGCAATGTTTTGGCACCAACACCCCATCCTGATCCTACAAGTCGTCTCAGAAATGTGACGCGCAAAGATGGTTTTTTGCGCACTGCCACTAGATGGTAACAAAACGTGAGTGATTTGTCCGGTTTTACCCCAAGATAAGAAAGGGTTGGACAGAATGGTAAAAGTCTATTATTATTGTAGACTTTTAGCTCACGTTTAGCTTCATGTTAATTTAAGTGAAAGGCTTCCGTCACTGTCTTAGTGTAATTGAGCTTCAACCTTCAAGTCTGGAGATAAGCTAAAAGTGTGATCATGTCTTGGCTTAAAGTCGTCTCCAAGTCCTTTCAGTTTCCATAAAAGTGCAACAATGCTAAATTGTCTGCATAAGCAAACTTTTTGGAAATCGGGAAAAGCAGGCCGTACATTTTGATGTTAAAAAGCAGTATAGCCAAGACCTATCCCCGAGCAGCGCCGTTTTTCAGACAGCGTAACCTGCTTTGCTTGTTGTTATTGTTAGTAAGGGTAAAACATTGGTTTCAAAGAAGCTCCATGATCATTCTGACCATATAGTTCTCCGGCAGAAGCCTCAGCAGCTTAATTTTAGGTAAGGCCATATCATATGCCGTTGTCAAATTAACAAATATGGCACCGGCCTTCTTAGCCTCGGAAGAATCTTCGATGTTTTGGGTCAGCAGAAAAACCTGATCTGTGGTTGAATTTCCGTGTAAAAAATCGGTTCCTGCTCTATAGGGAGCAGTATCAATCAATCAATCTTTGTTTATTTGTTGTAGAATGCATATACTACACGGAAAAGTCGGCAGCGTGGTCGAGTGGTTAAAGCACTGGACTGATGATCAACATGGTCTCGGTTCAAAACCCACTTGCGCCATTCTGTTGTGTCCTTGGGAAAGACACTTTACGGCACTTTCCCCTGCTTGGTGGTCTTGACAAGCAGTTCTAAATTACAGTAATATCTCTACTTAATTACTAGCGGACAGCAATATCTTGGCATCTCCGGAAGCAGGTCGGGGTAATTGTTTACCCTATGTATAGCGCCTCCGTCGCTTTCCTGCGAGTCAGGAGGATAAATATAGAGATATAAAAAAAAAATAAAAAAAAAAAATAATAAAAACAATAGCATGTTATTTTATCATTTTTGTTAATATAATTCTACAAGAGGGATGCAGCGAAAGACCGTCAAGAGGGTCACCAAGTCAGCCACATTCCTTTACAAGATAGGAACACATTCAATTATATACTACATAGACGGACAACAAAAAAAAGCAAAAAAAACAAGTTTAATAAAAATAAATTGCAGTTTGAATAATAAAGCAATTGAACAAAATAAGTTTAATCAGAAAAATAAAGTAACACATGTCAGACAACAAAAGCAAAACATACAAAGAAAGAAAAAATAATGTAAAAGTGTTTTGATCGCACAAAGCAAGAAGCAACAAAAACAAGCAAGTGAACAATATCCAATTAACCCTTTAAGCGCCGCACCTATTTCTAGATGATCATTTTTTATATTTTTTTTGATATGTTATTCCCACTTATGCAATTTAGATAATTATTTTAAAAATTCCAATTTCTTGTTTGTTTATGCAAAATCTGAGGCGTTGCAGAAGCGCAACGTCAGCGCTTAAGCGGTAAAAAATGGATAATTTGCTATGCGAATTGTATACTTGAAAACTTTGAAAACCCAGTTATTTTTCACGATTGCAAACTGTTATTGAAAAAAATATTCTTAATTTGTCACATGAAACCCAGACACGCACGAAATGAAACATGGCCTGCCCAGTTATTTGACCAAAGTTGGTTTAAAATAAAGAGAATTTTGAGAAAAAACAAAAACGTCATCAAAGCGTGATTTTGTGAATGGTAAATTTTATTTATTTATTTTTTATTTTATCTCTATATTTATTTATCTCTATAATTAAAACAAATTTATCTCTATATAATTTGTTTTAATTTTCATTCATCACAGTAAGAATTATATTTAATGGGTTGTGCATATAATATAATTATATGTATGTACCTATTTATCAAAACACAAATATAACAAAAAAAATGTATTAAAATACGTAGTCCCAACAGACTGTTTCGCCTGTGAGGCTCATCAGAGAACACAACAACTAAAAAAAGCAATATTTACGTTGAAAGAAATAAAATAAGGAAAAATCAAAAGTTAAAATAAATTTTTACGCTTCAGATGAAAACTCGCATCTTACAAAAATAACGCTATCAAAAGTTTGGGTTTGAACGATTATTTTACTAAATTCATTGATTGATTATTAAATAATTATTTTTGTTACGAGATATTAAAAGAAGATATGCTGTAATGTTGCGCATAGATGTACTAAATTTGGCCAAGATGTTGAAAAGATTAAAGGCTCGTTTCCACTACGAGCGTGGAAAAGAGCATTTTTTGTTTGTTCTATTGATTTTTTTTGCGCTCGCTTCAATTTTAACCACTCGCTTCAATCGAAGATCAATAAAAGAAACAAAGAATGCTCTTTTCCACGCTCGTAGTCGAAACGGGCCTTAAAGCGTACAAAAGTTTATGGATTATTACTTAAGAGCAAACTTATAAAAAAAATTTTTTATACTATGTAAAACATTAATATGGATCATTAATCAAGAGAGAGTGCTATAAAAACATTTTTTTATGAAAAGATTATTTTTGTAACACTTTCTTTTAACTAATGATCTATAAACCTTTTTTCACTTTAACCTTTTCGGCAGCTTGGCTAGTTTAAAAATACATCTATGCGCAACATTACAGCATGTTTTCTTTTAATATCTCGTAAAAAAAGTAATTATTTAATAATCAATCAATGACTTTAAGTAAAATAATCGTTCAAACCCAAACTTTTGGTAGCGTTATTTTTCTTAGATTCAAGTTTTCATCTGAAACTTAAAAATTTATTTTTACTGTGTCCCCTGATGAGCCCTACAGGTGAAACAGTCTGTTGGGACTATTTTAAGAAAATGTTTTTTTAATATTTGTGTTTCGGTAATTAGGAATAATCGCTCTGACTATTGAAGTCATTGAGCACTTTTCTGAACAGTGGTAGATATTGGGTGAGGAGAATGAGGCAGTTGCCTCGGGCCCCATCTTTTTTTTGAGGCCCCCTTCGATTTTAGGGGGCCCCCCCTCGAAAACAGTATATGCAGTTTCGTTTCGTTGCAGAAGTTTTTGAGAGATCATTATGAAGTCGGGACAAAAAAGTGGAAGATAAAAGATCGATTCGAGGTGAAGACCTTTTTTTTTTAGAGATCACCATGATTTTGGGAGAAAAATAGCGAAATCGAAGACGAATTCGAAGTGAAGACCTTTTCTTTTTTTTAGAGAATACCTTGATTTTGGGAGTAAAATAGCGAAATCAGAGGTGAAATCGAAGTGAAGACCTTTTTTTCTTGAAGATCACCTTGATTTTGGGAGAAAAAAGTGAAAGACGAGATCAAAGCTCTTTTTTTTTAGAGAACATCAATTTTTGGAAATCCCTGCCTCGGGCCCCTGAATTTGAATATCCACCACTTCTGAAGAGCACGAGCAATTTGCAGTTGTACTGTATGTATATGTTTCTACACAAGAGGTGTTCAAATTTAGGTCATGTTGAAAAAGTGCATGTTTTCGGAGCTTATATTGTGGGTTGGATCTTAAAAACACCTCTCGTGCAAAAAAAATTTGAAAAAGATATCTCTTTGCTTTCCTTCATGAGGGTTAAAATAATACATCTAATTTGCTCAAAGGGGAATCCTTAATAACGTCATTTTTTCATTTATTTATTTAACTTGTGCTTCAGAGCAGACAGAAAAAAAAAAACAATTATATTTGTTTTCAACATGCATGTGCTTCATTTTGAGAGTAAACTTGATGACGTCATAATTGCCACTTGTTTTTTTAAAGCAATTCGTATAGGAAATATTGAAATGACAGAAATGAATAAATTATGGAAATAATTAATTCAGTTTAAACAAAAATACGTAAAAATGTTGGAAATTGGATTTTCTTAAAACAAAATAACTTGACAAGTAATTTAAATATTAAACAAGTGCGTTATATGACTATAGAAAGCGCTAATCGTAAAGCAATTAAACTTGGAGTTGTCACATAAAAAAGCAAGAGTTAAACACGTAAAGTCAAAATTCAGACTAGTTTCAAAGATTATGTATTTGTTGATACCAGAATTATTTAACTGCTATAACATGTTATTTTAATATTACATTTAGATATTTACCGTAAATCATTATTGTAGGTACAATAGGTCTAATAATTTACTACCATGGCAGCAACCGATGAACCATTTCGTAAAAAGATCAAAACTTGTTCTTCAAAGGATTACTTTTTGATTGGACAAAGTGCTGATCACATTAGTGGCAACAAACTGCCCTTGTTAGGGAAAATACTTCAATATGTTCAATAGTAACTGTATTTAAAAGATGATTCTTTTAAATGCAGTTACCACTCCCTTGAAAAACCATCCATCTAATGCTGTTGATGAAGTACTATTAATTTGGTCTCGCGCTGGAATTAAAACAGTAACCAGACAAAATGCAATAATGCTATTAAAAAAGGAGTACGACAAGTGGCAACAACTCTGCAAAAACAAAACACGTTCATCTGATCCTGGAAAAAAACGAGAAATATTTGCTAAAGCTTTATTAAAGGTATGGGATATAGGGGCTCCAAATGCGATTCAGACGATCCAAAAAAATAAGATTTTATCAAAGGAAAGGAAAGCTGAAGATATATTTTTTTTATGAAGACCAATGGAACGCAAGAAAAGGTGTCATTGAAGGGAAAGATGCACTGTATAAGAAAGGCGTTCAAAAACGCCAAGAAAGATTTGCCCTATCAATTGTTGTCACCCAGTCGAGCAGCGATGATGAAACAAATCTAGAGTCGTTCAGCCAGTCAAGCTTTGCTGCCTCAAATTAATGCTCAAGTTCGGAAAAAGAGCAAGTTGAACAAGCTGGTCCAAGATCTCAAAGTTCTTTTGTAACTTTTAAACGTACCTAAAATCTGATAAACTGCACTAAAATTACTCAGGTTTTAGACAAGTTTAAAATTTAAGATAATGCTGCCACTATGTTGGTAGCATCATTCATAAAAGCTTGCCAAGGTGACGTCAAAGACTTCTGTTTTTTACGATCAACAACCTACAGAGTTCGTATAGCAAACAGACTGCAAATTTTTGATGAAATTTTTCAAGAAATACGTGAAGCTCCATCTCAGGATCTGGCTCTCCACTGGGGCGGTAAACTAACAAAGGATTGTTTTGGAAACAAACATGAGGCGCTTTCTGTTCTGGTTTCAGAAACATCAACTTATAAAGAGGGCAAGCTTTTGGGAGTACAGAGGTTAGAAAAAGCAAGTGGAACAGCTTAAACAGATGCAAGTTATGATTTACTTGAGGTGTGAAATCTGAAGAAACATGTGAAAGCTTTGGTTTTTGATAGGTCTACAACTGCCAGCAACACTGGTTGGAACAGCGGTGCTGCAAAATGCTTGGAAAAGCTTTTAAATCAAAAACTTTTTTCAACGCGTGTCGTCATATACAAGATTATTATTGGTGCTGTATATACATGCTTATTCGGTGACTCATCAGCTCCAGATGATGCCAATTTCAAATGCTTTCAAGCAGAGTGGCCAAAAATAGACCTCTCTAAAGACTATCACATTTTGGAAATGTCTTCAGAGTAGCTTAAAAAAAGTCAAAATTGGTCACATGTGAGCTGCAACAGATCATTGAAAAGGAAAAAACAACGAAAAAAGCTTTTGTGAGAGGAGATTATAGGCAATGTGCAGAAAAGACATGTTCTGCTCCTTCTAATATTTTTTATCACAAATCTGGCGCTACTTCCAGCGCCCGATGAATGAGAAAAGTGTTATACTGCCAAAAAATGTTCGTTTGGTCCGATCAAATATGACCGTGAGTTTCTAAAAAAGCTTCATTGAATAAATTTGTTTATTGCTCTTTTTATGTTTCAGCGGAACATATCGGAATGGATAATATCGGAATGGATGCTCCAATTCTGCATGACATGCTAAGGTACAAGAACGAAGATCCGACTGTTGCTGATACCACCTTCAACAAACTTTCATCGCATCAATTGTATCTGACGCAAGAAACGGTGATATTCTCCTTTTTTAGCCAGCATCCTTTGCTGACAAATAAAATGAAAGAGTCCATGGCATCTTCCTTTTCTTGGTCTTTTTAATATTTATAATTTTTGTGTTAAACTGTTTAGTAATGATGGAGAATAAAATGAATGAATGAATAAATTCCAGCTCCTTTTAATATCAGCACCAGATAAATTTCGCAGAGAAATTCCCGTTTTCAAAAGAAACATTGACAGGTGTTTTAAGCTTTACGATTTTATTGGACCTGAAACTTGGTTTATTTTTGAATGTATGAGAATGGACAAGGACTGGCTCTACGACAAACCAGAACAGTGGACTGCAAATCAATCATTCAAAAAGGGTCAAAAATTTGTTGCAACATTAAAGTTGTTAACGATGCAGCTGAAAGAAGTGTGAAACAATATTCCGACTATGTCGGCATTTTAACAAAAAATAAAAAGTAACGAGCTAGTCTGTTGCAGGTCGTTGAAAAACATTGAAAACAAGTTGGCGGCTTTAAAAAATCGACTTTGGCTCTTAATTTATAATTCGAAACCACAGCACTTACAAGCATTTCCGATAAAAAGCAATACTTCACTAGTAAAAGTACCGGTAGTCTAATTTTAAAAGTAGCCTATATTTTAAACTAGTGAATTACTGAAGACTTGTAATTTTGTGAAATTTATTGCATGTACTGTATTATTCAAAAAGCAGTGTCTATTAAGTTTTCTATGCATTTACTGTAAAAATAAAGTTGTCATTATGACGTCATCATACACAATTAACGTCATCAAGTTTACTCTCAAAATGAAGCACATGCTTGTTGAAAACAAATACAATTAGTTTTGTTTTTCTATCTGCTCTGAAACTCAAGTTATACCCTCAACTCTTTGAGCAAATTAGGTGTATTGTTTCAACCCTCATGAGGGAAAGCAAAGAGATATCTTTTTGAAATTTTTTTTGGATGGGAGGTGTTTTTAAGGTCCAATCCACTATATAAGCTTCGAAAACATGCACTCTTCCAACATGACCTAAATTTGAACACCTCTATAATATACGCTCATATACATAACTTTTTTAAATAAATATCCTTTTATTCTATTTGAATAAGTAAACTCTATTTACTTATTCAAATATTCTAATAATTTATATTCGGACTCTATATAATAAATAATAATCTAATAATTTACTTGACCACCTGACGATTCGATAAGATGAAACAGACTGTTTTGGTTTCAATTAAGAAAGTGTAGTGTTTAATAAATATAATATACTTGCTCTAACTGTGTGTTATTGAGCACCGTACCGGCAAAGTGAAACATTACTGGATTATTAAATATCTTTTTATATATGTGAAAAACCTGACTTATTTTGTGCAGCTGTCAACTCGCAAGAACAATTTTTGATTAGTTAAATCTAATTAAAGATAAATACTTTGCTCTTACTAGGGAGTCGGAGTGAAAGTCTAAGTCGGGAGTCGGAGTCGGCATTTTTTAAATTCTAGGAGTCGGAGTCGGATCTTAATCTTCCGACTCCCAACCCTGATATTTAACTTAAATATCGTTTTTATGAAGACACTTGCCCGTTAAAAATAAAAAACCTGCTGTCCTTTTTCCTGATGCTAACTTTGGTTTAAATTGGTTTTATTGATGATAAACGTGCGTAAACAATCAATAAAGCGAATACTACACAAATATAAACAAAATTAAACGCGTCAGACCAAGCTGTGGTCACGAATACGATGCAACGACGTCGTCTTGCTGCTGCTGAATCCAATGATACATCGTGTTCGGCGAAGCGCCCCGACGCGTAAGGGCCATGACGTCAGCTTGACGTGACATCACAACCTTTGTGAGGTTCAAAGAGGCAGCTTGCTTGCAGTAATTGTTGATGATCATCAAGTTGTTGTTGCTGTTATTGCTGTTGTTGTTGTTGTTGTTTTGTGAATTTCTAGGGTTCCGTTTGGACCCATCACGTGAATCTGACGTCATATTGCGGTTCCATCTGGTACTGTTGCTGCGACTCACCGAGTTAATCGACTGCAATGTGCTCGATGATCTTGACGGCCTCATTTCCTTTGAAGGAGTCGATTGTTGGTCGCTGGGTGTAAATAATTGCCCCATGCCCTTAACACGCGAAAGGCCAATAAGGTTCTGGTATTCGCGTTGCTTTTGAAAATCGGACACTTTCACGTCTCCACGCTTCTCCGTAATCGGCCACTGAACCCGACGACTCGTTTTGGCCGGATCTGAAGGATTCGAAGGGGAACTCGTGGTTTGCTTTTGTATCAGGTCATTGTACTTTTTCGCCAACATCGACGCGGATCGAACTGGTCGGTTCGATCGGGTCTGATCTGTGGAATTTGACTCTTTAACTGATCTTCTTCTTGCCACTTGGCTTTGGCTTCTTTCTTTCTCCCGGGCCACCCAGACATCCGAGGGACTGGATTGAGGAGATTTAAACCTAGAAATATGAAGAGTGTGAAGTTGAATATCTGTGAAAGGAAATTGTTTTCATCGTAGTTTTCAATTAACAAGTGTGAAAATTAATGAGTAAAGTTGAAAAGCTGATAATAATTAAAATTAATTTTATTCAATAATAATTAATGCGTAGACTAACAGGTCTAAGAGACGAATGTAATTGCAGACAAACTGAATAATGTAATAGTAATCGGGTAAAATCTATCACCTCCGCTTACCTATAGTAATTGTTATCGGAGATTTTTTCAAGCTGGACAGGTGGGTTTGCTTTTGCCTCGTTAGGTTTCAAAACTGGCCGTTCACTAGAGGAAGGAGTGTTCTTCGGAGTGCCAATGGACGAATCGACACGCTTCGATGACTTTAACGTCACAGATTCGGATTTGTCTTGAGAGTTTTTAGGAGCGCTTTCCGCTTTTTTTGTGGAAAGTCTTCGGGGAATTGGATTAACTTGCGGTGAAGATATCGTTTGTGACGAAGTAATTGACTTTGATGAAAGCTGACGAAAGAACGGCTTCGCGGCGTCGTTTCCTTCTTTCGGTGACGTCGCTTCCGCTTCATTCCATTCATCAAGCCGGCTTTCGGTCAATGTGGAAAAGAAATCCTCGTCGGCGTCGTCTTCAGCGAGCTTGCGCTGAAACTTGGCCTCGTTCTCGGCGAGTCTCCATCGCACCTCCTCGATGCAGTCGTTTAGATTCACAAACTTCTGCAAGATGTCGCGATCGAGCTCGCGCAGGTTTCTCTGTAGAAAAAATGAATCAGACTTTTAGATAACAAGTATCAACAGTACGTAACCTAGTGACTGACGCCACGTGCTAATAATATAACAATGTTTTACCAAAAACTACATTAAATTTCAAAGATGAAACGGGGCAGCTTAAGGTCAACTGCAACTTGCAATCAAAACTTTAAAAACGTAGCTTTTTAACTTATTCATAACTATAACCACGTGCTCACGCCCTAGCCAACCAAAAAGACAGCGTTGCCCAGATTAAATAAATTTCGAGTTCGCTCGAAGATCAACTGTTCCTACCGATTTTTGCTGACTGCAAGATATTATTCTCGAAGATCGGGAGCAAAGATGACGGCAATCAGTCCCTACTTCAATTGACATAACATGGCAACGGTCAATGACGGTTAAAACGCTTGAAACTGATAAACGACGTACACTCACGAGTGCTATTCATTTTAACGTGCATACGCCTGGATGACGTTAAAACCTGATAGAGACGACAAATCCAATCACATTTATGAACAATTACAATAATTAATCAATCACTGGCTAGATATTACGTAATTAACAAAGTATAACAGAAGATCATTGAAATTTTATTTACATCATTGAAAGATTACTTGTGGATTTAGTAAACCTTTTTACTTGACATTTTTTTGCCAAATTATCACGCTATTTATTGCACTTTAATAATAAATGAATATATCGCATCTCACAATTAATAAACAATGAAAAAGAATTTAATTCTACCAAAAATTTTGACATACTTTTTTAGTCTATTTGATGGGAAGTATTTTGGGCCATTGTTCATCTAGATCAGGCTTCAACAAAACAGAATGCTTTAATTAAGCGCATCTAAAATAGTAACTTTCAAGTTCTGTCGCTTGACCTGTGCCCTAGTTTATAGCCTAATATCAGGAAGACAGCAGCCGATAAACGTGAGATGTCAAGCCAAGCAATCAATCCTGCTGTCTGCTACATTTACACATTGCTACGTCTGTGCTTTTTTTTTAAAGTATAAGACACCAGCAATTTTATTCGATTTAAATTTTTGTCAGTTCTGGGAAATCAGATGTCTTTAACAGAAATTTACTAATCCAAAATGATGCCTTGGCAAATTGGTCTACCAAGTTCAAGCTTAATTTACAAGCACTTTGGCATTTAATTTTATAAACCTCGAAAACAATTTGCGACCGTAAATCTTTCAATCGAGGTAATTAAAAGTAGCAGGCCCAGTTCGCAACCAAATTAAATTGTCTGGCCCACACAAAAACGTCCAATAACTATGTAACTTTTGTGTTTATGGTTTGACTTAAAGGTTAAAAAAGCCGTTAAGCATTCTTTTATAAGTGCGTTTCCTTTTTTTCTTAGACGTCATAATGCTGACGATTCTTGTCAATAACGAACGGTCGGTTTATGCAGTGGTTTGCGTTTGAACCGAGAGGTTTGGGTTCAACTCCAAGGTTGTCCGATATGGTAGGGCGTAACAAATGGCTTGTCATTGCTGTGTAGGTGACGGTGTTGCACGGGCGTTCTGGCGTACTGTTGTGAAAATAGGGACCACCAACTTTGACGTATGAAATAGGTATAATGAACGGTTTGCTTTTGCATTGTCATATGAAGTCAATTGACGGTTCATGAGAGAAAATGCTGTAAGGGATTATGCGATCTCATCAAAAGCCTTCTTCAAAAAAACTTTTCGTGGCAACACAATTCATAAATATCTTACGCATCGTGTGAATTCAACCAGTCACCAAGTCAGCGGATTATTATCGGCACAAGAAGCTTAAAAAGAGTTTTGTGGTTCAATTTTAATAAAGGCCGTTCTCAGCCTTACACAATCGAACGGCATTCTTCTATCGTAACTGGGATGCGGCAGAGGAACGCGATCTACTAAAGCAGGCTATAGCGTGCGAGCTGTGAAAAAGTGAAAAGAAAGTAAAATCGGGCAAGTTTGACGTTGACAAACATCGCGACCACCTGATCTGTTTGCTAACACAGACGCGTTTGCAGGCTCGAAAAGGGTTTACACAACGTCTCGTCTTTGGGTCTGACTGATTCTCATTGCTCAAGTTTGCTAAATCTGCTATACATGCAATTTAGCACTATTGGTCAAAAATCAACAAACATGCTGCTTACTGAACTATTATCTAAAATATTAGAGCAACAATATAAAGCACTTATGCAACGTCCAAAAGAAATACATCGATAAGGCTGCTTTCAAGTATGTATATTGTTGAAATTGAAAAAGCACCAAATCGTTTCCTTTTAGAGCTTTTGACGCTATATAAATTTATCGAACGGAAAGTTAAACAAAGCTGGCTCAATATAAGACGAAACAAACACCAGAACCTTTTTTACCAACCAGCAGTACCAGTAACACATCCCAGTGCCAGTAACAGTAATAAAGCACTAACCAGTAACATCTTTAAACTTCCAGCAAAACCTATCAAAATTCAGTTTTTTTGTTGTAGATAGCAGCAGTTGCCACACAGCCGAGAAATGCAACCCTAAGATCGTTTTCACTATTAGCGTTTTCGGGAGTATTCTTTGTTTGTTTCTCTTAATTTTTTGCTTCGCTTAGCGCTTCAGGGCGAGGAAAAAATCAGTAAAACAAAGAATATTCCCAACAACGCTCGTAGTGGAAACGAGCCTTAACAATCGCCATCAATTTAAAGTACAGAAATAATAGTACAGAAACAGAGTACGCAAACCTTGTTGCAGGAATGCACAAAACACAGCGACAGTTTCCAAAAAATAAAGACTGAACTTTTCGTATTATCTCAGCGATCACGGACAATTACTTCTCTAGCAAATCAATTTTTTAAGCCCCATCTGGAAACCAACTATTTCTTTACTTTCATTTGCAAAGAATGAGGCGTCCAGTCAATACGTATAAACCAATTAGTTTAAAGCTGCCCCCGTTTTGAAAAAATGTCGTTTCTGGTTTAAAAGCAAACTCGTGATAAAAACCGAAACGCAAGCGACTGAGAATCACAAATAGCTTCAAGATGGAATATCAGAGTGGAAAAAGCCACGCGATTTTCTGTAAACATTATTTTTTTTCGATATTTGATTGGTCTTTGTTGGTAAAATTTATCATTTTCTCCTTTGAAGCGTTGTTTTATTCTTTGTTTTCACATTTTATTCACCAACTCGATTGGCATTTCTGGAAAGCAATGCTACACAACCAATGTAGATTTTAAATCTACAAACAAAAATTTGCAAGTCAAAAGAAACGTCAAAATGGTGATTGTATTTTTCAATGTTTAAATGTTTGACTGGTTGAAAAACCAAATAACTTACGAATAACATAATATTTTTTTTAAATTTTTATCTCTTTATTTATCCTCCTGACTCGCAGGAAAGCGACGGAGGCGCTAATACATACGGTAGGCAATTACTCCAAGTAGGCAATACATAGGGTAGGCAATAATATTTTCAACCTATTAAACAATCAAATTTTTGACAAGTGCATAAAAACAACTATAAAACTTGAAGAAAAAACTAAAGATTTTGGCCCATTACTGTACAAACAAAGGCTAAACTAAATGATTGAAAATTAAATAACGGAATGTATTTCGCTATCAACTATTACAATTTGAATACACTAAAAAAACTTGCAACAAAAAAACAAAACCAAATGATTAAAACGCAGAGTATTTTAAAACAAGCATCAAAAGCGGAGAAAGAGGATTTCGATAGGAGAACAGAGCGGATGCAGCATGATCGGCTAAGTGCATATTACTTTTTAAGAAAGTTTAAGTTCTCGCGGATATGACGCCAGTAGGCTTTCTAAAAGCGCGCAATATCCGCTTACCGAAATGGCACTTTCTGATTGTGCGCACGATTTCGGGAGTAATTTTTTGTATCAAAAGCGAGCCTGTTAAAGCAAAAAAACATTGGCAACACAAAAAGCACAAAATGATAATGAACATTGCAATATACTGCGATTTGGATGTGTAGCAAAGTGTTCCACCCGTAAGCCTGCTATTACAGAAGCAGTATTGAAGGTAGGTATATGCCCGCTAACTGATAACTTAATGTTTTTAAATCAAATTAATGGCGTTATCCGAACACTTGAGGAATTGCTATAATGCTTTGTAGGAATTCTTACTAGTCCTACACCCTTGGTAAAAGCAAGAAGCGAAAATACCCTCTTTTTAGAATTATTGAATTTTACGAATTTCGGTCGGGGCAAAATTAAATAGTTTTACAAAAGTACAATATTGGTAATGCAAAATTTTGTGTTTTGATGTTTTCATGATGCAGATAATGAACAAAAGTCCATTTTTAGATTTTTGAAAAGGGTGAAGTGTAGTGCTGAAAACGTTCAGAAAATTTTTTTATAAATTGTATTGCCTAAGACTCTAAATTATATTGTTAAAATTATAAATGGAATTGTGCTGCTGTCTTTTTTAACACTTTGGACGATAAAAGTTTCTTCTCTTTCGAAATTATAAAAAAATTTTTCTCAGCTAAACGATAAACATAACTTATCCTACTATTTTGAAATTTACGATTACTTCAAGGTATTACTACTATTTTAAAATTTACGACTACTTCAAGGTATGCGGTTTTGAACCTAGCTTTATTGTGCAACTGGTCCACACCTTGCACAAGTTTTTACCGAAGCTTTGTTTTAAAATATCTCGCGGTTGGTGGAAGGAAGGTCTTACAAGGCTAGGTTCGACTCCCTGGCAGAGTGTCGCTGAATCGACAAAGTTTGCACACAAACCTGCAAACATAATGCTCAATTTCTCAGTATTAAATATCGATCTTAAAACGAATCCGAGTGATGCCACGTATGATTTTTAAAAATAGGATTCGAGACATTTTTTTTTTTTTTTTGGTAGTGTCATTTTAATTTCTAAAAAATCAGTTTTGATCGAAGTTTCCAATGCTCACGTATCGAGTCAGGTTATTATGTTATCTTTAACAATTCATACTTTTCGAAATTTCAACGTAAAAACTTTCTTTTCATTGCGTCTTCAATTAACCTGTCTATTTTTTTGAATTAAACATTTTAATAACCTTATTACTGAAAGTAATTACAAAACGAAATCAAGAAAATGAAACTTAAAGGCTAATATTGGTAAAAAAAAAACATAAAGGTTACATAAATTTGAGGAACAGGCCAGCAAGCTAACTTCGAGCAATCGGGATAGAATCAAAACGCAATCACAAACCTTCGCTGAAAAAACAAAGAGAGCTTGAATAAAAGCAGTCGATCTTGAAATTAGAAAACGATTTTAAACGAAAGGAAGCTACAGGAGACGGAACAAGTTTCTAATTTTAACTTCAATGAATTTCTGAATCAGATACGAATTAATTTTCATTTGAGCTAAAAATAAGCTCAAAAAAAATAATGATTTGAATCATTTTGATGACAAAAACATTTTTCTATGACGCAATAATAAAAAATGAACTCTTTAATTGAGTAGAATTGAAGAGTTGTTTCCCAAAAAGCTTATTAAAAATTCAAGCGCTACTATGTGACGTGCTAATTACATAGTTAAAAGCAGTTTAAAGTAAAAAGAAAATAGTTTTTTGTTACAATTCTATAACTGAAAAAAATATTTCGAAAACGTGCGACCAAAAAAAGTGATTTAAAAGCAAATAAGCGTCAAGTAATTGGCCAACATTTCTGCTCATTTAACAGTAAGCAAAAAGTATATTCATATTCGCATTTAAAAAATAAAATTCAAATTCTTTTACTCCTTTTTCCAATGACGCAAACTGCTGCTGAAGAATAAGCAGGCAAAAAAAAGCGCTATTAACTTCAGAAAAAAAATGCTTAGCAATTTTGCTTGCATCTTAAATGTCTTTAAAAGTGATAAACTTTTATATCTCGGAACGGTGGAAGAGGTGCGAAATGCCCTTATGTTTTAGCAGAATTGTGAATACATTTGTTGTCTAGTCTCCATGCTAAACACAGGTATCTTTTCGCTGAGATCCGAAATGAACCAAGTACTTCGAACCCAAATCAACCAATTTTGTGCGTATTCTTTTTTGACATTTCCCCTTGGACATTTGACTGCTGAGACCACAAAAAATGTTCAACAGACTGGATGAGATAAACTACTAAATAGCGTGTTTACAATTTAGAATGTCACAGTTATGCATTGCCTCCTTAACCGAATTATATATCTTAATCTTTTACTGATTGATTTTATATAAATTTAGGCTGTGCAGCTTTTGAAAGCAATCATTATTGTCCAGGAAACCTGATTTCTAGTGAAGAAAGGATAAACGTATTAGAATTTCTTAAAACAAAATTCACTTTTAAGACTTTATTGAAAATTAAGATTTTTTTTATCATTTATTTCACCCAAAATTGTCGGGAACCAAAAAACAGCATAAAACTATAAAAAAACTATAAAAAAACTATAGTGTCCCAGACCAGGTTTGGCGTAAATTTAGATATTAGGCTGTCGTACTTTTTTACACAAGAGCGCGAATTAAAGTGCGGACATAAGGTAAACAAAATATTTTAAAATCAAAGCAAACGGAAGCATGTTTTTTAAGAAAAAATAAATGCAATTGTTTTACTAAATTAATGATCATAATCAGCGAATGTTATTACGCTTATTTCATAACAATCATTGTGTGCAAAAAAGTATGACTTAACAACAAAAACCTCCGTCACTGCTTTGCTTTACCAATTGCTATACCTGATTTATGTGGAGAGAGCTTTTCAGTGGTTGTCCTGATCAAGGATAAGCAGCATAAGACGACGTGAAACCAGACAGACATGTTATGATATCGAACATTGAACTGGGCTCCGTAAAATGTGTTGAAAAACAAACTTGTTCGCATTATGTGTTTTTATTGTCGTAGTTTGCCTGTCAACTATTTTTGTGCATTAATATATTCGCAGAAATGCAAACACTCGTCTGAAATAGTGAACTCGCGTCCTTTGGATCAAAAGTCGAAGGCTTAAAGGTCGAACTTTGCTGCGGTTGAAAATCTTTCAAAAAAATTTGCGAATCACTATCCAGAATTATGTCCACTTACTGAATGCAGCTTTATAGCACGAGTTTCTGAACAATAATTTCAAGTTAACTTAGTTTATTCTATCTTCGTTAATAAATGACTTCCTTAAAAGAGGTACGCCAGAAATATTTTTTGCCTGGAACCGTCCTTGAAAGCTCATGGTAATTAGTTTGATTTTCAAAACAAACCTTTGCTCAAAGCTGCAGATGGCAATGCATCAAAATGAAACTAAATAAAGTCAACCAGAAGAAAAAAATTGTTTTGATTGTTTGGTTGCTTTTAGCAAAATTTTTCAGTGAAGTGAAAATTGGCGATGCTTTTTCAAACGGTATTAGGAAGGGATACTCTGTGAATATTGTGACGACGCGATTTCTTGCGGCCCACAGAATATCGAAGATTCTCAAACTTCTCAGAAAAATTGTTGTCACACTCGCTTTTTTTTCACTTTTTACTGATCCAAGCAGACGGTATCAGATCACTTGTTTTTCAGAGTTTTGACATTTTTGTAAAGTGTTTTGCAGACCTCAAGGCGACTTTTAAAAAATTTTTGTCCGAACAGCGATACATTCAAAGCGAAAATTTGAACTCGCTAAAAAAGTTAAACTGCTTCCACTTTTTAATGAGTGAACAAATTTCTTTGAAAAGTCAATCACTTTTCGAGGTTGCAACATAACCTTAGCGCCATGTTGCCAAATTCTTAGCTTTTATTTTTGTTAAAAAATTCATACACCTTACAGAAATGCAAAAAACAACAACAAATCGTAGGCTGAAACGCAATTTAAAACCATTACGTGATGAAAGTGGCAAATTACTCAAAAAAAAGTTTAATTAATCGAAGAAAAGCAAGCAATTGCAGTTTTGCAAGTTGAGGCGGGAATCGAAAAACAAAAGACTAAGCACTCGCTGCATGATTGAAACGTGCTGCACAAACCATTGTTTCGTTCGCACCAAAAACTTAATCCAAGCATGAAATCGGTTTCAATGAAAGGGCGATTAAATAAAAGAAAACTATTTTTTTCCGATTAAAGTTGGGCTTTTAATTATTTTCATTACATTTCAATGATAACACACTGCTTTCCAAATCGAAAATATCAAACCAAAAAAGCTCTACCTAAAAATGCGATATTTGAATTCAATCAGATTACACGTACTTAGTTCATTTTGTACATAAGACTTATTAATTGAAATGAAGAATTATTGTTAAATTTTGAACAGAAGAGAAAATCTTTTCTGATTCTACTGCGCTTTTAATCATTTTCTTTAAAACGAAATGTGTGATTCTCGCATACCTTGACATATAAAATAGAAATTTTGTTTTAAATCTTGTTTTAATTAAAGATAGTTATTAATAGCACCATTTTAAGCATGGCATAACAAGCAAATTCTGGGAAAACCTTGTGTTTATCTGATTAAAATACTTGTTTTTGCCATAAAGACTGAATATTCCATGATTGGGTAAATAATTTTACCTTAGTTAGTAAAAGATTTGAAAAACAAAATTTGCTCCAACCAACTTTTAGAAAACAGTTACTTGAAAACAAAATCACATGTTTTCAACTTTTAAAACAGGTATTTCTTGACGCAAGATCGAACACAAGATGCAAGATACAAAACCTTAACGCATGACGCGCAAAATAAGTGACGTAATGCGCATAATTACAGAGCTACAACTTTTTACGAGGTGTTACAAGTGAGACAATTTTTGGTCAACTTCCAATTAATTAAATGGTTTTATCTAATTTGTTTTTTTTAGGTTTATTTTAATGTTTTTTATAATATTGGGATCTTTTGCTAAAAGCCCTCGCCACCGCGCAATTACTTAAAACGTGGCGGGGGTGTTTTTCTCAAATCTCACATTTTAGCATTAGTGGCGGAGGCTTTCTACAAAAGATCCTAATATTGTAGTAGATTTGTCTTGTATTTTACAACATACAAAGTGACTTGGTCGTGTAAAATTTTGGTTTCTAGTCTTGAATTGATTTTTTGTTTTTTGCTATTTTTATATTATCTAACACTGGCCTCCAACAGGGGGTATATGTATCTAAAAAACGAGGTAAAAATTTGAAAGGGACCTTTATCTAAAGTAAACTGTGAGATCAGGTCAAAAACGGCATTAATTTACCCATCGAATTACGCAATATTGTTCGTTATAATCAACTAAATGCATGGCGGAAGTGAAAGACATGTGACAAATGCAAACACGTGACACGGTGCTATGAAAACAAAGCGCAAATGGTGCAATTAATGGGTATACCATAAAAGCTTGACAAAGTGTCGACTAAAAGGGTAAACAAGTAATGTGTGCAAGTGCTTGGGCGAGCAGGTAAAAAGTACACCATGATCTGTTAGAAGAAACTGAGAAAGTTGTTTGGACCAGTTGCTTTTGTTCTTTCCGCGATTTTCTGTATTGCTTCGCTTTAAATTATGCAATAACCTAATATACCCGCTCCTTATACAATAAGTAAATATTTTTTGTTGTCCACTAGATTCTCGTAACCATAAAGATGCAATTTGCTTCATTTCTTAAATTTACAACCCTTGAATCAAACCAGGAAATCTGACAAACTCTACGTCAATGCTTGGAAGGCAGATGAGTTATTTCGGACCAATTCCACAATAAAGGTATTCCAATCAAACTGATATGACACATTAAAAACAAAAACAAACCAGTGAAAAGTACTTAGAAGTTGTGTCAAGTAATGGCGGTCTATTCAAATGTACTGTTGACCACATAGTAATTCGATATCTTTCGTGAAGCGAAGTTAAACGGCCTCCAACAATACGGCGGCGGGCAAAAACGAGACTGTTTAAATTGCTTCAATCAAAAATGAGATACAGTGGTAAGGTTAATCCAATCCTTGTCTTCAAAAAAAAAAGAAAGCAAACAAAAAAGGAAAAATCACTTAATGAAGTTTGCACCTTAAACACTGAAATCACCACTAATTGCCGAACTGAATCCTGTAATTAATCGCTTTAGATTAGATAGCCACCCATTTACTGAATATTTCAAAACCAGAAAACGTGCCCTTGATTAATCTATTTTCAAAAAACTTTCAATAAAAAAAAAAAAAAAAAAAAGAGCAAAACTGGAGGTTATTAAAAATCAAAGTGTTTTTTAATCATTGGTCATTTTTTTCAGGAAATGTTCTTTAAGGCTTCATTAAGACTACGTCACTGCCGCATCACACAAAACCTTTTGCCTATTAGTGAAACACAAAAAGCGTATTTAGTTGAGCAAAGAAAATCGCCACAGTTTAATTAAACACTTTGACAAATCTTTTAATTAACACTTCGATAAATATGGAGGGACATCTCCGAAGGTATTTAGACTGTAATTTGATCCAGATCTATAAATTCGTTCACAATGCGATTGCACCAAAACCAACTTACTGCGATCAAATTAGAAAGCATAAAAAACGTTTAGTAGTTTTTCACTTAAAAAACTGACAACAGATAAAAGTATAAATAGCATTAAGGATATAGCAGCTGGTTCCTTTTGAAAAAAATTTCTTGAAAAGCAGCTTTTAAGCATAATCAACCACATAGGAAATAACTGTAATTTTAACAAAACAAGTCACTAAGTTGGATGCAGGCTATCAAAATGAAACAATGCCGCTAATGAATTTCCACGTCGAGTTGTCTTCGTTACGTCGACATGTGACAGCTGGTTGTCATGATATTGTGAATGAATAACAATGGCAGCAATGACATCATAATCTGACTTTTAAATTCGAAGTTAAAGAAAATTTTATTTTTACATTGCATTGCGACAAAAAAGCACATGTGCCATTTTTGTGTTGCAAGAGCCAGC
The DNA here is from genome assembly GCA_963680785.1 of Diplosoma virens. Classification (NCBI taxonomy): domain Eukaryota; kingdom Metazoa; phylum Chordata; class Ascidiacea; order Aplousobranchia; family Didemnidae; genus Diplosoma; species Diplosoma virens. The sequence continues at coordinate 12,498,838 of OY796884.1, read as the reverse complement.
TTTAAAAGCTTCTACAAATTCTTGAAGTCTTAAACTACTACACGCACTGATTTTTGATCATTCTTTTACGCCTCGTAAAACGTTCTTAACATTCTAAATTTGTACAGCAGCTCCCTTTCAGACGTAATTCACGTTTTTCCTTTTAGTTTGTACTATCGCTATTAGTATCGCTATTAAAAAATTTGAAAGCTTTTTTCTTGGTTCATATCATCATCGTTCTCGTATTCATATTACCCTCACTGTCCTGTTCATATTACTATCATCATCGTATTTACTATTTATTCCCTAACTGGAAGAATGAGGCAGGTTGAAACTTTTCGTTCGATTTTTCTTTCAGAATATTATGACTGATACCGGAAATGCATTTGGGAATGAATTTGATTTGTATCATTTTAAAAGTTTTCACCAGACCTTACAAAAAACTCTAGCAAAAATCTTCATTTCTGCTCACATCTTTATGAAAAACGTTAGAACGCAAAAAAATGTCGTCAACGGCGGAACACCGAACACCCTGCCTTTTTTAAGGATTGTTGAATTAAGTTTGTTTACTTTAACAGACCTGACTTTTATGTTACATTTTAACATTAGCATAGTTATTAACAATAGTATAGCAGAGATTGTGGCATCATTTAATTTATAACTTCGCGTGGTTTCAAAAACCTGAAGATTTTAATTGCCCTATAACCAAATTTTTATAAAAAAAGATTTTAAGCATCGAAAGAAGAACAAGGAACTAAAGTTTTTGTTTGAGTAGGTTATCCAAGCAAACGAGGTAATTCGTGTTGCTATGAACCTGGGATAAACAACTTTTCTCAACGCGAGGATAACTTGAGAAAATGTAACACTTACTGAAAATGTAACGTAAAAAAGGTAACTTAAGAAAATGTAATGGAGTTAATTGAATAAAAGGTCTTCATGCCATAACAGAGATTTAACCTTGATAACATGGCTAAAAAAATTATTTTCACTTTATATCAGAAGTGCAACATTTCACCGCGATGATTACAAAAGAACGGCGGGATAGCTCAGTTTGTTTACATTTTGACGCGGGTTCGATCCCCGGATCCGTGCTTGACTTCCGTTGTGCCCCTTGCGAAAGTCACTTCACGACATATTCCCCAATGGGGTCGCGCTGCTTGCCTAAAATAGTCCCCCCCTTAAAACACAAAAACAACCAGCCCACGACGACCTTGCGAAAAAGAAAACTAAAAATCTCTTTCTTCTTGCTGTTCGGGTTCCATATTATCACATAACTTAAATTTCAGGGATATAGCTAAAAGAATAAGGCTGCGTAAAGTGTGTTGAGGCACTAGTGCGCCCCTGGCCCGCATGATGCCCACCTCAGCAATAAACGAAAAAAATCAAACAATTATTACTACATTACACCTTGTTTTTCTAACAATGATTATCAAACTTTTGAGAGAGCTTGTTTAGCATGAGGTAATTTATTCTAGTTTTAGTGAATTAATCAGGGCTATATTTTTATACTTCGACTAATTTTTAAATAAAAACATTTAAACTAAAAAAATTCAACCGGACAACAATATTTCGGTGTTTCCGAAATAAGATGGAGGTAATTGCTTGAGTAAGTATAAGAACTCCGAACTTTTTCTGCGAGTCAGACGAAAAGGTAGAGATGAAAAGAAATAATACTATCGTATTAAAGTAAAATCAATAGAATAAAACAGCTTGGTTAATCCTGTTTAAAGTCTAGAAGAGGTTTTATTGGTTGTCGAAAAAAAAATTAAGAAAAGAACATTCTTATCTTTTATTTACAAGGAAACGTGGTCGCTCCTTTTATCTCTTGCACTTTTTTGTTTAATGAGTTATGAGAAAATACACCTTTTCGCTACATAAACAGTCATTGTGACGATACGAAACCAAAAATAGGAAATGGAAGCAACATTTTGCTTTTGCACTCCATTGCCAACATTAAATTATAAACGACTACGAACAATGTTCAAATCTAAATGAAACAAGCTTGTTTTTAATCGATTAGATTTCAAACTACTTACCATTTCTCCAAGCAGGTATTGCAACTGAAGTTGTAAATCGTCTTTATTTGATTTATTTTTGCCAGCAGATTTTTTTACAGCTGATTTACTATTTACCGGTGCGTGGTCAGCGGAGAAATCGGTTCTTCTTGCTTTTAAATGCTTATCATCGGCGTTCTTTTCTCCGTTCTTCAACAAGCAATTTGGAATTTTCATTTGTAATTTTGAATGAAGATTGCTGTGAGTTTCAAGCGAAGTGTCACTGACATCATCGGAAGCCTCAGACTTTCTGCGGGAGCTTAAGCTTTCTTCTTCGGCAGAATGACTAGGCGAATCGCCGATGGCACTGTCGTCATCTCTCCGGTTATAGTAATCCATATCTTTCCACATTGTAACTAAACGCTTTGGTTACAACATAAGTGCTTATGTTACCGTGCAATTTGCATTAAAAAATATCTAAAAAGTGTCTCGAAGCAATTAATTTAAGCAATGACAAAGTCCAAACGCATTTATAAGCTAACACTCAAAAAAGTAAATTCCTTGCAATAAAGTTATAATCAAATGAAAATTCTTAAAGCTAATTTGTAAAATCAAATCCTTAGCGTTTTTCAATAAAATCCGCTAACAACTGACCAACATAGATTTACCGGCATCGACTACTTTTGAAGCGCTGATAGCTGAAATGAAGCTTACAATCACAGGCGCCGCGATTACGTAGTTGAAAGCGTGGACATGCGAAAAGCAAACAACCAATGAGAATTAAGCGGAAACAGCGTCTGATACTTGAAGCGTGAAGACAATTTTTCAAAAGTTTTAAAACTGAAAACGCTTGCCTTAGTCATTGAAACAAATGCAGCATCGATTATGACATGTTTCTCGACTTTGCACGGCAAAGCAAGTATCTTAACATAATTCCGAACAATTTCAGGCAATGTCACTTTGTGCCTAACACAAGGCCGGCGTAAGGCAAAAGTGAAAAAGGACAGAAAAATTTTTGTTATTGGAACCCCAACAATCACATACGGACAAACACGTTGTAGCTTGGACCAAAAATTTCTCAAGCGCGGAATTAACAAAGCAAATGTGCCTGTTTAAAATTGTGGTATCTTAACCGTAATAATATTGTTGGTAGCAGTACAATCAAGTTACCTTCTTTGTTGAAAATATTAGTATTAATATATTTCTATTCTTGTAGTATGAACACGACCAATGTTTTTTAAGGTTTGGCTTGAGGAACCTCTAAGCAATTTTGAAAGACCGCTAATTTTTTTCCTATTGTTCCTGGGCGTACTTAGCTTTGTTTACACTATTGTAAAAGCAGATTTTGAGAGACCTTTTCGGTTACTCAAAAAGCCTTAAAAAAACATTGAACACGACATAGAGCAAAAACTTTTCACTAAGAAGTATGAGCTGTGTCGTCACTTATCAGTTTTTAATTATAAGGCAGTAACACAAGTCACTGTACAAGATTATGAACTAAAGTGAGTAAAGCCAAAAAAAAGGTCAGCCCAATAAAATTGGAGAGCTTGGTGTTTCTCTCACCGCCAATCGTGCCAAAATCATTTGGAATGACCACTGGTTGTTAATTTTTAATAATTTTTACAAAATAATTGCCTGTAAAAAATGTTTTTGACTTTCTGATATCATATCATGATTTTTTTTGGTTTTCACTTGCTTTAATGCAGCACCGGAAAAAAAAAAGGTATTAACTCATCTATCACAGCTGTGCCTACTATATGTAGAAAGCCTTTTGTTGCATTCTTAAACTTTGCTGCCTCAACATGAAAGCATATGCTGCCGCCTTTGATTGTAGCAACACATCACAGTTGAGGCATGCAACCTCCGTACTAATTGCTACGGCCCTTGCAATCGTCATTTTTTTATGAGTTTTTTGTTTTTTAACTATCTAGAGAAATTTGTAAAACAATAAAACAAAGTTTCAACAAAATTGTGCAACTTTGACACATTCTTCTCAATCCAAGCAACTTGAGAACATTAAATCTATCGATTAAAAATCTTCATACGACATTAATAAATATGCCAACCTAATTTAAATTTGTTTAGAAGAATACAAAAGATTTTTTGAATTTTAATCGATTAAAAACCAATTTTTCATTTTCATTTTCTTTATCTATAATGCTGCTTAAGGTAATGAATATAGTTAAATGGAACTGCTAAAATTTGAGTCGAGTTCTGTGCTAAAAGTAAGTATAATAAAGTTGAAAAGCCCGTGTTTTAGTTTCATCTCCAAATAATCGAGATTGAATTAACATTCGCGAAATAACGATAAAAATTGTGAAATAGTTTGGGTCAAATTATGTTCGTGAAGAATTATTGCTAATAAAAATGGTTAAAACTAGTCAGAAAACCAGGCTAACAGATTGGCTACTAATTTTCCTTTGCTTGTCAAAGTTGGGAATGCAAATACCTATTAATCTAGCACTGACAACCAAGTAAGCAAAAAACTGTCAAACACGGGGACAAAACATTTGTACATAATCTGTGTTATACCCCAAATCATAAATTTTTTATGATTATTCGTGACCAATTTGATTTTAATTTAAACTTATTAATTTTACGAATATTTTTAATTGATTATTTTGATTTTAAAAACTTTATAATTGCAAAGAAACTTAACTTATTAGCAATCTAGTTCAGAGGCTGAAGTAAACATTAGAGATTTTATAACAACATATGTCAAAAAATATTTGAGCGTCTTTGAATTTGCGCTCGCATAAAAGCTAACGAGTTTGAAATGTCTGTTTCAGATAGATAACTGATTCAATCAAGACGCTTTTTTAAAGTGGCACTAAATATTCCTTATGCAGTCGAAATAAGCTATCGGACTGACAACAGCTGTATCGTATAAAAATATCAAAATCGGACACAAGAAGATTGAACGAAACTTTGCAAAACTACACTTTTGTGCAGTGTTTTTTTTAAGGCGTTTTGAGGAACCGAAACGGTCTCTCAAAATTGTCCAGCGGTCTCTCAAAATCTGCTTCTACAATAGTGTAAACAAAGATAAGTACGCTCAGAAACAATAGGAAAAAATTAGCGGTCGTTCAAAATTGCTTAGAGGTTCCTCAAGCCAAACCTTAAAAAAAACACTGCTTTTGTGCAATTTCTTCGACAACTGTTCTGATTGTGTAATCGATTTTATAACTGGTAGGCTCAGTCTGTCCACGAAAATTAGCCGTCGGAAATTTAGCAAGCGAGAAATTGACGCGAGAAAAATCGGCGCTTGACTTTTGAAAACAATTTACGGGCAATTTATAATCAATTCCCAGGGGCATGGGCCAAAATAACAATCTTCCAAACCTGCAAATACAAAAAAATATTAGATTCGCTTGAGTAATAACGAAATTTTCAGCCTAGAGCCGAATTCTCGCGCCGAGAGTCCTGAGTGCTGAATTCTCGTTTGCCGAGTCAAGGCTTGTTTCCATTACGAGCGTTGGCGGGAGTATTCATTGTTTGTTTTATTAATTTTTTTGCCCCAAGTCGCTTAAACGCTTAAAGAAGCAAGAAAATCAATAAAACAAACAAAGAATACTCCCGCCAATGCTTGCAGTCGAAACGAGCCTTGAGACCTTTAGCTATTTTTAAAGTTAAGCCAAAAGTGTGCACCTCTGCAAAAAAAGTTTGAAAAGCGCTGCTTCAACAGACAAGATGTTCTTGATTGATTGATTTATTTTTGTTTTTGGAAAATACAAACATTTTTATTTCATGGAAAAGAAAACCTCGCCGAGACAATTGGTCTCATTGCCATTTGATAAAATGTGTCCAAGTAAGATTGGCTTTTAAATAAATGGCAAATGGAATTGGGGACCGAACTTTGAAAGTTACAACGAAAAAGTTTTTTAAATCATATGATGTTAACGCCACAAAATATATCAACTTTTAATACGGACCAAAAAAATTTTTTGATGCTATCATCAAACGATTTTGATGTAAAATTGACTATTTATAGAAAAGACGTAAATTTGCACATGGTTTGTGGCAAGCATTGGTTTGGAATTAAGTGCTTTTATCTTTTAAAGAATTTTAAAGCTTTTGAATAAGCGAATAACAATGATGATGATGTCATAATGCTTTTGTGTATGACTTGCGAAAGAGAAACAGATAAATTTTTTTTGTTTCAATAAAACAAACTTTTGTTCAAAGTTGATTTTTTTGAAAACCGTAACTTTTCATTTTTGATAAAGATCTTTTTCATTCGTCGCAGCGTAACATGAATTCGTGCTGTTTACATCGCCGAAGTGCACGGCCTGTGTCCCAGCGGTAGTGACCGTTTGGCAACACTGTACAAGAATTAGCACGTGCGGCAGTAATCGAACCCCTGTCCGCCGAGTTGTAGACAGAAGTGTCGATCACGGTATCCATCGAAGTTAAATAAATCAATCAAGAGTTTTATGTTTTGGTCCATTGAACAGCAGACAGTCATAGAGAAGCTAATACGTGAAAAAAAGGAATCAACGACAAATGTTATAAAAAGTTCTAGTTGATTTTCATTTTGTTTTTGCTACAGCCTGCGTCATCAAAAGCTTCTGATTGAATACGATGACTATTAGTGTCAATTTTTACAAAGAATTTGAAATTAAACGATTAATAAATGAAGCCTGGGATTTTTGTTAACTATCAGGAAAGCAAAGTACTTAGCGAATTTCCCACAAAACTGTGCCAAATTAAGCTAAATTAAAATAAAATCTCTGCAAAAAAATTCTAAAAACTTTAAATTTTACAAGAACGAAGTAGAATATTTTGGACCATACCGAAACATCTTTTTGATATATCTCATATTGTTAGAAAACGTATGTGTTTGGAACGAAAGGATAAAAAAATGTCGTTTTTTCCAGAAAATTTCAGCTTTTATACAGGCCTTCTACGTAGTTACCCCTTGATTTATGTTAACTTCGAAAACACCAAAATATGGACTAACATTGCTCGCTAACGTACAACTGATAAAAAAACAACGATGTTTTATTGTCCTAGTAGTACTTTATTTCCAAAAATTGCAATTAGTTAAACTAATCAGCCATGTCTTTGCTATGTGAAACTAGTGGTTTCCGATGTTTTTAATTTTTTTTAAACTTAAAACTTTTTATTTTAGTTCTTATTTACAAATAAAAATAGCTAAAAATTGCTTTGGAGTGATGTAAACTGTTTATCATTTGTATAAAACTTATGAACAGCAGTCAGGCACAAGCTTAGGCAATAAAGTCTAGGTGCTGTTCAAAATGCTTGCCAACTGAGCTGTTTTAGAAAAAAAAAAAAAAGATTACTTGTAATTCCGAACTTAACAAAGACGTTAAATCAAATTTACATATTATTTAAAAAAAAACTAAAATAAAATGTTTTTTATTAAAAAAGAAATATCTGAAAAATTTTATTAATTAGTACGAATTCCTCAAATTGCTTTGGAAAAAACCTCTTGTCTGTTTCGTGCCAGGAAAAGGGTTAACCGAACAATTTAAAAAATAGATTAGGGAAAGGAAACGCCTTTTAAAACTGCAGTAAGCATGCTTAATTATTTGATGTTTGAATCGTTACAGAAAGTTGACTGAGAGTCTGCCAATCAAGCAAAGGTAATGTTGACATATGTTTTGTAAGGTGAAATCACGTCTGATCATCCTTGACATTTTCCATGTTAAATGTTGATTTGAGATATCGGCTCAAACGACAGCGCTTAACGAGCAATGACTGAATACATTGGCGAGCATTCTCAAAATTATAACCTTTTTAACCGATCAGCAAACTTTAAAATTAAAGTCATTTTCCAAATTTTTATTTGGCTTAAACACGGAAGACTTTTGTTAATTAATGTCCATTTACATAAAAAAAAACACAAAGTTGTAAATTAGTTAGTATTGGTAAAAATAACTTTAAGATCGGCAGCGTAGTCGAATGGTTAAAGCGCCGGGATCGTGATCGACACGGTCTCAGTTTAAAACCTACTCGCGCCATTCTGTTGTGTCTTTGGGAGCAACACTTTACGGCACTTTCCCCTGCTTGGTGGTTTTGGCAAGCAGTTCTAAATTAAAGCCATATCTTTATTAAAAATTTTAAGCGGACAGCAATATCTTGGCATCTCCGGAAGCAGGTCGGGGTAATTGCTTGCCCTACGTATAGCGCCTCCGGCGCTTTCCTGCGAGTCAGGAGGATAAATATAGAGATAAAAAATAAAATAAACAGATATACAAATTCTGAGCCCCAGAGAATCTTGATATATTTTTGAAATTCAAACGACTTGTTCATTCACGATCTTACATTGTTTCTTTTGTTTTCCAACATAGTTTTTTGTAAATTTTTAAGAGAATGTGTTTTTTTTTAAAGATTATTTGCTTGATTTTTGGAAATGATTTGACATAAATGTTAGTAAATAAATTATCACATTTACAGAGTAATCATCAAAAAATAGTTGGAAAAATCTCAGAACCGCTTTAAAAGATTCGAAAAACTAATCAAGCATATGCAATGTTGTAAAAACTATAAATGTTTTTTCGTCAGCTTGAAGTTTCCTTCTTGGTCCAGATCAACAGACAACGACAAAAAAGCGAAAAAGAGTGACAATATCCTTACAGTTTTTTAACTTTTCTCTTGATTATCCTCGGTTAAAAATATTGTCTTCCACCCAATTGCGTTGATTTGATATTCCAGACCACAGCAATAAATATAAATGCTTGAACTTATTGAACCGCTATTGCTTAACATTGCCTATGAGTTACAGTTTATTACTTCATTAACTAGGCCTATTGACTGTAAATTGCAAATTAAGTTTTCTTGCGTACAATAATATATATATGAGTATCTGTAATTTAAGTCATAATGTTATAACTTAAGGGGCTATAGAAATGCAGATCGATAGTGTGAGGAACCGATGGCTAATGCGATCGACATGGTTTCTCAATCTATTACTACCATAGCCGTACCTGACGGGAGAACATAGGGGCAATTACTATTTCAAAGCCTTTAAAATTTAGGCAAAATTATAATTTTTCGGTTAATAACAAAGAAATATTAGGGCAAAATCAGAATTTTTCGGAAAGCGATATGAAAAATTTGGGTAAAATCAGGAATTTTAGAGCAGCAAGAATGATTAATTGCAGGAAATAGTTACCAAATTTAGGTCAAGATATATTTTTTTGAGAACACCATGATTTCGGGACAAAAATTGAGAAATCTGAAACTGATATCAACCTTACTCGATGGCATGTTCTTCGATGCTCCTGACCATTGCGCTAATTTTGTTGCTTGCTGTTTGTATTTATTTGTATTGTTTTTTGCGTATCGGTGAATAAACTATCTCTCTATCTATCCATCTATCTATCTCTTTTTTTTTGTCTTCATCCTAGAATCTCACACCATTCTGTTGTCCTTCCGTAAAATACTAGAAAACATAATTTGGGCAATTGTCACAAAATTTGGGCAAAACTTCTTTGCTCCCCTCAAATTTTTTTTGGCTGGTACGCTTATGACTACTACTCTCGCCATTTTTTTCTGTCCTTGGTAAAAGTACTTTTCAACTATTTCCACTATTTGATGTCTTAGCAAGAAGTTCTAAAGTACAGTCATTTTTCCATATAAAAAACCAAAAAAGTTAGAGACTTCTTATTTGTTATAAACACAACCCTCCGACCCAACAGTAAATTTTTTTTTTTTTATCTCTATATTTATCCTCCTGACTCGCAGGGAAGCGACGGAGGCGCTATACATAGGGTAGGCAATTACCCCGACCTGCTTCCGGAGATGCCAAGATATTGCTGTATATCTTGGCATCTCTATTGCTGTATGTATTGCAAATATTTAATCTCTATATTTGTTTTCCTGACTCGCAGGAAAGCGACGGAGGCGCTATACATAGGGTAGGCAATTACTCCGACCTGCTTCCAGAGATACCAAGATATTGCTGTCCGCTTGTAATTTAATAGAAATATGACTGTAATTTAGGACTGCTTGCCAGTACCACCAAGCAGGGGAATGTGCCATAAAGTGTCTTTCCCAAGGACATAACAGAATGGCGTGAGTGGATTTTGAACCGAGACCGTGTTGGTCATCAGTCCGGCGCTTTAACCACTCGACCACGCTGCCGACAAATATAACTGTAACTTAGTTACTTTTGCAAAAACTATACCTATAAAGTTACTATTTTACCCCCGTTAAAAGTTAGCAGTTGCAGTTACTTTTTAAACTGAAAAATACTTTTGTCAACACAACCAATCATCCAGTGATGGTTTTACAAAAAAAGAGGGCCCGGCGCAAGAAAAGTAGGAAAGACACTTTTTTGCGTTCTGAAGCAAAGCAATCTCTAAAAAAAGGTCATTGTTTGAGAGTGAGTCACTTTTTAGTGTATCTTTATGAAGGTCTTCATTTTAGGGCCACCGCCCGGGTGCTACTACGAAAAAATAGAGCAATACCTTGCGTAGCGGTTCGTTTGAACCCTATTAAAGCCATCACTGCAATCACCATACGTCGCTAATGTTTTTGTGGAGCGTGAAAGCTTTGAAATTTTGTATTTTTTAACAATTTTGAGTGGCCAATAACTGGCCATGGCTGAAGCACGTAGTACAACGGTTAGTTACTGGGTTTGTAATCGAAAAATTCTAATTTTGCTACTCACTTGGAGGTTCATGTTGCTGAGGTATTTAATGTTTGTGTTGCACAAAACTAACTCCGCTTATAGTGCATTAAAAGCGCCTTCGATCTGATGCACTTGGAAAAAGACGCTTCTACAGATGTTGTGAATTTATTTTTGAAATGTCGTAGTTTTTTTGTCTACTCTCTTAAAACTTTTTTGTGCTTTTTCCTGCGTTTTGTGAGCTATTAAATTAGCAGTATAAGTTGCTTAAGACTCCAACAATATTAACGAGTACCGCTTCAAAAATTTCCAAAGTAGCTACGCTATCATTAAGTAAAACTCTAACTAGTGACTTTTCAAAATGGTAACTGTAATTGTTGGAAACAGCAATTACTTTTTTTAATTTAAATTGTATGTAGCGCCGCTAGTGTGTCTTTACCGCGTGGTGATGACGCCTACAGTAACTTATGATTAGTTGTTTTCACAAACTAACTTTCCTACCTTTGCATACGACCCTCTACAATCCCACTTAAATTTTCGCAACGTCTCCATCCTACACTAGTTGAAAAAGCGATGTTAAATTAGTTATTTTCCACTGTCATTCCCCTTTTCACCCTTCTTCGCTTGGCTGGTGTGTTCTTACTCTTTTACGCTGCAATTGACACAGCAACCTTCTTGTTTCACGTCTTTCCAGGACTTACCGAGCTGAGACTTTTTCGAACAGTAATGGTTTTCGACTACTTACCTTTCATTTCTTGCTTGACTGCTTAACCCAGACTTTTTCGACTAAACCCTGCCGTTTTACGTTATTTCCTTGTTATTATGGGCCTAGCGCAGTGTTTCTCAAGCCTTTTTTTCTGCGACCCAAAATCGCTAAAAATAACGATTTGCAAAGATGACTGCGACCCAAATAAATTTGACTGAGCGTAGTGAAAACGTAGTGATCTCTAAAAAAAAAAAAAAAGTCTTCACCTTGTCATCTAAAGAATCTAGTGTTCTCTAAAAAAAAAAAAAGGTCTTCATCTTGAATCTGTTTCTGATTTCTTGATTGTCATCTCAAGCATCTAGTGTTCTCTAAAAAAAAAAAAAGTCTTCATCTTGAATCTGATTCCGATTTCTTCATTTTTCTCTTAAATTCGTAATGTCATCTCAAGAAAGTTCTTCACTTCTCAAATCTTGTGCGCGCAGATCTTTTTCTTTTACGTGCGGTAATTTACAAGGCTTCGCGACCCATCCGCATAGCCTTGGCGACCCACTTTTGGGTCGCGACCCATGGTTTGAGAAACACTGGCCTAGCGGCTTGGAAAATAAACGGTTGCCTGATTTATCTTTGCAACATCTCTGGATTCAGAGTGGAAAAACTCATTAACGGGATCACTAATAATTTTCTGAATATTTGCGCGCAACAAGGTGGCAAGTTTTATTATCATTATTAATTACTTTGGCGAAAAACTAGGACGTTTTCTTAATAGGTGCAGTTACAAAACATTAGCAGTGCACCGCGAATATATACACGAGTAGAAAAAAGTAACTGGCAGAAGGAATCTTGACAGTAGCTGTTTAGTTGGAATGGTTCTTGTTCATAACATGCCCGTTCCGTCGCGCAAATACAAGAATGTACATCGGCTTCGATTTCCTGTGGTTCTACTTGCTGATGTGACCTTTCGAAAACGAAACTCTCAGATGACTAGTGTCGGTCAGCTTGAAATCGTGCAAATTCTGCAAAACAAAACAATCATGTGGCAACTCTGCGATTGATCACGTGATCAAGTAGTTTCGAATTTGGGCTGCTCACTTTACATAACCACTTTAAAGTTTTTTTTCCATTCACAGCTCTTGGAAAGTTTTCAAGCTATATACTTCCGTATATTGATATGTTTATATCGCTGCATATCCTAAACACAGTATTGCTCTCTGCACATAATAAACACTGCATTGTTCCATCTGCCGTTATCTTGCTTCAGCAACAACTAATTTTACAATGAGTAAGCACATGACAAATGCGAATCGCCGCAGATTGAGCGCCGTCGCGCTAGATTAATAAAAGCGAACTATTTACTGGTGGGCTGGTTACACTGTGACCGAGCCAGTGAAATTCAATAAATCATCAATGGTTCCAAGATTTTCGGCATATGCATGACACAGGTGTCCTTGTTGTTGGTCATTTTTGCGCCCTTCTGAGGCTATTATAGAGGCGCCATTCGATAATTCTCTAAAGTCAATCTAGACTCAGACTCTTGGATAACCTCCTCTTAGATGTTTCCCAGGGCTTCCCAGACACTTAACGATACTTTACCCTGCTTGTTGGTTTCAAGCAGTTCCAACTTTCAGTCATATTTCTAAAACTATAAACCAAAATAAAAAATTATAACTGGACAGCAATATCTTGGCATCTCCGAAAGCAGGTTGGGGTAATTGTTTGCTCTATGTATTAGCGCCTGCGAGTCAGGAAAATAAATTTTAAAAAATTGCTGCAGTTAATGGTGATCAACGGTCATATGTGTGTGTTAAGCATAGTGGCATTGTGCTGTAAAAGTATCACGGTTTATTGTAAGTGGGAAACTTCGCAAGAGTGTTGATTTCTTGGCCCTGAGCTGTGTAGTTTTATACACATATGACGTGGTAATGTTCGTTCTGATGAATGAATGTCATAGGTTGAGGTGTTATGGACTTTGTTTTTGTTTGTTTTTTTTCTAAAACTGAGACATTATGAAGTGATGGCAGTGTTGCTGTGTTTTGGAGGTTTTCTTTACAGTCTTCAGGTGTTACATCTGGATCTGAGATGTTGATGTTAGTGCGCTCATTGCTATGCAAGATTGTGACTTTCATGTTTCTGGGTGGATTGAAATGTGCATTAAGATCATGTAAAGGGTTCGTTTCTGTTTGAGTCAGTTGTTCGAGTAGCATAGAGTTTGCGATAGGTGCCCTTGGGAGGACACTGGTTTCCTTGTGTCGGTGTTGGGTGTACGTGTTTTGTCTGAAGCAAGTAGCAATGCACAAAGCTGTGTTTTGAATGGTTTGCAGTTACTTCATGTTGCTGCTTGATACATATACATATTGCACCCTATTTGCATATTCCAAAATGAGGCGGGTGATAATGTCGAGACGACTGGTACTTTTGTTTACCGCATTTGATGAAAATGAGTGCTTAGAGAATGTTGAGCGTTCGTTTTGCAAAAGTAATGGTGACATTTATGTGTCGTGAGAATACTACAACAATTTTAGATGTAGAGCGGTGACCAGCAACGTTCTTGTGCCCGCGACTAACAATCAAACATTTCCAAACTTTGCGCTGCACGTGGACCAGGGTGAAGACTTTTTGTCTTTAGTAAGTTTCGAAGGCTTTTCCCGAAGCTTTATTTAGCGGACAGATAAAGATTTTATTTTAAAATTCATTGTTCTTCTGGTAAAATCAGGCAAGTAAAACTTCAACAAATACAAAAGGCGTAATATTTATTAAAGCAGAACTCAACGACGTTTCGTCCGTTGCATCGGGCGGACTTCTTCAGGTAAAAGCAAAACACAACGCGCACCGTATTTAAAAACCAAGAAGTTAAAAACACAAACCAACAAACACAAGGTGAGAAGCAAACATACATAACGATTTCAAAATTACTTAGTGCAAAAGAAACAAATTTAACAGGTTGAAAACCCACATCAGTTGAGATTTTTTATATTGCTATATATTTTTGGAAAAACATTACGATCTTTATCATTTATTGAATTTTTTGTATTATTAATATATAATGATTCTAAAAATTTGCGTTTTTCATAGTCAATGTTATAATCCAATATTTCAGAATTACCAAAATCAATCCTATGTTCACAATTAAAACAATGCTTAACCAATGCAGTTTTTTTATTCAAATCATCTTCTTTCAGTTTAGCCAAATTAATCGGTTTCAAATCACGTTTATGTTCCGATAAGCGAGTATTAAAACATCTGCCCGTTTCACCAACATATACATTTGAACAATCTTTACAAGGAATTTTATAAATTGCACCACGCTTATATATATCATCAACAGAGTCTTTTATTTTTGGTAAAATATTTCCAATTGTTTTATAAGGGTAAGTATACACATTAATATTAAATTTTCTCAAAATTCTAGACAATTCATCACTCAAACCTTTAATATATGGTAAACCGACATAGTTAGATATTTTTTCACTCATGCAAACAATTTAAAAGTTAATAAAATTGTTTGCATGAGTGAAAAAATATCTAACTATGTCGGTTTACCATATATTAAAGGTTTGAGTGATGAATTGTCTAGAATTTTGAGAAAATTTAATATTAATGTGTATACTTACCCTTATAAAACAATTGGAAATATTTTACCAAAAATAAAAGACTCTGTTGATGATATATATAAGCGTGGTGCAATTTATAAAATTCCTTGTAAAGATTGTTCAAATGTATATGTTGGTGAAACGGGCAGATGTTTTAATACTCGCTTATCGGAACATAAACGTGATTTGAAACCGATTAATTTGGCTAAACTGAAAGAAGATGATTTGAATAAAAAAACTGCATTGCTTAAGCATTGTTTTAATTGTGAACATAGGATTGATTTTGGTAATTCTGAAATATTGGATTATAACATTGACTATGAAAAACGCAAATTTTTAGAATCATTATATATTAATAATACAAAAAATTCAATAAATGATAAAGATCGTAATGTTTTCCAAAAATATATAGCAATATAAAAAATCTCAACTGATGTGGGTTTTCAACCTGTTAAATTTGTTTCTTTTGCACTAAGTAATTTTGAAATCGTTATGTATGTTTGCTTCTCACCTTGTGTTTGTTGGTTTGTGTTTTTAACTTCTTGGTTTTTAAATACGGTGCGCGTTGTGTTTTGCTTTTACCTGAAGAAGTCCGCCCGATGCAACGGACGAAACGTCGTTGAGTTCTGCTTTAATAAATATTACGCCTTTTGTATTTGTTGAAGTTTTACTTGCCTGATTTTACCAGAAGAACAATGAATTTTAAAATAAGTAATATCCCTGGTAACAGTGTTTATATTAAGATAAAGATTTTAATGTAACCTTCCACAACTAAAGCGAAAACCTTTCTCTTTTTAGAAGGGGGCGTTAGTAGTCATTCAGGTTCGTATTGGTCCATTGATCTCCTTTTGTGAGGATATGGTTGAATGAGTTGTTGGGCCTTACAGTGTTTGGTGTGAGATGATGTGATTGTTATGACATCAACATATGTTGTGATTTGCACGTCTTTTGTGAGAGTGGAATGTCAGAGGTGTGAATGTTGAATATTGTTGGAGACAAAGCTCCACCTTGTGGTGCTCCAGTGGTGTTAATTAGCTGGAGCTTTGAGAGTGTATTGAGTGCATGCTTGTCGTCCTTTTATGCAGTTTGCAATAAATTTGATGATGATATTAGGAATGTTTGTTAGCGTGAGTTGGTGTATAACTTTATGTACGTTCACTGTGTCAAACGCCTTGCTCATGTCCAAAGCTACTGCTACAGTGCGTTGTGGAGGCCTTGGATTGTTGAAGCCTCTTGTGATTTGGTAACAGATATTGTGCAAAGCAGTGTGTGTTGAGTGTTTATGCTTGATTCTATGTTGACGAAAGATTACTAGAATGTTTTCATTCATTTTTATTTTATTTTTTTTTCTCGATCGCTATTAAATATTTCACGCAAAAAATCATAAATATATAAAAAGATCAAGAAAAGGAAGAAGCTTATATAAAGTCCGTGTACACTTTTAAAAAATTTTAACTCTAAAAGTATTTGTGATAGAAGGAATCTGTAATTACTTTATTTCAACTACACTTGAATTTAAAAAACTTTACTTAAAAAACTTGAACAACTAAATCTGAAACATGATGCAGTGTCTCAACAAGATGGAGCTCCTCGGCACTTTGCTTTACGTGTTGGAGTTTTTAAATCGGGAATTCTAAATCGCACTGAATTCATGTTACCCTTTGTATTACTAATGAGGGAGGATAAGTGGAAACTTAAAAAATTTAGATTTTCTTTTTCTAATACTTTTTACAGATTCTTTTCATCACAAATGCTTACAAAGTTATAATCTTTTAAATGTGCACACGGACTTTATGGACACCTTGTATAGTAACAATGTTTTGACAATGGGTGGTAAGAATGATATGGGTCGGTAGTTTGTGCCAATGTTGTGGTCTTTATTGGGATTTGGAACGGGGATGATTGTGGCACGTTTCCATAAGTGTGGTATTGTATTAGTGTTGAAGGCAGTGCTATACATATAGGTGAGGTATCTGATGGCAAGTGGTTCTAAGTGTTTTAGATGTCTGATGTTTGTGTCATCAAGTTCAATGGAATTGTTGTGCTGTTTAAAAATCGCACTTGAGAAGTGGTGAGTTGTATGTTAACAGCGGCAAGTCTCTTGATAGTGGTCTATGTGTCTGTTGTTAGATTTGTTGATTTTGTTGAAGTGACATTTGTCAATTGTTTATTAAGGTTTTGCTTAATCTATTTCAGTGATAGCTATTTTAGTTTCAAAATATTTTTTTGTTGGATAGTTTTACTATGTTGTCTATTCCAAAAAGAGTAAGGATTGTGCTTATGATTAAATTCATCAAGATGTTTATCATTTCAAAAACTTAACGGCATGTTTTCTATTAGTTATAGTTAGCCTTCAGTTGAATTTTAGAAAATTTATTTAACCCGAAAGTGCTTTTAAATAGAAAAATCCAAAAATTGATCATTGTGACTAAATGAATTGATCATTGTGACAATCTTTTAAATAGAAAAATCAAAAAATAGAAAGATCAACCCGGAAGTACTTTCAAATAGAAAGATCCAAAAATTATTTCATTTTAAAACATCAATTCAATCTATGGAATCCGCTTAAATTTCATTCTCGAATACAGGGGTG
This sequence comes from Diplosoma virens, assembly GCA_963680785.1. Classification (NCBI taxonomy): domain Eukaryota; kingdom Metazoa; phylum Chordata; class Ascidiacea; order Aplousobranchia; family Didemnidae; genus Diplosoma; species Diplosoma virens. The sequence continues at coordinate 12,481,383 of OY796884.1, read as the reverse complement.
CCCATAAGTAACCTTACACTTGATATCGCCAAAGAGTAAAATTGATAATTTATAATTAATTATTACGTCAATAATTGCACGGGTAAAGTTCAACATAATGCACAATGCAATGTTACTGCTGACTTCAATAAATCAATATTAAAAGGCTTTGTTCACTCGGTTTGCTATCACTCGGTTGCTTAATGCACAATGCAATGTTCCGTACCGTATATACCCGTGTATAAGCCGCACCTTCATTTGGATATTTAAAACCTCCCTTTCAGTAGTGACCCGTATATAAGACGCATCAGTTCTACGTAAGATAACTGAGTCAAAATGCCTTTCTATCTACCGCTGTGACTATGCTAGTGTCACAGTAACAGAGTTGGACAACTAGAAAATTTTTAGCTTTTTCCAAATTATATTAGAATTAGAATTACTGAATTCGCAAAAACGTGGAAATTGAATTAAATGCCGAATTAGAAAGAAATTTAATAAAAATCAAGTTCAGTGAATATCAAATCAGAGTTCATTCTCATAAGCATGAGAATGGCAAGTGTCTGTACACCAAGATTGGCTCGTTTTGCGCTATACCAGGGGCTTCCAAACTTTTTTTTCACGGCGCCGTAATGAAAAAAAAGGTATTCAGTTCAATTACAAGTATTCAGTCTTTGAGCAAAGTCCTCTAAAAAAAAGGTCTTCACTTCGATTTCATCTCTGATTTCCCTATTTCTTTCCCAAAATCAGGGTGTTCTCTAAAAAAAAAAAGGTCTTCACTTTGATTTCGTCTCTGATTTCCCTATCTTTCTCCGAAAATCAGGGTGTTCTCTCAAAAAAAAAGTCTTCACTTTAATTTCATCTCTGATTTTCCTATTTCTCTCCCAAAATCAGGGTGTTCTCTAAAAAAAAAAAGTCTTCACTTCGATTTCATCTCTGATTTCCCTATTTCTCTCCCAAAATCAGGGTGTTCTCTAAAAAAAAAAAGTCTTCACTTCGATTTCATCTCTGATTTCCCTATTTCTCTCCCAAAATCAGGGTGTTCTCTAAAAAAAAAAAGGTCGTTAATCGGAATGAGAAAAGCAGTAAGTACAACAAGTTTCGCATGCTTTCGCGGCGCACAGTTTGGGAACCGCTGCGCTATACAATTCGCCTGCATGGCTGAAAACTCTTTCCGACGGAGCTGATGTTGCAGTCATGCCTAAGAGTTTTCGAGCAGAGTTGGACAACTAGAAAATTTTTAGCTTTTCCAAATTAGATTAAAATTAGATTACCGGCATTTCGCTCTAATTAGTCTAATTAGACAACTAGAATTATCTAGTTGTCCAAGTCTGCACAGTAATGTACCGTAAATTCTGACTGAAGTTATAATCCCAGTTAACCATTCTTACGTCATAGTTGGTTAGTTTACTCACAAGCATAAGAAACTTTTGGAACCTACTAGACGTTTTTCTTCTTTTGTTACGTAGTTGTTTACGTGTGCTTAAGTAACCTCTGGCAAGCTAAAAGTGCGACTAATACACGGGTATATGCGGTAAACGTAAACTCGACTCTTGTCATTTAATCTCAGTTGAGTGTCGACTACCGATAGCATATCGCAATTTCATTGAGGAACGAGTTTCTATTTTGGAAGAGTTTTCAAGGAGATGCTCCATCTGCACAAACAGCATTCGCAGAAAGATTTCCTGGCAAGGTACCGCCATCAAGACAAGCTATTCATACATTGAAGAAAAACTTTCAAAAGACTGGCAGTGTTTATGATGCCAAGAAAAGCGGTCGACCTGTGTCAGTTAGGAGTCCGCAGAATAGAGAAACAGTGGCCCAATTTTACCATGAAAACCCAAGCACATCGCAAGTTCGAGCCAGCCTTCAAGTACAAATCTATCGAACATCATCACAGAGAATTATGAAAGATCTAAGGCTGAGGCTGTGGAGACCACGATTGGTTCAAGCACTCAATGAAGATGATTTTGATCGCAGATCTCAGCTCTGCGAGTGATACGTAAATGTTACAGAAAAAGATCCAAATGTGGAAGACCAAATCCTATGGTCTGATGAGGCAACATTTCATTTAAACGGGCAGGTGAATCGGCATAATTCAGTTTATTACGCCGAAGCTAATCCTTTTCTTCTGATGGAAGGCAAAAAAATTCAATCTCCTGGTGTCTGCGTCTGGGCAGCTATTCGAAATTCCGGTGTACTGGGGCCCTATTTCTTTGAAGATACAGTCAGCGGTGCTGCGTGAATTTCTACTGCCTCAGCTGCAGAATGAGGATCTTGGTCAGATTATTTTTACGCAGGATGGTGCACCACCACATTTTCCGATTATTGTTCGCACTTTCCTGGACGAAACGTTTACAACTTGGATAGGTCGCAGAGGGACAACTGATTGGCCGGCACGTTGTCCCGACCTAACATCCTGTGATTTCGCTTCATGGGGTATTGTAGAAGAAGCTGTGTTTTCCAGAAATCCTGACGCATTGCAGACACTGCGATAGTACATCAGAAAAGAAATTCAGAAAATCAATAGGAACAAGCGACTCTGCCAAAACATTTGCCATGTGACAAAGGACAGGTGCTTGAAATGTTTGGGTGAAGAAGGTAAACACTTCTAACATTTAATGTAATACAGTGATTATCTTTGATTTCGTTGTAACTGTTAATTCAAATGGATTGAAAATTGTGTAATTGTGAGATAAATAAGTAAATTCGTCATTGCAATTGTGTAATTGTGTGATAAATGAATTGATCATTGTGACAAGTGTAAGGTTACTTACGGGCAACCTTGTATATTGCCATTTTTTGATCTGTTACCAAAAAAAAAGAACAGTCTCAGGAGCGACGAAGGCGGAGTTATTAAGCTAAATAATAAATGAAAACCTACCACAAGACACTTGACTGCTTCATCGACCGACCGCAGCTTGATCAAAGCCATTTTTCTGTCTTTTCTGCAAAAAAAGAAACGAGAGAGGATTTAAACCTCGGATTAGGAGGATCAATTTATCAAGGGCAAGAAAACGATTTAAACCTCGGATTAGGAGGATCAATTTATCAAAGGCAAGAAAACGATTTAAACGTCGGATTAGGAGGATCAATTTATCAAGGGCAAGAAAACGATTTAAACGTCGGATTAGGAGGATCAATTTATCAAGAGCAAGAAAACGATTTAAACGTCGGATTAGGAGGATCAATTTATCAAGGGCAAGAACACGATTTAAACATCAAATTAGGAGTCGGAAGAAATGTCCCATAAACAAGTTAAGAATCGTACGCAAAAAACTTGAACTCTTGCACGTTGCCGTATTTGTTAAAAGTGTCGACCAGAAACTCCTCCGAGATCTCGTTCGGAATGTTGGAGAGATGAAGAACGTGAGACGGGGCAAAGATGTTTTGGAAGTTCTTTGATCCTGGCTTTTTAAATCGATGTAATGGAGAATTGCTGTAGTCCTGAAAAGAACCACGAAATAACTGTAGAACTACAAAAAAATTACAATTTTGAACCCTATGCAGGAAAGACACAATTAATCCAATGAATAAAGGATACAACCAATCCGCTGGAAAAAACATGCAAATCGTGAACTGCCTATCTGTGCTGCTTTAAAAATTTAAAGATGGTCCTTTTTGTCAGAAAAGTTTTATATTTTTTACATGTTGCTGAGCGTTTGATTTTAAATTTTTACTAAAGTGAATTCAGTACGAAATTTTTTACCAAGTATAAAGCAAGAGAATAAATATTTTTATTCGATTATGAAACGGAGTCGAAATTACGACCGAAAAATCTCCATCGCACAACGAACTCTTTTTTATGCAACTAAATTCATCAAAAGGAAGCTAACAACATGACTCCACAGAGGTGACGCGATTGAATCCAAACACAGATTAACTACCGAAGGACGATTGAAATCAGCAATCATACGAGAAAAATGAAACAAAATCTATTACACTTGAAAATCATCATCAGCAACATGGTCATTCACGGCACAAGTGGCAAGACCTTCACGAACAAGTGTAATACACACACGAACACGTGCGACACACTCACAAACACGTGCAATACACACATGAACACGTGCAATACACACACGAATACGTGTAAAACACACACGAACAAGTGCAACACACTCACGAACACGTGCAATACACTCACGAACACGTGCAATACACTCACGAACACGTGCAAAACACTCAAGAACACATGTGACACACACACAAACACATACCTTGGTGAGCCTGGAAGCATCTTGGCCATCCTTGGGCATCTGCACTTGGCTGTGTCGCGACATCTTGATCTGGAGAGGCTGCCCAAACAGACAGATGCCGTTCAAATATCGAATCACTGAAAAACACGACGCGTTAGCAAGAAGGGTCGGCGGCGGCGTTGATTGGCACACGAGAACATTTGGCAATTGCACGAAAATTCGCGCGAAGCTTTCAAACTCGACAGGCGCTCGACTTGCGACGACTCGTTTTTATCACGTGATCGAAACGTGCTTTTGTGCGCGCGAGGAGAGTTTAGCAAGCTTAAAAATTTATCGTGAAGTGTGGAACGTTTAAAAAACTAAAAACAACGACAAAGAAAAAGCGCTTATTACAAACAACTTCGAGAACATTCGAAGGTTTAATCAAGTTTTGAGAATTTTAATTTGCGACTGTGACACCTTTCAAAAATTCGCAATGACGGCAAACTGAACTTTAATCCTTCCTCCCCTCAAAAAAGGTTCGATTCAAAAATCCACAAGTTTGATTTTCGTGCAAGAAAAGTTTGGGATACAAAATTGAAAAACTTTAAAAAGTGACAACTACAAACCTGTTTGCGCTTGAGAATGGTCGGCCATTTGAACGAGAGCGTTGTCTTTCTTGTTGAAGAGGATCTTTACTCGTATGACGTCACCGTACACACCTGGACAACAGAGTCGAATCGTCAAAAAGGAGAAAATACGGTCAAAGAGTATAGAAAATTCAGAAACGAGAAGCACTCGGATATAGCATGAAAATTTGTTTTACAGAAAAACTGTGAACTAGGAGTTTATTAAAATATCTAAGGGTTTTACGAAATTACTGAAATGATGGTCCAATTATCTCATGAATTCCCTAACATTTTCATGAATTTAATAAAATTTTTATAAATTCCCTAACATCTTCATGAATTTTATAAAATCCCTAGTTTCACAACTTTACTGTAACATATACAGTATACAGTATAAAGCAGCAAACCTCTTGGTGATTAAGCAGCACTTTGTAAAAAGAACCATTCAAACAAGAAAAAACCAGAGACAGCATAAGCTTCTAAAAGCATTTTTTTACCAACAGCAACTGTGGCAGAGCTGAAATTTTCAATATTTTTTTATTCTCATTCGGTGATGTCAAAATAAAAACAATGATTTAATAATTCGCCTCTGGAATCAAGTTACTTTCTCTTAAAAATGTGAATTTGTGGTGCACTTGAACTTTTGCTAAGCTCACAGCATCCAACCAAACCGTTAATGAAGCAATTGAAACATGAAATAAAACGGAATTAAGAGATTTTCCTCTCGTCAGCTGTCAGATTGTAGAAACAAGCGCTGAGAGATTGCTGAGAAAAAACTTGCAAGATAAAAAATACTAAAATATAAAAAGAAAGCAAGATTTAAAAAACAGCTTAAAAAGTGATAAAAAGCCATTAAGAAACATACCGAACAAAGTAAAGAGCACTGCCGGCTCAACCATCTTGAATAGACCAAATTATCACAGCAACAAAGAAAGCAAAATTTTGCAATGAAGATCGGTCGTAAAATCAGCAGAGTGCCGAAAAAAGTGAGTTTTTCGACGGTGAATCGGCCATGATTTTACCGTAGAAGTAACAGATTTGTTGCCGAGGAAAGGCAGTGTTCACGTAGACGAAACACAGTTCATGAAAAGAACAATGAATTTAATAAGAATCTGAGAACAGAATTAATCAAAAGAACAATGAAAATTAAACGTGAATTTTAAAACAATTAAAACAAGAATCTAAAATTTTGAGAGTAAACTTTTAAATATTAAATAAAATCTTAGTTTCGCTTTAGTTCTAGATGCTTAATCGAATTGGTCAGCAAGTAATGCGGTTCTAGAGTTTGAATTAAATAGTACAGGTTCGAAAACCAACCAGTCATGCCCAAGAATTAAAAATACATGTGATATTTACAGCTTGGGGTCAGTTAAAAAATAATAATAATAAAAACTTCTTATAACCGATTTCGTCTTTCTGACTAGCTTATAACAATGTGCTGTACAGTGAAGTCCTAACATAACAATTAAGCAAACCATTTAATTACAAAAACACAGTTGACGATTTTAATGTTTAAAAATACACGGTGAAAAGCAAGAGCTTTATGAAAATCCTCCTTACAATGCTACCAATAAACGTAAAAAAGACAAGGTCGAATGTATTGCAATTTGCAATGAGTACGCTAGAAGAAAGGAAATATTTGCTTCATTCGGACAACTGTACAGCAATTTCTCTAGGCCTAAAAAAAGCTATTGTCATCACAAAAAAATCCGGTGATGCACAAACTGACGACATGAATTGAATGAAAGCTGGAATTCACCTCTTCGTTGAGATTGGAGACGTGCAGAACGGAATTTTGCGGGCCTGAAGCAGCAGCGGCGGCATTGCTGAGTTGAGCGACGAGTGCAGCCAGGTTCGGTTGCATTCCGGGACCGGAAAGCGGATCTTTTAATGCAAAAATCAAAAATGAATCTTTTCATCTTTATCGGTCGACTGAAAATCAAGTTTTATTTCTTCGTCTTGCTCGACTACATCAGCAAACGATACACGACTAAGCGCTGTTCAAACACAGCCGCATTATTGAAAAAAAAAACATTATTCAAAGATTTTTTTTTAACACATTATTCAAAGATTTCAAAAAAAAAAAATTATTCAAAGATTTTTTTTTTAACACATTATTCAAAGATTTCAAAAAAAAAAAACATTATTCAAAGATTTTTTTTTTAACACATTATTCAAAGATTTCAAAAGAGCAGCATAGTCCTAAGCGCACAAACATGCAAAAAAATCGAGTCTCTCCAAGAAGTCACCGCAAGCGAGTTTTGTTCCTGAAACTAACCCGGATGCCCCCTGGGGTAACCATCGCTTCTTGAGAGATCGTTTTTCTTTTGTTTATACCACTCTGGTGCTGAAAGGGGGTTCCGGGTTAGTTTCACCGAAAAAAAATGCTTACGGTGACTTCTTGAAGGGACCCAAAAAATCAAGGGACGAACTCACTGTTAGATCGAGACGAGAGAGAACCGAATTGCGACTGTTGCAAGACGGCCGCGAGCGCGGAGGAGTTCGAGAAGGGGGCCGGCATCAAGCCTCGTCCTCCGCCTGCGACGGATGAATATAAGCATGTCGAACACGAGACAAAAAGCAATTTCGTCGTTTTGAACGAGTTAATTAACGTGTTTCTACGATCGACATGGCTATTTATTTAAACGCACGGGTACTCGCACTTTTAGACGACCAAAAAGTAGTTAATACAATGAATTTCTTTCAGGTATAACAGGACTTCAATCATTTAGCAGGAATACTTTTAAGGTGCTGAAATATTCGGCGAAAACGCTTTTCTTTTTACAACGGAAAATAAACGACATTCGACTCAGCGTATTCCTACTCGTCACAATGATTAAACCAAACTTTTTGTTTTAACCATAGTTAGCGGTCCGCAGTACCCATTTTCACAAAACGACGCATGGGCAACAAACTTATGTGGAAATTTCTTGGTAGTGAGTCGTTGGCAACACTGTGCCGAATTTGGCCGGTCAGGGAATCGAACTCAAACCTTTCTCACCGTAAACAGGAACGATAACCACTCACTACAACGAGATTTGTTCTACTTGATGCAGATACGAAGCAACTCATACCCTGCATGTGCATGCCGGCATTTCCCAAGATAGACCCGGAGGACGGCCCGTCGCCAGAGGGCAGATCGGGGCGGGTGAAATCGTAGCTCTTCTCGTTGTTGTACTTGACGTTGAGACTCGACAGTTTGCTGAACTCGATTCGCAGCGTGCAGCAGTTGTTGTAGATGTTTTGACCGTCCAAGGCCTGGAAACCAAAAAGTTAGGTGACTTCAAGTAATATTGCGCTGGTTGCTGCTATTTGTCTTGGTCACCACAGCAGGTGGGCAGCATGATTGGTCAAATCGCAGTCCACCTACGGCTAATTTTTGCTATATTTTGGTTTTCATTTTCGCTATTGTATTATTTTATTGCCATTTTCCGCAAATAAAAATATGTTGTCTTGTCTCGATTCTATATAAAGATTTGACGTAAAGCACCTTTGTCGAAAGCACAATTAAAACACTAGACCAAGCATTGAACTCGCGTCCTTCTGCTCGCGAGTCAAAGTTTCAGCATACCGAGCTATATAGCCGACAGTTTCGGCAATGAACGAAGCAAAAAAAAGGCTGTATGTATTGTTTTTTATGGCAACATATGCGGGATGCGACCGAATCGTACCAAGCAGGAGGGCGTGACAGCACCCTTTCTTGCGTTACAGTATATTCGTGTCGTACGTTTAAATGTTGCGTCACGATTTCGCTGCGCCTATTTCGGCGACATCGCACCCGGGCAGCACTACCACTTGTATGGTCGAAGTGCAAAACCAGCGTCAAATATGACCGACTTGGGGAATCGAACCAGGAGCATTCCGCTCAGAGACGGAAATGATAACCACTGCAGCAACTGAATATCGAAGCTAGTTAGCGCAGGTAACCCAGCCACAATGTTTCTTCTTGACCTGAGAGTCGCTCTCAAGTACCGAACGCTACTTTCCCGGGCTTACAGAATTACTCTGTCGTTTTTGATCGAACCATATTTCTAACTGTTGACTCTCTGACATCAGAATCTCTAACAGAAAAATAAATCTACACTCACTGCAGCTATGATGTGAGACAAATTTTTCCGTCCCGAGATATTATTTAATAGTTCACGAAAAAGTAATATACTATGCATATTTAAAAAGCTCTTACCAACTTGGCTGCTTGTGTTTGAACAGAATCAGCCATTTGAATTAAGGCTTGGAACTGATCTAATCAAGAGAATAAAAGGTTACCAAAATGGCGAGTCATGATTGGTGAAAAATAAATACGTCACTTACTGTTTTTATTGAAAGTGATTATTTTCAGCACAGTTCCAAACTTAACAAAAATCTTGTGCAGAATTTCAACTGTAATGGGGTAGAGCATGTTCTCGACCACCACTCGAAGCACGTGATTCGGGCCGCCTTCGCTTTGCTGCAAGGCGTGCAAGATGGCCTTGGCTTGCTGAAAAAAAAGTTAATTAGTTGGCACCGACAGTGTTTAATTTTGATGCTGTATAGCAATAACTTAATTTAAAAAAAGTAATAGCAATAATTAAAAAAAAGTTTACACACTGCCCTCTTTACAAAGCGATAAGACAATCATTTATAACTCTTCTATTATTCATAATGCCATATAAGGAATTAAAGCGCTGACGAGTGTTAATGTAGCTGTTGATGGATGGCAACATTCAGTTAGTAAGGCAGCACTTCAAAACTCACGGTACAAGTAAGGCTCGTTTTCACCACGAGCGTTGGCAGGAATATTCCTGCTTTGTTTTATTATTATTTTACTTCTTCCCGCGCTTAAGCACTAAACGAAGCAAAAAATCAATAAAAGAAACAAAGAATACTCCATTTTACACTTGTAGTAAAAACGAGCCTTTAGCCGTAAAAATCGTTCGTTGACCCACTAGAACAGTTAATCAATTCGACACAATGTCAGGCTTTGCTCGCTAAAAGTCTGTGCATTTCTTGCGATAAGAACAATCGCATTATCAGAGCAATAAATCTAGCTGCAGCAAATAGCAGTTAATAAGCCAAATAAACGGATATAAACATGAAGCATGACTTGGCGCTTAGTCAAATTGAAAAAGAAATCGCAACTTTTTCGATATATCGACAGCGTGGTCGAGTGGTTAAAGCCCCGCAATTGTCATCGACATGGTCTTGGTTCAAAACCTACTGGAGCTATTTTGTTGTGTCCTTGGGAAAGACATATTTTACGGGAATTTTCCTTGCCTGGCGGTCTTGGCAAACAGTTCTAGATATCAGTCATATTTCTATAGAACTAAAAAAATAAAAAATTTCAATCGGACAGCAATATCTTGGCATCTCCGGAAGCAGGTCGGGGTAATTCCTACCCTATGTATTAGCGCTTCCGTCGCTTTCCTGCGAGTCAGGAGGATAAATGTAGAGATGAAATGCAATGAAATGGAAAAACATATAAAAAGTTTTTTATTATTAACATTGAAAATGACTTCATATTAAACCAAAATTACAAGCCGCAGGGTATAGATTCTTCATCATCACACTCTTTTTTTTTTCTTCATCTATTTGTTATTGATGCAGTTAAAGCGTATTTTTGAAAATTATTTTGGAAGCTTGGCTTGAATTGAATTAAATGTGGCTTAACTAAAAAATCCAAAGTATTCCGAAATCGACTAGCATAACTCCAATGCTGCAAAGTGAACCCGTGAAAAACTTGCAATGTATTTAGGTTTACAAGCAATTACAGTTCAACTTTTAGGAAGACGAAATAAAACTAACCCAGCAATAATGTAAAAAAAATCATGATAAATAACAAAGACCGAAACATTGACTTTATAGTTTCTGCACACCAGCGTTTCGAAACCCTTGCACGCGGGCCCCCAGTGCAATTTTTAAAAAATCGTAACCTGGTTATTTAATTATACTTGTTTCAGTCGGTTGACCTTGAAAGCCAATGAGCCAGTTTCAGAGTGCTTAATCATCGGTATTGGGCCGGGAGTTATAATTTTTTAAAGTGGCCAGCAGGTCTAAAAACTTGAAAATACCCAGTTGACAAGGTCGGGAATCCAGCAAAATACAGTACCAATCATAATCAAAAACTGGTTTTTCAATCTAAATTTATCGTGCAACTGGTTCGTCAACGGTCAGCATTTCGCTCTCTGAAAATTGAAAGGTTTAAACTGAATTGAATGCTTGAATGTTTAAACAGTAAACATTTGATATCATCAAAAGCTCAAACGAACAAAAGCAGTCTACAGAATTCTACCATTCTTCAACCTAAAAGATCAGACAGGCAGCATTTTTAAACGGGGTTTTCTGAACCAAGTAATTCTTAGCAAACGATTTAGTTATAATGTCTAACTACTGTTACTACATAAAAAAACAAGAAATCGGGGCCGATATTTCATGAAAACTTGCCATCTGGTTTGCAGAGTTATCTGTTTTCAGTTCTTTGTGGTTCGAAAATTGAATGTAGATAGTTCGCTGACGGATGGTGGGAGGGTTTGCTTCGCTGGAGTCCACCATTTCCTGAGCCACTTCTTCGTCTTCCATTTCAAGAAAGGCCTGGTTTTTTCCCTAAACAGAAACTTAAATTTGGAGCGGGTTAACAAAGATATACATAGATAGAATGTATTTATCAGATGTATCTGAAGTCAAAGTCGGGGAAACGCGATAGATAAATAGACTACGAACATGAAGCCAAGATAAAGCGAATAAAATTCAATTAATGGAGACTTTTGTACAAGTATACTTTTTTTGATTAATTTGCTTTTCGCCGGGTTATGTATCGCCGGAGGAGATATTGACATCCGAGTTTCCAATCTTCGAAACGCTGCCTAATCTGTGTCTATGGATTCTCCAATATTCTCCAATATTTAACCGAATAGAGCCAAAAACATAAGCTTTAAACTAAAGCGGACCTTAAACAATCGCGTTTTTCACAGCTTTCAGCGGAGCTCGGGAAGACAACAAACAACCGGCCTGTGATAACCCGACAGCAATGACGAAATCACGTGATCAGCGAAAGCGGTCGCACCTTGAGCATGAGGATGTTCGTTACTTTTCCGAACTTCATTCCGAGTTGGATGACTTCCCTCTCGCTGACGTCAGTCGGCAGGCTACGCAAGTGGACGACTTTCGACGGCGGCGCCGATTCAATTTTGATCTGTTCCAATAGAGGTAAAATAGCGATTGCCACGTGGGTTCGATTCCCGATTAGACAGCGTGCTGATGTTACGAGAGCAATCATTTTAAAAACTACAAAATTAATAAAAAAATCGAGTAAACAATGGCAGGCTGATGAGGTAATTGGTTACTTTTAACAGTCATAATTGTAAATAAAGTTGTATTTTCGAATACAGAAAAATACTTGTAAGCTTCAAACCGACCTTTTTTGCGCCGTTACCAACATTTCCGCCAGAGATAAATCCAGAATCTTCGTTGTTTCTCTAAAAAAAATAATAATATTAAATCGCTAATTGACGATTATAGAGTGAAAAATGTTGGAACGTTGATAGGGTCAAGCAATATGCGCAAAAACAAATAAGGCTATTCAATTTCATTGTTTGAACGTGAATTTTTGAGCATTTAAACTTAGTCAAGAATTCAACAAATTTTAAAATGCAAATTTAAAAGTAACCTCTTTTAACACCGGAACTTCGTAAAATTTTTTAGTTTGCCCGATGAGGTAAAATGCATTATTAAGCACATCTGCTCCTAATTGATGTCTAGCAAAAAAAAATGCAAAAATTACATTAAGTTCAAATAGTTTTCTTTTCATTAAGACGCGCCGCTACGTCACCTACAATGTCATTGAGTTCTACACAATCGCTGAAAATTTTTCATTTGTGAAATTAGCGTTTAACTGATGCACAAATGGAGTTTAGCGATCCCACTATTTTACTGCAATTAATTCGGATCGAGTCAAGGAACCTTGCAACTCCCACCAATCGCCTGAGGCAAATCGACGCCATAGTTCGGCGTTGAAAATACGGCGCCAAGCTGACTCGAATCAATCATATAAAGTGTGTTTTTAGAAAACGGAGTTGGTAAACTGAGGAGCCGACGCTTTCTTGTTAGCGCTCAAAAAAGTGTGAGTCATTTTAAGGCGAAAGGGCGAACTATTCGTAACCACAGCTGCGACTTGTTCGCTAAGACGCTTAAATTTGAACACAAATGCAACCCAACTCATAGTTTAATTACAGCTTTTAAACCACCGCTGCCATCCGATATTCAATTTCAAAAAATCAACGGCACTTGTCGACGAGAAAGAATCGAATAAGACACAAATTACAAGCGATTTTTACAAGTAAATTAATGCCTTAATTTTCTACTCTAATGTGCAGAAAAATGAAAAAAATTGAGAAAATATGTGCAACAGACTGCGCTATTAACAAAGAAATTTGCTAGTGATTGACGGAGCACAATACACGCGCCTCGACGCGTTCATATGCCTCGACGTCGCTTTATCGTGTTCGTAGTAATTCCGGGACTTACCACTCTGTATCTAACGTAAAAATCCGAAGTTATTTATAGAGGAATCAAGAAAAACAGGTTTAAGATCTTAAGCGAGTTTGAATTTGTTTAAGATTCTAGATAAAACTGAAGCTTATTTTCTACGATCTTAATGAGTATTCACTGGCAACCTTAAACCTGACATCTAGCTTGCGATTGGATCTCGAGGAAATTGACTGCAATAATGAAACTTAGAAAAAAAAATCAAATAAATTAGTACATCATAAATCATTGGGCCACGCTGAAGGCAACTCAACTTTAACTAAAAAGCCAAACCAAACAAGCTTTAATCGATTCAAGATCGGTAGAATGGCCTGTGATGAATTATATGTTTTGGAGTCTAGAAGGCAGTGAATGAATCAAATTTCTAGAGTGACAATAAAATGTTGAATATATTTCCTCTAAGCTTTTATGGTGTCAGCGACCATTTTATACAACCAACGTTAAATGAGCTTGATTAGAACGAAAGCAAATGAATAATAACAAAAGCAAATGAATAGAACGAAAGCAAACGAAAGCAAATGAATGATAACAATAGCCTCAAAACATTTAGCACTTATTCAATGTGCAAGCAAAAATGCGGGCATGGTTTATTTGATGTAAGCAGCAAAATTACAGAGCGTCGGTGCACAAACAAACCAAAAATTTTTTAAAGCAGAAAAACAGTGGAATTTTCAAAGAGCCAAATTGTATTATGTCGAGTTTAAGGAACCCAAAAATAGAACAATTGCTCGCATCCACGCATTTGTTTAACTTTTTCTTTTCCTTTATCACCATATGATTCAAACTATTGAATATGAATATTCTAACCCAGGGGTGTCCAAGCTTTTGCTCGTCGCGGGCCAAATTTTCGTCTGTAAGTTTATCACGGGCCGGAATCGCTGAAATAATCAAAGTGACGTCATGCGAGTTTATACGAAAATTTCGTCTCCAAAAGAGATGCTCCCAAAAAAAAAAGAAAAGGTTTTTACTTTTAATTAGAGTTTGTATTACAATTTTCGTCTGAAAAACTACGTGTTCTCTGAAAAAGGTCTACGCTTTTGCGGCACACTGCGGCATTTCTCGCGCAACAAAGGTTGTAGAGGTTTAAATGCATTGCAATAATTCAAGTTGATGGCGCATCTGATTAAAAATTCCTTCATGGGCCGCACCAAAAGGCTTGGACACCCCTGTTCTAACCCTAACCAATTTAAGTATTATAAGACAAGTTTATAAAACTTAATTATTTACATGTTCAGTTAGAAAACCCAAATTATATCATCTCAAGTTTGAAATATCCTAGAAATTCTGAGTTGCTTAATCGTGACATGATTCAAATTTTTTTGCTTCAAAGTAATCCTTTCATCGTTCTCGTTCGATCAAAAAAAAAAAAAACGGGAAGCGCATGTAATTTTTTTCTCAAAAATTTTTATAAACTAATCGAACTGCTGAAATAAATAGAAAAGCATTTGAAAACTTTTATTTTCATTTATTACACTAAATTCAGCTGTTTTTATCAAAGATACTGTAAGTGATTGAAAGCAGTGCAATGACATTATATTTAGTCTTCATTACAAGTTTTAAGAAGGTACTGTTCTTGTAAAATACAAGCACAAAAAAAACTGAGTATTTATTAAATTAAATATAATATTATGATTTTTCAATAATATTTTTATGTCTTTGATTCCAAAACAGAGTTATACTTTAATCGTTTATCTTGCTTGCTCATGCTCCAATAGATGATTACACAAATGATCATATTATAGATGGAACACAAAGTACTATAAGAATAAATTCAAAGTCTGTCCTTTTATACCTAAGACCAGTACCAGGCCTGTTAAAATGAGCTTGTCCCAAACAGCCTGTGTAAGTTCAATTGCCTGCAGACAGGTGTTAGACATCCATTTGTCCCTGCACAAATGAGTTCTTTCTCCTTCACTAAATTGTAAGTGTGGCACAATTGAACAAACTGCAGACCTTGTCAAAACAGCATGTCCCATACATCCCACCCCACACAAAGCATGAGGTCTGATGCTTTTGGATAACAAAACCTGATGTTGACACATCATCACTGCCAGCATCTGACTGGAGCAGTACAGCAGCCCAGGGTAGTAAAAATGTAAACTCTCGATCCCAGTTCTGTTTGTGTCTGACCTGGAGAGGATGCCCTTCCTAATGACAAGTGACTACAATGCATTAAACTTTAGAAAATGTAAAAGCAATCATCATAATGGATTTATAAAGATAGGACAGCTAGTTTAAGCAAATATACAGTAATTCTCCCAGAGTAATTTTAAAGTAAACATAACTTTTTTATAAATTTATTACTATCAGGGTAAGTGATTTAAAAATTAGGTAATAAAATCACCTAAATCAATCAAGAAAATTATGTTGTTTTTAAGCACTTTTAGAAGTCACTAATAATTCTTTTTCATGGGCATTTTATTAAACAAATACAACCAAATTTGCTATTACTTCTGCAAAAATCTATATAAAAGTTTTATACTTTTTACAGCTGCTAGCTTACATGTTTTTTCATTCATTTATTTTATCTCTATATTTATCTTCTTGACTTGCAGCAAAGCAACAAAAGTGCTATACATAGGGCAAGCAATTACCCCAATGTGCTTCCAGAGATGCCATGATATTGCTGTTCACTTGAAATTTTTCATTTTGTTTTTTTACTTTTTACAGTGATATGACTTAAATTTAGAACTGCTTGCCCAGCAAGGGAAAGTGTTGTTAAGTGTCTTTTCCAAGGACACAACAGAATGACACAAGAAGTTTTAAACCGAGATCATGTTGATGACCACAAATAGTGATTAGCTGATAACCTGATTATATTAGCTTAATTGGTTATGCAGATTTTCTGACTCATTTATGTCCTAAAAAATTGAGCTACATATTATTTTGAATGATTAGTTTTATTTCAAATACTATGCCATTCATGATCTTGGCAATTAAATTAAAACCAATTTACATATAAGTAAGTTTACTGAATCGATTAAAATAAAAACAACAATTAAATGTAAATTCAATTGTTGGAAAATCAAGTACTGTAATTTTTTTAATTACTTACTTTAGTGCTGTTAGTCCCACTATTCATTTCTCTTCGCATTATAAAAAATAATTTAAAACTTGCAAGCAATGGAGCAAATCAATATTCAAAGTGAATTTGGTCAAAAAAGTTAAAACTACTATTTAGTCCAAATCCTAAAAATCAAATTTAATTAGTTTTCGAAAAAAAGAGTTAAAAACTTAAAGTGTAAAAAAACAGGTGGAAAGGATTGGCCTACAAATTAAGAATGTTATAGATAGAATAAAACTAAATTTATTTTAATCTCGACTCACAGGAAATCAAAGGAGGTGCTGATACATAGGGTAAGCAATTACCCCAACCTGCTTTCAGAGATGCCAAGAAATTGCTGTCCACTTGAAATTTAATAGAGATATGACTGAAATTGAGAACTGCTGGCCAAGATTACCAAGCAGGAGAAAGTGCCATAAAGTGTCTTTCCAAAGAACACAATAGAAGGGCTCCAGTAGGTTTTGAACTGAGACCATGTCAATGGTCAGTGTCACAACCCTGGGACTCTATAACCACTCAACCGTGCTGCTGACCACAATAATAAAGTGTGGAAGGTGGATGAGAAAAGGTATGGTCAACTCAGTTACCATAGAATCAAACAATATCAAGATCAAAACTGTGTTTATCAAAGAAATAACTTTTGAATAAAATATTAAGCTTTTTATCTTAAAACAAGTCTTTTGCCAAAAAAAGAAGCATGCCAAGTCAGGGGTGCAACCAACAAAAAAGAGAGCCAACACATCATTAAGATCTTCTAAATATGGGAGGGTGTCTGCCCTTTGTAAACAATGCCTAGCCTATTACTAAACAGCACAAACAAAAGCAATACATTTGCACCACTGCAAAGGGCTTATCTTCATGATTTCACAATGGTGTTATTATGCAATTTTTTTGTTCTTAATTGTGGTTCTCAACAAGCCTTTTTGCAGCTCATCAAAAAAAACTTATAGCTGAAAGATTAGATCAGAAAATCAAGAATAAACAGAAGTGAATGCACAGACTGGTAATGATAGCTATGTACAAACATATTTCCATTGAAAATGGCACTATTGTTAACAGCATCAAGTTGTAACTTGGCAAATAAACCTAGTTTCACAGTCAAACAAACCAACAATGCAATGCTTGAACAAGAACCTATTGCACTTTACAAACAGCTAAGCCATTTAAAAATACATACCTTGGGAAAACAGTGCATAAGAATTAATAAAATTAAAGCACTTTTCTGTATCAACTCAGCAAGTGCGTAACCTATGTTTTTTTTAGTTTTTTTTTGTTCTTTCTTCTTTTTGAATTTTTCTTGATCTTTAGTTTTTTGGGAAATGACAGTACAGGAATTTTGAAGAACTACTGATCTAGCATGAGATAAAAAAAGTCAAGCTAATGATTTTTAAGCAACATGATGATATACAAAATATATTTAGTAGATATTTAAGGGTTTGTCGATAAAGTTGAGTGGGTTGTATATAAAATGTACATCAAAAGTGCAATGAGTTATGGAGCAGAGTGCTGGCCAATAAAGGTAAACAAAATAAGAAAAATGCTTTGAATGATATATGGCCAGTCACTGAAAGATAGAGTGGAAAGTGAGTTAATACAAAAGATTGAAAAAACCGTGTTGAACCATTGAAAAAATTTTCGAAAGGTCAACAATCAAGGTGGTTTGGGCATGTTAAAAGAATAACCAAAAAAGCTATTATAGTGAGCTATGAAACTTGTAAGTTCTTGTAATACTAAGCTCCAGGTTGTAATACAGATGAATCCACTTAATTGCATAGCCAATTTGCCAAGCTTTTTTATGCAATTAACCAGATTACGTGTTTATCTGGAAGTGGTAAAACACCCCATTTTAACCAAAATTGTTGCTGAATCGTGTCAGTATGTGTACCAATTCATAATGAGCATTTTAGAATGAACTCATTATTCCATTACCAGAAATTTATAGAAAGTTCTTTATTCCACAATATCTGTAAATCCTGGTGGCATTACACTTGGTTTCTTCATCGCTTTAAAAAGCAAAGCAGGCTAGTGTTTTGTTGCTTACATAAAGTGCATGCTCGTAGTATGGAGTATGGAAATGGAGTATTGATTGTTTTCTTTGCTTAGTGCTCTCTTAAGATTTTAAGCATGAAAAGATCAATAAAAGAAACAAAAATTCCACTATGAGTTTATCAATTTTTTTGCTTCACTTACCCCTCACTTAGATTTTAAGTGTGGAAAGATCAATAAAAGAAACAAAAAATGCTTTATTCCATGCTCGTAATGGAGAAAATCTCTTAAGATTTGCAATTCCTTGCACGACGTTGTTACGCTTTCTTTTCTATTTCCATGATCTGAGTGGGTGACGTAAAATGAAGAAAAAAGGCAAGCACAGATGTTGTTTTCAATCTGTTAGAAAGTTGAAGCTCTCTTTTTAATCAGACAATGACAGAAGTTTTAAAAATGCGCAGAAATGCTTGGGCAACTTTGATCTCAGTTGCTTTGTATTGACTGCTGTCTACTCATGAATATGTCACAAGAGCATTGTGCATCTGCTCACAATGCATTTTCAATCAACAGTTACTTTTATTGATTTGCAGAAATGCTTGGTTAATTGAATAAATAAGATTAAATTGTTACTCAATTAACCGGATTATGCATTAAACTAATATGCAATAAACCAATATGCAATTAATTAAAGTGTTTTCAAATGATAGGTTTTGGTTTGGGATTTCTAATCATTACGCGATAAAGCAAATTATGCAATTATCTGGTATGCAAATATCCGGATTTGTCCGTACTTTTAATAAGCTTGTATACCAATACTAACTATCTAAGAAATTTGTAATATTAAGCTCCAGCAATTGCTATGAAACTTGTAGTAAAGGTAAAAAGGAAGAACTAAGAAATGATGGATGGAGGTTATTGAAGAAAACACAAGGAATTGCAAAAAAAAAACAGGTAAAGAAAAGATAAGAAATGGAGACATCTAACTCCTGCCAGCAGAGAAACTATTTTATATTTCTTAGTTTGGAACATAAAAGAATGATGATATTCAGCATATACCACTATTAAGATCTCACTAAATCATAAAGCCTTGGAAAATACTACTGCAATAAATTAAAGGCTGAATATGACATTATCCAACTAAAGATATAGCATGTTATTCAATACAAAGCTTTATCATTTTCACACAATATTGGCCTAAATGTAAGATAGTTCAAGATCAATCAACCCAGGACATTTTGGTTGTAAATATCAATAAATCACCAGAATGTCAGATTAAATATGAATTGTTATTTTATTGAAAGGTCTCAAACTATCTTAATGTTTAGCTAAGGTATTTCAGTCAAAAAAAATTTTTTTATATGGAATAATGTGTGTCATACAACTTTTTTGTCAAGCGACTAATTAGTTTTCATAATCTTACATGTTGCTACCAACATCAAAGGCCTCAGTACACAGGATAGTTTGAGAAAGACCTACTCAAAATCTTACAAAAAAAAGTACAATACTTTTGCAAAGAATTTGCAAACTTTAATAAGCAAAAAATAGTCTTTTAAAAGCAGGAAGCATAGCTATGACAGCAAAATCATTCACACTTAAAACTTCTGCAAATACAAAAAAATGTTATGACTTTGCTTATTACTTTTAAATGTTATGTAGTGCAGCAGTGACTTTTGCATTAATGTTTTATAGCTAACTTGCAACTTTTACGTTGTTATCTTATAGTTAAAGAAAAATATTGTCATAACTACCTGGAAGGATGGTTGGCATTAGTTGACACATTTTTACATTACAAGCAAAAAACTATTTTTTGATAAAAAAACAAGCTTTGTTTTCTATTTTTTTCTCAAGGGACTGGCTTTTTGTATTGTAAAAATACATTTATTGACCATACAGTAAAACCAACTTTTTCGTTAATTGACACATTATGTCCTTTTAGGTCAGCAATACGAGGTGTGTTTGAAAAGTATCGGGACTGTATGCTTTACACAAACAACACTTGCAACAGTGATAAAAGCTTTGTTTTTTAAGATGGCGCAATGTCTTGTGGTTGTAAAAATGTAGTTTCAGCATTCTATGACAACCATATGCTTTTTTACAGGCTTTTCTTGAAAGGCGCTTTACTGTAGTTCGTTTTGGGATAATTTATTTAGTAAAAATTTTTTTCTTTTTTTTTCTTCATTTGTTAACAAATAATGAGCATTGAACAAAGAATCAACTTGAAGTTTCTCGTTACTTGGAAAAACTCCAACTGAAACATTCAATTTGCTCCAAGAAGTTTACGGAGATGCTACGATGTCAAGAACTCGGATTTTTGAGTGGCACAAGAGGTTCAGAGAGGGAAGAGAGGATGTGGAAGATGATCCTAAGAGTGGAAGGCCAACAACAAGCAGAACAAACGAAAATGTTGAGCATGTGAGAGAAAAAGTGCGCAGTGACCGCCGCCTTACTGTTAGAATGATAGCAGAGGAGTTGAGCATGAATAGTGAGAGGGTGTGGAGGATCATTACAGAAGATCTGGGGATGAGGAAGGTTTGTGCGAAAATGGTACCAAGGTTGCTGAATGATGGGCAAAAGGAAAATTGTGTGCAAGTGTGTCAAGACATCCTGAAACAACTTGAAATTACACCAGATCTGCTGAGTAGAGTTGTTACTGGTGATGAGTCGTGGATCTTCGAGTACGATCCACTCACCAAACGGCAGAGCCTTGAATGGAAGAGTGCATCCTCACCAAGACCCAAGAAAGCAAGGCTGTTCAAGTCAAAATTAAGGTAATGCTGATTGTTTTCTTTGATGTTCATGGAATTGTTCATCTAGAATTCTTGCCACAGGGCCAAACCATTAACCAGAATGTTTACAAAGACATCTTGCGACGTTTGATGCGTTTGGTAAGGGAGAAAAGAAGAGAATTGTGGGAGACAAAGTCATGGCTGCTTCATCATGACAATGCTCCTGCTCACAATGCCTTAAGCATACGACAATTTCTTGCAGAAAATAACATTGCTGTGCTGGAGCAACCACCCTACTCGCCAGATCTGGCTCCCTGTGATTTTTTCTTGTTTCCTAAGCTCAAGGGAGTCATTAAAGGAACCCGTTTTCAAGACTCAAAAGCCATAAAAACAGCCATAACGAAGGAACTATGAGCGATCCCAATGGAATCTTTCCAGAAGTGCATAGAAGCATGGCAGCAGAGATTAGAAAAGTGCATTCGAGCTCAAGGAGATTACTTTGAAGGGGACAAGTTGTAATTTTTACGTGGCATTTCAAATAAAATAATTATTTACACAGTCCCGTTACTTTTCAAACAGCCCTCGTATGCAACTCAAAGACCAAAGTCCAAATCTAGACCTTTTAATGGTTGATTCTGGACCTTTTTAAAAAATATATATAATGAAATGCTGATAAAAGCAAATCAAAAATTATTTGAATAAGTTTGTATCAGTATAACAATAAAATCCTAAAGCAGAATGAAAGTAATGTTTTGTTACAAAAAAATGGCGACAATGTAGTGAAAATTTTTAAAAGTTAGGCATGAAACAGTAATGTTCTAATCATAAAAACAGTTGCTGGATTGTGATGTCACAATTTAATTTATTACTGCTACAAGCAATAATAATAAAAGATGAGAAAGATCAGGTTGTTCAGCAATAAGGTATTGTTATCCTTTAAAAATAAAATGTTTAAATTAATTGAAAACGAAAACAGAGAAAGGCAAATATTTAGAAAGGTAAAAAAAATAAATTACTTTACTAACAAAAATTAATTACTTTTTAGAACTTTACAGTAGCATCCTTCACTAAAAAGTAAACCTAGTTTTGCTTAAACTATAATATCTTTTAAGAGAAAATAGGGTCTCTTCAAAAAGTCATCGTAAGCAACTTTTAGAAACTAACCTGGATCTCCCTGTGGTTATTATTGCCTTTCATGAAATCCTTTTCTTATTGATTTTTTAAAATTTCATCCTAGTGCTGTAGGCAAAGATTCCAGGTTAGTTTCACCAAAAAAAATTATTCATGATGACTTTTTAAATAGACTCAAGAAGTTTGCTTTTGAAAATTGCTTGTTCAAAAAAGAAAGTGTCTTCCAACAGGCAGCTCAAATCCACGTTGCCTTGTATACAGTCAAAAAGTTGCTTTGGTCAAAACTCATAGGCAGTAATTAGAAATGGCATTATAAAAGTAAAGATAATGAATTTGAAAGGATTTATAAACAAGGTACAGAAAAACAAAAGCAAAAAATAAATCAGCTTAAATCTCAATAAGAAATGTCAATCATGATTCTTGCCAATATCTTGGAAGCACAAAAAACCTTTCAATGAATTAGAAATTGTTAAGGAATGCATGATACAAACCACTGAGACAGTGTTTGATAGTAAGAAATGAAATACTACGAGATGATACAAGTATTGTGATTACAAAAGCAGATAAAGGTAACTGTACAGTTATTATTGATAAAGATAAATACGAAGAAAAAATTTTTAAATTGTTAAACGATAAAGATACGTATGTTATATTAAAAAATGATTTTACAAAAAATATTGAACGTAAATTAAATTAAATTATTTTTGAATTATATAAAATTGATCATTTATCTCAAAAAGAATATTTTTTCTTGCGAAGCACTGATGCTACTGTGCCACACATTTATGGGTTACCAAAGATTCATAAACCAGACTGGCCTTTTCGACCTATTGTTTGTTTATTAATTCACCTTTATATAATCTTTCTAAATTTGTGGCTAAAATATTAACACCTTTAATAAATTCTAATAATTTATCAATAAAAAATTTATTTGAATTGATCGATAGAATATCTAACTTTAAAATTAATGATAACGATTTGATGCTTTCTTTTGATGTTGTATCTTTATTTACTAAAATTCTTGTACATATAGCTAAATCAGTTATTTTTGATCATCTAAAATGTGATAGCAAATTCAAAATTAGATGTAAATTGAATATCAACAAAATTATGAATGCTTTAGATTTATGTTTAGATAGCACTTACTTATGTTTTCGTTAAAAATTTTATTGTCAAATTTTTGGTGTTGTGATGGGTTCTTCTATTTATATCATTGCGGCTAATTTGGTTATGGAATCTATTGAAAATAAAATGCTAAAAGATTTTGCATCCCCACCTTGCATTTGGCTACGTTACATTGATGATACTTTTGTTGTGTTTAAGAAAACTGAGGTGAACAATTGGTTATTGAACAAAGTGAAAAAAGAAATTAAGCATAAAAAAGTGAATTAAAATGATTGCATAAGTAAAAAAATATATAACTATGTTGGTTTACCATATATTAAAGATCCTAGTGACAAAATGTCTAGAATTTTGAGAAAATTTAATATTAATTTTGTTTTGTTTTCCTATTGTTTTTCATTTACTAGTATGTATAATTGTTTTAAGCATATTTTGTTACATTTTCTTGCTGTATATCTTGTCTCTCCTCGCTTGTTAGAGTGCCTGGGTGTTGACGTGGGCACCATAGCGTTGCATATAAAATAAATAAAATAAATAATGTGTATACTTACCCATATGAAACAATTGGAAATATTTTACTTAAAATAAAAGACTCTGTGGGTGATATATATATAAGCGTGGGTGCAATTTATAAAATTCCATGTAAATATTATTCGAATGTATATGTTGGTGAAACAGGCAAATGCTTTAATACTCACTTGTCTGAACATAAACGTGATTTGAAACCAATTAATTTGGCTAAATTAAAAGATGATTTAAATAAAAAAACTCCATTGGTTAAACATTGTTTTTATTGTGAACATAGGATTGATTTGGGGAATTTTGAAATATTGTTTTAATTGTGAACATAGGATTGATTTTGGAAATTTTGAAATATTGAATTATAACATTGATTATGATAAATGAAAATTTTTAGAATCATTATATATCAATAATACAAAAAATTCAATAAATGATAAAGATTGAAATGTTTTTCTAAAAATATATAGTAATATAAAAAATCTCACAATGAATGTGGGTTTTCAACCTGTTAAATTTGTTTCTGTTGCACGAAATACTTATTAAATTGTTATGTATGTTCACGTCTCACCTTGTGTTTATTAGTTTGTGTTTTTTTAACTTCTTGGTTTTCAAATACATTGTGCATTGTGTTTTGTTTTTACTTGATGAAGTCCTCCTGATGAGTTTTCTTCTTTCTGTGTTGAGTTTTTCTTTAATAAATATATTACACCTTCTGTTATTTGTTGAAGTTTTACTTGCCTCTGATTCTACCAGAACAAATGAATTTTAAACTACCGTATATACTCACGTATAAGTCGCACTTTTTTTGCAAAAAAATGAGCTAAAATTTCAGGTGCGACCTATACACCGGACATTAAAACAAACATCAGTCTTCTTGTCAAGGAATGTCCATAAAATCAGTCCAAATCGAATTAGCTTGCAAAAAGATTTGATTCTGTCTCAAATTAATCCAATTAATTCTAAAACGTTATTATTACTGGTACTGATTACGTGCTTTAACCTGTATTCATCACTGTTCTTCTCTTCACTTCCATGATTTGTCACGCCAAAAGATATTTGTAACTGAAGGTTTTTAAAAAGAAAAATATTTGATCGTTTTTGTGTTAGAATGAGCAGTGTAACTTACCGGTACCAAATTACTGTGTGATCTATACACAGGTTCACCACAAATACCTACTTTGACAATCACAAACCAGGAGTGCGACCTATACACGGGTCAATCACAAACACCCAATTTTTCAGTCACAAACTAGGGGTGCAACCTATCCACCAGTGCGACTTATACGCGAGTATATACGGTAAGTAATATCTTTGGTAACAGTATTTATATTAATAAGAAATAAAATATTCAATAAAACAGATTCCACTCTCTGATTACTCACCAATGAGAGAATCGAACTATTAGCTAAAAATCTTGTTTTGCAGCTTTATGAAAGACTGAAAAGCACAAATTGTATTTTATCGAAACTATTATTAAACTAGTAAACTTTCTTCAATTGACATCTGCATTAAAGCATCACTTTCTACAAAATTTTCTTTGTGAATGCAGATCATGCAGATTTACTTATTTGTAACAATTTAAGATGGCTAAGTAAAGGGAGAGTTTTGGAACATATTTTTGGTTAATTAGAAAAAATATACATTGGCTCCTTGACATATAAGAATAATTCATTTACAAATAAAGCTTATATTTTGAGTTTCTTGTATCTCAAAAATCAAAAAAAAAAAAAACAATTAAATGATCACTCAGCCAACAAGCAAGAGTGTCTAGAAATTCTCAATAGACTAGTAGCAGAAAAATAAATAATCATTAAAAAACTTGTTTTTGTATAACGTCTAATAGATTTTTACTCACGAATTGTTAAAAACTATAATATTGAAAATATGTTTAATTCATGTGATCTTGAAAAGCATTGACATAATGTGTATTTCTTTTTTAATGTAAAAGTTTTTGTGATTGGGCCTTTGCAAAATTTTGTTGAGTGTCCCTGTTTCAGATAATTGCCACAATATTTTTTCCCTGATAAGATAACTACTTCAAAGTCACAAATTACTTTTACAATCAAAATTTTTTAAAAAATCATAAAATATTGCTGCTGAATTATGTAACAATTGAAAGTCATAAACAAGCAAAGTTTAAAATTGTATTAATTCACACATCTTGTTTTTCAAATAATAAATACTGCAGAAACATAGAAATAAACACTTTTACATTATATACAAATCATCAATATGTTTAATGAGCAAAGTAATTTTTAGTAAATTTTACAATATTTTTACTTTTCAAGCTTTTAATAATAAACCTAAATTGATAATTTTTTCTTTAACAAAATGCTTAGAAATTTTACATTATTAAATCAGTACAATAAATCATATATACAAATATTTAGCCTACTGGTATGATGTTTAAAATTTCAAAAATAACAATAATTGAAATTATATAGATTCAATAGATTTGTTATACCATTTATCAGTTTCTTTTCAATTTTTTTAAGACAAATTAGTGAAATTCTCAATTTGTTTCATTAAATAAAAAAGAGGTTGAAGAGGCTTTACAGTTTCACCCAACATAAGTCATATACGATGTCACACTTACTATCTAGCAGTAGTTCTTAAAGTTTTATCATAAAAAATATAAACTATTTTTACCGAAGGGGGTAATTTTAAAGTCAGAGACTTGCATTTTATTTAGGGTCTCGTTTACCCTTCGCCGCTATTAACCTTGCAGGGTTTGAGAATTCCTCAAAATTAAGTTAATACTGTAAAGTTTGAGCACAGTGAATAGTAAACGAAATCCTTTATTTCCGCAAGTAAAAGTCGTTAAAATATTTAAAATCAGTCAAGCTCTTCCTCTCGGCTAAAAAGAGAAAAAAACAGAAAAAAGATTGTTACTTTTCTGGTCAATTTGGATATCGAGATTTGCAATGTACGCACATTACAAAGGAAAGAGTTTTTTTGGTTTTTAGTATTAAACAGGAACATTGTTGATGATTATACTTGAACAGAACCGCTAAGATATAGTCGAGAACAGAAAAAAGTTTAAATAATTCGAGCTTAAATTGTAGCTGCATTGGTCGCAAAACAAAATTATAAATTATAACCAAAAAGGTTTTTAAAACCGTATTTTAAATTAAAATTTAATCGTTTTCTGGCTTTAACCCAATAAATTAGCACGCGCAAATATTAGACTTTTATTTATTTCGTCTTGCAGGCTACACTACTACAATAGGAGTAAGTTTTTAAAATAGGTAATCCCTTATAAAGATGACATTATAAAAAAAATAAGATTCTATAGATTCGGCGAAGAGACTGGGTCAAGTCTAATTTTAAGAAAAACCGATTGGAGTGAGAGTTAGTTTTGGATAAAAACTAGTTGGTTAAAAAGAAAGTAAGTTTTTCTCGAGCATCTTCACATATTAAAAAAATTTTTTTTAATTTTGGGCCCGGTTTGGGCCCGCCAATACACTTTGTGCAGCGTTTTTTTTTTCTTTTTATCTCCTAAAGCAATCAATTTTGTTTCTTTTTTACTCTCACTGCAATCGGCTTTCCTTCGAATTAAACTCGACCAAGAGTACTGGGTGGGCAAGAAGACCAAGAGATTACGGGAAGGGAAAAATTGCTTCCCCAAGTTTCCAAAATTTGAGCAAAATCATAATTTTTCTGCCAGTGACAAGGAAGTATTTGGAAAAAACCAGAATTTTTCAAGCAGTGATATAAAAAATTTGAATTTTAGGGCAGCGTCAATAATCAATAGCAGAAAATAGTCACCAAATACAAGCAAACACCTTTTTTATTTTTTTCTATTTTTTATTTTTTTTGGTCTTCATCCTAGAAACTTAAACAATTTTTTTGTCCTATTCGTAAAGTACTAAAAAATTATGATTCAGGCAATTGTCACAAAATTTGCCAAAACGTCATCGCTCCCTAAATTTTTTTCGGCTGGTACGCCTGTGGGAAAAACCATTTTAAATTTTTATCAAAATGTACTTGAATGTCGACAAAAAAAGAAAAAGCGGGAACAAAATTTTTACTTTGAGTGAAAATTTTGTCGGTAGGCTACTCTTGGTTTTTCTTGTGAAGTTGGGGTCGTTTAAGTGCATATTGTATTGAAAATTTAATATAGTGTCGCTATAATTTGATTTAATATTTGAAATAGGAGAGAGTGGGGCCCGGCTAAACACTGGGTACAATCGGACATTGTAATTTGAAAAAAAAGTTGGAAACTCTGAAACTTCAAACTGCAGACATAAATATATTTCACCAGAGCATTCACTCGTGTTAGTTTGAAAAAACTAATTATTGTAAAATAAATGTGGTAGATGAATTTTGCTTTTGAGGGTAGGTAAGTAATTTTGGAAAGGGTATATTTGAACCTGTTTTTACCTTAGCTTTAATTTAAATTCTTCTCACTGTTGATACATTTTAGAATTTTTTTTTTTATTTTAATCTCTATATTTATCCTCCTGACTCGCAGGAAAGCGACGGAGGCGCTATAAATAGGGCAAGCAATTACCCCGACCTGCTTCCGGAGATGCCAAGATATTGCTGTCCGCTAGTAATTTAGTAGAGATATTACTGTAATTTCGAACTGCTTGTCAAGACCACCAAGCAGGTATTTTATAACTTGGTTTATTTGCTATTTTATACCATAAAATAATTTGAGGTAACTTTTAAGTTTTTGCCACCATCTTGAAAAATAAAAAAAAATCTGGTTAGGGCACAATCGAACATTTTTTGGGGGGAACAGCCAGACACTGTCCGACTGTGCCCTTTGATGATTATATAGATCTATTTTGCACAATAGCCAATTTCGTTTGATTTATCAACAACTAGTAATTTGGCTTAACATTATAACTATTTTTATTAAAAGTTTAAAACTACAATTTTTGAGTTACATATGAACCATAAATTGTAAAAAATTTTTCTTAGTTTTGATAATATTTATTATTATGAAAATTATGGTAAGAAATAGACAAAGGAAGTCTACCATTGGTACGTTTACCGAAAAAAAAGCTATGACTCCAACCAATATCATAGCTGAGTTTAAAAAGATTGGCATATTACCCTTAGTTTTGATGAATGCAATTTTTTACTCAGTCTGGTCACTGATCAACCTAATGATGCATCAACAAGCATCAGACATTTGGAAGAAAACAAAAGCTTCCACATTGTTGATTTTCAGCGAAAAGATTTAGGATCGCTTAATGACGTTGAAATCCAAAATCTGGAAACATTCCAAAATAATTTTTATCTCCAGAACAAGTAATTGGTTATCCCAAAGCTCCCAGAAGAAAAAAAGACACCAGAGAAGAAAAAAGGTTGTAGCATGATTTTAACTGAAACACCCCAAAAAAAGCTTTTAAAAAGTTGTAAAAAATTTCAGAAAGCTCCAAAACGGGGAAAGCTAAAAACACTATTTATTTATTTATTTTTTCTCTTTATTTATCCTCCTGACTCGCAGAAAAGCGACGGAGGCACTAATACATAGGGTAGGCAATTACCCCGACCTGCTTCCGGAGATACCAAGATATTGCTGTCCGCTTGTAATTTAATAGAGCAGAACCACCAAGCAGGGGAATGTGCCGTTCTTTCCCAAAGACACAACAGAATGGTGCGCGCGGGTTTTGAACCGAGACCGTGTTGATCATCAGTCCGGTGCGTTGACCATTCGACCACGCTGCCGACAACACTAAAAAACGTCTGTATAGCAACAAAAGTTCAAACATTGATGAGATACAGATTCTTCTGTCAGATCGTTCATCTGACAACTTTTCAGACCCTTGTGATGTTGAAAAAAATCTTCTTGTCCCAGACTGCACTAATGAGTTTGCAATAGGTGACTATTAGTGATGTTGCGGATACAAAATTTTGTGTCTGCAGCCCGCAAGTATTTTTTATTTGTGACACCGCACTGCACTGCACCGCAAAGTTGTGACCAAAACTTACACCGCACCGCGCTGCACCGCAAATCATATATTTAAATAGAAAATTTTTAAACATCTTTTCCTTTTTTTAAAAAGGTGCTTGTTCAAACAATACTCACTATTGTAGTCATCAAAGTAAGCCCTTATATTTTAGATTCTATAGCTATTGGCTATTGGCATAATAGCTATTGGCATTAGCAATTCAATAGCTATTGGCATAATCTTGCTATATCATTGGAAGCACTTTAAGCACATTACTCTGCTTGGCATCCCAGCAAGCAGCCTTAATTCAGTAATGTCTCTATAGCTAAAAAAAAAAACAAATAAAAAATATCAACCCAACAGCAATATCTTGGCATCTTCAAAAGCTGATAAGATAATTAGGGTCTCTTCAAGAAGTCACCGTATGCAATTTTTGTTCGTGAAACTAACTCCAAATCCTCAGTGGTTACTACCGCTTCTTGAAAGGCCTTTTTTCTCTTAGTTTTCTTTTTTATTCCATCCTCGTGCTGAATGGAGATTCCGGGTAAGTTTTACCAAAAAAAATTGCTTTTGGTGACTTCTTGAAGAGAGCTGATAATTGCTCTTAGTATAATGCCCCTCAATGTTTTCCTGCAAGTTAAAAAGATGTATAAAGAAAATATAACTATCTCTTTTTTTGCAAACACAAACCTTGCTTACTATTAAGTTTGTTTTTTTTAATGTTTTTAGCTTGGAATTTGAAAAAATAATCACTCAAACATATTGCATAAATTACTTAGATTTTTTAACCATAAAACCTTACCAAAACTCTTGATATGCATTTGTGGTCAAAGCAATAGTTGTTGTCATGCTAAGCTATTTTTGATAGCTATAACAGTATATCAAATCCTCACAAATAACTTTTATTAAACTATATTTAATAAGTACATTCAATTTAAGGCATAGTCAACTAGTATTAAAAATTACGTTCTGAAAGAAATCACAAAAAATTAGATACAAGTAAATTAAACCATAAATAAGTTCAGTTAAAATCAATTTTTATTCAATTCATTTGATTTTAATACCAAACTAACCATTGCAGCTAAATAACTTTTCAAAGTTAAATCTAGTAATGCTTTGTTAAAGGTTGTTGCATAATAGCTTAATATGCAATTGCCATATGAAGAGAAAACAATGCAATTTTAATGCATTTATACAAATCTTTTTTTAAAAAAGGCCTTTATTTTTTTACTTTCTTAGACAAAAATAGGTCTTAAACTGTCATATAAGATTAGCAACTAAATTAAAAACTAATTTTTTGCAGTTTGTACACATCTACTTAATGGTGCTTTAGCTTTTACATTTTTTCAAGGTATTTTGCCAAATGCAACACATTAACACTGTTGTGTATGTATTTTAAACTATTTTAACAGTTTCTAACATGTTACAAAAAGAATTGCTTTATCTTCATTAACACATTTTGTATTACCCCAAATTTAAATTGGCTTTTGTTAAATCAATTGAACTAAGTTTATCATTTTTAACTTTTCTATAATATATAAAAACTACTTTAAGCCTTTAAGGTTTGTCCTAACTATGCTGAGAATAATATTATAGTACTTTTGAATGCTCTATTGAAATCATAATTTACTTAGTAGTATAAATGTAACATTTAAAAATTATAAAGATATTGCCAGAAAAGACTTTGGAAAACTCTACCAGAAAGACTTAGAAAAACTGATTTAAAAAAACACTTGCTACTGAGTACTTTTCAGTTAAACTTTTAAAAAAATAAACAAATATCTACAAGTTGCTAAAATTAATTATTGAAATGTAATTACTTATTAATGGTTGGCAACTTCAATTTTACATTGAGAGAATTTTCAAAAACTTATTCTACAGTTTTATGTCTGATTTTATAACCTGCTTTTTTGTTTTGCTTAAATTAGTACTTCCTATATAAAAAACAATGGCGTTTAAGGTTTGGGTGCTTTTTTACAAAGTAACACAATAGATATTTTGTAAAGAAGGTTTATTAGGCTAAGTAACAATAGTTGGTTCTTATTCACTATTAGCCGAGTTTAGTTCATTACCTTTTAAATTTTGGGAAACCCCCAAAAGCTGCGAGGTTAGTAAAGCGAAAAGTGAATAAAAACCCTAATAAATGATAAAAAAGCTAAAACTTTGTTTTGGTATTGAATAATCGGGTAAAAGGTATAAAATAATCCAAATGCCAGGTTGATTAAAAAACTGGAAAACCTTCACATACTCTAATTCAAGTTTATCTACAAAATTCACATTGCTTATTCTTTCTTAGTAATATTTTTTACAAGCCTTTCTCCGCTGTACAATTAGATTCCATTGCTTTCTTTAAGAGCAGTTCACCTCCTCTCTATTTATTTTAGTTTCTCTCATATTTCTTTTTTCTTTTTGGCCGCTTTACGCGCTATTTACATTATAAATTACCGGTACTACGGAAAGAGGCTATTTAGTTGTCTATGCTCCTAACACTTTGCTTTCTGTGATTGAATTAATGAAGGGGAACAACTAAATCGGGAACCCAAGCAATAGCCTTATGCAAAATAGGATTTGCTTAAAATTTAAATGTAAACTTTTCATAATTTGCACGCGGCGCGGCGCGGTACGCGGCAAGATCCTCCAAAAAAGGTTACTACGCTGCACTGCGCGGTTGACATCACTAGTGTCTATGTGCTAGTTGAATTTAAAACATTTCCCAGAAAATATTATATTGGTCGGATCACCAAAAACAAGGATTTTGAAGGCGATTATGAAATTTCTTGCATGCGAAAGAAACGCAATGTCACAGAGTTTTTTCCTGAGGTCATTGATTTGGCTTCAGTAAAGGAAAAAGACATTAGGGCTGTGTTGCCTGCACCAATGGAATGTAGATCGACTAGTCGTCAAAGATCTTCATTGAAATTCGATTATGACAAATCCGGATCTATTTTAATGCATAGACACGCTTTTGCATTTTCCTTTTCGGCGCACTTTTTTGTTATCTGCTGCTGCAGTAAACTTTTTGGTTGGTTTTTTTATTTTCTGGAGAATGCAAGCACAAACTACACTGCAATATTTTGTAATTTTGATTATTTTAATTCTTTTTTTTCCTTGTCCGATAGTGCCCTATGCTTAATCCGATTGTGCCCCATACATTGGGGACTTGCATAGGATAGATAGGATAGGAGTATAGGATAGATTTATTTGTTTCTTGAACAACTCTTTTTTGTTCACCAGCATACGAGTTACAGTACATCCATTGTTACGTTGCTTTATTGTTACTTTAATAATATTCATTGTTGCGCTGTGCATTTACAATTTTTTCGTACAAAACATTCTTTTCTCTTCATTAGCCCAAAGTCATGGATCCTATGAACGCAAGATGTGGTCAAGGAAAAAAAAATGTATTATTTATAATATACATTGCTATATAAATTTTTATGCTATATAAAGCTATGGTTCGGTTTTCGAACAGCTTTCCAGAACGAATTGTGTTCGTAAACTGAGGTTTGCCTAAATACGTAAAACTATGATTAAAATGACATTAAATTTGGCATCGATATTAATAAGAAACATACTTGAAATTAATATGAATTAGGTTAGTTATTGCATGAAGTAAAAGATTTTGCAATAAATGCTCTTGCAAGGCCAACACACGGTCACAACAATTTCACGAATCCTCCATTGATCAACATCTTCTTGACAACGCCCAATGCGCTCTTCATTACAGCAACGAAAAATTTTCTATTCTCGCTCGAGGTTGCTCTTCTTTTCACCTTTCTGCTCTTGAAGCAACTTTCATTAAATCTCTCAATCCCCTTCTGTTTAAGCAAAAAGAATTCGTCTACTTTTTGAAAATTTCTTAATCTTTTCTTTCATTGGCTAACTTCTTTCAGCCAATGAGAACTCTCCTTTCCCTTTTATAATTTAGTTCGGTTTCAATTCTGCTTCATTGTGACGATTTCCCCTAAAGAGTGTCAGATGAAAAGCTTTGGGAAGAAAAATCTTTTACTTTACGCAATCTTCAGAAAGAAAAATCTATTTTTTTTTGGAGATTACTGTTTTGGGGAAACGAAATCGACAAAATCGGAACAGATTCAAAGTGAAGACCTTTTTGTAGAGATCACTATGTTTTTGGGACGAAAAATTGACAAAATTGGGACAGATTCAAAGTTGTAAATTTTCTCTTTCATTATTCGATCAAATGTCGTTTCGATCAAGTGTCCTTGTGATGAGATACCAAAAATTTTCTAATTAATTATTGGCTTTATTAAACTAAATTCATGCGACAATAAGTCAGATTCTAAAGTAAAACAAAATGCATTAAACAAGAACACATTAACGCATAAACAAAATAGAAAATCAGCTTAGTAGTTATTAATAGTATAGCAGCTAGTAGCTCACACTGCAGTTACAATTTAGTCGCATTTTCAACAAACAGAGACAGTCATACTGAGGAATTAAAGCACCGCGCACTTCAAGAATAAACAAGCGTTTAAGTAAGAATGGTCAAGTCAATCAACAAGCAATTGCTTCAACAAGTAACGAATTAAATTTTTGGTTTCAAAAAAACAGTTTCAACTTTCTTATTAAAAAAATTTAGTTATTATTGTTTTGTTCAATGCTGTTAGATTTTTTAATATAAAAAGTTTTAAAATCTTCATTCATGCTCTTCTGGTAAAATCTGAGTTAAATCGTTGTTAGTTCTTTATTAAAAATGAAAAACAATAATTAAAACTCAACGTTTCGGTGTACTATGATTCAGTAAGGAAATTAAGCGAAATACAAATATCATCTGTAATAAAAGCACAGTGGTGCAAAAAAAGAAAAAAAAAATATGTATATATATATATATATGTTAAAAGTACATTTGTGATCTAAAACGACATTTAACGGATTTAAAATTTTTAATTATAATAAGCAGTTGGATAAAAACAATTGGTTCTATCATTAAAAGCATCATTATTAGAATGAATAAAAAAGGACTCCAAAAATCTTCTTATATAATCTGTTTCTTTTGCCAAAATGTTTAGAATTATTCTAATTCATATGATGATTTTCCAAATATAGCCTACATGTTTCACTAGAGCAGATTTGTTGTTTATATCATTATTTTCCAATCGTGCTAATTTTTTGGATTCATATCACGCATGTGTTCTTTACATCTTGTACGAAATGCCCTACCAGTTTCACCAATATAAATGCCAACATAATGTAAACACGGAATTTTATAAATTACTCCTGGCTGTTGCTTTGGTTCAATTGAATCTTTTAAGTTGGGTAAAATTTGCTTGATTATTTGAAAAGGTTTTGTGTATACTCTAATATTTTGTTTTTAATTATACGATTTAGAATTTCAGTTATACCTTGAAAATAAGATAAAGTTACTATTCCTTTGTAGTTTTTGGTTTTTTCTTATTTCTCAATTTTGTTGAATTTGAATCGATTAAATGTTTTCTTTATAAGCCAATTTGGGTAGTTGTTGTTTTCCAACGTACGTCGTAGCATTTCTTTTTCTTAAAAATCTTTCGAATCTGTAATTAGTTTAGCTGATCTGTTTAATAAACCAATAATAATACTTTCTTTTTGGTGCTGACAAGATTCGTAATTTAAATAATGACAAGATTCGTAATTCAAATAATGGTTAGTGTGAGTTTCTTATCTATATATTTTGGTTGCTAATATTCCATTTTTCTTCTTCATGACCAGTATATCTAGGAATGGTAATGTGTCTTCTTTCTCGTATTCGACGGTAAATTTGATGCTTGCTTCAATGCTATTTATATGATCGAAAATTTTTTTTACGATATCTGATTTTATTATGACAAATGTATCATCTACAAATCTCGACCACAATTTTGGAGGGGAGAAAAAAGAATTTATCGCTTTTATCTCAATGTGCTCCATAACCAAATTTGCAATAGTAACAGAAATAAGGGAGCCCATTGGTATATCAAATATTTGTTGATAAAATTTTTCTTGAAATATAAAATACGTGTTGTTTAAACAAAAATTCAAAGCAATTTCAATATCATTAATTATCATTTTATTACGTTCATTAAGTCTAACATCGTTTGTTCATTGTTCACATGCAACATCTTTTGCAAGATTAATAGGAATTTTGGTAAACAATGACATTGCAACGAAAGAAACCATACACTCATTACTTTCAACATTAACATCTTTTAATAAATCAGCAAACTGGTAAGAATTTTTAACAGTAAATTTAGTCTTGCCAATTAGCGGTTATAATAATTCAGATAAATATTTGGATAAGTTATATAATGGTGAATTAATAAAAGAAACAATTGGTCTCATGGGAAAACCTTTTTTATGAACTAAATCATATAATCATATAATCGTGGTGCACATGAATCACTACTTCGTAAAAAATAATATTGTTGTTTAGTAATAGGATCACGTTTTAGTAAGTCAAAAATAAATGCATTTAAACGTCTTTCTATGGACTTCGTTTGATCTTGTTTTATTTCTTTGTATGTTGTTTCATCTTTTAATAACAGTAGCAATTTTTCGTAATAATCAATTCGATCGAAAATTACAGTACAATTAGCTTTGTCAGCTTTGCAGACAGAAATTTCATTATTTTTCGATATATCAATTAACGCCTTCTTTTCGTCGTTGGTTAAATTTTTATTTAATTTTCTTTTATTATTCAAAACACTAACGACTTGATTGCGGATAAGGTTGGCTGAATGCTCTGGTAGTTATTGTATTCCCTTTTTTATCTTAGCAAGAATCTGTTGTTTTGGTACGACGTTTGATGACACTGCAAAATTTAGAAATTTGAAAGATTTTAAAGAAGAAAAAGAAATGCTACGACGTACTTTGGAAAACAATAACTACCCAAATTGGCTTATAAAGAAAACATTTAATCGATTCAAATTCAACAAAATTGAGAAACAAGAAAAAAGCAAAAACGAGGTCACAAATAACCACGTGGCGATTTACAATAAAGCATTTTAAATATCAGTGACGTAGCACGTGATTGTGGCGATTAACAACGAAGGAAAGAAGAATAAAAAAAAATGACGTCATTGCATTTCGCAATCTTGCGAACAATGCTTACCAATTAGTTTGCAAAGCGCTACAAGAACTGTAAAGCGCACACAACGGGACTTCAACGAAAAATAACATGATTTCTATTTAAATTTCAATGGTCTGAGCTCGAACAAAAGAGAATGACTTCTTTACAAACAATAACTGGTTACCAAATTAGAGCATCAAAAAAGGCCTGATTGCGAAACAATTAAGCGAAACAGTCTCTATTTTTAGAGTTTGCCCTGTCGTCTCGCTCGGTTAACGTTATGTCCCGATATTTCCAAAATTAGGTGAAAACTTTTTTCAAGAGAACCCTACTTTTAAGGGAAAAAAATTAAGAAATTCGAGACAGATTCAAGGAGGAAAGAATTTTTTTTTAACGAACGTCCCGGTTTAATCTTTCGAAAATATGATATGCCTCGACAGGCCTGAAAATTGTGTTACAATTTTAGTTTTTTATAGGTCGGGTTTTACATTTATATGTTTTATACAAACAATAAAAGTAACTGATAGTCAATCCAATCATATAAAAATATAAATGAGTTATAAAATTATAATTAAGTTTAATTTTCTGGGAATCGGCTCCAAGTTAAAGTTTTGATACAATTACGGCCCAGCCAACAATGCTATGCAGGGCCCATGCGGGCCCTGCAAGGGCTTCCCGTACGGTAACCGTACCGATTTGGCCGCGGGCGCTGCAGTGGCCCCGCATGGATTTACCGCACGAGTTTCATGTGATTCAAACTATTTATGCAAAATGTTCTTTTTTAAAAATAATTAGAAATGTTAGCTTATTAGCATGTTTTAATTTTTGATTACGGCTTAAAATTAAAAGCCAGATTAAACCCGTGCAATTAGCCCATGTGGGGTTACTACAGCGCCCGCGGCCAAATCGGTACGGTTACTGTACGGGAAGCCCTCGCAGGGCCCGCATGGGCCCTGCATAGCATTGTTGGCTGGGGGGTGTAATAATAATTATCTACATGTAAAGGGAGAGGGTAATTCTAATTGGTTCTTTTTTTATGCTTTAACCGCCGGAATATGTTTTTTTATTGGGCCGTTAATATGCAAAGGAAAAAATTTTTAAATGCTTTTTTTGATTACAAAATGTGTCATTTCGTATGTCATGTGTATAAATATATTTAAGTTCAATACACTCTTCAAGAAAATTTGCTTTTGATTGGCCAAAAACAATAAAATACACAGCAAAAAAATGAAAAAAATACGCTTTAATTTTTTAACGTTCAAAAAATAATAAACGATTTTTTACTTTAATCTTCTTCTTTTGGCCTTTCCCTTTAATCAGGGGTAGCCACAGCGTATGATGTTTCTCCAAAACGTTTTGTTTTCAATATCCTTCTCCTTCGCACCAACTTCCCCCATATCTTCCTTCATTACATCTGAAAATCTTCTCTTCGGCCTCTCTTGTTTACTCTTTCCCTGTAAGCGCATCTCCATCAACCTTCTTCCTACGTACTCCTGGTCTCTCCTTATGACATGTCCATACCACCTCAGCCAGCTCCCTTATCTTTTTCCCAACTGTTCTATTTTAACTATACCCTGATATACTAATTTCTAATATTATCTTTTCTTGTCACTCCCGTAACAAACCTCAACATTCTCATCTCTGCAACTTCCATCTCTTCTACTTGTTTCTTTCTGACCGCCACCGTCTCAAGTCCATACACCATTGCTGGTTCCACCACTGAACTGTACACTTTTCCTTTTACTCTAGCTGGTAACCTCTTGTCACAAATTACTTCTGATACTTTTCTCCATCCGTTCCATCCTGCCTGCTCTCTCCTTTTTACCTCTCTCTCACAACTACCACTTTCTTGCACCGTTGATCCCAAATACTTAAATTCCTTTACTCTTGATACTTTTGTGTCCTTCATCTTCACTGTTTCTTTGTCATTTCCTCCATTTACGCACAGATATTTGGTCTTTGACTTACTTTTATTTCTCTTCTTCCGTAGCGTAGCCAAAATAAAAATGATAAATTAATAAAATAATATCTATAATAGCTAATCAATAAAATCTAAAATTGCAAAAAGTTTTGTGAAAAGAACTTTTTCTGGTATCTTAAATATTTACTATATTTTATTTATTTTTTATTTAACAAACTATTTTTGTGAGAAATTATTTCATTAATTTTTTCGTCAACTTTGGCAAATTTGAGAAAAAAACAAAAAAAGTTTCTGCTAGCTGGCGTTATCGAGCAAGTGTTCAAAGTAAATTTAAAGGGCCAAAAAATTAAATGACCTCCGAGATATTCGCGACGTGTTTAATCTTTTTTTCTTTTTTTTTTTAAGTAATCTGAAAAAATTTTCCCATGTTTTCCTCTTTAAAACTTAACTTTAGTTGACAGTATGCTTCTAGATTCCCAGTAATCAAATATATTTTGATGTTGC
The DNA here is from genome assembly GCA_963680785.1 of Diplosoma virens. Classification (NCBI taxonomy): domain Eukaryota; kingdom Metazoa; phylum Chordata; class Ascidiacea; order Aplousobranchia; family Didemnidae; genus Diplosoma; species Diplosoma virens. The sequence continues at coordinate 12,442,156 of OY796884.1, read as the reverse complement.
AGTGTTATACTTTCTATATTTGCTTGTTACTAATTACCGGTAGCAATATCATTCTAATAAAATAGTGATAGGTTCTAGAGCATTCAAAATTACTTATTTTTAAAAATTAGATGCTACCTTAAGCTAGTTTCAGTTATATGTGATATGCATTGAATGGTTAGTTTTTTTGATTTTTACTATTCACCCTCATGACTATATATAACCTTTTAAATTCTGGGAATCCCCAAAATTTGCAAGGTTAATATCGGCAAACAGTGAATGAAACCCGCTAACAGTAAAAAAATCAATACCAGTATTTTCAAAGTGATTTTTAATGCATAAAAAATAAAAAAAAAACTTGTAATTTTTTGGCTAAGTTATACGATGATTATCATAATTTTCATAATGTTTCCTTCACAAACTTTTTTTAAAAAATAAGTTGAATAAGCTTTATATGCAGGTACTTAGCAATATGTTTTACAGTTCTATTTAAGTATATTTCATGTTTTTATTTAATACTTTGATACTGGTATCTGCATGATTTATAACCAATTAATGTGTTAAGTTGGGTTTTTAAATAATTGCTGCCTTATAACCAGTAGGTGTAAGACTAGCTTTTCCACATTTTTAAAAGTATTGTGATTACTAAACATCTTGCTTTTTTTAATTTAATAATATTTGCATGTAGTTAGAAATATTGGTATAAAATAATTTTCATTAGCCTTTAGAACACATTAATAATTTTTGAGAAAGTGTAAAAAAAGTTTTAAATAATGATTGTTTTAATCACATAAATTATAAAAGTCAGTTTTAGCAAGCAACTTTAAACTTGAGTATATCATCAAATAATAAATTTAAAAAAACAAAAATTTATCTGGACAGCAACATCTTGAAATCTATAGAAGCAATACAAAATATGTAGACATCTTTATACAAAATTACAAGGATAAATACGGATTAGAGAAAACAAACATATTGCTAAATTTTTACTACTTAAGAAACCATTTTTTATTAAAAAATTTAAAAAATTTTTTTCTTTTTTTTTTAGAATTTTGGTCTATATAGTGGTTCTTAATGAAAAATAATAAAAAACAAGTTCAATTAATCATCTTATTTGAGTTAATTAAGAAACAAAAAACAATATAAAATTATCCCAAGTACATTAGGGTCATTGTCACATTAAACTAGTGTGAGCAGTGGCAGTGCACTACAACATGAAAAAATTCACCTGAATGCAGAAAGAAATGGTGCAGAATCATGATGGGTTTAAGGAGAATACAATCTTAAGAAAAAATAGTTCAGTGCCTTTTGAAAAAAACGCAAATGAATGGACAAAGCAACTACATCATTTAACATCATCACTGACTTACCAAAACAGTAAAATATTGTTAAATTACAATTACATCATGACTGACTTACCAAAAACAGTAAAATATTGCCAAGCAAATATTCTCAATTAAACTTGTTTTAATAATCAAAAAAACAAAACATTGACTATGCCCAAGTATTCTTGTGTTACTTTCAATTCTTCTGGGTTGGTTTCACAAACAAAAATTGCTTTGGTGACTTTTTTAAAAACGTTTTTCTGGGCTTTTTTCTTATTAATATTAAGTTTCAATTGATATAACATCTTCAAAATTAACTTTTTTATTTTTATCAAAAATTACAGTGTGTTGTGTCAAATACATCAAAATCTGGCCGATATTGATAGAAAATTCAATTAAATTCATTTTTAACTTTTTCACTGCGTAGGTATATAAGTGTTCACATTAATTTTGCAAGCAATTCTGTACTTTATGTTTATAAAAATTAAGCAGCATTTTTTATTCAACCTTTTTAGCAACTTTCATACTAGTAATAAAAGAGCCTAAACTGGTTTTTATTTTGGTATCACATCACAACTAGTGAGAGGAAAAGCTAACAAAAATTTGTACAGGGTCCGCCACCCAAGTGTAGACTGTTAAAAATTCATTTATTTCAAAAAGTTAAAGGAAAAATGAAACAAACTTTTAAGAATATGAAAGAAAAATCTTTAATCTTTAAAATGAACTCCTATTTACTCGATATATCCTCCTTTTGCGCAGATTACGCGACGGAGACGTTCAGAAACTTGCGCACAAGTGGCACGCACAGTCTCAAAGTCAATTTCGTCCCATGATTCGGTCAGCTTTTGTTTCAAGACCTCCACACTTGAATGGGAAACTTTGCATGCCTTCTGTTCCAATATAGACCATATGCTGAAATCCATCGGATTAAGGTCCGGTGAAGAAGGAGGCCAAATATCCTTCGGCCAGAAAGCCTTAAAATGCTCCTTGCACCACTCCTGAACCATTTTGGCAGTGTGGGCAGTCGCTCCGTCTTGCTGGAGCGTCAAACCGTCATCTAATGACAAGGAATTCATCCAGGGAACAACTTCCTTGTCATTAGACGACGATTTGACGCTCCAGCAAGACGGAGCAACTGCCCACACTGCCAAAATGGTTCAGGAGTGGTGCAAGGAGCATTTTAAGGCTTTCTGGCCGAAGGATATTTGGCCTCCTTCTTCACCGGACCTTAATCCGATGGATTTCGGCATATGGTCCATATTGGAACAGAAGGTATGCAAAGTTTCCCATTCAAGTGTGGAGGTCTTGAAACAAAAGCTGACCGAATCATGGGACGAAATTGACTTTGAGACTGTGCGTGCCACTTGTGCGCAAGTTTCTGAACGTCTCCGTCGCGTAATCCGCGCAAAAGGAGGATATATTGAGTAAATAGGAGTTTATTTTAAAGATTAAAGATTTTTCTTTCATATTCTTAAAAGTTTGTTTCATTTTTCCTTTAACTTTTTGAAATAAATGAATTTTTAACAGTCTACACTTGGGTGGCGGACCCTGTATAAAAAGACTTTTTTAATGATCAATGCGATTCATGTTTTCATTTGCTTGAATTAGAAGTAATGTACTGTATTTCTTCAAATAGAAGCTGTGGTTTCTATTATTTTTGTGACCATTATGTTTGGTTTCTATTCAAGAGTGTGTTTTATGATTTATTACAATAATAAATGACAGAGTTGTAAATATTTAAATTGGCACTGGTTTAAATTGATCTTTGGCTGTGTGTTAAATTCTTTTGTGTTAAAATTAAATTCTTTTCTGGCTGCATGTTAAATCTAATGTCAAAAATTATGTCATAAGTTGCAGGGTGTACTGTAAGGCTGGCTTTACATGATCAAGTTTCTTGTGGCAAGTATTGCACAAGCTTTTTTTCTGTTTGAACTTATTGCAGAAAGAAATGTCTGCGGTTTTTGCGCAAGAAACTTGCTAATGTATTTACACGATGTTCATCCAGCAACATTACACACGTATGTAATTGATTTTGTCACAATAGGTTTAGATCAGGGGTGGCAAATGTGCGGCTCGCGTGTGGTTGGAAAGAAGTTTCTTTGCTTTATTGACAACCAGGGTATATATAATAAAAAGGTAATAAGCCCTCCAGAAAAAAATTATAATGTTAGTGAAAACCAAACAAGCTAGTGAATCAACAGAACAACTCTTCTCTATTTCATTCATCATGTGAATACAGTCAATACTACCGACTTTGAAAAAGATATACTTGTATAATGCAATAGAAGATAAAAAAACTCTTGACATGATGAATCAGATGAAGAAGCGTGGTCTGTCGTTGAAAAAAATTAAGCATTTTTATTTCCACCCTCAAGGATGTTTGCTTGTTCGTGCCAACACGAGTGATGGAAACAAGCATCTTAAGTATAGAATCACATCTGCATGGAATGCTGCATGGAAATTGCCACCTTTTTCTAAAAAGTAACAGGCAAAAAGTAGTAGAAACCATGCTTTATAAAATTTCCATTTATAAGGTTGTTAATTTCCACCCTTAAAAATACCCTAAATTTACAGTGCATACCTAATTTTTGAATTTGGGGATGTGACCCATGATTGCAATCAGGTTCTCACCACTGGTTTAAATAAACCCACACTTCATTTTTACTTTAATTCCAAGCATCAAGTGGTAAAGCACACGTAAGGCTTGCTTGTTTATCAGTATTCAATGTTAAAATATACGAAATGCTTCAAGCAAGAAAACGACAGGCAACAGCATTAAGGGTGGTGGCAGCTTTAAATAAGCAATGTAAAAAGCGGAAATGCTGGATACAACCTTAGCTTGGTCACAGAAATGCATTGGATGCCTATAACACCCTGTTGCAAGAGCTGCACACGATGGCATTTTCAACCAAAAACTTGCTGAAATCTTGCTGGAAAATAGAACCTCGCTCTATTCCTAGCAATATTGCAGCAAGACACGTTTTTTTTGTTGAAAAGCGCTTTTACATGTGGCAAGATTTTTATTGTGCAATATTGCCAACAATCTTGCTCAATGATCTTGCACGGTACTTTACATACAGATAGAATATTGAGGCAAGAATCTTTTTGCAAGAAACTTGATCATGTAAAGCCAGCCTAAAAGCAAAGTTTCATTAAAGTAGTGTCAGTTGATAAATAACGTGTATATGTTTTACATTAATATATTTGCTTTTATATAATATGTTAGGAGCAAAAGTATTTTTGTGAATATGGCAGCTTCATAGCATAAGCAGCTTATGGGTAACTTTGTTAATTATAAATCCAAAATTTGACACACATTTCAGGTATAAACAGCAACAAACAGCTCTTGTTCACTGTTGCCATTACTAACTTTGCAGGCTTAGGTAATTTCCCAAAATTTAACTTGGTAAATTGTGAACAAAACTCAACAAGCTCAAAGTAAATGCCAAGAAAATATTACATTTCGAGCATGAAAATAATATTTTTATTGCAAAAAAATCATTCTTGTTTAAATTAATTGATTAAATTAAATCCTGTTTAATTTAAAACCTACTCTTACAAAAATAATAACTTTTAGAGATTTCTTAAATTTTGATCTTGATGCATTTGTCCAAGCAATTAATAGCTCTGATTTATGCAACCACAGTAAATTTAAAAGCCTTGATCATGCACTGCTCTTGTATGACACTGTTCTGAATTCTTTGCTAAACACACATGCTCCCCTAAGAACAAAGAGAGTTAAAACTGGTGCTGTTAAATGGTGAAACTCAAAGTGCCAGCAAGCACGTCAAGAATGACGACAAGCAGAACAAAAACATAAGCGTTGGAAAACTAAAGAGTCAAAGCTTGTATTAAAAGAAAAATTTAAATCTGCTGCTGAAATAATTGCTTATGTCAGAGACACATACTTGTATTCTAAAGAAATATTTGGAATTGTAAAATATTTATTAGGGAAAGATGCGAAATCTAGTTACCCCACTACCAACAACAATAAAAATTTAGTGGAAAACTTTGCACAATTCTTCAAAAGCAAAATCCAGAAATTATATCAGCAACTCTTTGAAAATATTAAGAGTAAGTGCACTGATTCAAATAATAGTGTTTTTCCTACAATAAAAATGACCGATTTTGTACCTGTTTCTGAAGAATCAGTTAAAGCCATTATTTTGAACATGCATAATAAAACTTGTTCCCTTGATGTAATCCCAACATGGTTGTTAAAGAAGGTAGTAAAAAGTCTTATACCAATCTTGCACTTTATTGTTAACCCTTTGCAGTCCAATTTTTTTTACAAAAATTTCTCCACAGGTCCAAATTTTTTTTTTAACTAAATCATTTCCTTTCCACGTTTTAAGGTGTTTTTTGTGTGTTTTTTCATATTTGAGGAGAAAAAAGCCAAAATTGGCTAAAAATTGACAAAATGTACCAAGCAAGAAACTAGTTGTGCGTATCTGCGCTTTAAACATCCCTAGAATGACATTGGACTTGCTGTAACAACTAGAATAAATACATCACCCCAGGGATGACGTTGGACCGCAAAGGGTTAATTTATCACTTGGCAAATCACATGTCCCTTCTTGTCAAAAACACTCTATCATAACTCTTCTGAAAAAATCAAACCTAAACACAAATGAGTATAAAAGTTTTTGCCCTGTGAGTAACTTAAGTTTTGTTTTTAAATTGATAGAAAAATATGTTTACCTTCAAATACAATCTTATTTGGAATATAATCATCTTTTTTGTCAATTCCAATCTGCTTACCATATTGGTCACAGCTCTGAAACAGCCCTTATCCTCATTCACAATGATTTACTATCTAGTAAATTGTAAACAGCATCAATCTAATCTACATAATTCTCTCCTCATGCTGTTAGATTTTAGTGCTGCATTTTATACTCTAAATCATAATCAACTGCTTTTTGTCTGAAAAAATACTTATTCATAAAGTACTAGAATGGCTACACTCTGACCTTGACTTACGTGCTTTCTCTGTGGTTGCTGTTGGCTCACAGTCACAAGTTCATATTTTAGGTGTTGGTGTACCTCAAGGTTCAATACTTGGCCCTCTTCTTTTCATACTCTTCACTAAAGACTTACAAGATGTTATAACTGTTCACAACATGCATTTTCACTTTTACGGTATGCTGATGACACTCAGGTATTTTTAAACTTTCAACCAAGCAGATCTGAATTTATAGATCAAGATTTCCTTGTCAAACTCCAAAATTGTTTATCAGATATAAATGTTTGGATGCATAATCATTTTCTCAAATTAAATATCAACAAAACAGATGTTATGGAAATAAGTCTATACCCTAGTCCAGTGTTTCTTAAACCATGGGTTGCCAAGGTTATGTGGGCGGGTCATAAAGGCTTATAAATTATCGCGCGTAAATGAAAAAGATCTGTGTGCAGAAGATTTGAGAAGTGAAGAACCTTCTTGAGTTGTTACGAATTTAAAAAGAAAATGAAGAAAATCGGAATCAGATTTGAGGTGAAGACTTTTTTTTTTTAGAGAACACTAGATTTTGGTGATGAAAATCAAGAAATCTGAGACGAACCAAGGTGAAGACCTTTTTTTTACAGATCACTGTGTTTTCACCATGCTCAGTCAAATTTATTTGGGTCGCAGTCATGTTCACAAATCATTGTTTTTAGTGATTTTGGGTCACCGAAAAAAAGGTTTGAGAAACACTGCCCTAGTCTCATGCCTTAAGTGTTTATGCATTGTTCACTGTTTTTGGATGATAATATTCATTTGAACTTTGATACAGTAAAATAAGTCAAAAACCAAGGATTTATTTTTGATGAAACACTGTGCTTGGAGCCACAGATTAATCAAGTAATCAAGACTTGATACTCTAGATTACATAACTTGTATAGAATTGGTAAGATGTTGGATAAAGAAAGAAAACTACAGCTTGTGATATCTTACATTTATTTATGTTTGAACAGTTGCAACATTTTGTATTATGGGTTATCTAAAAAGCTACTAACTAAACTTTAAGTGTTATTAAATGACTGTGTTCGTTTTGTGTATGCTAAATGCAGATTTTTGTTGGAGAGAAGGTGTATCTGTCACTGAACTTGGTATGGAATTGCATATTTTACCTATCCGTTATTGTATTCTACATAAAATTTCACTGACCGTATTCAAATGTATACATGATAGTGCACCTGATTATCTAAAAGATTTAATTATGTTGTCTCAGCCCCAAACTGGTTTGCATACCTCATATCATGCTAATCATCTTTTACCTCTGCCTTTGTCTAAATATTGCATAGTTTCAAATATTTTCAGATATTCTGCTCCTACAGTATGGAATAATTTACCACCTTCTATCAGATCTGCTACTTCTCTGTTAAACTCTTAGTCTTCCTTCAAAGCCCAATATTTTAATCTTGCTTATGAGAATGTGTAATTGAATTTAATGCTTGAATTTCTATTGATTTGGATCAACTGTATGCTTGAATTTCGTACTTGTATGTGTATATATGCTTGTATATTGCCTGAATTTTGTGCTTATATATGTATGTTATGCGCATGTATATATATATGTGCTATATGTAAGTATACTTGAATTTTGTGCATATATTGAATCAATGCTTAAATTTCATGCTTGTATATTGTATTTATTGTATATATTATCTTTGGAAACATTTCTTTATCGCTTTGACAGCATATTGGTCATCTTTTGTGACTAATATGTTTAAGCAATGAAAAATCTGTTTTTTGTTTGTTATTTGTTTGATTTAAAAAATAGACTCCAACTCTATTACAAATTAACAAAATAAACTCCAACTCTGACCAAAAATGCCATAATCTAACTCTGGATTTTGTTCATCTTTGCTAGCAGAAAAACCCATTGTTGACTGGTTTTAATAACATTGAAAAGCTGCTTACACTTTGTCACAGTGTAGTAAAATCAAGTCAGAATCTAGTTTTCACTTTTTTTATGTCTCCCAATTTTTTTGATTTCCAACAGACAGACATAAAGACAGACATTGGTTTTATATAGAGTAAGGGAATATTTTAACCAACCACTTGCAGTATAACCTTTTGTGTTGTTTTTATATCCATTATAGCTTTTAATAGTTGATGCAGGACGATTTGTAAATACTAATCTGTATAATGTTTTTAAAAAAGCCTAACCAGTAGACCATAGGTGGGAAACCTGATTACACTCATGAACTGCATCCCAAAATTAAAAAATTAGTTGCAGGCTGCAACAAACTTTTTGTTGATTTAAGAAAAAAGGAAGTTAATCGATAGACCATGCTTCTTCATCTGGTTTGTCATCTTAAGACCTTTTTTTATCTTCACTAGCATTAAACAAGTTCCTATTTCAATGTCAAGTTTAGACCAAAAAAGGTATTCATATAACAAACCAAGATAAAGAAACATTGTTTTGTTTATTCATTAGCTTTTTTGGTATTCAGTCAATATTAATATTTCTCTCTGGTGGGGCCTACATTTCTATTATAATAACCTGGTTGGTAGTAAAGCAATGAACCACCATTTTGATCAAAGAGATTGATATGTTTCTTTCCAAACATATGCAAGCCACATTGAAATATCTTGTGGACTTTGTGGGCTTGTGGGCAGGTTTTCCACCCATGCAGTAAACAAATCTGGTGCAAATTTGAGCCAATGTGTTAGATGTCAAGATCTGTAAATTTAAACTAGTCAAGTGAAAAAATATAACTAATAAATTGATCATACTCAAATCTAATCATCTAAAAGCACCATGAAAAACAGCTTTGTGGCAATGTTGCCATTTCTATACATAAAAGTTAGGCTTATGTTATGAAACTGCCATATTTATCAAAAGGCTAGGAATAAATTCCTAATACCTTTGCAAATATATTAGTGTAAAACATATACAATATCTTTTATTGAAGTAAATGAAAATATGATCACATGGAACACCAAAAAAGTTTTCTCCCTCAAATTTTTGTCACCTTTTCTTCTTGCTACTTGTGATGTAATGCCAAAACAGAGTCAATTTAAGTTATTTTATTTACAATGTGGAAGCTGCTAAAAAGGTTAGATAAAAATCCAGCCAAATTTTATATAGATAAGGTATAGAATTTCTTGCAAAGTTTAATTATGGCATGTTTATACTTGCAAAGTTTAATACTTGTGTAATTATGGCATGAAACAGCTAAGCTAAAAACCTCATTAAATTATTTGTAATGCAACTAAAGTATTAGAAATCTGCTAATCTAAATATAAATAAAAAGCTAAAAAAACCTTGAATATTAACCTATGGTTTTTCATGATCCAAAATATTGCCTTGTGATATACCACAAAGCATTGTCAAATTATTGTAAAACTAATAATATAAACATTTAGCCTAGTTTTGATAAAGAAATTTGTTATGATAGTGAGCAAATCGCCACTGCCTTTAGAGTTTTAAATAAATTTGATTGATTACCTGTTGCTACTAATAGATAAATCTAGTTGATCATATTCATTTTTCAAAGCATATATTTTCGTTTATTTTTTTTGCAGACTAAAGACTCATTTTCACTTTGAGCATTGGGAGTATTCTTTGTTTGTCTTATTATTTCTTGCTTCTTTCTGCACTTAAGCATTAAGTGAAGCAAAAAAATCAATAATACAAACAAAAAATTCTTCCCCCAATGGGCAAAGTGAAAATGAGCCTTATAAGTAACTAGAAATTACAGTGTCATACTATTTGTTTGAATCATGGCTTGTTTTGTCATAATCAACAAAACTTTACAAATCTGTAAAAATGCTTAACAAGTTTGTGATGATCAATTTTGCAGCATTGTGGCTAGGCAACATACCTATTTACAAGATATTGTTCCATTGTTGCCAAACTATTGGAAACATTTCCTCTGATTTGGCTTGCTCAAAAATCAAATCCAGTTTTTTTGCTAAAGGCAAAATGATAAGCACTCACGACTTATAAAACTTGATTAAATTTTGTTAGAAGGGTTAATTTGCTACATATTGACAAAATTTATGAACTCAGCATAATTATTCATAAAGATTGTTTCAATTTTTCATATTTTTAACAAATGAAAGATAATTTCTCTTTATGAAATACATTTTCTATAAATGTAATGTTTAAAGCAGTAATACTATAAAATGAAATAAAGTGTATCAATTCTGTGAGATCTTGTAGCAGTATTTTCTAATTGAATGTATGATACATCTCAGGGCATACAAGATTTTTCTGATATTTTCTTGAGGGTATACCACTTTTCTGGAATAGAAACACCCATGTATTAGATAGTAAACCTATATCATAGTTCAGGGATGTCCAACCCATTTTCGAAATTGGGCCAAATTTTCTATTGAGCCAAAGTCAGTGGGCTGCAAAAAGCTGTTTGCACAGAATCGTGCTGCAATTTCTTAAGTTTTGTCCCAAAACTCAGGCATTCTCTAAAAAAAAAGGTTTTCATCTATTTTCTTGCTCCAATTTCTTAACACTTTGGGTGCAGAAGGACATAGATTTATGTCTAAGAATGGAATCTCATTCACTGTTTGCCATTAATAACCTACCAAGCTTTGGGGATTTTCCTAAATTTAAAAAGTGATTAACTATACTCAGCAAATAATAAACAAAAACTGAATTGCTTAACCTTCTGCACCTAAAGTATTAAGTTTCATCTCAAAATTTAGGTATTCTCTAAAAAAAAGGTGTTCTAGAATCTCCTCGTATTTATCAATTTCCGCCCCAAATGTCTTTCAGCAATCTCGTGGAACTCTTTTTTGTAACCTTCATTATAGCCAGGAAACAAAAAATTATTGCTGGGCCGCACCAGAACCTTAAGTGGGCTGCAGGTTGGGCATCCCTGTCATAGTTTTTCTTATCAATTTTTGAAAAACAAATCCAGGCTTAAAAAAAAATTATTACTTTATGTTGACAGCCAAAATATGCTTTGTCAGGTCTTTTCAAAGAGGAACTGTAACAGTTTTTTGTCAGTGAAACTAACCAGGAATCTTTCCTACAGCACCAGGGGGGAATAAAAAAGATACCAAGAGAAAAAGAATCTCTTCAGAAAGTGTAACCACAAGAAAATTTTTTGTTGATTTCATGAACAGAAATTGCTTGCAACGACTTCTTTATGAGACCCTCTTATTCTGCATGAGTGAAGTAAAACTTTTTTAAGTTTGCAATCTCTTGTGAATGGGTTGACAAGTTCTGTGTGACAGTGCAAAGACTAATTTAGTAATGGCACATTACCTAGGCATTTGCATTTTGAATAGAAGACTGCTAAAAAGTTGTTAACTCAAAAGTAAACCGTAGTATTTAGGACATTGTTGTCTGAAAAGAATTTTCAAGCTTGGTTTGTTTTCAAGTGCTATTGAGTTAAATCAGGGGTGGGAAAACATTTTAGTTTGTGGGCTGAATTCAAAAGATGATTTTAATTGAGGACCACACTAGTACTTGCAATCTAAATTTGTGCCTTAAACTTACTCGAAGACTAAAAAAAGAAGTTTTTACTTTGATTTGTTTCACTGTTCTTGGAGTCAGAGGTGAAAAGGAAAAAAAAGTTTACACTTTACTTTATTATCATGTTCACACTAACTTAGCAGGCCCTATGAAATGGCTTGGCACACTGAATTTGGCTAATAATCTGTAGTTTTCCTCCTCTGGGTTAAATTTAATGAAATATTGCTTCATGTCTTCACTGACTTACATTGCATTGTTGTTTTTATTTATTCTTTTGAATTTTCAGAGCAAAATTCAATGCATTAAACTATGCAGACTTGATTTTGGGATTGCTGTCTAGTTCAAATTTTATATTTAGTTATAATAGAGTTTTTTATGTGATGTAAGTGTGATCTAGAGCTGTGTAAAAGACTGCCAAGCAAAGAAATTTGCTGTAAAATATCTTTCCCATAGACACAACTGATTTGGTGAAAGTTAATGTTAAATCAAAACCGTTTTGATTGCATTCACATCAATATAGCATTTCTGCTATCGTGATTCGTGTATGCCAAATATGTGGTCGCAGCATGCTCAGCTTATGTTATTTTGTCAATCATGTTCTGCTTCCCATAATATTTATCATGTAAAATTTTTTGCAATGGTGTTTCTGTGTCCCATGGTCGGTGATTTATACATTCAGTGATGCTAGCTATATATAATGACATGGCTGTATACCGTTTCGGAGACAGGCAATGAAATTATGAAGAATGTTATACTGCTGCTCTGGGACAGAGACATGCTTATATTATAATTTGTTAATAAATTTCATTTGAATAAGTTTTGTTTGTAATATTGTGTTAGAGATAGTTTTAAAACCAAACCCTCTAATTTTAATATTTTCCCTTTACTCCACCAAATAAAATGTTAGGATTATAGTTTGGTTTGTTTTGGTTTGGTTTTAAACTAACCCTAACACAATATTACAAACAAAACTTATTCAAATAAAATTTATTAATTGACACGTCTCTGTCCCAGAGTAGCAGTATAACGTTCTTCATATTTTCATTGCCTGTCTCCAGAATGGTATACAGCCACGTCATTATATATAGCTAGCATCACTGAATGTATAAATCATCAACCATTGGACACAGAAACACCATTCCACAAAATTTCATATGATAAATATTATGGAAAGTGGAACACGATTGATAAAATAAAACATAATATAAGCTGAGCATGCTGCAACCACATATTCACCATACATGAATCATGACACTGCCTAGTCAACCACACTAGTAAATACAATTCTTTATGCTTGAATAACTACTTTTATAATTTTCCTATCCAAATGCTAAGAAATAAAGTTGTTAAAGACTTGCAAAAAATGCAAAGTATGAGTAGTTTAACAAACAATAATTTATATTTTGATAGAAATTTTTTTTAATTTCTTTGGTCTGCAAAAAGTTATCAGCTAAATTGAATGTCAGTATGTTGTATTGTATCTTAAATCTCAACCTGGAGCAACCAAAATTTTAAATTCTTGTTTGTAAAAAACCTTCTGTCATTATACCATCCAAAAATCACATAAAAGAAGTTAATGTAAAATGCTTTGAACACCTGTGCTGTTTTTATTGAAGCTACATATATTGTGAATGTCATTTATTGTGCATTTATTGTAAGCTACATATATTATCACTGTCACATCCTGATATTAAAGATAGCAATTGTTTATTGAGCTGCTCAATGACATTAAAAGATCTTAACTGAGCAGCTCATTAGAAAACTCCCAACTCTTTAAATGTGAGATATGATGATTTAACTATTTTTCCAAATCCTGCATGTGTGCAACTTTTACTGTAAAAACACCCTTGAATGTTGTCACAAAGTACATTATTTATTTTTGTGTGTGCAACAATATCATGTGGTAAAAAAATTATGATGATTTAATGTAGTTTAAAAGTAAATGCTGCTGAAAAATGGATGAATTTTGTTTTTTAATGCAAACTACTATTGTTTCTATAGGGAAACTTAGTTATTCCCATAAGCAGTTCATGTTTAAACTCTGATTTTTTATTATTTCTTATTTAAAAAATTTGGACTTTTTAATGAATTACACCAAAATTAATAAATTAGATCATAATGTAATGTGACACACATTAATTTACCATCTTTGCACATAAAACAGATTTATCCATGCTTTAGTACATTCTAACAATTGTCTTCTAATAAAAAATATTGTAGAATTACATATCAGCTTTAAATTTTTTAAATATATCAGGTATTTTAAATTTTGTATAATGGCAAGTATTTAATTATTTCATTTAAATATCTTTGATAGATTATGAATTTTGAAGTAGTTTTTTGTGTATTCTGATAAAGCTATATGACAATGATGAACCCTCCAAAAATCATGGTTTTTCGACCCACCATGGAAGAATTCAAAAACTTCTCCAGATATATTCAATATATGGAGTCTCAAGGAGCTCATTTTGCTGGTGTTGCAAAGGTATTTACAATAAAGTTCAATTCATATGCTATTAAAAACATAAATGTAGCTCTATTGAAAAAAATAATAATTAAAACAATTACTTGTGGTGAGTGTAAACCAATGCTTCTCAAAGTTTTCACTGCATTCCTGTTTACAAAAACATAAATGTAGCTCTATTGAAAAAAATAATAATTTAAACAATTATTTGTGGTGAGTGTAAACCAATGCTTCTCAAAGTTTTTACTGCATTCCTCTCTTTCAGGACTTCAGTAATGTCATTCCTCAAAGTTAAACAGGTCCCAACAAACAAAGGGTTATCAGATTTACTTTACATAGAAAATATAACACTTGCTTAGTAAATTAAGAAACTGTAAAGGCGCGTTTACAGTACTTTTTTCTTTCAGCGCGATCTTGGTTTGTTTTATTGACGCTCAAATCCACTGATGTTTTCGAGAAAAAATGAGTGAATTTGAGTGTCAATAAAACAAACCAAGATCGTGATGAAAGAAAAAAGTATTGTAAACGGCTGTAAACGTGCCTTAACACTTGCTTTTAGTGAACAAGTAAATAAATAAAGATTAAGTGCTGAAATCTCATGCGTTAAAATCTCATTTGGCACAGAAGTCACGTGACCTTATGAGAACTCCCATTAACTTATTGGCTTATTTTATTGCAAAATAAGTATTATTTAAACTAAACAAAAATGCATTTTTTAAATTCTTCAAAGTTAAAATACCTAACCTTCTATGAAAGTTTATGCCAATTTTGCTTTATACTTTTGTCAACACATTGACTGCCAATGTGCTTTTTCTGCATTATGTTATAAATGCAGCATTATGTGCTGGCATGTCATGCAGCAGTCAAGGTGTTAAAGTAAAACTTTGATTTTTTGTAAAATTTGCATCTTAACTAACACCAATACAATGTACAACAAAAAATTGTTTTAAATTTTACCAATACTTCAGAATTTAGAGTTACAAGAAGACAAATAATATTAAAAGTACATATTTCAACAATATTTGCAGTTCAGTTTGTAAAGTTTTGGCCCAAACTGTGATTAAAGTTTAACAACTGTGTGAAAATTTGAACCATCACAATTTGTCATATAATATCATATATTTACTGTTGTGTGCAAAAGACCAACTACCAAAACATTTTTTTTTTTTTTTCCAGCATTGTGATGTCATCTGGCTTGTTCAAGATTGCATTGTCTTATTGCATCTGTTGAGCTAGATGTGTCTAGCAATACAATACTCAGTGCATGCTTGGTTAAAGAATATTTAGGCTGTTTCTTCAATATTTTTATAGTTTTTGAGTGTCAAAGATTGGGTAAAAAACCCAGTTTGTCTGAAACTAAGAGAGTCCAAATTGTAATTTTGCACAAGGAAAGGTTTTCTGAAAGAAAAATTTGCAAAAAAGTGTCATGTAGCAAAATGACTCTTCATCAAGCAATTGCTAGATTTCAAAATTTTGGACGTTACCATGACAAGAAATGAGTGGAAGACCAAGAAAAGCAAGCCCTTGTGATGCCAACTTGATTCAGCCAATAGCTGTTTGGTTTCCAACTCGTTTCTGAAAGAAAATTTTTGTGGCACTGCTTTTTAAAGGTACAGATGTTCATTGTACCACTGTTATCAGGCATCTTGTTCATGATTTAAACCTGCAGAAAAACATTACTTAATTTCAGCCATGAAAACAAAAAGGTTGGCCTTTGCCAAGCAATATGAAGTCTGGGATGAAATGAGATGGAGTAAAGTTCTTTTCTGGATGAATCCACAATTCAGCAGTTTGCACAGAAAAAACAGACAATTTGTAGGCCTGTTGGAACACAATTTAATGACTGCTATACACATGCTGCGATAGAACATCCTCCCAGTGTCATAATCTAGGAGGCTATGTCCAGTAATTACACAGCTGGTCTTTTTTTTTATCAATTGGAACAACAATGAACAATATCAGGTACCACAAAATGTTGGAGGACAAGCTTGGAATTTACATGGCTATTCATGAATGCAATATGTACGTGCAAGATGGTGCTCCCTGTCACAGTTTAAACTTAGGAAGTGATTTTTTTAAGAAGAAAAATATCACAAAGTTAGATTGGCCTAATAACAACCCAGATTTGATTCAGGCAGTGCAGCAGTCTGGGGTAGTAAAAGGATAAATGCTTAACCCCAGTCTCATTTATGTCTGACCTGGAGTGGATACCCTTCAAATGATGACGACAAGCCAAATTTCAATTTAATAAGAATTTGTGGGCAATACTAAGAACCAAAATGGCAGATGAACATCCCACAAGTGCTGGAAATGGCAATATAATGCATATTGATGCAAAAGATTACAGCTAAATACTGCAAACATCTATATCATAGCATGTTTTGTTGTCTGCAAGCTGTTATCAAGAACAAAGGTGGATATACCAAATACTAGATTCTTACATGAAAACTGGCTGATGTAACTCACATTTAAGTTGATAAGCTAACTTTTTGACATTCAGTGTTATTTTCAATGTATGGCTATTTTATTGCAGTACTTTGAATAAACAAACTATAACATAAATGGAACATAAGATAAAAAATGCTAGGTGGTCTTAAACTTTTGCACTCGACTGTAAATGATGTTATTCTTTTTCTTCCTTCAAGAGCTACTCAGTAGTTTTAAATATCCCTGCTGTATATAGGGAGGTGCGAAAGTAGGTATGCATTGATAAATTACCAGCCATGGTTAAATTTCCAATTTAATAGAAAGACTAAAACGAAATGATTAAAGGTACCAGCCTTTCAATAAAACAAAATGATTAAAAGTAGGTATGTTGGTTTCACTTCAATGTAATATGTCACTAATTTCACTGATGTGACACTACTGTATACCTACTTTTGCACTCCCTGTATATGCACCAAAGAGAAGAGCAAGCAGAGTGATTGACAATTTGATGAGCATGAGATCTTGCTAAAGTCTCATGCACCCTCAAGGCAATCCCAAAAATTTTTGTGTGTTTTGTTGTGATTAGTGTTTGATTGTTTAATTTTAGCATTGGAGTTGTGTCATGTTCAGCTGGGTTGGGTGTAGGATTTATGTCCCTGGATTCTGAATAAACTTTCCAGGAAATCCTGTTTTATTGCATTTGAGTTAAAAGTAATGATTTGAAACAGGTGATCAATATGTCAGTTAATTGCAACGTATTATTGAGCAAAGCTTGAGATTGCAGCTGAAGACTTTTTCTTTAAGACAAAAATGAAGAAATTAAACACTGATTGTTGGTGAAAACGTTTTATTTTTTAGTAATCACTTGGCATTTGGGACGAAAACTGAGATTAATGGGAAAATAATTGTAAGTGAAGACATTTTTTTTAGTTCTTCAGTAAATTTTTCTGATGAAATCTTTTGACATTTTGCCATTTCATGGTACATTTTGCAATCCTGAAAAGTTAAATTTTTTTCCTGAAAAATCTTGGGATAATAAAAAATCTGGGAAATCAAAATCCCTAGTTGGGTGTAAAAAATGTTTAGTTTTGTCTGTGTTTAGATGAAAATTATTAGTGGTGACCCATTAACGAATTTTGTGAAAATATAATTGAATGATTTATTGGTGTAAGATGCTGTAATTTTTATGTGATCAGCATTTGTTATGATTTGCATGTCTTTCATGAGGAGTGGAATGTCAGAAGTGTAAATATTGAATAATTTTGAAAACCAAATTCCACTTTATGGTACTCTGTTGTTAATTTGTTTGAGTTTTAAGTGTGTGCATGCTTGTCATCTTTTTATATACGTAGTTTATTATAAAATTGTAAATGAGGTTTGGAATGTTGTTGGTGTGAGTTTGTTTATGTAGTTTTTTGCTATGACCTTCAGTAGGCAAGAACCATAATGTTTAGTGAGCATTGACATCAACTGGGTGATAGTATTTGGAAAATTTGTTATGGTAATGAATTTGCTGGATGTTTGATTGGTTCTATTTTTTGTATGAATTGTTATTGGTAGAATGTTTGGATGAATTGTACATGTTTGCTATATAACTTACCATATTTTCCACCAAATAAAACCAAATTTCTGGACCTAAATTTTGGACCTGATTTTTGGTTTCAGCTTATTGGCCAATCATTAGCTTTGAACCAGAAAATACCAAAGGCCAAAATTGGCCCCAAAATCATACTTTTGATGTCACAGTTATGGCAGAGTTATTTCAGTTGAATAAACTTTATTTATTAGTAGAAAAAGATTGGATAAATTAAAACGAAATATCAATGTGCCGCAAATCAAACCCACAACCAACAGAAGCAACTGAAAACTAATAAATTATGAAAACAATCATTTTACTTCCTTTCACTTGAAGAACTTGCCTGATGTATAGCTAATGGTAAGATATTGGACAAGTAATGTGGCTATTGACCACAGTGACATCATAAGTCACAATGACCACAGTGACATCATAAGTCGACTTAATTTTGAGTGAGAATTTTGTCTAGCACTTGGAAATAAAGCATGGAAAGACACACAGTTAAGTGTACATGTGATCAGTGTTTTTAGTTATCATTAAAAAGTGCTTAAAAAAAATAGCTTCACCTCACAATTCTTTTTATGTAAGCAATTAAACAGCTACAATAAGAAAGCATGACTAAATTTTAGAAAAATCAGTTTTACTGCAATTAAGTGTTTTTCAAGAACAAGTTTTCTTTCACTTTATTAGCCAAATTGCTAGTTTTATATTTCAATAAAATATTTTATAATAATGAAAGTCTTTCATGTGCTTTAAAGAAGAAATGAAATTTAGCTGTGGCTCTTAACTTGTATTTTACTAGTGGCTGTTAGCATGCATGCTGACACTGAAACAAGACTAAAAAATCATTTTGAAGAAACTTGTCACTTCTTAAAAATGACCTCTGCTTATTGGGTAGTAATAAGCAAAAACCCTCATTTTCAGAGCTAAAAATTTGCCTTGGCTTATTTGGCAATTTGGCTTATTAACTGGAAAATACGGTATGTTGTTTTTATTGTAAGTCGAAAGGCTAGGGTTGCATTGAAATGCAAATTGGCTGATAACCAATGTATTGCTCAGATTATATCAGCCAATACTGGAAGTATGACTCTTGCTATATAAAATTATGTTGAAGGATGTCATTTTTGGGTTTTGACGATTTTAGATGATTGCAATTTTTGCTAAGCCTAATCATTGATGTTTGTTTACCCAGTCCTTCTAGATCTAAACCTTTTGCATCACTTGGCAAAATCAGCCCAGTTTTTAAATGGCTTCAAGAAAGTCATTATATGCATAGAAAATTTAAATAGTTATATTCAGTGGTGGCTTGTTTATAGGAGCTACAGAGCTGCAGACCCCAAAATATCTATGCAGTAGTCATTATCAGCAAGGCTTTAAATAATTTTTTTTTAATTACAGTTTAATTTTTAATTTTCTTCACATAAATTTAAGTTCAGTCTGGATTTTAAAACAAATTTTAAAAAATTTTGAATCGGCAACTTTTTGAGTTGTTTTAAATACAACTCCAAAGTTTAATGTAAAGTGATGCAAAATGATCCAATCCATTGAAACTTTATTGCACATGGAAGGTATGTTTGATGCACAATAAATGCAACTCATTGTAGAATATGAAACGAAAACAAACATAGAAATCTCATCATGCATGGACAAGAGTCAACCAGTTTTGGTTCTTGTTTTTTGCTTTTGAAAAAATAGCCAGTTAGACTTTAATCACAAGATTACAAAAGCTTAATTATCTAATCATATGTTAACACCAGTAAGTTCATAGCTTAGCAGTACAAAATTTGATATTCATCATTATTAAGTGACCACCATTATATCTTGCCAAGGTGTCAGTCTTGCATTATTAAAATATGATAATTAACATAACTGTGCTAAATTAAACTTTAATGCAACATAACTCTACCAATATATTTATTGTAATTTCTTGTTACTACAAACTCATTTAGTTATTTAAATATCTTTTTATTGGAATCATCTTTTGTATATCAAGTTTTTAACCATCGTAATAATTTATTGTTTTCCCTAAATAGCTTTCTAAAATTTTTGAAGTTTAACTTTGTATTACAGGGTGTTGCAGCTAAATCTGACACTTGCCAAAAAGAAAACGAAATAAACAATAAAAACAAAAGTTGTATATAAAGAGAATTGAAATTTTATTTAGTACCTGTCTGATTTAAATACTATATTATTTTTTCATGTCAGCAACGACCATCTCAAGGCAGGCTTGAAATGAGTCACACACTTTGGTGACCTATGGCAGCAAATGCCTCCAAGATAACATCTTTCAAAAAGTTGACTGTGTTGTGGCCATGTTTGTTGGTCCTGGCTTTGATCACACCCCAGAAGAAATAGTCAAGAGGTTGCAATCAGGTGAAGAGGGTGGCCACAAGTTTGGCAGCCAATGATAAGGAATGTTGTTGAATAACCATGCCTGGGTCATCTTGGCCTTGTGTGCAGGAGCAGAGGCATGTCATGCCTATCTTCTTTCAAAAGAGCCTGCAAGTCACCACTGAGATCTACCAGTAGGTGCTGAAGAGCATGGTGAAGCCATAGATGGATGAGATCACCACTGGACATCTCTACATCTTCCAGCAGGATTCTGCTCCTGCAGACAAGGTCAAGAGGACCTTGGTGTGGCTGTTCAACAATGTTCCTCACCATTGTTTGCTGGACTTGTGGCTGCTCTCCCCACCTGACTGCAACCCTTTTGATTATTTCTTCTGGGGCATGATTGAGGCCAGGACCAACAAACATGCACACAACACAGTCAACTCTCTGAAGGCTGCCATAGTGAAGGCATTTGTTGCTTTAATGGTTTTGAGATGGTTGTTGCTGTCAGCAGCAGTTACATTGAAAAATAATGTAGTATTTAATTCAGACAGTTACTAAATAAAATTTCAATTCTCTTTGTAGACAACTTTTGTTTTTATTGTTTATTTCGTTTTCTTTTTGTCAAGAGTTGGATTTAGCTGCAACACCCTGTATTCGTAAGTGTAGTATTTGTATTCATAAAGTCAAAAGAAAAACAAAATAATGATACTGAAACACCATTAGAGGTAGTATGTGTTATATTAACTACTTGCACTGACTAGAATTTTAAGATTAGCTGATATATTGGCAAAAAATTTTCAATATTAATGTGTAAGCAAAGTGACTGATATGGCCAGTACCTTGCCAATAATATTGGTGCAACCCTACAGAAGGCCTCTACTTTGCTTGTAAGTGCAATCTGTTCTTAATGGTGTAAAGTGAGAAATGTTTGGTTTTTGTGGGACTTAATTGTGGTTTTAATTTTTGTATTGTTGTGACAGTTGCTTTATTATTTTCAATGAAAAGTTGTATTTTTCTGTATTTTGTCATGGGTACCATTTGTATTGATTGAAGAACTTTGAACATAGTTCTTTGATGATATTGTGTTTGCTTATGAAGGTGTTGCTGTTGGTTGATTTGGTTTGTTAAAAGTGTTGTGAAGTGTGCAGCACCATAAGTTATTCCTGCCTTTTGTTGTAATTTAAGGAGTATTTTAGGTGCAACTAGTGTTTTGTGTTGTTACATGAAATATAGGTTTGGTGTTAAGTGATAGGTTTGAGATAAATGTCACAATCTTTGTTGCAAAAAGTCTATTTTGTTTATTTGACAAATCTAGTATAATTACAAGCATTTTTTGGCTTTTTATGAATTTTTATTTTAATCAGGTAATTCCCCCAAAAGAGTGGGTTCCACGTCAGACCTATGATAATATTGACAACTTCATTATTCCTGCTCCAATCGAACAGGTTGTTTCTGGACAAAAAGGTTTATATACTCAAGTAAGACCTATTTAAAAACTTGAAGCAGTAAGATTTTAAAAATAAATTTAACAAAGACAGAAAAGGATGTATTTTTAGATTCAAACAGTTTTTATTTCACAAAGTTTGACAGTATGAAAATTTATTTCAATTGTTTAATTGGTAAAAAATCTTTACCTACTAAAGGACATTTTGTCTTTCAATTCAATTGTTTCAAATAAGTGTTAAATTTATATATTTAATTCGTTCAATAATTTTTAGGTAAATTACCTATCAATTGTAATTTTGATAAACTGAATGTTTCTATAATTTTAAATTCAATTGCATTAAAAGTTTTTACTTTTGTTAGTAATTAGAGATTGAGTAAAAGAAAATTCCTATGCATTAAAAGTTTAATAAGTCAGCTTAATTCTCAGTTGAGTGCTGTTTTGATGCCCTTAAATTTCAGTTTGTTTATTATCTTGAAATAATTCTAATTTGTGTAAAGCTACAAAAAAACTTCTTATGCACTGATTTAGGAATTTGTGTCACATTTGTGTTACAACGTGGCAAACTATAAACAACACCTGATCTAAAGCTTTAAAAATTGTAACCAGCACAAAGTCTCTATTAAGTTAACAGCATAGAGAACATATGCTTGCTCGATTCAAGCAAAATTGCAAAATTTCGTCAACATACAACTGCAAATCTCAAAAAACTTTTACTAATCAATATGCAGGCGCTCAATTTTCTGTATTCTTTTACTTAAATCAATAGTTTACAAGTTTTGTATTTGTTCATATCCCTAGCCACATTCAATTTAATAAGCAAACCTGATCTACACTGTCACAAAGAGTTTATTCATAAGCTGAAAATTTGGAATCTCTTTTACCATGTTGTTTACCTGCTTTTGTCATCAAATAGTGATTAGTGAATTCAATGTAGGATAAATGATAAACTTGATTAAAACCTTAATTTTTTTTGCATTTAAATACTGGTTTAGATGCAATAACTTTATTCTAGTATTAATGAAAAAGGCTGGACAAAAGCTGTTTACTCATTTAGAAAAACACTCTAAGATAAATTTTCAGTTGTAAAAAAATGATAAAGCTGCTACATTCTTAGCAAGTTAAATAACTTTTAAAAACGATGTAAAATGACCTACTTTTAAGCAGCTAAAATAACCTACATGCTTTTCACTATATTTAATTAAAAAGATTGTTGATCATTAAAAAGTTTAAAAAATATCAAATGTAAACAACTATCTTGTGAATTTTCAGTACAACATACAGAAAAAGCCATTGACAGTAAAAGAATTTCGTCACTTGACCAATACTCCGCGATATGAGCCTCCATTCCATGAGAGCTATGATGAATTGGAAAGAATTTACTGGAAAAACATTACATTTAACTCTGCCATATATGGTGCTGATATAAGTGGTTCTTTATATGATGAGGTTAGTATTGGGCAAAAAAGATTGCAATGTGTAAAGTTTATTCTTATGTTGCTTTGCTTTTGTTTAGCATGTAAATGAATGGAATATTGCAAGACTTGATACTCTTTTGGATGTTATTGAAAATGACTCTGGAGTCAAAATTGAAGGTGTAAACACAGCTTATTTATATTTTGGTATGTGGAAAACTACTTTTGCATGGCACACTGAAGACATGGACTTGTATAGTATTAACTATGTACATTTTGGAGCTCCAAAGTCATGGTATTGCTTTTAATTATTTTATGGTTCTAAATGCATTAAACTTTGCTTGAACATAGTTGTAAGCTATCACAGTATTTATTTTAAAATAATTATAAAACATTTGTTAGGCTTGGCTCATTACTGACTGGTTGCGTTTCAGTAATTTAGTTTTTTCTTAATTGAACAAAATGGTTAGCTTAATGCAGATCATTTCTATTTCTGGTGCAAGCAGTCTAAGTTCGATTTGGGGGCTATAAAAGTTTTACAAAATATTTTCAATGGTTTACCACTGCTGCAAGATTATCTTGTAAGTGACTGTGTTACCCAGGCACAACGTTGCAGAGATGGCTGCAGCTTTGAAAACTTGAAACAAGCTTAGTAGCAACAAGTTTGGTTTTAGATTTATTAGTCGTTTTTTTTAAGTACTGCCTTCATTTAAAACTGCTTTATGAGAACATCAAGCAGGTAAAACTACCATTAGTTTTTTTTTAATAGATTGTAATTTATAATAGCAAATTTGTGCATATAATTTTTAATTGGCTCATTAATATTTTTTTGTTTATTGTATTTGTGATGATTTTTTGATTTAATTTTGTTTTTATACCATATAACTAATTGTTTTATCTCTTAAATGTTTAATCAGTTAGCAGTATTTCTCGAATTTCAGTTACATACCTTTGTTTTAAACAATTGTCTGGGCAGATCTAAAGAGATTAAAAACGCAATGAATGAAAATGTTTTAAGGTATGCTATTCCACCAGAACATGGAAAAAGGTTAGAAAGATTGGCTGCTGGATTTTACCCAAATGACAAATCCAACTGTTCTTCCTTTTTAAGACATAAAATGACATTGATATCTCCCAGTATATTAAGACAATATGGAATACCTGTTAACAAGGTAATTTCAACAAGTATTTTCTGTTTCTTTTAAACACATGTGAAATTTATTATTTTGTAATCTGATGTTAGTATGCAGGGTTGAGAGAAAATAAAGATAGCAGTTCTCAAAAACTTTCTTTACTAAACTGGCTTTTTTACTTTTGGAATATTTTATTAGAACAGAGGATTTTTTAAAGCTAAAAATTAATTCAATTTTTAAACTAAACAAGACACTATTTTATGATCTTTATTATTCCAAAAAAGACTTTATTTACTGAAAGTATGTATGTTTAAGTCTATACCACAAGTAAGACACTTAATCACTGAAAAGTTTTTGTTGAATCTGTGCCACAGGTCAGGCACTTAATCACTGAAAAGTTTTTGGAGTTGAGTCTACCACAAGTTTATTGCAGTGAATACTTAGGTCAACAAATTACCATATATGAATAAGTTATATCAATTATTGAATTTTTTTACAGGATTTTTATTTTGCAAAAATTGATACATATTTCAACCATTCATAAAACTCCTTCAAACCCCTTTTGATCTGCAGATTTCTATATCGCAACCATTTTGCTCAGACAATGTTTGTAAATGATCGTTGCATAAGGAGGGATCAAAAAATAGCTAGGCTGAAGTCATTACAATCTAACTACCTTAATTAATTGAACAAAAGCAAGCTTATAGTTTATTGGCATTACCTAAAGTGATTTCTATGCTAATTGATATATTGACCTGGTGGCTGCTATCTGTTTTAAAAGAGTCAGTATTGTAAGTCAGCACACAAACCCATTTAGAAATTTGTCTAGAATTACCTTTCCCAAGGGCGCAAAGAAAAACATTCACATAGACTGAGTATGGAACTTGCGTTCTTTTGCTCGCAAGGCAGAGTGTTAGCACACTGAGCTTTTTAATGGATTTGTGAATGATATGCTCATTTTGTAGATCACCCAAGAAGCAGGGGAGTTTATGATAACGTTTCCATATGGCTACCATGCTGGTTTTAACCATGGCTTCAATTGCGCCGAATCAACTAATTTCGCTTCGGAAAGGTGGATAAACTACGGAAAAGCGGCGGAAAAATGCACTTGTCGTAACGACACTGTGACAATTGATATGGATATTTTCGTGCAACATTTTCAGGTTAGAGTTTTTTTGCATCCGAATTTGCTAGAGACCGCACAAGGTTTGATCGTTTACTGTGAAGCAACTCAAAGTTGAACCAGCAAATCGTTGTTTGGAAGGGCATCCACTCCAAGTCAGACACAAACAGGACTGTGGCCAAGGATTCATCTTTTAACTAACTCAGCCTGCTGTACTGTCCGGATCAGATGCTGGCAGTGATGGTGCTAAGCCTTCAATTGCATTGCAAGCCCCATCAATTGCAACTAAGCGAAGACATTTGCTCTCTCGAACAACTACTGTTTGAATAACTACAAATTTATTTTCGATCTGGTTGATTCTTGACACTGCTTGGTTAATCTAGTGGTTAACATTCCTGCTTCCGCCGCAAGGAGTTGTGGGTTCGGTTTTTGGGATGGTCACATTTAGCACTTACCAATAGTTGGTCACCATTGTGATGATAACTCGTTAGGAGCTGTGTTGGTTTAATACAATGTTGCAGAAATTGGTACCGTAAATACTTGGCACGCTTCAAAGTATGAAACAAGTATAAAAATATTGTTTTTCTACTAAACTATGCACGTTTTGTTTTTACGTAATGTTGACGAAGCATAGTTTTCAAAGGCTTGTGTTTTTTTACGTAATTTCATATCACGTCAAGCAGTCGATTTCTTCTTCAGCCGGACCAGTATGAAGATTGGAAGCTTCGCAAACAGGAAGTCCGCGTTTGCTTTGATGAGATCCCCTACCCACCTGGTATCCTCGGGCCCTATTTGAACTGGAAGGAAAAAATAGAAGAGTACAAGTAAGTAACCCGGCATCAGTGTCCGACGCGTCCTTTCGACTTCCGGTTATTAATAAAATTAGTGGCCATTTTCTATTTAAGTAAAAAATTTTTAAAAAATTTGTTTTAATCTTCTTTCCAGTCTTTATACCAGGGATAGGCAAATTTTTAGCTCGGTGGCGGGATTTACTAGACAATTTTGATCGAGGGCCGCGCTTGTATTTACAGCGTGAATTTGTGCATCGAACTTACTCGAAGACCAATGAGAAAAAAGGTCTTCACTTTGATTTGTTGCATCACTCGTATGTGAAGACTATGATTTATTTCCCCGTTTTTGGAGGTAAAGACAAAAAAATCCTTGCATTTTTACACCGTTCAGATCGAATGCTTGGCGGGTCGAATTCAGCGCTTAGTTTACCCACCACTGCTTTACACAAGCATATTCACACTGTGATAGGATGTGGCTGTTTAGTGTTTAATCTTGCCGATCAAGTTTTGATCATCGTCGCTCGGCGATTGCACGCTCGAAACAATCTGTTTGTTTCCTCTCGAGTGTCTCTACTTCCGAGCATTTTTATGCTTGCGGTTTCTATAGGCGAATTGTAGTACTCGACGGCATGAATTGAAATTTAACCAGTTTTACAACTGTTTTTACGACTTAAGACGGACTGGTATTAAAAGTAACACCAACATTTTTAAGGAAAAATACTAGCAGTTCGTAGTGCCGTTGTTGGTGTGATTTGCATTAATAAATGTTAAAATTAAAAAAACTGCCGTTATGAAAAACGTGCTGGGTATTCAAGTGCCTTTTTATTTTTCTTAAGGCATTCTTTAAACTGTTTGCAGTTTTTATTTGCGGTTCACTGTTTGGCTATGAGAGTCTTCAATAAGGTTTTTATGTCTGTTTGCTGTTTCGAGATATATTAAAACGCAATAAAGCAAATTGCAGTTGGATTTTAGAAGATGCAGTGGCGAGCAAAAAAGTAAGACTTTTTTAGTTTATTAAATTTTTTTAAAATAACTTACTTAAAATTGAATTATTTTCTCAAAAAAAATCAATTAATATTGGATTTAATATAATTTTTGCACTCTTTAATGATATATTACTTGATAATTCAATTTTGATAAAGTTATTTTTAAAAAATCTAAAAAAATAAAAAAGTCTTACTTTTTGCTCGCCACTGTATGTTGCCCAAAGTCTTGTACGCATTCTTGTAAATATAATTCAAAACGCTGTATTTATGACTTGGCAGCGAAAGTTTTCATTTGTGTATTTTGAATTTTATAATTCAGTGGCAAATTTCTCGTCAAATTATCGAAAAACAAGCATAAAAGCGTTTGCAGATTCGAAACCGCATTAGCACCGCAAACCTTTGTCCAAATAAGGTTAAAGTAAGCCGATTGGTATTTGTTTGTTGTTAAATTTTGGCGTTCAAAGAAACCGTAGTCTGTAAAGTCTGTGAACTTGATGATGATGATGATATTTTATTCACGCTTAGTAACAATATTTAAGTATATGCAATGTACATTAACCAAAGCATGAAAAGGAAACGCGACACAACGACGAACGTTAAACATGCAGAAAGTATAGAGAGGGGGTAAGAAAGAGAAAAAATAAGAAGCACGGCCGCGTTACCTAATTCAAACTAAATATTATTATTTAAAAAGACAAAAAAGACACAAAAAAATGACAAGCCAAAAAAAAATGACAAAATAAAAAAAAAAAAAAATGTGCAGTGCAGGAACGGTTATGTAAATCATTGGGAGGCACAACCGCCCTATATAGCTAACTATAAATTTAGCTTAACTGAGCATGGTGAGTAAAGAAAACCTCCCGAAAAGAAACCTCACCAGGTCCGGAAACCTTGTCTGGATGCACTGCAAATACAAACATAAAAAGAAAACAAAATATACTTATATATATATACATTATGAAGAGAGAATAAAGAAGTATAAAGTTTAGAAAAGAATAGAACATGCCAACTGTGTAAATTGATTTGAATAATCAGTTAAAAAAATAAATAAATAATAAGGTTGATTGTCCATTCAACGGTTTGAATTTGTTATATCAATTGATTCCAATTTTCTTACGTAGCATACACTCTTTCTTGATAGAGATTGAAAATGTTTTGAAGATTGTAGCCTGATTGAGAATTGATAAGAGAACCAATGTTGATAATTGTTCTTTAGAAAGACATGTGCTTGAATTTCCTGAATTCATTTTTATCTGAAATAAAAATGCTTTCCCGCAGTAAGTAGCTCACTGAAATCATTAAATTTAGATCTTATTGAATATTTAATTATACACTAATTAGGCAATTTTATTGCAGCACAGGACTTGTAAAATGCATTTCATTGCTGTTTTTCGAATTTATGTTTTATTGCTGAATTTTTAATTCTTACTCCAGTTTACAACCTTTGATTAGTGATTAGTTTTCAAAGCATCTTATTGTGACTGATCAATATAAATCTCAACAATGGCACTTAATGAATTCGATATCTAATTATTATTTTATACAAGAGCATACGCTCAGGCTCAGTCAAAATCTTGAACTTGTGCCCTTCTGATCACAAATCTGTTACGTTTTACTTTGAAACTCATAGATTTGCATCTGGCTTTTACACATCACATATGAAATTATTTGTCTTTTACACATCACTTTGCTGTTTTTCACATCTACAATCGAATAGTGTTTAAATTATTCATGTTACCAATGGTTTTTGGACATTTTGTTGCTTTAATAATTAAAAGTAGATTCTAAATATTCAATGGTTTTTTAACACTATAAACGTCGGGAAGTGTGCCCCTCAGAATAGATTAAATTATAACCCAATACAACTTATGAAATTTAACGTATCAACATATACAGTACATATACAACAAAATATGAAACTCCAACAATTGTTATTGCAAAGTAAATTATTTTTATATTAGGGTTATCATCCTAACTGACCAAAAAATAAGCACAGCCAAATCTTTATTTTTGTCTTCCAAAAAAAACTTATCACTTTCAATCAGTGCTCAAAATCTCTATTTTCCCAAAAACGTAGCAATTTTTTTTAAATCATCACTTTTAATCAGTGTCCAAAATTTCCATTTTTGTCCCAAAAACGTTGGGCACGAGCAATTGCCCCCTGCCCCCTGCTCCCAGTTTCCCGCGCCCCTGAAAATAAGCACATGAAAATTTTCTAAGGCAATGTTTTAAAAAAATAACTACGGTTCTTAGAAATAAGCACGAAATGATAATCCTGTCTTTAAATCCAAAGGAGATGTGTAAGAATTTTTTATCACAAGATCGAATAACCGTCTTGAGTACTTTGTTACTTTTTTTAAGTTGCTTAACCTCTCTCAATTCAACTCATCTCTTTTTCTAACGTCGAAAAGTTTGTAAAACTTCTTAAGCAATCAATGTACTGTGAATAAATAAAACAATGGTAACTGTATTTAACAGTAAAATTTGAAATAAGGTATCGAACCAAGGGTTGTTACAATGCGTTTTGTGCAATTTTATGATCAAGATTTAACATTAAACAAGTCATAAACTTGCTAAATTTTTAACTTAATACAGGCTGGGCCAAAAGTAGGTTTACCGTTGCCTCATTGATTGTTGCAAGGTTAAAGCTGGATATTTTGAGCACCTGGGAGAATGAATATTCAATGTATCTAAATGTCTTGATATTTAATAAAAGTTAAATGGCAAAGTGCTCTTCTAACCTAATTTTATATTTCCATAAGACTTGAAAAAAAGATAACTACAGTATAAAGTTCTTTTCAAGTTTTATATGTAATAATATTGAAGATAAGTTAGCTTTACTGATTATACGCTGATCTAAAATACTACATGCTTGCTGACAGACGGCAAAAATCGACAGCAGTTTTTTGAACCAGGTGCATGGTGTCCCAGGGTGCTCTACAGTTTTAAAGTGATGGGGTATCAAATTTAAAGAAAAAAAACAATTATGCCCTTCAAACTAAAGTGAAGATTGTAAAATTTTGTCTTCGAAAACGGCTCCATATCTGCGAACAAAACAAGCTCTTCTTTTCCACCTATAGATTGTTTGTGTACAAACGTTTTGATAATGAAAAAAATCAACTTTTAAAACATAG
Organism: Diplosoma virens; assembly: GCA_963680785.1. Classification (NCBI taxonomy): domain Eukaryota; kingdom Metazoa; phylum Chordata; class Ascidiacea; order Aplousobranchia; family Didemnidae; genus Diplosoma; species Diplosoma virens. Next base: position 12,411,595 of record OY796884.1, on the reverse strand, counting down.
TTGATCAGTACTGTGCTGCTTGCCGTTTCTTAAAATAAACATTCGGCAACACTGCAAATCATGCAATGTGATTTTTTTAAAGATTAATTTGTATCTGTCAGTAGTTCCTGCATTAACTGTAAAGCTGTTTCTGTGATCAAAGATACACGAATTAACCAAGTAATTATAAAATTACTTAGTTTCTTACGCATATTCTGGGAGAACATTTTTCCATGTCGGGTAAAAGTTAGGTTAATTGCTATTACTATTACAAAACCTGTCGGTAAGTCTATGCAAAAATTATATGAAAATATAATTTCATTCGACTTGTTATTCGAGTTGAAGTTTAATGTGTTGGAACACTTAAACGCGGATGTATAACGCACAAATTTCCAATTTTTTTATTTTAACTATCGCCTAATAAAATAGACCCAAAAAGATGATTTTCATACAACCTCCTCTCCACTGAGATAGCTTATGATGTGTTCAAGCAATAGTTTGTGTAAAACAAATGATAAAGTTTTGTTTGTAATTTTTTTTAAAGGAAAATTTGTGACATATCAGAAGTGCTTAAGAAGTATTCAAAACACAGAAAAAGTAAATCAGTCACCAAACCCAAAACGTAAGTTTCGTATTTTCGTCGTTCTGTTCGCAAATTAGTTTTGAAAGGAATTAACAAGAAATACAAAGCGCTTAAAATAAAGCACTTTTTGTACCTTGTGAGTAAAAGACCATTCACTGTTTTGGCTAATAAAGCCGGTCTCTTCAGTACCTATTTGGGGAATTAATTTTGGATCCTCATCAAACTTTTTTGGGGAATTGATTTTATGCCTTATCAAAACTTTTGTGAGAAATTAATTTTAGGGCCTTATGAGCACTTGCTTGAAAAATAGATTTAACTGGATTTTAAATTATAATCTTAACAGTAGTTCTCCGTCGAAATCACCGAGCAAATCGAAAAAAGCAAAGTCGTCTCCGCGACCCAAGAAGAAGCTTCAAGTCTCGGTTAAGAAGCTCGAAGTCGGAGACCCGACGCTGGTTTCCAATTCGACCCCCCTAGTCGATTCTGTCCACGTGGCTGACCTTCCCGGATGTTCTGGTTCCTTCATGACCGGGCAATCGTTGTTTGATCGAGTTAAAAAGGGAAACCGACGGAAGTCGTGTGCAAAGACGCTCTCTTCCGAAGAATGCATAGAAAAAGGCTTTAAAAAGCCCCCAGCTGAACGCCTGTCGCCCCAAAACTCTCAGCTTCAACCTGTTGATATTTCGAAAAATTATCGCAAACTTTCTAAATCAAAATCGAAGTTAAAATCAAAGTTAAAATCGAAGTTAAAACCGCAGTCCTGCTCTGTCACGTGTCGGCCTCTTGAAACTTTGCCGTATGAAGTCGTCAGCAAAAAGCCTTTTGTTGTTAAAGGTAAGTTTAGCAATTCAACTTTTACCATTCTACCGTATTGATTGGATTTTTATAACTGGCAAAGTGACATTAACTGCTGTTTTTCCATGACACAAAAGTCGTACTATTTTTTTCAACAATTGCTAACAGAAGCTAAGTTTACAAAAAGTTCGATCCTTAATCTGATTTGTAGCTGGATAAAAGCGTTTTCATGAGTGTGACGTCACCGCTTACGTGAGAGCAACAAAGTTTTTATGCCTGTACTCGGACGTAATGCAAGTTATTGCCGGGCATAAATCGAAATGCACTTAGCAACGAATATTGTTTGATTAATATTTTTACCTTCACCTTGTTAATCTTTTTTTATTGAAACAGTTTTCCTCAAAGTGATGGTTAAAAAGAACGCATATAAATTTGTTTTGCAGTTTGGTCTTCCGTGAAAAGGCTAAAATAAAATTTGCGCATTCGTATAAAAGATTGTGTCGTTTCTGATGAAAACCCTTGCTTTAATCAGATTAATTAACCAATTTTTTGTCATAACTATTATACTTACTAAGATGTGTAAACTGGTTACCCCTAGGTATGTTAGGGAAAACTTTAGGGGTCTCTGAGTGATGCAGCAGTATTGTATTTGCCAGGATGGGCAATTGAGCATTTCAAACTGACATAAAACTAATGTAGTTTAGAGCTCTGCTTACTGTAAAGCTAAGAAAATTTTCAAGTAAAGTTGTATTTTTTTCTGTCTTGCTAGTTTGACGTGCTTCAATTTCTCAGATTAACTTTGTAAATTTGATGGTGAACAAAGCAATTACTAATAATTTTACATGATTTGAAGTGTAACTGCAAATTTGCTTAGGTCTATACATAATATTTTAAAAGTTATAGTAAAGTACTTGATCCAAGAAAACCCTAGATTTCTAATGTAAAGACCGTATCGCGTAGTATAATTTATGTCATGAAGTTGCTAGATTTTAACTTATGTGTATCTTAACTTGTTGGCCGGGAAAAAGTCTATGAAATGCAAGTAGTATTGAAAAACTTGTCTATTAAGGGCTACAGCATTTCTACAGGATTATTAGATTGTTTTTTTTTGTTTGTGTATCCAACTCATTCGTAAGGGTTCTGATTTGATAAATAATGTATTTATTGACGATTACAATAAATTGATTTCTCTACTTTTGTTTAAAAGCAAATTTAATTTCTTCGTGTGACCAATTGCTATTGCTCTAATTGTTACTATTTGCATTTTCCTACAATTCTACCTTTGTCTTTTCCTAAGACCCAAAGAAAATCTTTAGGTGGACTGAGTATCGAACACACGTCCTTGTGCTCTCAAATCAGAGATTTAGCACACTGAGCTATCTCGCCGACATTGGATTGGAATTGATTTTGTACATTATAACTAAATTATGCTTTAATTAATCTTTTTGTAATCTGTCCAAACTAGAAAACAAGTGAAAGCAGAAGGTTTTTGTCTCACTTGCACGTAAAACATGACATTTAGCGATTTAATTTGACATTTCTACAAACAATTACTTTCACAAATAAGATAATTAATTCCTTGGTTCATCGGGCCCGCGTAACGAGCTTTTAATTCCAGTTGTAAATGATGTAGAAACGAAACCACCCCTCCAGCCTAGTTTGAAACGTCAGCCGAAACCACCCCCTCAGCCCAGTTTGAAACGTCGTCATCCGGTCAATGAAAAGTCGTCCAAGAAGACCTGTCCAAATGTCCTCATCAAGTGTGGCCACAGTCGGGATCGAGCAGGTACGTGAAGAAAGAATCAAATCAGGAAAATCGCCGCGATCCGATGATTTTTGTTGAAGTCGATAGCGAATTTTTATCGACATTTATTTCTTCCAATCGTTTTCTGATCTTTCGGCACCTTGCTGAATTCGATAAAAGATCAAAACGACTGTACGGTCAAAAGACGCCGTATTGCTGGAATTTAACTTAGCATGACACGTTTGTGCTTATGAAGCGAAAATAAGGAAGGGTTTAATTCTGATTTGGTAAAGAGATAAAAAAGAAGGCTAAGGAGCATATGAAAAACTTGTTTAGAACTTCTCAAAACCAAACGATCCGTCGAAGGCAAAGAATTTAAATATAGCTGTCAGTTTAAGTTGATTCACGGATCCGCTTTATATTGTTTTGTGCGTCGGTAATCATTGTCATTTTTGTTTATTGTTAGAAGATGCTTTATTCCTGATAACACAGTAGCAACACTGAAATAGCACAACTTAACTATCTTCCATAATTTTTGCATGGACCATGACTGGCAGCGTGGTCTAGTTACAGAAGCGCCGTTTTGATACTGTCCATGATTAACTTGATTGGGTTCAACTCCCACCCTCGTCCCCGCGATTAACTGATTGGATTTGACTCCCATCATCGTCCCCGCGATTAATTTGAGATGGGTTTGATTCCCATACTTGACACGTTGTGCTTGAAACAGACACTTTATGCACCTTCCTCTGCTTGCCATTTTTAACAAAAATTCTAACATAGTTCAGTTCAGTTCAGTTTCAATATTATTATTAATATTGTAATAATGATTACATAGTACATCATAATTTATTACATAGTACCATATTTCTTGATAAACAGCTGCAAAACAAATTATCGGAAAAACTTTTAATATCTTGGCATCTCAAAAAGCAGATCGGAATTATCGCATGATCGTTGCTCTAAATTTAAAGCATCAAATGTTGCCCTGCAAGTCAAGCTGATAAATAATAATATGGCATCATATGATATGATATGGTATGATAATATGCGTCATATGATAATACATAATATAATAATATAATATGATAATAATAATAATAATAATATGATAATATATAATAATATATAGCATGATAATAGCATGGCATCATATGACAAATACTCTCATATGACAGTTTTTTTATGGAAAAGTTACCCAGGTTCAATCACCTCGTGATGTTGTCTTTGTTTTGTCTTATAACTCTGCTGTCAATTTTCCATCGCAGATATGTCAAGTGCTGCATCTTCATCAATCGTCTCCTCTACGCTTCTGAGCAATCCTGATCCAGAAGAGCAAGCTAGCTTCCAGGAGGAAGCCACCTACAATGAAACTATCGCAAAGTTTTCTCCATACTGTGCAATTTGTTCTCTTTTTCAACCGTATTTTAAAGTGAGTTAATTTTAAAAGCAATGTCTGTTTATAGTTTAAATTAAATACGTTTTTATTGCCTTGATTTTTAAGTCACGTTGACTTTTTTTTATTTCTTATTATATATTATATGTTATTCGATTTAAGGATCATTTATTCAGTTATTTTTCTGAAGCATCATCTTATTCAGTTTAAGAATCGATGTGTTTCTTTTACCCATGGTTTTCAAATACTGTAATGTTCGATGCAATCGTAGGGATTTGTTTTAAATCGCGAAGCACGAGAGATGCCAACAGACACACACAAAAATCGGAGCAATAATTCTATAACATTATATGTGTATTAGGTATCGGCCATTATATAAGCAATATATACTCAATATATAAGTAAAACGGCCATTATACAAGCAATATATGAGGTAGCAATCGGTTTTGCTGAATCTTCCAAAATGAACTGTTGTGCAGCGCATTGACATGCACTCGTACTTTCGATCATTTTCGAGTTACAAAATGATATTCCTGAAAATAATCTCTTTGAAACGCAAGCGAAGCCCGGTTCGAAACCCATTGTTTTTACTGTATCCCCGTTTCGTTTCCGTTTTTTTTTGAAATTTGTTTTTCAGAGTCCTGTGTCGGAACTCACAATCAAGCGGGGATTGCCCTCTTGCTTGCCCTGTCCTTCTTCTACCAAACCCAGGCATGTAGCGGGCGATCAAACGAAGCCTCTCGTATCTGAAGTCAGCTTCGCTTCGAACGTCAACGCGCCTTCGCCCTTGGCAGAGTGCCAGTTACTGGGTACAAACAGTTGATTTTACGTTTTCTCGTTGTTTTGCAGACACTTTCGCCGTTTGCTGGCAGTATAAGATGCTATATTGTATACAGCATCTCATTTGATTTTATTTAACATAAAACCCAAAATAAAACTGGTGGATTGTTTTTGTTTTGTTTTTTTAAATTCTTTTTTCCATCCCTGCAAGCAATCCTATTCTTGTTGGAAAACATCCGACGAATGTCCATGAAATGACCGGCGACGTTTGCTTTGTTTCATTGTTAAGAACAGAGCCCGGTGCTAGGGGAGGCAAGGAAACGATGAGGTTCTGATTGGCAGTTTACATTCTCGAACAATCCACAGGCCATTGTATTTCACCCGCCCACGCATTGTGACGTTTGCGAAGCTCAATCAGAACAATCATATGATCGAAACCTGATTGGCGCTGTTTAAAGTCACGTGGTTGCACCGAGCGCGTCGACTAACGTGAATTTGCTTCTTTATCAGACGCCGAAGGCAATTCGCCGTTGATTCAGTGCAATGTGTGCCGGGTTCAAGTCCACGCTTCGTGCTACGGCGTCGAGAATCCCCCCGAAGACGCGACTCGATGGTCGTGTGCGCGGTGCGTCGAGGCGCACTGGTCCGCGGTAAGTCGACGTTCGTGGAAAATTCGCGCGACCCTCTTCGTCGCTTCGAGCTGGTTTGTTTGGTTGTTTCATTATTTTGATGACGCACTTGAGCGTCACGGTTGTGCCGGGCCTTGTTGCCGGTTTCTTTGAGACTGACGCTTCGTTGTTGGGTGATTTTTCGAGGGCACATTTGAACTGAGTGATGAAATCATGTTTTTTCCGGTTACGAGTCTTTATCTGCAGCCAATTTTTCGCTGTTAAATATTGACCTATCTCGAAGAAGCAAAACATGCCAATATATCACTAGCGAGGCAGCAATAATAATCAGATCGAGGTTATTGAACAAGTCAATGCGAAATAAACGAGTTAAAGTTTTGTTCACTTGCAAGAACTGCTTCAAGTTCGATCCACTGACGTAACAAGAATGCTCGTATCTGATTGGTCGCAACTGCCGGACGTCAGCGAAAGTCTTAATTCTTTCAAAATTGCAGAAGTGTTGTCTTTGCTGCATGCGCGGGGGGGCGCTGAAGAGGACCACCGACAGCGCGTCATGGGCCCACGTCGTTTGTGCGATCGCGTTGCCCGAGGTTTTTTTCGAGCGCACTGTGGCGCGAGATCGCGTCAACTTGTCGAAACTGCCGAGCAAGAGATTCAGGCTGGTAAGTCGTGGTTTTACTGCTGTCGCCAAAATGATTTTATTTAGCGCCCGCGTTTTGGCGCCAAAAATGAGTTAGGGTCATTTTAAAACCAAAAAATAGAAGCTCCAAAAAGCACCAGACTTGCTGTCGCCGCTTCTTGTACTCGAACTCACTTTTTGTTTTTTAAGAGTTTGTGCTTTTTTCTGTAACTAAGCTTTTTGCTATACTTGCTTATTACGTTGAAGCGTGTCGGGGGTTTCTCTCCGTAATATTGTTTCTGAAATAACTACTGCCTAGTTTTGCCAGAAGATTGTTGAGCCATTGAGACCTCCCTGTTAGATCTGGCTAGTCGGGAATCGAACCTGTTAGATCTAGATAGACTGAGAATAACGACTTTCCCACCCAACAGCTGCCAAATCGACTATTCTGTTTGAAATTCGCCAGCGGTTGGGTTCATTAACAGTTGTCAAACTTTTCTGCCCGTTCGAGTAAACAATTTTTCGATCCCCTAATCCAGTGTTGATTTAATGTAATGTATCATTAAAGCGAAGACCTTTTATCTTTATTTGAATGCAACTATGTTTTTTGCATTAGATGTGAAAAAACAAGCGAAGACCGAAAAAACGGCCTTCACATTAACAACATTTTCAGCTTAGCACCTTCGGTAATAAGCTACCCTCGCTCTATCGCTGCAGTAGATCGCATCACTCACTCGTCGACCCTTTGAGTATTGAGAACCACCGAGTTATGACAGCGGAAATATTTCAAAACGCGATCAAACGCGTGGTTTTATTTTCGTGATCACGTGGTTTCATCGTCTAAATCACGTGTTTTATCTGTGTCGATCACGCGTTTCTTGCAGAAGTGCGTCTACGGCTCGCGCGCCGAGAGCCACACTGGGGGGTGCCTGCAGTGCTGCTCGAGCCGGTGCACGGTTTCGTTCCATGCGACCTGCGCCCACGCGGCCGGGATATTGATCGAACCCGGGAACTGGCCCCTCTCCGTGTTCGCCCACTGCCACAAGCACACCCTGCTCAAAACCAAGGGCAAAGAGGTTTGTCGATTGTGACGATTTCATCCGCTATTTCAACTTTCCGTCGCCTTCATCTGTTGTTCAGGCCAATCAGCTCCCGGTGCAGGTCAACAACTACGTCATTGCTAGGCACAAGAACGGAAAGTATTACCACGCCAGGGTTGCCAAATTGAAAATCGAAAATTTCTTCAAGGCCAACTTCAAGGACAACTCGTGGAGCGATAATTTGTATGCCGAAGACATTGTGGTAAGATGTAAACTTTTGTGAATTGTTTCACTTCGATATAAAGTTCATCTTAAAATATTTCCAATTACAGTAGTTCAACGTACAGGGTGACCCAAAAAAAACAGAACCCATACAAATTTTATTAACTCACTCAAACTGATCTCTTGAGATTTCTCAAATTTTTTGTATGTATTTAGTGCCATTAGTCTAAACATTGATGAACTAAAGGCATTAAATACAGCAAAAATTTGAGAAATTCTAAAAGAGAAATGTGTTGGAATGATTGATAATGAGTGACGTTTGCAAGTTCGCCTCCAATACTGTTGCGTCCATTTAGAGCATATTTCAAATAATACATAACTTTAATGTAAGGCAACCCCAGTAATTGAAACTTTGAGGAATGATGCTACAAAGATTGATATTTAAGTCGACCAAGTTTCTTCAAATTCTATTGATGTTGATAAGATTTAATAAAATTTGTATTGGTTCTGTTTTTTTTGGGTCACCCTGTACAAAAGACGGAGAGTTTTTGATGTTAATGAAATAATAACGATTGTTTGAACTGAAGGAATTGTGAACAGTGTTACATTAGATCTGACAGAAAAATAAGAACCGCTATTTACCCAAAGTGAAGTGGCATCTATACTTATTTTGTAATTGTTTTCACTGGCAACATCAAGTGAAGACTAAAAAAAAAAGTCTTCAATTTAATTTTGCTTAGGAAACGACGTTTTACTTCGGGCCTTAAAAAAAAATTTTTTTTTTGTTTTCTCAAAATGTTTCAGCAAAATAAGCACGTTTTCTAGAAATGCGATTGAAAATTAAGTACTTTAAACCACAATAAGAATGCTTTTTAGAAATAAGGACATTAAAATAATTTTACACAATGTTCACAAAAATAAGCACAAAATGACAACTCTGCTTCCAAACGAGTTTATCTCTCGACGAGTGTCGGATAGTGTTTCCAATTTTAGATAAAATTTTGAAACGCGAGTTTTGGGTACCTGAAAGAAATATTTCGAGAAAACTCGGGTTTTGAAAAAAGAGCAATTTTGCACAAAAATAAACTTATTATTATTTGAAATTGCTTCTGTTATTTAGTGCGTGTAAATTTATCAGCAATCATTAGTTCTGTGCAGCGCAAAACATAACACAACGGAGACAGCAATTTCATATCATTTTCAAATGCACAAAACAACTAAAATTTCAAAAATGCACACCATGTTCAAATCTTAGAACAACAAAAACCACAAAACTACTTTAGCAGATGATTAAGAAGACAGTGAATATGCACAAATTCTATTTTTTATAGCAAAAAAACGGATTTTAGATTCCGGAAAACCCGGGTTGGAAACACTGATGTCTGACGAAAAGCGTAGAGATGAGTTTTTTGCTGGCTCTATTTCAATTCTATACCACAAACCACTTGTTTTAAAATCATAAAAAATGCTGCAAATTCTTTTGAAATCGTTTTTCTTAATGGTTTTTAGCTAGAAATTGCTCGTTGCGAGTCTTTTTTGCAAATTTTTCAAAAATAATTGAAAATTTCTCGTCAAGCTCAAGTAATGTCGTGCAAAATCGTATGAATTCAATCGCACTCGACGAGACTCGAATTCAGCACACGTTTAAGAATTCTGATCGATGTTTTTGCCCTTGCGTCGGAATTAAAATCTGTTTTTAAATCTTCGATTTCCGGCAAAGTTCTTCTATTCTTGATCCAGCATGTTCTTCAGAGTCACGACTGGTCGAGCGGGGAATTCCCGGTCGTGGGAAGCACGATCGACGTCAAGTGGACCGACGGGCAACTCTACGAGGCCGAGTATCGCGGACACTCGAAGCAGGAGTCGATTCAGGTTGGACTAGCTGACGTCACCTTCGCCTTAGCCTTTTGTCGCCGCTTCGCGCGTTCGATCGCTGAAAAAATCACTTGAATATTTGAACAATTTTGCGTCGAGGCATTTTGTACAATGAACGCTTTGTCCTGCATGTCGACGTTTGACCTTTACATACTATTCGAGCGCGTGCTTGACTGCATTCGCTTGCATCGTCTGTTGCTGTGGTAACTGTCAAGCAATCAGCCGGCCTTCTTTCGAAGATGCGACAAAATTACTATTTGGTTCAATTTTTTTTTTTTGGTAAATGAATGTGAAAGCACATTTTCACGACCTTTAATCAGAGGACGGCGTTTTTCAAAGGCATAAGTTGAACACAGAGATTACGTCGATTGTTATCAGCGAAAGAACGGTGCTTTGTACCCATCGATCGCGCTGTCTATTAGAATCTGAGAATATTTCCGAAAATACTTTGCTTCTCATCTCTATTAGACGAAAAGTCGTGAAAAAAAATTTTTTTAGGTCGAGTTTGACGACGGTCTACTGGTCGACTTTGAGAGAAACGAAATTTTCACTGTCGACGACCCGGTACCCTCGAAAATAAGAAGGAAATTGGTGAGGTCAACTTATTATTTATAAAATTATGCGTGTTTGAAGTTGTAAGAAGGTAGCCTTTGCGTTATACTTGGAAATCACAGTCTAGTGCTACTGTCGGTCACGGAACTGTGGCTTCAAGGAGGGGTTTCTTGTATTCATGCGCAATCCTGTTGTTTTGCGGGTGGCGCAGCACCCTGTGCTTCCTTTATAACTTCGATATTCGAACAATTTTTTTTTGTCAAATCCTTTTCAATTTTGCATCAAATTCTAATATATTATTAATTAGGGATGTTTGTGATGCGATAAACTATCGCCTTTTCGTTTACGTTTCATTTTTCAGACTTTTCCTGATTGATACGTTGGTCAAGTAAACCTACCGCCCGCACGAACCTAACACGCGAAAGATCTTACTAATCTAAGCGATCTGGTCGCCAAGGCGCAATTTTGCTAATCACGTGACAAAAACTCGTTCTTACCCGAGCAGTTTTCCCCAAAACACGTTCAATGTTGATAAAAAGACTTGGCTTCAATTTCTCTTGTTTGAGCCCGCGTAAACCTGCCTTTTTGCTTTTCAGCGTACCCAACATGCGACACCTTTAAAGCCAGTTGGATCTGAATGAATGCCGCAAGATGGCACTACTGTGCTGCTTTATATTGTTTTCGTGTTTTTTGCTTTGGTATTTTGAAGCCACTTTAGCATTTTTGTAAACATTTGAAAGTGTTTTAGTAAGCTTAGCAGAAACGTATTCGTTTGCGGCGTCTATCGTAAAAAAAACAAACAAAAAAAAATATAACTTATTTATAATTAATTTTTTTAGTATTTTAAGGTATTTGGATTTTTAGAAAATGCCGATTACTTGTGTTTTGCGAAAATATTTTAGCAATCTTTACCAAAACCATGTATTACTCGCGAATCGCTGACATGATATTGCGGGTTGATGATATTTCGCTGAAGCGGCAGATAATTGTGTGCGATTCTTTGTCACGTGTCATGGCAATTTCGGCATTTAAAGAAAATTATGTGTTTTTCGTTGAAATATATTCTATTTCAACCAAGTAAAAGTGTTTTTGTATGCAAGGCGTTGGGAAATTATCAGGTAAATATGTTTAATGGTAATAAAACATTTCAATTTGAAAAAAAAACAACAAAAGTTGATAATGATCACCGCTGAGTTTCAATCTATATTTCAAGATTGTTTAACTTAGTATAAGGTTGCATTATGCGTTAACCGAGAGTTCTTTTGTTAAACGACTTCGATTTTCGGATATTCTTTTGTCGAGTTAACTGGGTTAAAAAGTAAAATTACTAGCAGGGCGTCGAATTATTTTAAAAGAATTTTTCAGTTGAGTTTTAGTTCGATTCGGATTTGAAAAAAAATTGGTTGTTACGGATTTTTGGTCCCAGCTCTTTTTTAAAAATGTTTAGACCAGCATTTTTCAACCTTTTTCCCTTGCGTAATCTCTAAAATAAATTGTATGTCTGAATTAGGGATCACTGCCAGGAATCAGTCACATGCAGCTTCTGCTGCGTGGGCATTGAGTAGTGAAAGTGGTCTCGCATGGATGCCTACAAATGTCACCAATTATATTCTCAATAGTCGCTATCAATGATTAAATAAAGCAGGGGTTAAGTAGAGAAAAAATCGTCAGTTAAATCATTCTTAATTAATGTGAGAACACCACTTCTTAGGTTTTCCGTGGGAGAAATGTTTTTTTGGTCATAGTCGACCTACAATCTTTTCTAAGAGTTTATATTCATAAATATAGAAAGTAGATACAGATAAATAACCGATTGGCCCAACAAGAGCTAAAGCTGACTTTTGACATTTTGTCCAATTACTATTTGTTTTGTGGTAACAGATCCCTCACGTTTCGTCACCGTCTAGTGGCATCGCGCAAAAATTATTTTTACACGTCACACTGTTAAGGTAACTTGCAAGCTGAGAATGGGGTGCTAATACGAAAACACTGCACACAGTTGCTCTATTTCTGGTCTACTCAACAGCTGAGTACTGCGCAGCAGCCTATACTTTGAGATAAGATAAGCAGCAACGTGGCTGAGTGGTTAAAGCACCGTTCTTAGGATGGACATGGTCTCGGTTCAAAACCCACTCGCACCTTTCTTTTCTGTCCTTGGAAAAGACACTTTACGGCACTTTCCCTTGCTTGGTCCTCTTGGCAAGCAGTTCTAAATTAAAGTCATATCTCTATTAAATTACAAGCGGACAGCAATATCTTGGCATTTCCGGAAGCAGATCGGGGTAATTACCCTACGTATTAGCGCCTCCATCGCTTTCCTGCGAGTCAGGAGAATAAATATAAAGATAAAATAAATAAAAAATAATCCAGCCACCTGAGCTTCGTCGACCAGGAGCGACACTATTTTTCGCTAACGGTGTATCCCTGGACCCTAACCATACATTAAATTCCAAGATTGGACGCAGAATCTCTAAAAATACCTAATCATTTTTCTACTCATCTAATACCGTAAATCAACAAGTATTCTTTTTTTACTACTAGCAGCATTGCAACGACAACTGTAATCTCATTCCAAATAACTCCACATTTGTTTAAAGTTACTATCTTTGCTACCACTAAAGTCATTAACTAACAATAGGGATACCATATTTTGGAAGGGGCAAACCATATTTTGGAAGGGCCAAACTCATTAATGGAAAGAGTAGTATTCTCTAAAAAAAATGGTGTTCACTTCGAATCTGTCTTGTATTTCTGGCGAACCCACCAGGACAAAGCCTTGAAAATCTGGAAGTATGATAAGCCTAGAACTATCATTTAATAGTGTAAAAAGTGCTTGGAAATAACCAAAATTAATTCAATAGCAAAACAATATATATACTGCAATCGATGCTTGGGCCAAGCGTTTTTATGACAAACTCGACCCACAAAAGTTTTCATAAATCAGTTCATTGTATGTTACTCAACGCAGCAATCAACTGACGTATTTAGTTTGCTTTTCTATAGTTTACCATGACTGCAGTGACATCAGATTCTATATATTTATAAAAAAATAAAAAAATACTAAAAATTTTAAGTAAGTAGTGGGCCGCATAAAAACATGAAGTGGGTCGCAGGTTAGATATCCCTTGCCTAGTTTATTTCCTACAGTTTATTTAAACTATAGCAATGAGAGCTACTTTCACTTTTAGTGTTATAATTCTTCCTGTCATAATTGTGACGATTCTAACCAGTTGTTAAAATCTTTTAGAGCGAGGTTCTATCTGTTACAAATTACGCTTTCACAAAACCTATATTGACACACAAACACTAGTTTTCCATATTTTACTTTTCCCAAGTATATCTATCAGTTTATATGAAATATTAAGCAAATCCCATTAGCTTTCGCTCAACTTACAGATTCAGCAGACCAAGCACACCTAAAATGTGTCATTTATTTCACTGAAAAATTGCAAAACTTGTTTTAAGATTAAAATGACGTAGCAATGCTGTTTTTGCAATCTTTCTTTCTATCTTATTCATTTATCGCACGGTATACTCTGCTCAAACTTTTATTATTTTATTGCAAGCGTAGATTACTAAACTTTTCCATGAGGTATTTCGTAGGCTCTCCAATAATATTTCAAATTTTGTTTCCTTTTTCAGTGGAGACCACCTAAACGTAACAATATAAACTGGTATTATTAAAGGGGTCCACAAGTTTTAGCCACATCCCGAAAAGGGTCCATGACACCGAAAAGGTCGGGAACCACTGTATTAAGAAGGAAAAAATGGTAGCCTACATTGGAGCGATCTCTTTCTATTTATATTTTATAAAATCAACTGCTTGCCCCGATGCATTCCGGCCCCGGGGCTGCTTTGTACTTCCTTAAAAAGCAAAGAAAACAATGCGCCCAATTTTTTTGTTTGCTCATGCAAGTTCTTTTTTGTTGTTTCTCATCATGCGTGGCTTACAAAGCAAATTTAAAAGTTATTTTAAGATATCTTATACCTTAAGAATATCTCATCTGATAATCGGCAAACGTTAATGCTGATAACAAAATGAATGAATGAATGAATGAATGTATACCGGTATTTATCGGGAACCCTGATGGTGTATCATCAACCTAAAAACTTTAAAAAGCGTTTTATTATAAGCCATAAGACGACATCTACGCGATGTTGCGCAAAAATTGAACGAAATTATATTTTGAACTCGACGCTCGACAAGAAAAACCATAAAATAACGGAACCGTGACCCTGCTGGTTGTGCCCATCGCGACACAGGACTGCCAAATCACTAAAAACATCTTTGACCCTAAATCTCCACTGCTGGTACATCCGATTGTGTTGTGTATTTTGCCATTGATTCCATAATTCTCCAGGTGACTTCTCTCTGTTTTCTTTTGAGATCGTTTTGCTCTTTCAACTTTTTCAGCTTGGCCACAACATTGTCGAAAACTTTTTGATCGTCCATTAGAAAGTTTTTGACTACGTTGGTTGCCAGTTTTGATATGGTGCTGTCCCAATGATAATTGGAAGCTTCTACAAGGCTGGGGAGGATAATGGGAAAAATCTCATCCGCGTTTTCTTCCATTAAACTGACAAGATACTCATTTTCCCAAAATAAGAGCGCCCTTTCTGAAACCTAAAAAAACGTGTGGTTATTATTTTACTTTTGTCTAAGAAAATGAAAATTTCATATTTACGCACTCGACTAATAAACAAATAAAAATATGTTGCTGAAAACTTTTTTTGATCTTGAAGAAGTGTAACTATTAATTGAAGCTATACGATATTTGATTGAAATATGTTTTTGTGTTGTATGCATCGGCGCACATTGCTTATTTAACTAAATTTATAAACTTAAAGGAGTTCTATCTTGCTAAATCATTGTAAGTTGCTCTCTTGCAGCCTGGGTCGTGAGTAAGTCTACTCTTGTTATTATATTTGACGAATCAAAAGCAAAACTACCAAAACGGAAGGATATCTACCCATACCAATGTTTGGCAAGGGTCTGCTAATCGGAAAACGTTCTTTTTAGAATGGAGCAATGCCTAGAAAAAACTTATGTTTTTCAGGGCACATTGCCAGCAAGTTCCGAAGGTCCACTATTTTTCAACTAAACATCCAAATCCTTATTGCAAGCAAGATGAATGTTTATTCATTACCTTGCTCTACAATACAATAATTCGAGGCACCCGTCATTCTATTACAGGAGGTCCACTGAATTGATGCGAAGAAGCTACTACTTCCAAGCTTTCAACTAACTAGATGTACCCTGAGGCAGGAAGCATGGCCTTGCCACCATTGTCCAGGAGTGACTAAGGCTTTTGGACCAATTTCCACCAACATCGGAGAAGAGTGGTTGTGCGTGGACGTTAATGGTTATAAAATGATCAACGTCTACAAATCTCCACCAATGCGACAGCGATTCCTGGATTTTCCAATGTTTCCTCACTCCTGTTTTTATGCTGGCGATTTCAACTGTCGTCATGTTGATTGGGGTTACAATAATAAATGCCCGGACGGTGAGTGCTTTGCTGGCTGGTCAAGCATAAATGGTGTTGTCCGCTTGTACAATGCCAAGGATGCTGCTAGCTTTTACTCCGGCTGCTGAACTACTGGTACTATTCCATATCTAGCTTTTGCTTGCATAGGTCCTTACTGTCGCTTAACTGATGGACTTCTTCTTGGAAAGTTTTTCAGATTATAAGATTGACCTTGCTTTGTCAGTGCTAAGCATACCTGTTAAACGATAAAACTTAAGCAAGGCTAAACGGAGTCACCACATTGCTTTACAAACAAATTTGCAGACTGTGTTGCCACCTGATTCACTTGATATGGATGCGGCTTACCAGGACTATTGTAGCATCGAAAACAGCCAAAAAGACTATTCCAGGCGGTCATTGAAACAACTATATTCCATGTTGGGATGCGGAGTGTGGATCTCTCCACATATTGTTCCTGCAGTCTCCTCAGGGAGACGGCTCAAGTTTTGCTGCTACAGCTTTACTAGCCAAACTTGACAGGAAATGGAGGGATCGATGGTCCAGATCAGTTCGGAGTATCAACTTTTCACACTCTAGTCGAAAAGCATGGAGTATTTTGAATAACCTTATTTGTAGGTCATGACACTCTCCTCGTCGTTGTCCGGTCTCAACTGATGTTATTGCATCTCAACTAGTCAGAAATAGGCTAGAAAATACGATGCAATCATCTTGACTTGTTTCGGAAAAAGACGAACAATCACATCTTTCGAGGCTAAAACCAGACCTGTGAATACTCTGAAAATTTCTCGCAGAAAGAATTCACTGCTGCCCTCCAATATTCAAGACCAGCTAAAATTACGGGCTCTAATTCCATCTGCCCAGAGCTTGAATCCATGATGGAGCTGATTTAAAGTTCTAGTTACATGACTTCTTTTCTTCCTGCTCACACGGACTCAAAATTTTCAAGATGTGGAGAAGAGCGCTGGTAGTCGCAATCCCAAAGTTGATGAAACCCGTGAAGAAACCATAAAGTCATTGACTAATATCTTTCCTCTGTATCCCCTACAAGATCCTTAAGCTTATCTACCCCGCGTCAAGACAATTATTGATTCAGTGCTCCCTAAAGAGCAGCCTGGGTTTTGACTCGAGACGTCAACCTTGGATCAAGTTGTTCTGCTGATCCAGAACATCGAGAATTTTTTTAAACTAAGAAAAAAGCCGGTTCCCTCTTGGTCGATCTGAAAGTGGCATATGGCACTGTCTAGCATTGTGGCCTTACCTGCAAGCTGCTGAAGCTTCTGCCGGATAAGCACATGATCAGAATGATCGTGGAGCTTGTCCGAAACCAAAGTTTCACCCTCACTAGCGGTGACAGCAAGCAAAGCAAGTAACGGCGTTCCTCAGAGATCGGTCTTGGCTCCGCCGGCTCGCTCCTTGGCCCATCGTGGCTCCTACGACTTGCTTTCCACGACTTCCAGCAAGTTTGCTTATGCAAATCCTCTAGCATTATTGAACTACTTTGGAAACTGAAAGGACCTGGAGGGGATTTCAAGTCAAAACATGACTACACTTCCAGGGTATCTTGACTACTTAGTCAATCTTCATAATATTTTATCGTGCGCTAAATTTTCTCTGAACCTTCTTTAATATTTCGCGAAAATCTACCATGTTTTGTTTTAATTTTTTCAAGAACAAAATTCAAACTGAAATCAACAAGTTGCTCAGCTATAAGTTGTTCAAGTAAAATTTATTAAATAAATCAGTTTTTTATTACAGAAGTGTTGTAATCAAAATTAAAACAAAAACTCCAAAAAGTTAGACTGCAAAATTTACTGGCATTTTTCCATATGCTGCACCCATTAAGAGACATTAAGCAACCTCATCGAAATTCGTTGTTTGAAATGTTTTTCCATTTCACTGAAGCACAGGTTTTTTGACAATAAAACTGCGTTATCTTTCGCTGGAATTTGTAAAGGCTGCTTGGCAAGCCGTTAATTGACAGCTTAAGCATTAGTGGATATAAAGCAGCGAAACGTACTTTTTGTTAGGATTATTTTGTTTAAATTATTGAGTTGAGCAAGATTGTTAAGAGCTTTATTGCTTTTTTTCGATTTCTTTAAGCAATGGTCGGGGATTTATTAGACACAGCAAAAAAGATAATCAAGTTCTTGGCTTTCTTTAAGACTTTAAAAGACTCAAGAGGTAGGTAGTTGTAGACTTTGGCACTATACAATATAATTTGAATTGAATATTTACAACAGGTATAATAACCATTGCGTTTGTCATCCGATGCCAACTAAAGTTTTTGGATAAATTGTTTTTCGTAATTGCAGTAGGTTATATCAATTTATTAACTTCTTTTTAAAAAGCAAAGTTTTTTCATGATAGTTTTTAAAAAGTGTAACGGAAATCTAAGAAGTTCACTTTGAAATAATTCAGAGTTTTCAAAAGAAAACAAAAACATGCAATGCATAGTGGGTAAAAAATATTGTGTTTTAAATAAAAAATTAAAACACACTTAATTTTATACAAGATTGTTAGAAAACTATATAAAAAAATATCAAATTTCTTAACAATGAAAAATTCACGCAAAAATTTCACAAATCAAGCATAACTTGATTCTTGGATCAAATTGTCAATTATCAAACAAAAAAGATCAAAGCGTCTCATTAGATTTGTTTAATTCGTCAAAACATGCAACGAATCGCGACGGCTGTTGTTTAGCGTTGCTTAGACAGAAAATGTCTTTAGTCAATCGTCAAACTATTGATACCGTGGCCAGTCGTTGAACTATATTTTTTTAGATTTGACCGACCCGGGAATCAGATTCAGACTTCCAGTTTCGTTAGCAGAAACAATAAGCAAACGCTTGAGCGTGAAGTTAAACAATAACACATTTTGACAATCAAATTAAAGTAAATACTTATATTTAGAATAGTTGCTTTTTCTTTTACATTTTAACTTTGGCATGAGAGCTTTAAAATTAAACTAAAAACGAAAATAAAACATTGGGCCTCAATCACCACCTTTAGCAGAATAGCTCGGTGTGTAACTCTGATTCGCGAGCAGAAAGACGCGAGTTCGATTCTCAGTTTACCGGGATTTTCGTTGTGCCCTTAGGAAAGAAATCTCACGACGAATTCCTCAACCGGTTCTCGCTACGTACCTATAACGGTGACTCGGCTTAAAACGAAAAGCAGCATAGGTCAAGTGACCACACGACGGCGATTCGTAACCTACCTGCGAGTTGTCCGAGCGAACGCACTTCGCGATCTGTGTAAAGATCACTACTTGGACGTTTTCAAAGTATTTCGGCGGAATAATATCTATCAATTCCTCCAATTCATCCAAAAATCGTAGCTCTTTCGGACTTCTGGTTTTTGGCCATCTTTTTATGAATTTTTTCATGAAACCCTCTATTACTGTTGGATCTTTTTCGAAATATTGACCTATGCAATACACCAGCTGTGGATGGAAGTGCTTTATCTTGGGGAGGTAATGAAGGGGCAAAAGTACCTGATGAAGAAAAGCTACGTGTTCTTCTTTGATTGGGGAGGAATATCCGTTGATAATGCTTCCAAGTACTTCCAGTAACTCTGTAATTCCGGGTAGGTATAGATCTTCGTAAACCAACTCAAGGCATTTGTTGCTGATTTCTTTCCTCATAAAAGCCCTTAAGCTGATAAATTTAGCGTATATCCGGTGTAAAGTCACTCGAAGATGATCCCTCTCATCTTCATCATCAGATGAAAACAAATTCACTAAACGACTCACAAAACTTTGGTCTATAAATTGCTTTGCTTTACTGGACTGAAAATACGGAGAATCTAAAAGCTTTATGAAGTAAATGTAAACGAGTTGAAGATGCGTCCAGGCCGGGTCCTGAATGTGGTCGTCTCTGTCGGGGTCGTACAGCTTCGTTCTGCTTGGTATGCCTCGAAGGACATTATGATCAAATAAAGCAAAGCTGAGAGCGTACACCGGCTCAACAAAAACGTCTTTCCTCTCTTTCAAGAACTCGATGCACTCGTTAAGGTAAATCCTTTTCGTTTCTTTCAACCTGATATTGACGGTTGGGTCGGTGAAGTCGCAAGTTTGACAGCAGAATTTTAATTTCTTCGCGAACAGTTCGAGTCTGGCGGAAGATTTGGCGTACGCGAGCAATGGCAGTGGTCCGCGATTTTCTTTGCTCATTTTACTATAAACACGATAAAAACCGGACGATTGGAAAAATGTCCGTTTTCATGTTCAAATCATTGTTGTTTTTTTTTGCATTGAGACTAGAAAATAATTTACTTTTTATGACGTCACAAGCTTGATGAAACTTATCTGCATATGATGGTAAGTAATGCAGCTGACTGTATTGGAGGTTATTATGATTTTTTTTCAATCATGCAAGACCTTTTTTTGAGGGGAAATTATTTTTTAAGAGAAAGGTGCACAATTTTATGTTTAGATTACAAAAAATCATTTTTTTTCAAAAAATTAATTCCAAATCCTCTTAATTCTTCAAATAAAAAATCATTTGAAATCATAAAAAATTAAATAATCGTGTGTTTTTGTTTTTTGTCAAATGACTGCATTAAATTGTATTATGTTTAATATATTTTGTAGGCTTCATTGTTTTTAATAGGTTGCTTACATCTTACAAGTTAACTTACTTTCTACAAATTGAAATAAGTTATATTTTAACTGTACCAGTTAAACAGTCAACATGACGAGTTTAGTGCTTTTAGTAGATTGACTCAACCAGTTCGAGATTCTTGAAAAATTATTTCACACATATTTCTGCAAATAAGAAAGCGAAAAAGGACAAATAGAAAAAAAACAATGTTGAAATAGTGCATTTTGTGCAAGTTTTTAAACTACAGTTGGTCTAATTCATTCTCTCGAGGAAATCAGTTGAATGGATAGAAATTTGTCTGTCGGCAGCGTGGTCGAGTGGTTAAAGCGCCGGGCTCGTGACCTACACACGGTCTTGGTTCAAAACCCACTCGCGCCATTCTGCTGTGTCCTTGGGAAAGACATTTTATGGCACTTTCCCCTGCTTGGTGGTCCTGGCAAGCAGTTGTAAATTACAGTCATATCTCTATTAAATTACAAACGGACAGCAGTATCTTGGTATCTCCGGAAGCAGGTCGGGGTAATTGCCTACCCTATGTATTAGCGCCTCCGTCGCTTTCCTGCGAGTCAGGAGGATAAATATAAAGATAAAATAAAAATAAATAAAATTTTATTTGGAGCTTTGAAATTCTTTCTTGGCACATCACTTTACAAAACCTTTCATTTTAAGATTAAAAAAATATTTTTATATGGGTAGGCAGCACTTTGTGGCAATTACCTTTTTAAAAATTCATTCATTTTGCGACAAACTGAGGCAATTTTGCTTACGAATAATTTATAACGTTCTAATCTAAACGTTTTCAAAGAAGCAACATCAATTTGCACATAACTTATTTATTTCGATTTACACCAATAGTTTGTTTTATTTATATCTAGTGAGATTTGTAAAGTTATTTAGGTCCGAATTTTCCAAACTGGGGGTTCACAAACCCCTGATGGTCCGCGATAATTGTACAAAGGGTCTGCGACGACATGAAAAAATTTGTTAAACATCTATACTTGGAAAGTAATTCATACCATGAAATCCGAGACTGGTCCAAAGAGGAGAACTTTTTTTAGAGAACACCTTGATTTCGGGACAAAAATCATGGAATCGTAGATTGATTCGAAGTGAAGACCTTTTTTTAGAGACATCTTGTTTTGGGGTTGTTTGGGTCGTAAAAAAGGATTCGCTAACAGGGGTTCGTGGCAAACTCTGATTTAGTTTATTTGGGTGAAATTTTGCTGTCTTGGATCCGATTTGAATCTAAACTAAACAAAACTTTTGATTAAGTTGCAGTATACGCCAAAGATTATTAGAAGTTTGTGGTGCTTTCTCTTGAAGCATGGCGCCTGGTCCCAATCCTGGGATTTAGCTTTCGAATTTAATTTTCCAGGCTTAAATTTGTAGTTATTTCACTTTTCTATCCGAATATGATGTTTGCATTGCAACTTGTAACTTTCGAAAAAGTCTGGGTTGTAAACATAAAGTTGTTTCATCCGAAAATTTAAATATAACTCGAAAAAGAGTGAAACTTTATCATGGACCATTCTTCCTCTTTCCATAGTCGTATTGACCTGTATGCTGCTTTCTGTTTTAAGCTTGTGTTTTAGAGTCGCCATTATACGAAACTAGCGCGGTCCCACGAAAAATTGGTCGTATGAAATCTTTTTTTTTTGTCTTTCGTAAAGGCAGAACGAAAATAACTCGGGTAGACTGAGCATCGAACCAGTGTTCTTTCACCTGCAAAGCAGAGAGTTATTACACTGAGCTGTTATGTTGATTTTGATCACTAAAATTTGATTTAACAAAAAGACTTTTAACAAAATTTTTTCAATTAAATTTTTTTTAAAATCAAACATTGAGGTTAAAGACATTTAACTTAAATTCAAGTTTATTAAAACTTACCGTAAAAATTTAACAATCAAAAGTAAAAGTTGTAGTAGCCTAAAATTATTTTTTAATCATGGATACCTACCGCACAAAATTTTTTCAAACGCGAAAACCCTTCAAGATCATGAATAATATTCTTTAATTATATAATTTTCAAAAAACACACAAAACTAGCAAGTTAAGCAAAAAAAAGGAAGGCCTACTAAATATCCTCATATAAAAACAATTCAATATTGATATATAAACTTTAATTATAATTGTACAAGAGCTTGTTGGATTAAGTTTAAGTCTTATTTTAAATGTAAATGGCGTGATCCAAAATTTGATATTCTTTAATTACATAATTTTCAAAAAACGCACAAAACTAGCAAGTTAAGCAAAAAAAAAAAGGCCTACTAAATATCCTCATATAAAAACAATTCAATATTGATATATAAACTTTAATTATAATTGTACAAGAGCTTGTTGGATTAAGTTTAAGTCTTATTTTAAATGTAAATGGCGTGATCCAAAATTTGGCAGTTTTAAGTAATTATTCCAAAAGCTTTGCGCATCAAAAAAACGTTATTGCATTAAAAATCTCGCATTGCAAAATTTGGCTGGTGAAGTCAGTCAAGTTGCTTGAGTAGCAAGTGCTGTTGATAAACTTTTGAAAGATTAGCAATCGATTGGAAGAATAGCTGTGCTTTTTAATTAAAGATTTCACGTAAGATGTATTTTAATTTTGCTCGACGAAGTAAGTATTGCATTTTAAAAAGGTTTTTTTAGTCTTTACATCTGAATTTAACGAGTTCATTTCTTGTCTTTTTACTTTCGCGAACGATAATCTCATTAACTGGTAATATATCAGATTTATTTCAAATTAGACAAGACCCTAGTCAAAATAGCATTTTGTTTTATTATTTAATGAATTATAGTAGTTCTATTTAACGTATCGTCGTGAAATGTAGGGTTAAAAAGTCCTCGTAAAAGTGAGTGGAGTCAATTAAATATAAAAGACAAATTTAAAGAAACGCATTAATAAATAGAGGAAAATAATCGGTCAAAAGAAAAAAACTATAAAGGAAAAGAACATGTTACGAAAATCTATAAAAATTATTTTCATATAAAGAAAAATAGCCTATCTAATTGTAGCTTTTTTTTCAAAAATAGGCAATCTGCGTACAAACTATGTACCTAAACAAGTCATAATAGCTGGTTATATTTTATGATATGCATAATTGGACGACTTATCAAATTTTTGTTATTTCCTTTCAGTTAGAAATTGTCAAGCGGGAGAAAATGATGGAAAGAAAATTTCAAGTCTACATGTACGTTTTTTTTTTTCAATTTTCTTTCTCTTAATATTAAGTCACGGGGTGCGCCATTAAACTGTTACCGCTTTTTGAATCTTTAACATGAATAAAAAATCAATAGCTTCTTTTCGTGATACAAAAATATCAGCAACAAAGCGATAAGTTTTCACTCCAACAAACCAAAAGTAACACATTGAAAAGAGAATTTAGATTACAGTTAAATAACCCACACAGGTCGGTAAGCCACAATTGACTTTCCAGGAAAAAAATTTTCCAACAGATACACGATTATTGTACGTCTTTTGCAAAAGCTGAAGAATCCAGGAAGTGCAGCATTCTTTCCTCCACAATATTTTGGTTTCATTCCGTTGGAATTAGAATTTTTGATATTCTTGAAAAAATTTTTTTGTTGTTTTCAAAGTGTTAAAAAATTGGAGAAATCGTTGACATTTTTATTGGCCCACCTTACCCTGTATATCAGTTCACAGTTTAAACTAAGCTTTTCAAAACTTTTACTATTATGACGCTAAAATCTTGTACATTTTTTTTGAAATTCTGAACAAAGCAAGTTTTAGAAGTTCAATTTAATTCAGTTCAGTTTTCTTTTATTTCTGCTCCACCACATGATCAAAATACAACAAAATGTTAAAAGGTTTGTAAGTTGCTTATAGACGGGATCAGAAAAAGGAAGAAGCAATAAAACGAGTTGACGTTGTGACTTGTTGACCTCATTATAAGGTTGTGCAAAAAACAGAAAGAATAAAAAGAAAAAAAATGCAAGACTGATTTTATTTGTAAAATAAAACGCTGCTATTGAAATTACGCAGCCAATAAGCAAGCTTTGAGAGAAGCAAGGCTCTTGAAAAGTTTAATTGCCATTATTTCCGGTTGAAGAATGGCAAAGGTAATTTTGTACTTGTCAGCTGTCATTCTTGTTTCTGGAAAATGTCAAGATTTCCAATGAATTATGACTCTAAAAATTTTCTTGATGGGCTAGATAGGCTTAAAAAATCATTTATTTAAAACAATAAAACTTGTAAAGTATTGATACGTTTTATTTTTAGCGATTTTTTTCGTGCCCTTCTACCCTAGGCTCTTACTGAAGAAAACTCGCCGTGGAGGCGAAGTGAGATTCGGGAGATCCACGTTTTTCTTAAGTTTTTTAGGAGGAAGGCACAATACCTGCTGTCCCCCATGAAAATAGCTTCAAATCGAAAGGTTAAATTGAAAAGTAAAAAAAAATTTTGCACGACTTTCACAGGCAAAAAACATTTTATAGTTTGTAATTTTATTGACAAACAATGGGATAACGTTGGGGTTTTTGCGTCATGCATTTGGTTTTTAGCCTTAAAATAAAAATTAAACTCAAGCGATTAGAAATACTATATATATATATGCTAATTTATTTTTTGAGACTTCTAAACTTTTCCCGAAAGTAATGTTTACATCGGTTTTGATTAATCTAAACTAAGTTAAAGCATTGGTCTTGAGTGACAAACGTATTCGTTTTTGGTTATGCGTAGTTTTGAAAGACTTCTTAGGTTTAGGTGTGTCAGCTGCCATTTTGGGAGGGATAACTAGATGAATTCAATGATAGCGGCAGTCATTTATAATCCAATTTTATGATGTTGATACCAGTGAAAAATAGCTTCCAAAGTTGAAATCTAAAACAAAATAAATCAAAAGTTTTTCATACACAATTTTTGCACATAAAAAACATAACTTTTTTAGTATTGAAAAATTTCCAAAGTTTTTATGTACGTTATTGAATGAATGACCTTAATAAGCAAAAGATTAGCTCAATAGTTTAGAGTTAATCTTTTGCTTATTGTTTCACCGTAGTGTGACATTGAAAAGCAAAATCGTGAAAACTGCATTTTGAGGTAGCCTTCACAGCAAAAAGGGCCGTTGCCGATGAAGCTGTTTGAATTTGATTCTTGAACAGTTTCTTCGCTTTTAAACAAAACTTTCTTGAACAAAGGATTTTCTCGCTCTGACGTAATCATCATGATTTCAGATTGGCTGCATGCCATTAAAAAACTTAAAGTATTTTGATTTTAAAAGGAAAATGTTGAATTGTTTTTGACATAAGATTATTTTAAAATGCTAATTAACTGTTAAAAAAAACTTTCATTTAGTAAATGAGTCATTTTTTACAGAGCAGCAGAAAATTTTCTCCCACTTTTAAGTATGACAAAAAATATGGGTTCGAGAAGTTCCGAAGCCGAACATCTACTCTCAATGCCGAATTGAAATTGAATAGCTTCCCCCATTTTGTCGCGGCCTTCGTGTCGGTTGTTATGATCATTAGCGGAATTGTCGGCATCAAAGTGTATGAAGAAGATATTGGCTGGACATTTTTGGCAGCTGGAATCCTTTTAGGTTTATCATTGAATATGATGCTTGTTGGAATGCTTTACCACAAGAGACAGATCCAAGAAAGGAAAGATAATGTTATGCTGGATCGGAAAGTAAGAAAATTCGATTAAAATTTGTTTTTCTCCGAAAAGTCTTACCCGAAAAATTTTGCCCCCCACACTTTTTTCTTTGCTTTGTTCATAATTTTTCGTTAATTTTCACGTCAAAGCAGTGATCTTCTTAAAAGTTTTGTCCTTAACAAAAAGTGATAGCTGGGTCTTCCGCAGCTTAGCATTACATCTGCTATAAAAAGTAGAATTGTTTCGATCATTTCCTTTGCATTTTTTCTTGATGTAAATTTATTTTAATGAAAATATTCGAATCATTTGCAAAGCCCATATTTAAGTGAAGCGCGACGCCTATATTTGCGCCTCTTAAACCATAGGGAAGGCGTGGCGAAACGTTCATAGGTATTTTAAATTGGCGTAGCGACTCCGGTGCTGGACTTATATAAACAAAGAAAGATTTTATAATTGCTCTGACAATATACTATCTCATGAATATAATTTAAAACCTATGAAAACAGTATAAAATTTTATTTTAAAAAATGTATATTTTACTTACGTCTTCGTTTTGCCCCGGGTAAAATTAAAAATAGTTATTATCTTTGTGTTAATTTCAAGTAGTCAATTAATATTAGTACTTCTGCATTGTGGCAACTAAAAAAAAATGAAACATTTTTTATACAGACATGGTAATGTTAAAGAGATTAACACGACTGATTGAACGTAAAATTGCACGAAAAGATTTTTGGACAGTAGTCTATAATATGAACATCCATCGCGACACCACTGCCAACATTTAGTAGGGTGTTGGCCAGCGATGGCTTTACAAAAAGGGAGGAGCCACTTTTTAGTGTTCCGAAGCAAAACGACAAAACAATCTCAAGAAGAAGTTTGTTGTTTTAGGGGGCTATTATTTAGTGTTCCAAACTGTCATCTCTAAAAAAAGTTTATAGTTTTAGGAGTGGCCACTTTTTAGTGTCTCAAAACAAAATGATTGCTAAAAAAAAGTATTCATTTTAGAGTGACACCGTCCTGGTGCTACTATGAAGAAGTAGAGCAATATCTTGCGTAGGGGGCCAATTTTTGATGTTTTTTTAGGGGGAGCCCTGTGCGCCCGCTCCGTTCGCACCCAACTAGAGCCATCACTGGTGATGGCTCTTCATAAGCTTGTATACAAAGCAAGCAGATATATTTTGCTTCATTGTTTTTATTTGCTTTATTCATTGCTTGAGGTTTTTTAACGTAAGATTATTTTAGTTTTTTCGATGCTGTTCCACTAACAGTGATAATTTTTTTAAACCGAGAATTAGTTGCACGGGTGGCCTGTTTTGCTTTACGCTTTTTATGTGTTAACTTCGCAGTAGGAAGAGGAGATATGAAAAACTTTTTTATCTTTATTACTTTCTTTAGAAACACTACAGCTAGCCAGTTTATTACACTCATCCACAGTAAAGTTTAATTCTGTGTTTGAAGTGCTTGTCGCAGCTTCATTTGAAGAAATATATAAAAAGCTTGAACATATTGACGTCATAGGTGTGACCGTTTTGCCCCAAGCATGCTGCTTTAGCAATCAACATGCTGGGCGGCGACTGAATGATTTTTTTAAATCATAAGCATTGTTTAAATTTTACTTTCTCACATTACACTTATCATCAAAAAACTTTTAAATTTGGTCATCAATTGATTAATAGATCGATCTTACTTTGTATCCAATTTTACAACGAGTTTCTGCCAAACATGTTTTCCACCTGTAAAGCACTCGGAACAATTATAAAGCTTCCGATTTTAATTTAATAACTTTAACTAAAGTAGGAAAATAAAAGAAGATAAAAAAATTAATGGAAACTTTGAAATTGAAAGAAATAGAGCAGATGTCCGTCTTGCCCCAAATTACCGTTTTGCCCCGCCTTCTACTTTCAATTGCTCACCCGAAAGGCCATCTATGTTTCAGAATAGAGTTAATTAGTTATGAATTGGGCAACTAAAAATAACTCTGTTTGTACAAGAGGCATGCTTGTTGATTTATGCATTTATCTTAGTTTTCAAAAAGAAGCGATTATGTATTTTAGTTTGTGGACTCGTTTACCTAACGGTCTCGTCTGCCCATCTCCCTCCCCCGTCCTTAATTGAAACAATTCTATTCTGTAATCATGTGTTTCCGCCAGTTTGTAATTTTTTCGCGACAAAATAAACTGCCACTAAAACTTAGGTTGCAGAAGCTGTCTGTTAGGAACGAACGAATGGCATTTTTATACGGTTTAACTTTTCCCAATATTTTTCCTTTATGTTTATAAGCATATAAAATTAATATCTTTTTAGAGAAAACATTCGTTTTATGCAAGACCGATTTGGGAATTCCCTTCCGACCCCGTAATGAATAGGGCCATCACTTTTCTAGCCCGTCATGGCGAATCAGATTGTAATAAGTGCAGGTGAAAGGAAGCTTTTATATATTTTTTACGCCCTTTTAGTAAGCTTAAAACAATTCTTTATGTAGAAACTTATGAAACGACCGTGTCGTTCTTTATAGTTTTGATTGAAGTTGCGAAATCCGCCCTTGTCCGGTTCCTGCTTTCCTTTCCAAGCGGAGTCGCATCGCTGAAAGGAGTGGGATGCTCTTGAGGAATTTGTTGTGAAGTGCCTTTCCCAAATGCATAAATTAGATTTACTGTTTGATTATTTTTAAAGCGAACTATATTAGAATAACATTTTAGTTGACCATCCAAATTCGAAGTGTGTACAAAGCCAAATGTTTTGGAGTCATTTGGTCCTAAAACACGATGTTTCAACCAATTTATTTCATCGGATTTAAAAAATTACTTTCTCATACCCAAAATAGTTTTGAAATGTTGGTACTAATACTACTTGTTGTTCCCAAGTTTTTTCTCTTCGAATTAAAATTTGTTGAATTGACATAAGCTCATTCAAACTCTTTCTCAAATTATTGCGTAATTCAAGGTTGCCAGATTTTTTCTTATTATATGGTGTTGTGCTTGAAGAATTAAAACTTTTTTTTATCTGCAGGAACGTGCGTGAGAAAGAAGAGGAAAAATTCTTGCAAGAAGAATTCGGTAGATTTATATACGTTTAAGTATAACTTTGAAGCTGGTTATAATATGCTTATTAAAAAAAACTTTTAAAAATAGAATTATCTGATACAAAAAATAGTATTGATGATTTTTTGCTATAAATAAGTTTAATAAAGTTATTTGTTTTTGCTATTTTTCTTTAGCAAGCGTAATATAATGCAAAAACGAACAGTAAGTTAAATACTAGGAAGGAGTTTCGGTAATATTTTATAAGCCCGGCAGTAGTCAGAAATTTTTTTTGCATATCATTTTTTGGGCTAATTCTTTTAAAGTATAATATTCATAAAGTTTTTATCTATCTTGACTAGATAAAGAAGCGTTCGGAAAATCATGAATGTTTGATGCCAAAGCGAAGTGGCTCCGGGACTAACTTGTGTTTGCTTTGTTTGAAACATTTTTTTAATTTTTAGACAACTTTCTAATAATCAATGTTACTTTCGTTGTAACTTTAAATTATACTTTGATTCATTTGACCCCTAAAAATTTTTTTTTAGTTTTAATTATTTTAAAGGTAACTAAAACTGAGTTTTTTTGCAGACTTTTGTGATTTTTCAAGCGATTGTTCAAGAGAAAATGATACGCCAATAGAGGGCGTAGGAGCTATTCCAATCCGACGTTCACAATCTTGCATCAACAATAACAGTTAAATCTATTATAAATATGGGCATGGGCGATAAAAAAACATCACCAAGCAGTTGTTGTTTGACCACAAGCAAGCATGCATAGCTTTTAGAAAGGCACCATGAATGCAAGACCAATTATATAATTGATAAATAAAAAAAAAGCATTGAAAACTTTATTTTCGTAAGTTTTCAATAATATTTTAGTTAAATTTGTCTAATTCTCTGCTTTAAACGTACAGCCTATTACAGCGGTGTCCATTTCATCTCATTATCCAGAGCCCAAAGTCATTTTTAAAAAGCATGGCTGGCTCCTTTATTCAAATTAAATCCAAAGTCATTTTTTGTCCTAGAAAATCTAATGGAGAATAAAAAGGTCATGGCTTTATTTCAAAGGCAAAAATGTACCACTAAACTAAAGTGAAGACTCGAAAAATTCTGCATCAGAGAGGAGGGTTCAAAAATGTTTTTGGGGGCCACGGCGCCCATGGCCCTTATAAACCGAACCCGTCAAGCAACTATTGAAATGTTTCAACAATATTTTCGCCTGGATAAGATAGATGATAACAAGAGTTTATTGGCTCTAAATAAGACAACCAAGCCTCTCTAATTCAATTTTCACTTTTTTTCAGGGATACAAACTCCTCAAAAGAGCAACAAATCAACCGGAAAAAGGGGAGCTACTAAAATTACAGTCGGGCCAAAATAGAACAATAAAAAATAAAAACTGGAGTAAAAGAGGATTAAAATTGGATTATTCAAATATCAAGGAAGCCAATCCGAGAGTTTAGCGGATCTTAAACATGAAAATCTTCAACTAAAATTATTTCGACTTTCCAAAAATTCTAGGCGTTCGAAATCGCGATTTTGCATTTCACTTTTAAACAGGATTTTAATTTGGTTTACTCGAAAGCGATTGCCGAGCAATCATTCACTTCCAAGCGGGAATTGTGTTTGCGAATTCCCAAAACCCAAAATCTTTTGTGCTTAAATGGAGCTGAAATATTGCGACTATTCGCGCTTCGCTTCGAATATCGTCGACCAATACAGCTTGGTTTGCAGTAAGAACGGAAAAAGCAAGCAGAAAGTAAATTTTATCCTATCATTTTGAAAACTGAGCGAAAATACGGTTTTTAATAGTTTTTAATCTTTCGATATAAACCAAGTTTTTACATCCAACGTTAAAGTGATATTGCTTCATTTTGTAGTTAGTAGCTTAATCGTTTCAAAAAACGCTTGATTAACCAAGAGATTTGGTATCATTTTGTCATCGCCTGTTTTAGGTATCTACTGTTTGCCACAGAATGATGTCTTTTTTACCTTTCATATTTTTGTTTTAAAATGGCAATTTTGTGATTTTGTAAAAGTATTTACTGTACATTGAAAACAATAAATCTTGATTTATCTAAAAAGTTATTTGCTAAAATTTTAGACATGATCGTGTTTACTATGTCGACTAATCGTGAAATTACGAAATCAAAAGACTGAAAACAATTGACCAATTTAACCGTCGTATACTTTTTCTAAAAACAATTTCTACTTATTTTTATTTTTAATACTTGCAATGTAAATGTGTATGGATTATCACAATGGTTCATTCTTGGTGTGTTTCAATTTATTATTCGTTCATCGCGTTGATTTAAAATTTTAGTAATTTGAAATTTTTTAGTGCCTCTGTTTGACTCCAGTCATTTATTTTTCAAATAAAAACTCAAGAATAATTTTGTTGGCTAAAATATTTGTAATTCTTGTTTTTAAAAGAATAATAGCATTCAAGAGAACAAGGTTTTTAAAACGGCTAAACACTTTAAAAATTTGTTTAATATATTGCTTCGACTACTTATTATCTGCTACCGGTAAATAATTTAATTTGTACTGGAAACTGTAACGGATTTTTTGTACCGTCCCTGATTGCACGTGGGTTCGTACCGGAGTTGTTGTTTGACGAGCAGAGAGAAATGGCGTGAATTATCTTTGACAAATATTTCAGGTGTTACAGCTCTCTTCAAAGAAGGTGGACTTGTGATTTTTTGAACATTATTTAAAGTGAAACTGGGATCTGGGATCTCTTTTAACATTATTTAAGTTAAAGCTGGAATATGGGATCGCTTTCGACATTTTGCGTGCACATCTACGTTTTAAAGATCCCCTTCTTATGCAAACTGTAGATTTATAATGCACAGAAATATTTGTGTCTAGAGTAGACATAATAATGGCGCTTTAGTAGGTGTAAAAAAACAAAATTCGAAAAGTCTGTTTTGTTTAAAATAGGTAATTTTCAGTCTGAATCGCATTATTCTTTCGAGCATTGTGGTTTTTGTTTTTCTAGTTCCACGACACGAAGGTAAGAAGCCGGCCAATTCCCTTTTTCTTTTTTTTTTTTTAAATTTCTTTTTTTATATTCAAGCCAATTTCTTTTTTCTAAATCTTTTTTCCAGAAGTGAGTACGCACAATTTTAAGCGCAAACTTTCCTTTCTTTTTTTTTTTGACAGCGTTGCGCACTTTGCCATGTTCTCCCGGAAACATAAAGACAGTTTGCATGTTATTGCGCTTTTACAATCACAATTGCATAAGCTGCGCAAGTGCCCACTTCTGATTTTTTTTAACATTATGATATTGCAGAATGACAGAAAAAGGAAAGGCTTTCATGCGACACCGATCATGCCATTCGTTCAAACTAATGACCTTGCACTTTGAGACGGTTGCAGCAACTTTTTAATAACGAAAGTTTGCTTAAACATAATCACTTAAAGAAAAAACGAAAATTGAGTTGCAAACCAACTAAGTATCTAGTTATTACTTCAATTTTTCTTGGAACATTCACTGATAGAGATTAACAATTAACAATTACTTTTTTGAACTTTTGCTTTTTTGGTTACTGTTAAAGCTGATTAAAGTAGTAAATTTTGTCATCTATACCTACAATAGTATGTATGCCTTAATCTTTTCGCTACGGCACTCGCATCTTAGTAAAAAATTTTTATTTTTGCTTTAACTTAACCTTTGGAAAACTAAAGGCAAAATCAATCAAAAAAAAAGAATGTCCGCTATTGGCGCTAGAGCGCTATGTTTGATGGTGCACATGCGTACGAATACTAGCGTAAGGGTTAACCAGTGATGGCTTATCATGGAGTAGATGGAGCGGCCCAACATGGCGTAAAAAAACGTTGTAAAAGTGAACCCTCAAGCAAAATATTGCTCCTCTCTTCATAATAACACTATGACAGCTTAAAAAAATGTAATAGTTAAAATAAAGTGAAGACTCCTTGAATCGAAAGCAATACTAGCCTACATTATAATATAGGCCAGGGATGGGCAAAGTTTTCAATGAAAGAGCCACACGTAAAAATTGCCAGAGAGATTGCCAGAGGGCCACAATTTCTGTTTGAGGTGATTAATACAAATACAAGAAACAAAGCAAGTTTTAATCAAATAATAAAAACAAATAAAACGTTACACGATTTACAATTTTTTCCGAGATTTTACCAGCATTAAATCTACTGTGGGTTTCCACTTTATTAGCTTGCTTTTTAAAATTTGGGCGATATGAAGTCAAAGCGGTGTAGATTAATTTTCTCGAATCTTCATTTGTTAGACTTGTATCATATTATGATTTTACAAATTTCATTACAGAGAAGCGAATCTGAGAGAAGCGAGCACTGTCTTTGTTTCTTTTCTTCTAATGTTACCAATGTGTTTCGGTGGGCGAGAAATAAATGAAGGAAAGATAACGCTCGCTTTGTTCAAATTTTTACTGTAGTGTAAATGATCCTTACAACAAACAAAAAAATGCTTTATTTCCAAGCTATAATCCGACTTAGCACCTTATTAGAAATCTTCGTTTGACCCAAATTCACCTGTGAATAACAATTGTACATTGTTCGATTTCGTTATTGTTATTTAGCTAGAAGAACAACAAACGAAAGGTTGGCGAGCCGCAATTTGCGCACCGTTGATATAGACTAGATTCAGTTTTTAAATATTGCACAACAATTGCATAAAGTTAATTATTCTTAGCAGTTCTCAAATTGTTGACTATCATAAAAGTACTGTAGTCTCTATTTAAATTCAATTTTTTTAACTAAAAATACACTCTTTGTGATTAGTAGTATATTTCCAGGCCACATTTATGTGTACTCTACACATTAACCATTTTGTGGTAATGGAACAGAATAATGAGATTTGAAGCAAAAAAATAACATAAACATGTCATAAAAGAAATAGTTTTTTTGGTAATACAATATCAGCA
The DNA here is from genome assembly GCA_963680785.1 of Diplosoma virens. NCBI lineage: Eukaryota > Metazoa > Chordata > Ascidiacea > Aplousobranchia > Didemnidae > Diplosoma > Diplosoma virens. Next base: position 12,377,740 of record OY796884.1, on the reverse strand, counting down.
AATGCTTCATGTACAACAGAGATTGTCAGAACACTAAATGCAGTTTTACATATGTTCACCATAAACCAATTTAATTTAAGAGTTTTTACTTTTCTCCACAGCTCTAGATTAATCCAATTGCAATTTTTTGAGTCTATTTGACTTATAAGACTGTTGATTGCAGCCTCATTTTAGTAGGTTTAGCAATTTTTAAAATGGAGATTTTTATAGCGTGGTCGAGTGGTTAACAGTGCCGTCACAGATGGTACGTAGTCAGTTGCATACGCTATGACATTGGTCAGTGAATTTAATTTTTTCAAAATATGTTTTGTCTTCCTAAAACGCTGTCCCAGCCTGGGCACCTGCATTCAGTGATAAAGTCATTTCCAACCCTTCATATAAGACTCCATCGCATACAAAGCGAACATATCCACGTAGTAGTGCTTAATTTTTTGGCAAAGTTGACTCTTTTAATTGGAGACTGAATTCTGTATTCCTGATTATGTTGCATAGCCTATCTTCTATATCGGTAGCCATCTCATCAATTTGTCTCTGTACCATATTATTGCTCAAAGGAATAGACTTGATAACTGCAAAAGACTTTTTTAGATGCAAAACAGCATCCAAAACTTCTTTTGCTGATAAAAAGATTAATTCTTAACCGATCGTAAGAGGTTTACCTTTTCTTCCAATCATCAAAGATAAACTGTAAGACGCAAGAACCCATCATTACTTTTCTGGGATATATTTGAAAATACTCTACCGACAGTTTTTCGTTTTTTGTTTGTTCCAAAATGATTGTAAAATGTTGCATTCCTAGCGTTTGACAAAAATTCATCCAGATAATTTAAATCTTTTTAAATTCTACGATTGACAATTAATTCTACGATTGATTCTACGATTAATCTAATAATAATAAATAGTGCCCACACTATGCAACAGGCAAACCGGACAAGCCAGATATGGTCAAATTAAAGCATAAAATTATAATAAATTAACAGCGAAAATATTAATATTGTGATACTGTTCTTGTAACTGCTCCGATTTGCTCCAGTGCCCCCCAATCGCCCAGTTTGCAGCCAGCAGCCGTTTTATTCTTGCAAACGGCCCTAACGTGGCGCTGGTGCCCACTTTGAGAACCATTAATTCAAACCTTTATTGACACCATCGAATTTGAAAACAATTTTTTCTTCTACTTATAGTTGTTGTTTTGTTTTACCTTTGCTTTTTTGATCATCGCTAATCTGAGATTTTCCAAAGTATGATCCGGTTTATTAAAAAGTTCAGCTACAGGTTTGTTTCTGTTGTGTTTGTTCCTTCCCAACAAATTGTGGCAACAGCAAATACAAAATTGTTATTTATCTAGGCCTATATACATAAATAAATAATTAAAATTAGTGCGTCTAAACCGGAAGAGTTTGAAATAAAGTTCCGGTTCAGGTTCAGGTTTGGAAAAGTTTATTTTTACGCGTTAGGTTCCGGTCCAGGTTCAGCAAATTTTATTTTTTCGGGTTCAGTTCCGGTTCGGGTTCAAAAAATAATAACGGTTAATACCGGCTTACGGACCCGGTTCATGTTTGGTTCAACGCCCTGGTTTAAAGCTTGATTTCAACATTTGGCAAACTTTGTTTGAACTATTCTTCTATTTAAATTTAAAGCTTTATTTAATATTATTCCATCCTTACAGTGCATATTTATATTTTTTTGTGCCAAAAACCTTAAAAATACAGTATTCGATTTGATAAATATTTCATCATTTGTTGGATGAAATATTTGCTAGGTAATAAGTAAAAATATTTGATAGACAATTTACTTTATAAAATACATCAACAAAACTTTTCTTACTTTATTAGGTTACTATTTTTAGACTCTGTTGCTTGATAAGCGAATTTAATTTTCTTTTTATAGAAACATTATATCGAATTGCCTTAATAAAATTGTCAAATTTTACTTTTATTTTTTATTAAAAATTAAGGTAGTGGCTCATATTTAACAACGATCTTGTTTGCTGTTTAAAAAGATCAGATTTTTTTGTTTTCTAGTCAGTTAGTCCAATTTTCAATCATTGAAATACTGTATATGCATATAAACAAATTTATTGTTTTAAACAATATTTTTTGAGACTATAAAGACTTTTGGCTTGATATCAATAGTGAAATGGTAGTAAAGATTCAAAGATATAAGTATGATAGATTGTGTACATGATGATATTTACAGTCGAATTGAATCATTCTACTTTTAAGCCTGAGCCGAGTCCAAGTCCATTAAAAATTGAATCTTTGTAGTTTAAACCCATCGAAGCTCTAGCCTGACTCCACAAAATCTCAAATTTGCAGTACAAAACTATTAATATAAGCCCAAGGGGTTTTTTAGGCATTGCATATGCCAACTAAAAGTTAAACCACACAAAAATACAATAACTTTCAAGTTGTAAGTTGATTTAAAAACTCGAGTTGAGTCCTTGTTGTTTGTAATGATAAACTTTAATCGAGATCAATAGTCTTTTTATGATTTTCACGATTAAAAGATGGATTTTTAAAGTGTGGTGGCTGGATTAATTCTTTTTTAATATATTGCAAGCTACCTTCGATAACAAAGTTAAAACAGTGTTCGAATTCTTGCCGCGTTATTTTTTGGGGGCGCTCCTGATTAGGATTTTGCCTAAGGCTTCTAATTTTAAATCTCCACTACTGCCTATCCTGATCAAAAGAAAAATAAAGCCCAAAAAAATGAAGTAAATAAAAGTTTTCGCTTTGTTCGGAATTAAGCTAAGTTTTTTTATTACTATTGCAAAATATTTTTTTAAAGATAGCCCTCACTTTTTCTTGCACCAGACCCCCTTTTGTAAAGTCATCACTGGTTTTAGCTATCTGGTTTTATTATAGGTAATGTGTGTGGAAAAGGATATCAGTGCAATTTCTCTAGTTTAAGCAACCTAGTTTTGGACAAAACGGCATTAATTCAGAACAGGGGAGTATCTGTTAGGAAGAGCAGGAGAAGAAGAATCTTGCCAATGTCAGTGACAAGGGTTTGCAATTGTTTTGTTCAGCGGTTCAAAAAATTACTTAAAACAAACAAAAAGCGCTTGTTGGTGCCATGTAAAAAAATAATATCTTTATATTTTGCCAAAGAAGTAGTTTTTTTTTTTTTTTTGCAACTGAATAGGCTATTGCGGCGTAAGGACGTCATACGTCTGCTATTGCTTGTTGCATTGCTAAGTATGCTTTGAAACAACTGCAATCTGTAGATACTTTTTCATATAATAATGAATGCATGTTATTTAAAAATTAAAGCTGTAACAGGTTCCAGACATTTTAAACTCTTGCTATGATTAGCTGGTGCAATTGTTTAAAAATTTTATTTACTAAAAACATCGTTTTAAATAAAAATACCTTGCTCATTTTAATTTGGTATTGATTATCACAAATAGATAATTCAAAGCTGTTAACAAAATGCTAGTCACTGTTATTTGCTCATCTACGCGTGACTTTTTCTCGAAAAAGTTCCCGCACGGCTTTTCAAGACCGATAACGAAACTAGTCGATGGCTATTAATTCCAACCAGCAGCATCTGTATAAACATTTGATGACGATCATTGTTTAACTTGCTCACATGGCCGCCATATTGAATACTTTTGTTGTAATCTCTTTTCTCGCAAATAATTTGAAAGACCTTTTTTAATATAATCATGTCTTAATTGGATAAATAACAGTTTAACATTTCCATACCAATCAGATTTTCATCCTGAAACCCACAGGAGTCAAGGAAATGAGACAACTGGACGCAGCCAAACTTTTAGTTATAAAATGTTTGCAAGAATGTTAGGCTGCGGCCAGTTGTCCCAGGCCCAGAATCGAGAAATACAATCTTGAACTTCTGCTTTAACCAGAGGGGTTTGAAGTAGGTCGTTATCCTCGATAAATTTTCCTATTTCCACAACGATATATACAGCCTACAAAATAAGGGTACTCCCAATCAAGAAACTCTTGTTTAGCGGCTAGTATGAAGTTACACAGAAAGAACCATTTTTTTATTAGAAAGACGGAGCGAAAGATGATTGGAATGAACTTATCGGACGGATGAATCACTGTCACAGCATACGTAAAATAAAAATAAAAATAGAGCTGGCAAAAAAAGAATTAAGAAACATTATTAAAAATTTACTTTTTTTTCAAATTGCCACTCGTTTCTGCATTTAAGGATAATAGCATTTTTGTAATTGTTTTTAAAAGCAGAAGAAGAATATCATCTAAATATCTAATTTCTAATGGAATGGAATTCCAAATTACATCTTCGCCGCATTTATTAGAATTTTTGATGTGTGGTAATTTTTTATTGCAAATAACACAAAACGAAAAACTTGAATTTGATTGGATCCGAAATCTTTCCGCAACTAGTGCCAAAAGCGTAATTCTGGAAAAAGATTCCAAAAATAAATTAAAAAATTTTAAAATCATCAATTAAAAAAAAATGGTGATGATGATGATGATATTTTATTCATGCTTAGTAACACTGTTTTAAGTAAGATGCAACGTACTATGAAGCATGAAAAGGAAACGCGACACAACGACGAACGTTAAACATGCAAAAAATATAGAGAGAGTTGAGAAAGAGAAAAATGAGAAGCACGGCTGCATTACCTTAAATTGTAACTAAACATTAAATATTTAAAAAGACACAAAATATGCAGTTCAGGAACTGTTATGTAAGTCATTGGGAGGCACAACCGCCCTTTATTGCTAACTATGAATTTAGCTCAACTGAGCATGGTGAGTAAAGAAAACCTCCCGAAAAGAAAATTGTTTCTAAAACATTTGAAAGTCTGGTTGCTAGTTTTTAAATTGGCTGGGAGAGAATTCCAAATGAAAGGGCCTTGATAAGAGAAAGATTGTTGCGCAACAGTTGTTTTACAATGTTGTGTTATGTATTGAGCTTTGTTTCTTGTATTATATTTGCATGGTTTGAATGCAAATTACAATTATAAGCAGGAGATTTGCTTCCACCTTGTATTTGTTTGTACATAAGGGGCGGTTTCCAATTTATACATATAATTGATTTATTTTAAAAATGTTGCATTGTTTCATAATGCCATTTATGTTGGAACAGTAGGGCAATTTGAACACCATTTTCAAGAATTTGTTACAAATTTGCTGAAGCTAAAAAAAGAAACAGCTAAAAAAATTAATTTATGTTGTGCATATCTTTTTCTACATAAACTTTTTTTATTGAATTAGATTAAACTTTTTTAATAGTGCTTAAGTTTTTAATTCACAGTTTTTTTTCTTTTTTATCTTCAGCAACACATTTACTATTTAGCATCGGAAAAAATTTGCGATGAAGGAAGAAACATAAATGGCGCTCCTTTTATCTCCGTTGCAAATATAAATTTGCCTTTAGCAAGAATATAATCAAATCAAGTGTGCACTCAACTTCAATTAAGTCCATTCAAGTAAACTGCGGGTTCAAGTTTTTTCGATGTAAATTCTATTTTAAAAGCATTCGTTCATTTTATGGTGATGTGCTTAAGAAGTCAAAAAATTGCTTTCGACAGAAAGGACATCAACTTTAATCAGTATTTTTGGTTATCATTTCATTGATATTAGATTGTTATTTTATCTTGAAGGATTTTAATTTTTTTTTATTCTGCTAAGTTTACTTTTTGTTTTTTACAAGGTTAGTTTGTAAGCAAGACACTTGGGAACGTTCAGAATGTTTAAAAAAATTAATAAAAAAAATAACAAGCAAACATAGTGCGTAGAAACAATCGCAAATTAGTTGAAGATTTCCTTGGACTGCTTTATTCCAAGTGACAATCTTTTTTTGTATATATTTGATCATTTGTTGGTTACTTTTCAAACATAATTTTTGATTATTTTAAGGAACTCTAAATCTTGGCCTGCAATTCTAGCAGTGATGGCGTTACAAAAAGGGAGGCCTGGTGCAAGAAACGTAAGGGAAGCCACTATTTAGCGTACTAAAAAGGGGTAGCTGCAGGGATGAGTAGCTGAAGTCATTTTTAGTATAGGAAAGCAAAGTGATCTCTAAAAAAAAAGGTCTTCAATTTAAGGGGGCCACTATTGAGTTATCCAAAGCTTGGATACGCACTTTCTACTGCCTCAAGACATTGTGATCTCTAAAAAAAAAGGGTCTGAACTTCCATATTTCCTCAAGCACAAGTGACAACAACCTAATAACCGAAGCCGTTTTTTTTCAAATTTTCTTTTTTTTAACTTACCATCAACGTCTTGGTGCTACTATGAAGTAATGAGTAGGGGACTATTTGGCGAAGCCGTTTTGGCGCGGCCGTTTTGGCACAGCCGTTTTGGCGGCAGTCTATTTGACACTAGCAGAAAAGTTTTAATAAAATAGTATAAACAATCACCCTAACCCTAACCTAACCCCTAAACCCTAAAATTTTCAAGATGTTACGAATAACAAAACGACACACTGCCACAATGACTGGCGCCAAAACGGCCGCGCCAAAACGGCTTCGCCGAATAGTCTTATCCCGTAAAGTAATAGAGCAATTTTTTGTGTAGGAGGGCCCCGTTTTGACGAATTTTAGGGGGGCCTGGTGCGGCCGCTCCGTTCGCACCTTGCTAAATCCGTCACTGAATTCTAGACCTAGACTTGCACAATCAAACTATTCTACATAATTGCTATGGAAAGCAGCCATATTGGAGTTATCGTTTCTAAATTTATTCATCTATGTACATTATTAAAGCAAGGCAAAACAAGACAGAATAAAACAAACGTTTTCGGCTTACTTAAGCTTTCATCAGGTTTCATTATGAATAGGATCAAACCTGATAAAGGCTTAAGTTGCCGAAAACGTTTTTCTTATTCTCTCTTGTTTTTCTTGCTTTAATAATGTAGATAGCCTAAATAAATTCAGAAATTCTAATCCAATATGGATGCTTTCCATTAACTAACCTTTTCTTTCAAAGCTATAAATAAGTCTAATTGTTTAATTTCACAAATTAGGAAAAATGAAAGTAATTATAATTATAATCTAATTTGGGAAAAGTTTTTCTGCTTTAATTTCAGTTCTAATGTAATTTTTGATTTTACCAACTATCTAACGGATGAAGTTAAAAAATACTTAACAGAGCAAGTTGTCTTAGCCTACTAAAAAATGAATATACAGTATGTTGTGATATTGTGCAATAGATGACGTAGTGTTTTCTTAAACGCTCTAATCTTAATCAGCGCCTTCTGCTCAAACAATTATTGGACACGCGCATCTCCAAGCACAATTGTTAACAGTTAAATATGCGCCTTTACTTCGGTTCTTCAGTCAGTTCAGAGTTATCAAGCTACTACAGCAAAATAACTAATAGCATTATATTTCAATACGGTTGTTTTTTGGCTAAGTACTTTTGTGAATATTTACTATTGTTTTTTTAATAAACCTGTGTATTCGTGCAAAGATACAACAGGCAAAAGTGGCGACGAGGATTCAAGGAACTCAACTGCGTCAAGAAAGAAAAAAGAAAATTTGTTGATTTTGCATTACAGCTTGAATTGTCGACAATGAGTGAAATTTCTGAACTGATTTTGTTGTTAAATAAGCAACACCAAGAGCAAATGACAGTTTTACGCGACGAGCATCGCGAGCAGAACAAGCAACACCTAGAGCAAATGACAATGCTTCAAGAGCAGCTGAAAACTTTACAAAGCAGATTGAACAACCCGCGAGAAAATGTTCCAACACCGATGGCAAGTTTTCAACCATTCGATTCCACATCTGAGTTATGGACTGATTATTTGGCAAGGTTCCGAACATTCGTCACTGCTAACTCTATTCCCGACAACAAGCAAGCACAAATTTTTCTTACCAACCAATCTAACTCCGTTTACAAAATGCTTAGCAACTTAGCGGCTCAGCAACAACCTGTCAAAAGCATACATGAGCTAACGATGAATGATATTCAGACGTTTATGGCAGAGCAGTTTGATCCAAAACGGTTTGTTGTCAGAGAACGTTTCAAGTTCTGGTCTGACATGAAACGCAAACCTGGCGAAACTATTCCTGAACTGGCAAGCAGAATACGACAAGATGCAGCTACGTGTGATTTTCAATCCATTAAAGATCCTTTAGATGAAGCCTTGCGAACTAAATTCATCTGTTCGGTCGATAACGAAGCAGTTTTGAAGACACTCTTCAAGCTCAAGGACGATGAACTGAAGTTTAGCAACGCCATCCGAGTGGCTCAAGAAGTGGAAGAAGCAGCCAAGGTAGCAAACGGTCAACCTTCTACGTCGGTGCAGAAAGTTTATCACGCAAAGTCCAAAACTTCCAAAACGCAAGAAAAGAAAACCGCCTGCTTCAGGTGTGGAAATTCTGGACATTTTAGCAAAGCTTGTCCTCACATTAAAGCTATTTGCAGCTTCTGCAAGAAAACAGGTCATCTGCAATCTGTATGCATGTCTCGACTCAGAGATAACAGCAAGCTTGTGAAACAACAGTTGGTGCACAAAATCCAATGTTCTGTTTCACCCATCTATCAAACTATTAGACTTAATGACCACAGAATTAAGTTTGAAATTGATAGCGGAGCCAGTGACACATTTTGCTGTGAAGCGACGTGGCAAACGCTGGGTAAACCCACTCTACAACCTGTATCAGTTCAATATCAAGTTGCTGAAGGTAGCCCGCTACCCGTCGTGGGACAATTCCAATCAACTGCAAGTATTGATGGAAAATCACCTGACGTGACCTTTCCTGTAATTGTCACTAAGGTGCCCAATCTAAATTTATTAGGTCGTCTGGCGATGATGAAGTTGAAACTCACCAACTTAACTGATCACTTCAGAGAAAACCTAAGTTGTGCTGAATCTACTGCAACGATAGAGCACGTCACTACAAGTGGTCCAGAAAACTCTTTAGATGCGGCATGTATTCAATTATGTGGAGAGTTTCCTACTTTATTTGAATCAACATTGGGTTGTCTAAAAGATTTTTCACTGGACATACGGTTTAAACCTGAAGCTAAACCTATTTTCAAGAAGCCAAGACCTGTTCCGTTCTCAATCCTACAAGATTTAAACGAAGCATACGAAGCAGGAATTAAGAGAGGTGTATGGGAGCTTACAGATTTTAACTCGTACGGCACCCCCGTGGTTCCTATTCGAAAGTCTCCTTTGCCTGGTCAAGCAAAAGCAAGCATCCGAGTTTGTGGAGATTATTCGGTGACTGTAAACTCGCAACTGGAAGACCATCGTCAACCAATCCCTCTCCCAGAAGATCTAATGCGCAAGCTAGGACGTGGTTACTGCTTTAGTAAGATTGATCTAGCTAATTTTTAGGTTCTTTTTTGAGAACGTTTTAGTCTGACAGAAATATTGGCTTTGTTGGAGAGTTTATAGTCATGCAAGAAAATTGTTCAGTTTGAGAAGAAGCAAACTTAATCTATAAATTTCTGCGATTCTCGTGCTTATGTAAATAAATATCAATTTGGTGTGAACTAAGCTTGATTTTAAAGAGTATTAATCTTAATTTGGAAATGTAATGTTAGTTCGGAGTTTACTTTAAATTTTCTGTCAATACTTTTGATACTTTCGGTAATTTTAATTCTGATCTAATTTCATAAAAACTGAACAGCTGTAATTTTAATTCTGATATAATTTGGAAACGCTGAAAAAATTCTAGTTGTCAAGTCTGTCTACACTAAAAGCCCGTTTCCACTACGAGTGTGGAAAAGAGCATTCTTTCTTTCTTTTATTGATCTTCGATTGAAGCGAGCGGTTAAAATTGAAGCGAGCGCAAAAAAGAATGCTTTTTTCCACGCTCGTAGTGGAAACGAGCCTTAACTTCTACCCGACGCACCAGCTCCGCGCAGGTTTCTTTGTACATCAAAATTTCGATCAAGCTTATATTAGACAACTAAAGGAAATATTGAACGTGATGGAATATTTTTACAAAATTTGTGTTTTCTTTTATTTTTACGTGAAACTTTTTCCGCAAATATTTCTATCTATTGAGCTACAATTAAAAAACGGACTTTATCAAAATAATATCTCTTAGTGGTGTGATCGAGACCAAAAACTTCAAGACCGAGACGCGATAGTTTTTCCGAGACCAAGACCAAGAACGATTATTCCGTGTTGGGATACAGAGTGTGAATCCCTCTATAAAACCTTTCTGCAGTCTCCTCAGGGAGACGACTCAAGTTTGGCTGCTACAGCTCTGCTTGCCAAGCTTGACAGAAAGCGAAGGGATCGATGGTCCGAAGCAGTTCGGAGCATTGACTTCTCACACTCTAGTCGAAAAGCGTGGAGTATTTTGAACAACCTTACTGGTAGGTCACGACACTCTCCTCGTCACTGTCCCGTTTCAGCCGATGCTATTGCATCTGAGCTGGTTAGAAATGGGAAATACGAGGCTGTTGATCGCAAGTCATCTCGACTTGTCTTTCAAGAAGTGTCTGACATTTGGAGGGCCACAACACCAGACGCAGTAAATATCTCTGACAAATTTTCACAGAGAGAATTTGCTGCTGCCCTTCAACACTTAAAACCAGGTAAAGCTCCGGGTCCTGATTCCATCTGCCCCGAGCTTATACTCCATGCCGGAGCTGCTTTGAAGCCCTGGTTACGTGACTTCCTTTCTTCCTGTTTGCGCCGACTCAAAATTCCCAAGATCTGGAGAAGAGCGCTTGTGGTCGCGATCCCAAAACCAGGAAAGCCCGTGGGGGATCCAAAGAGTTATCGACCGATATCTCTGCTCTGTGTCCCCTACAAGATCCTCGAGAGGCTTATCTACGCCCGCGTTGAATCATTAATCGATCCACTGCTCCCTAAAGAGCAGGCTGGGTTCCGACGCGGGAAGTCAACCGTAGATCAAGTTGTTCTGCTAACCCAGAACATCGAGGATTCTTTCGAGGCTAAAAAGAAGGCCGGTGCCGTATTTATCGATCTAACAGCTGCTTATGACACTGTCTGGCACCGTGGCCTTACCTGCAAGCTGCTGAGACTACTTCCGGATAAGCACATGGTCAAAATAATCATGGAGCTTGTCCGAAATCGAAGTTTCACCCTTACCACCGGTGACAGCAAGCAAAGCAGGCTACGCCGTCTTAAAAACGGCGTTCCTCAGGGATCGGTCTTGGCTCCCCTCTTATTTAACATCTATACGTACGATCTTCCTTCCATGATTTCCAGAAAGTTTGCTTATGCTGATGATTTAGCATTGTTGCACTCTTCTGGAAACTGGAAGGACATGGAGGGGACTTTAAGCCAAGACATGTCCACACTGTCAGCGTATCTCCAGACTTGGAGGTTGAAGCTCAGTCACACTAAGACGGTGACGGCAGCCTTTCACTTAAATAACCGAGAGGCCAAACGTGAGCTAAAGGTCTACAACAATAGTAGACTTTTACCGTTCTGTCCAAACCCTACTTATCTTGGGGTAAAACTGGACAGATCGCTCACGTTTCGTCACCATTTAGTGGCATTGCGCAAAAAACTATCATCGCGCGTCACACTGCTGAGGCGACTCGTGGGCTCGGGATGGGGTGCTGGTGCTAAAACACTACGCATAGCCACCTTATCTCTAGTCTACTCAACAGCTGAGTACTGTGCGCCAGTCTGGTGTCGCAGTGCTCACACTCGCCTCATTGACAGTGTTTTGAATGACGCCTTGCGCATAGTTACTGGATGCCTGTGTCCCACTCCAACGGACCACCTACCTGTACTTTCAGGCATCCAGCCAGCTGAGCTTCGCCGACTGGGAGCGACACTCTCCTTGGCTTACCGTGGATCTCTGGACCCCGATCATATCTTGCATGATCTTTTAAGTGGGTCCTCAGATACTGGCCAAGTGAGACTAAGATCCAGACGCCCGTTTGTGCCAGGTGCGCGGAATCTCTTGGACAATCTTGCCAGACTTGGCATCCGCGCCTCTGAATGGACGAATCACAAATGGAACGCGGAGTACTGTGAAAGTGCTTCCAGGCTCCGTGCTTTTGTGCCCGGGACCAGTGTCAGGCCTGTTGGGATGGGCTTACCCCGAGCAGCTTGGGTTAAGCTCAACCGCCTGCGGACTGGTGTTTTGCGATTCCATTCGTCCATGCACAAATGGGGTCTCGCTCCTTCACCGAATTGCGAGTATGGCGCCTCAGAGCAAACCGCAGACCATGTACTAACAATGTGCCCCATACATCGGGCACCACATGGAGCACGCGGTCTGACGGTTTTGGATGACGAAACTCGATGCTGGCTTAATAACATCACTGCCAGCATCTGATCCAGGCAGTGCAGCAGTCTGGGGTAGTAAAAGGATAAACCCTCGGCCCCAGTTCTATTTGTGTCTGACCTGGAGTGGATGCCCTTCAAACGACGACGACGACGACGACGACCAAGAACGAAACCGGCAAATTTTGAGACCATACGGTTCGAGACCGAGACCAGCAACAATCGAGACCAAGACCAAGAGCGAGACCGAAAATATTACAAAACTATAGTCAATTTTAATTATTTCAAAAACAATAAATTTTTTAAAAAATAATCTGAGATTACATTTTATATAAACAAGCATTTCTGATACCTTGGAAAGCGTCTTGCTTTTTGTGATTGCATCATTAAACAATTTGCTTTGGAAAAACCCGAGCAGTAGAAGGAAGCAAAAGAATGCCGAAACACGCAAGGCATGCTGGTTAGCAATGTTAAAAAAAGCAAGTTATTCATTGAAATTTTTTTCGAAACTCAAAAATGTTGAAGGCGCGGTCGTCACGGTAACAGTTGAAACTTCATTTAAATACTTTGGCTCGGCAAATTGTGTTGCAGTTAATTGTTGGATTTATTGGCTGTGTTTGGCTTGCAGGAATAGAATTTCTCCATTTAATTGTCTCAAAAAGATTAAAAATGATGACAAATTGTACAAAGTAAAAACTGTTTAACAACTTGCTGGTTTTTCTTACAATATTATCCGCGGGATATTTTCTGTGTATCTTTTGGGTAGGTTATTTGAAATAATTTTTAGAACGTTGTCTTTTTCTACCTTGTCATATTAACACTTTTTTAGTTTGACTTTTAAGTTATTTCATATTCTGTTTTAAGCAATTATATTCATACAGTGGTGTGTGCAGAATTTGTTATAGAAGGGGGGATGAGGGCGGTTGAGAGTAGTGATGTCTGCGGTCTGTCCGGTCCCAGCAGGGGACCGTAGACAGACCGTAGGTCCTTTGATCCTGCGGTCTCTTCTGCGGTCCACATTAAACGACCGTTATTTTTGACCTCTTCCGGGGACCGTAGAGACCGCAGCCTGCGGTCTGGCCGGCCGGCCATCTAACTAACTACTCCGAACGGCCATCTAACATCTAACCTAACTACTCCGAACGGCCATCTAACATCTAACCTAACTACTCCGAACGGCCATAGAACTGGAGAGACCATAAAATTCGATTCCCAATTCTCGCATTCTAAGCAAGAAAATGACTCAGTGTGCCTGCAGCTTCGACACCATCTGAACGGTGCTTCTCGGACTGCGGTGTTGCAACTGCAGCAAAAAAGAAAAGATTGGGACCGCTCATGTTAGAAGAGCAAATGATCATTCGAAAGAACGAACAATACTTGAAAATCACCAAGGAAGAAGTGATTAAACATTTTCTTTCGAAAGAAAAGAAATAAAACTTACATATTTGTGCTTCCGATACTTTTTTTATTATATTTACCGTGAATACGATACATAGTCAATACATAAACTTAAATAAATACACAATTGCATACAGACAGATATTGCTCTTCGCATTTCGCATCTTTCGCAATTTATGAGAGAGACCAATTTTAAGGAACGCGAAAAATTACGGTTATTAATAACGGTAACAGTTATTTCTCCAACGCGGACCGCAGAGAGGACAGGAGACAGACCGTAGACCGCAGGATTTTCAGAGGACAGACCGTAGACAGACCGCAGAAATTTTGGAGGACCACAGACATCACTAGTTGAGAGCCAAAAACATGATCTATATAGTACAGGGTGTCTTTTACAAAAGGGAGGGGATGCAACAAAAAAAGAGAACCAGTTATTAAAAATTTACTTTTAAAAAAATAATAAAATCATTCATTTATTTTAATATTAATTATTTTATCTTTATTTTATCCTCATGACTCCCTGACTCACAGGAAATTGTTGGAGGCTTTATACATAGAGCAATTGTTAAGCTATTACATTGACCTGCTTTCGGAGAAAACAAGAAAACAAGATATTGCTGTCCGATTGAAAATTTTTATTTTGTTTTTTTAGTTTATATTTAGAGCTAGGATCAAAATTCAGGATTGCGTGGTAAGACCGCCAACAAGGGAAAGTATAAGGGTCTTTCCAAGGACACAAGAGAAGCCCTTTAAACGCGACGGTACTGATCACGTTCAGCATCAATCACGGCGTTCTTAACCACCCAGCCAGGTTGCCCACGAAGGTAAAATAAAAGTGAAGACCTTTTTTGGTCTTCACTTTTTTCAAACGCCAATTTTCTTTTAATTGAAAAAATCTTCAATTTTTAAGTTGTCCCAGCGCTATTATGAACCTTTGACCAGTAATCTTGGAGGTTTTTTAACTCCCAACCCTCCCCTTTCCGCCCATACGCCTGTAAGTTCATAGGTCACAACTTTTTCACCGGTGGTTGAACAGGTTGTTGGAAGTGGGGTCGAATGCTCAGAGCTTCGTGATTATGATCAAAACGGCTGCAGTTCAAAACCTACTTGCGCCATTCTATTGTGTCATTTTACGCTACATTTTCCTTGCTTGGCGGTCTTGGCAAGCCATTCTAAATTTCAGTTGTATCTCTTTTTAAAAAACTAAAAAATAAAAATAAAAAGTTTTAATCGGACAACAATATCTTGGCATCTTTGGAAGCAGGTCTGGGTAATTGCTTGTCCTAAGTATAGAGCCTCCAACGCTTTTCTGCAAGGCAAGAGGATGAATGTAAAAATGAAAATAAAAAATAAACAAACTATAGGGGTAGGCAAACGTTGTGACTGAGGGGTCCACAAACTCTGCATTTCTATAAAAAATCGCGGGCAACAATTAAGAAATGTATAAATTTGGTGTTCCAAATTATTGCTTACATAAATTTTGTTGCAACAAAAATTTGTTAGCTTTATTTAAAAAAAAAAATACGTAGTATCAAAGTAATCACTTTTTTTTGGAGAGGAATGGTTCAATTCAAGTTTACATCGAAGATAATTTGAAATAAGCATTAAAAATCAAAGTTAAACCAAAAAAAGGTTTTATCACTTTAATACTATATAGATTGCGGACAAGAGTAAAACTTTATGGTCATTACGGTCAATTCTAATTTTACCCATTACGGTCAAATCTAATTCGAAGAAACACTGATTGGAGTGAGAGTAAAAAAGAAACTGAACTAGTTGCTTTAAGAGATAAAAAGAGAAAAAACGCCACACAAATTGTTCTTGCGAGCCCAAAGCAGGCCCAAAATTAAAAAAAATTTTTAATTTATGAAGATGCCCAAAAAGAATTTAGTTTCTTTTGAACCAACTACTTTTTCTCTAAATCTAACTCTGTTTCTCTCTAAAACTATTGCTTTTTCTTCGAATTGGACTTGACCAAGCACTACCAAACTTGTTTGTTGCCGAAAAAAAATTCAAATAAAGTTTGTAATCGGATTATCTTTTGACAAATGGCCCTGATCAGAATAAAAATCTTCATTGAAAAAAATGTAAGTTGCAAAACTATAGGTTAGTTTGGCTCCAAGCTTTTTGCTCCTTCAAATGGCAGCAAGTCTGTCAATTGAGTGTCGCTCTAAACCAGGGGTGGCCAACCTGCGGCGCATTGGACGGTTAGTGGTGGCGCATTGCAGTTGGGGAAAATATTTTAAACAAAAAATGTTCCATAACTTTTATATATAGCCATCGAATTGCACCCTGATTTCCAGCGTTGACCTTTTTTTTTTAGAAAACACCTTGGTTTCAGTAGGAATAGTAAAAATTTAAAGAATTTTTTCCAGCTTTGACCTTTTTTTTTTTTTTTTTATAGAACACCTTAGTTTCACTATGAAATTTTGAAGTCTTTTGTTTGTGCGGCGGATATGAACTGGTTTTGAATAAAATTGGCGGTTGAGGAAAAAAGATTGGCAAACCCTGCTCTAAACCAAATAGCAAAACTGTTCACAATACCATCAAGTTTCAAACATAGCAAAAATTGTCTGGTCTTGAAACCAATTTAAAAAACACATGACCGAAATCGCATCACCGTGAGACTGAGACCGGCAGCGCATGGTCGAGACCGAGACGACAAAAAAGTCGGTCTTGAAACTTTCATCATTGCTGTGTTCGAATCAGGAACCAAGTTCATAAACTATCCCTAA
Source organism: Diplosoma virens (assembly GCA_963680785.1). Taxonomy (NCBI): domain Eukaryota; kingdom Metazoa; phylum Chordata; class Ascidiacea; order Aplousobranchia; family Didemnidae; genus Diplosoma; species Diplosoma virens. Next base: position 12,361,433 of record OY796884.1, on the reverse strand, counting down.
ACGAAGTATCTTTGCGGCTCGGAAACGTGAGCAGATGTAATATTTGTGCCATTTCGATGAAAAAGGATTAAATTCTTAACGAAGGCATATTAACTCCGAACATTGCAATTCGCACAATAAGCAGCTGTGATTGCAAAAGAAGAATTCTTTTTTTATTCCCAGAGAGAGAAAGAGGAAGAGCGAGCAAATGGCCAAAAGTTTCGTTTTACTTTAGCAATGAGTTAAACCAGTGATTTCCAACCAGGGGTTCTTGGAAAAATTGCGGGGGATCCGCGAGTGCAGTAAAAGTTGGAAAAAATTTTGTAAAAATTTTGCAAAATCTTTAGTCCTTTCAATGTCAATCTTAAAAATTTGCGGGCCCGGGGGTTGGTAATCTTTTAAAAGATCGGTGACTAAAAAAGCATTAGGAAACACTGAATTAGACGTTTAGTAAAGTGGCTTGCGCCTGGTGTGACATAGCAACCTGCTTTCGGTCGTTTGTTGAATTGCCCGATTCAATGCCAAAAACGAAGCGAAAAAGGCATTTCTAAGGTTACGTCACAACTGAGCATTCAACAGCTCGTTTCTTTTTAGGCAGTCCTCAGTCCCAGAAGTAAAATAAATTTCGTGCGTCGGTTAAAGTTGGTTGTTTAAAGAATAAAAAAAATGTTCAAGGTTTTTGCCCGGGTGTATGGAGGAGGTCGACCTTTACAAGCTGCTGCTATTGGTGAGTATTAAGTTAAGTACAGTGGAATAAGTTTGTGAACAATTTTTCAATGCTAGCTCTATTTACATTAGGACTAGAAATCAATATAAAGCTTTGCTTACTTAAAGACCACGTGTCCCGACAAATTCGCTCGTTTTTAAAAATGAGCTTTGCTTATTTTAATTCAATTTTTTTGTATTACCATTTGCTATTGAGGTTATTTATTACCTAAATATTATATCCAGTACTTATCTTAAACAAAATTGTTTCTTTTATGCCAAACAGCTTTCTGATAATAAATTGTTAAAACTGCAGAGGTTTTACCATTGCTGGTTTTGATAACGTTGCACAAAGAGCATTTTTTAAGACAAGACTTGGGAGTTATTTTTTGTCATCCAGAGCCACTGCCCCTCCCTAATCGGGTCGTGGCAGCGATGGTGTGAACCAGCGCCGGGTTTTCGTAACCCTCAGACTCTGTATACTTCGAAAAGCTTGATGTTCAGTTACTTTGCTCCGTCACATAGTTAAAGTACTAACTATAGTTGTTTAACATTGTAGATAATTGAAGGTGCAGATTGTTGGCGTATGCAGTGGGGGGGGTAACCTTTCATAAAGAATGTTGGCAGAACACTTAAAAAGAAGTAGAGCTTGATAAAAGTGAAAATTAAAAAAATTTTTTCGCTTTATTTTAGCTGTTGGTAATCTCATTTTCGGCCCGCAAAACCCCTCCCCACGATAGACTTCTGTATACGCCACTGGTGTAAATCAGAATAATGTATGGGACATTGAGACAGGTAAAGATAACGTGGTCTCGGACTACCCAACATCGAGTCGATAAAAAAATGAGATCTCCCATTGGTGCATAGACGAATGGAAACACACAATTTATGCCTAGTCTAGTCCCTAGGCAATTGAATTTATCCAAGGCAGTAACTGGGCAAGCGCAGTCATGTGCGCGCCATAGCAATGAAAATACGAATTGTCGGTGTACTTTCACACTACTTCCCTTGCCATGTGCACTTGCGAATGCCTAGTTCAGATTAAATGTCTTCTGCTCTGTATCTTCAACGAGTGTCTTGATCTCAGTCTCTCTTAGTTGGCATCTGGTAATCGAAATGGTCGACCTATGTAGCCAGGATTAAGAATTCCACGCTGAGCTGAAAATAGGGGCATTTCTTGGTGACGAAGTTAATTTGGCTAAATGCTCGAATTGGTTTATCGTTTGTTTATGTGGGACGTTGGTGTCCAGTGTCGTTGTAACGCTCGTTGTGGTCATTAGACTCCAAGTCGATTAACGCAGTCCTGAGCTGTCTGCGTTTATAGCCCCCGGAAAGTCCCAAGTTGGAATGTGCGTCAAAAGCAAATTAAACTTAAGGAATAAGCTGCAACGACTAACGAATTCTGAACCAAATTAATTAGCTTAGATAGTCGAAAAAAGTAGGGTTAGGCTCAACTTTGACCTACTTTATTGAACCGAGTTGTTCTTCCGAAGTCGAATTGCGATCTGATCCTAAAATGAATTAAAGTTTCTTAAACCTCGTTTCCACGAAAAGCGTGGAACAAAGTCTTTTTGTTTCTTTTGTTTTTTGCTATGCTTAGCGCTTAAGCGCGGAAAGAAAACAAAATCAATAAAACAAAGAATGCTCTATTCTACGCTTGTAGTGGAAACCGACCTTTAGGTAAAAAACGTCTTTAATTACATAATTCTGTGTTAAATTGCTAAAGACATTCACATAGAAACGTTTAAGGTATAGTACAATAGTACAAAGTACAATAAAGAGTATCGTTGTTTAGGTATATATTAGAGCATCAAGTTCGGAGCCAGCACGTTTAAAGGATTTCTATTTGGAACCGAAAATTGTCACTGAAATTCCTGGCCCTCGAACAAAGGTAAATGAATGATGAAATGTTGCGTGTGCTTGCTTTTTTAATGTTGTACGTTCGTTAAAGCATAAACTCAAAAAATATCCTTTTTCATCAAGATATTTTAAGACCCAACAGTCTGCAAAGTAGTTTTTGATAACTTATTTAACATGTCTCGCTATTTTATGAGCTTATTGCTGGCCTGAAAAATGCAGTACATTAAATCAAGTTTACAATTTCGCGGCTAATGTGATCACAATCAGAAAATACGGTATATGGGATTGAACAAAGCGGAAGCAAAACATACGTATAAAGGCTCGTTTCCACTACGAGCGTGGAATGGAGCATTCTTAGTTTCTTTAATTAATCTTTCCACGCTTAAAATCTAAGCGAAGCAAAAAAATCAATAAAATAAACAAAGAGTACTCCATTCCATGCTCGTAGTGGAAACGACTCTTAACTGCGAAACACAAATTTGATTACTTGGCCAATTCTGCCTTGTGTACTACGTAGGCTTGAAAAGAGATTGCTGATTAGATCAGAGGTTTCACGATTGCGCGTTATGATTGGATGACGTGAATGCGTTATTACCTAGAAGCCATAAGAGAAATAACCACTTTTAGTAAATTGATTACCTTGTCTAAGTGTTTAAAACACTAACTTTATTATCTAGATCCTTTTATTCATCCATGTTAAGTTGCTAAAGACTTACGTCAAAAGTCAAATTTGAAGCATAAAATAAGCACAATAATTTTGATCAATATTGAAACAATTTTAAATAATTCAGTTCAATTTCTAATGGTTTTTAAAATGATTTAATTGGGTAATCACGTATTTTTCTTGATTTGTTTCACCGAATGTCGCTACAGACAACAATATTTGGACACTCGATTGACCGGTTTCGGTCACAGATAATTTCGAAAAAATGAAGATCATTATACCCATAAAACAAGGTTTCAAATCAAAAATACTTTTTCAGCCAAAAAGAATATAAATGAGTATCAGGAACAGTGGTGGATATTCCAATTTAGGGGCCCGAGGCAAGAATTTTCAAAAATTGATGTTGTCTGAGAAAAAAAAGAGGTCTGATCTGGGCTTGCGTATTTTTCTCCCAAAATCAAGGTGTTCTCTAAAAAAAAAAAAAAAGAAAAGGTCTTCACTCAGAATCGTCCTCTGAACAAACATCTGCAGCGAATCCAAAACTGTATGTGCTGTTTTCGAGGGGGGGCCCCCAAAAAAAGGGGGGGCCTGAGGCGACTGCCTCATTCGCCTCACCCAATATCCACTACTGATCAGGACTAAATATTTAACAAAAAAGACACAATATATATATATATCACTATTTAGAATATAATGTTTTTCACTAGAGTCGCAATATTTTAATGGGAATAATAAATTATTTTTTTAGCACTTGATGATGAACTTGAAAATCTTTCTTGAGAAAGATTTCAGTACAATTTAGTTAATCCTTATCATTGCAATATTTTTACCTAATAATAGATTTATATTGAAGTTCAAAAAAGTTACTCTCAATTTCAATCTCAAGAATGTCAATTTCTACTCCAAACGACGCTTAAAGAAATTTGAAAGTGCGGTTTCGGTGCATAAACACTGGATACCGCTCCTCAAATCGTTGCCATTAGTTTACATAACAAACGCATACATTATTTCAAGAATTCATTTTTGACTTTTGGAAGGACTTGTCATTTTGTTAAAAAATTGTTTTTTTAGTCTTTTAAGATCATAAAATTACAAGCCCATCTAATACTGCTTACATTTGGAGCCGAAATTACCTTACATTTGTTGTGCCTCTCCTTTTATATGGGATGGGCACGAAATTATTGTTAATAAAGCAGTGACAGTGCCTTCGCTATAAACCAAATGGGAAAATGAATCTTTTGTCTTTGAAACTGAAGTGAAGGCGTCAAAAAGGCTTGTATTAGAAGGCCGGGAGGAATCGAAAGTAGCGCTACACGTTGGACAATGTACAACCCTGCTAGTACTTTGCACTCGGGCTATGACAATCTTTAGAAAGGTCTGATTTAAGAGTACAGCGGGAAGGATTACGATGAAATTAGTTCAACAATTAAAATAAAAACAAAATTTAAAAAATTATCGCGTTTTAGTTAAAAATCAACGAAGAATTAAATTAAAATTAAATATACCAACACAAACTGTAACACTTGTAAATGAATATTTTTCGTTTACATTATTCATGACAGATTCCATGTTTTTAGTTGATTTTTTGTTTTATTTCCCCCCTATTTTCCAAAGTGCATATTCTTAGCTGACTTGATTAATTATTGTAATAAATTTATAGTAGGCTAATAATGTGCAAATTTATTCGTTTTGTGAATGTCGTTTGTTGTTTATGAGGATTTCTTTACAGTTGAGAGTTATAACACCCCTCAATGAAGATGCTGGTTCATTGTTTCGGTTCTTGACCTAGCTGGTGGCAAAGTGGCTGAAGAAGCCCTCCCCCCCGTTAGCTCTATGTTTTGTATTCAGTTTTTTTGTAATTATATTTTTGAACGCTTAGAACGAACTTGTTTTTGTTGTTAAAACGTTTAAATGTTTTCGTTTTATCCATCATTTTTCAAGCTATGTCAATTTTTGAGCTTGATCTAAAGACATAAAATATTTACTAATTCTCTTCAATTATAGAAAATATTGACCTTAATATTGAGATTTGTTTAATTCTTTTGTGACAAGATGTAGTTTAAAGAGCAGTAGGCTATAAAAACGCTTTAGCTTTAAATGCTGCCTTAAGGAGTTTGAATTTTGTTTCAATTATACTAGTGTTTTTTGGTTTTGTTCGAAGCTTTCCAATTAAACCACCGAATAATGTTAATCTTAAGATTAATTTATTTCTCATAGCTTTTTCAGGAAACCCTAATCTTCTTAGCAAACGCTGTTTTTATTCTCATCAAACGGTTCCTGCTTTTTGCAGCAATTGCTTGTAAAGAGTATAAAACAATTGGTAGAAAACGCTGTTCTTTTTGAAACATTTTTCTTTCACTCGTTTCCACGCTTTGTAATACTATATTCTCGTAAAGTCTTTTATTCTGTTCCCATCTTTAAACAGTATTCACAGCATTGTTAGTTTTTGAAACTTAGAACGTTAGTTAAAGTAAAATACCTTCCTCAGTGGTGGATATTCCAATTTAGGGACCCGAGGCAAGAATTTTCAAAAATTGATGTTGTCTGAGAAAAAAAGAGGTCTGATCTGGGCTTGGATATTTTTCTCCCAAAATCAAAGTGTTCTCTAAAAAAAAAAAAAAAAGGTCTTCACTTCAATTTCACCTCTAATTTCCCTATTTTTCTCCCAAAATCAAGGTGTTCTCCAAAAAAAAAAAAAAAAAGGTCTTCACTCCAAATCGTCCACTGAGCGAATCCAAAACTGTATATGCTGTTTTCGAGGGGGGGCCTGAGGCGACTGCCTCATTCGCCTCACCCAATATCCACCACTGACCTTCCTTAGTCATGCTTGAGTGATTTTGTTTGTAATAACCGGCCTATAATAAAAAAAAAAGGCAATTTAAGGTTTTTTGATTTTTATCTTATTTGATAGCATAAAAACAGATTTTTGCTGTCAAAATCAACCTTTATGCGATTTCAAATTCAACCTCAGTTTTTCTGTTCTTATAACTTCTCGCTTCTTATAACTGTTCTTATAACAACAAAGTGCGAAGCACGTCACTAATCGCAAATTTTATCCTGTAGAGCAAGGGTTCCCAACCTGCGGTACGCGTACCACTGTTAGTACGCGGAAGCTTTTCAAGTGGTACGCGAAATATTTTCCAAAAATGCAAAAACTATTTGTTTTCAAAGAATCCTCACAAAAATTCTTTTGCTTCTCAACTGTAATAAGTTACATGTAAATATGTAAGCTACATATGTGTATAATGTAGCATACAGTTACCTGGGCTAGCTAGCTCGCTCGGACCCTTGTTTCTTTCTGGGGCATATTTGCAGCAGCAAGCTGCAACACAATCGAATATTGTAACTAGCGAATTGAAATCCAACCTAACCAGTGAAAAAAAGTTGACTGAGTTGGCTACACAGACTCAGGAGCGCATACACACACATTCTGTTGACTGAGTAGGTACAGTGCTGTGAGTAATTAACATACTAAATCATTTTTAGCAATATTTAATGTATTAAAAAGCAACATTTGGTTTTATTTCAGATTATTAATTTATAGTGTTAAATCAAGATGCCCAAACGACAGTATAGGGATCAATATTAATTTCGGTTTTATTGAATTGAAGAATAAGGGAGAATCTGTGCCTCAGTGTGTCGTGTGTATGAAGACATTATCAAATGCATCAATGAAGCCAAATCTTCTACAACGCCATCTCCAAACTAATCATCCAAACAAGAAGGATCGCGATCCTAATTATTTTGAGCGACTAGGAGAAAATGCAAAAAAAACAACGACTAGACAAGACGGGGAAGCAATATCAACAGTCTGTGGGGATTGTGACAGCCTCCTATGAAATAGTATTTATTGTGGCGAACAAAAAGCCTCACACAATAGCTGAAGAACTCATCATGCCTGCAGCGAAAGTGCTGGTGAAACATGTAATCGGCGATGAAACAGTGTCAAATTTGAACAGTATTTCGTTGTCAACTAATGCGATACAGCGGCGTACTATATAAAGGTCTACTGATATCAATGAAAAAGTCATTACGGAAGTACAGGGCTCAAAATATGTATTTGCCATATAACTGGACGAACAATGGACGTGTCGAACTGCGCACAGCTTCTAGTATTTGTGCATTATGCTACTAAGGATTCCATTCGAAGTAAATTACTATTGAGCAATGAAATGAGAACTGCAACAAAAGGAGAAGACGTGTTTGAGCTTGTTGATATGATAACTTTTTTAAAGAAAATGGTCTTTAATGGAGCAAGCTAGTAGGTTGCACAACTGATGGCGCTCCTGCTATGCTTGGAAAAAAATCTGGGTTCCAGGCTCGTGTGAAAGCAGTGTCTCCATCTGTCATTTCCGTTCACTGCTTCATACACGGATTCGCTCTCGCTGCTAAACTTTTACCTCCTAATCTGAAGACAAGCTTGAACCTGATTGTTAAGATGGTAAACTGCATTAAAACATTTGGCTTAAATAGTCGTCTCTTCAAGGTCATCTGTGAGGATATCGGATCAGAATACACGTCATTGCTGTTTCATACGGAAGTGAGGTGGCTATCTCGAGGGAATACCACTATGCGTCTTTTTGTGTTGAGAAAAGAGCTGCTTCAGTTCTTCCAAACAAAAGATCACCAATTTCAGAAGATTGCTAAAGACGAAAACTTCATTCTTCATCTTACCTACCTATCAGATATTTTTGGAGTCATGAATCATTTCAATTGTTATCTTTAGGGGCCTGAGAGCAACATCATTGATTTCGCAACCAAATTGACTGCATTTATCCGAAAGCTCATTTTTTGGATAAAAAACATTGAGAACAGAATGTTTTTTATCCACAAGTTTGGAATGTTTGAGAGTGTGGCGTCACTTGGAGAGGAGCCTAGTATTACATTTGTTCAAGAAATCACCAAACATCTTCTTCTGTTGAAAGATGAAATCAAGCAGTACTTTAATGATGGTGATGAACAAGCATGCACTTACATTCGGAATCGATTCACTGTTGAGCCTGATGACCTCCCAGTGTGAACTGGTGAACAAGAAGAACTCATTGATTTACAATGCGATGAAGGTGCACAGGAGAAGTTAAATCAAGTCGAAAACAAGAAATCGTCTCGTAAACCCAGAACACGATTTCCGATATTCTGTGAGCAAAATATCTCCACGGTTTGCAAAACTAGTCGAAGAAAACAAGCGCAGCCATTGCATTAACTTAAAAGTATTTATTGGTCGATAAGTTATATATTTTGCTTGTTTATGTTTATGTACATGTGCAAATAAGTTAAGTTTACTTTTGTATTTTTTTAATTGCGTATTGGTTTACTTGTATTATATTTGTATGTTATCGTGTCTGTTAACCTTTAGCACAGTTTTTTTATGCCTTTACAGTCAAAAACTATTCATCAAAGGTAGGTGGTACGCAGCTATAGAATAAGTCCATAAGTGGTACACAGCAAGAAAAAGATTGGGAACCCCTGCTGTAGAGTCTGCTTATCTCAAGCTCGGCATTCGAACATAACTGACGCTTGACATTTGAAATGTTTGATGATGACTTGATGTTGCTGCCTGGGTGAATACAGGCAGCTCGAATTCGTTAAACCCACATTTTTCGGATACCAAAATTGAAATCAATAGACAACGGAAAACCTGTTTCAGCAAAACAAAGAAAAAACACCCGAGTCTCATTCGAAAAAGGTCTGAGCTTATTTCCGTTTAAAAAGTTTGCTTTCAAATTGCACTTTCCGCATTTTCTTTTAAGACTCCAAGTTTTATGCTAACAAAAAAAAAGAGAACAAATAAAATTCTCGCTTGGTTTGGTAAGCTTATCGCTAAAAGTAAAGTATGAAGTTAAGTCTTGTTCAAGTTAAGCCGAAAATCAGTTTAAGTGCAAGTTCTGTAAAACGTCTCAATGTTTTATGATAGCAAACGTCAATAAAAAAAATGTCCTGTTGTATTTACAAAACCATCGTGTACAGCTAACGACGCATAACCGGCCGCAATTTTCAATTTTGTACCCAAAGAATCGTAATCTACATATTTTCAATCTATCAAAAATCCAAATTTTTCAATAAGGGAGATAAGAATCAGTCCAAAACTTGTTAAAAACTTATTTTATTTTAATTTAAAATCGATTTCGATCACAAGATAACAAATTAAGGGTCCTTACGTATTATCGGGAGGACCTTTGATTTGAATAAATTTGATGCACTGAGGATTAGGGTTAGGGTTAGGGTTAGGGTTAGGGTTAGGGTTAGTAACCCTAATTTACTTTAATAATAAGTAACCCTATTTACTTTAATTTTTGAGTCGTTTTTTTAAAGGTCCTCCCGATAATACGTAAGCACCAAATTAAGCTTATCAAAAATCCAAATTTTTTCTCTGCTCAAAAAATTCTCATTCAGCTCTTTACAGTTCAATCATATTTATTTTTCGGTACATTTGCAAATCAAACATATTTATTTTTCGGTACATTTGCAAACGCTATATATGAAACAGATTGGTTTGTTTATGTTAAAAAGTCGCTAAAAAAAAAGCTTTGCCATGACAACTAACATGGAGTGCTCCTTGATCGCTTCAAGAGCTGACTGATAGAATTTTTATGAGCAGAGAAAAAAATTTTGGATTTTTGATCGGTTGAAAATATATAGATCACGATTTCTTGGGTACAAAATTGAAAATTGCGGCTGGCCTACGCTGGAAACAGTTCAGTTCTGTGGGTGGTCGCATAAATTCAACAAATTTCTCGACTTTTTTTTAGTTTTAAAAATGGCTGACATTTTGTTTCAGTTATAAAACTGTAAAACCATGCGTTCTAAAAGTGCGCAAAGTTTTGTGCGTGATCCATGTTAATTTCATTGGAGGACAAATGATATTATGGGGGTATCAAAAGTGTTGATTTTCGCGACCCTACGCCATAAATAGTTTCCAAAAAATGATAATCAAAATAAAAATAAATACAGTAAAAAATTTCTTTGCTATTTTTTGAAATCAAGCAATAGACCTAATCGCATTCTCTACTCAAATGCGGTATAATTGCTATTTGAAAAATCAATTAATTTCCGGTGTAATTGTGCTATACGTCAAGTCATTCTAATTCAGGGTTGGCGAACCTTTTTTATAAGGTGGGTCAAAAAATGACAGTTTTTTAAAACTTAGATTAAGTGGGTCATTGGCTAAAAAAAGTTGAAGACTAAAAAAAAGTCTTCACCAGTGGTGGATATTCGAATTTAGGGGCCCGAGGCAAGAATTTTCAAATATTGATGTTCTCTAAAAAAAAGAGCTTTGATCTTGGCTTCCACTTTTTTCTCCAAAACTCATGGTGTCCCCCATAAAAAAAAAAAGGTCTTCACTTTGATTTCATCTCTGATTTCTTTATTTTCCTCCCAAAATCAAGTTGTTCTCCAAAAAAAAAAGTCCTCACCTAAAATCAGTCTCAGATTTCCCACTTTTTGTCCCGAAATCACAGTGACCTCGATAAAAAAACGAGAAAAAAGGGATCTTCACAGCAAATCTGTCTTCGACTTCTGCCAAAATTGACAGGACAAAGGGCTTCAAAAAATACTGCGCGGGCCACTCAAAACCTTTACGCGGGCCACGGGTTGGACGCCCCTGGTCTAATCCGTTCTAAATTAATGTTGCAGATTAAAAATGCCAGAAATTTCAGAACATCAGGTGGGTCATTGAATCTCAACTAGTGGGTCACAACGTGACCCACGGGTCAGTGGTTCGCCATCCCTGGTCTAGTTATTCTCTTCAATTAGTGTAAATATGGAAAGCTTCAAAATGAACTTTCTAAACACTGGTCCAAAACTGTTTTGAACGACTTATCGAAATCTTTTCTACATTCATATCTCATTGAACGCAGTTACGCAGGGCGTTAGTGCAAAAAGTTAGTTTTGTCATCGTGCAACTCGCCTTTTGCATCTTACCGCGTTATAAAAACATTGATTAGATTTTCTTACAAATTTTGTTTGGTTCTAATTTTTCGGCGCTTTTCCAAATCCTGAAGAGCATAGGTAAATTATATATATGTAAAAATTATAATCTTATTTTATTATCTTGTTATTTAATGTTCCTTGCTCTTGAGTGATGTGCTGCTGATTGTGTAACTGATTTTTAATGAAGAGCCAGTCAAATGATGTGTAAACTTTTTCTGCTTTTTTTAGGAACTTCTGGAAGAAACAGCGGCTATCCAGGTAAGAGTTGTCTTTGCTTTGCTTTTAATTACAAGATTCCAATCGGTATTGACTGATAACTGTGGTGCGTGGCCATGCAATCGATGTAGTGTAGCGGTTGTGTTGCAATTACCCCGATCTGCTTTTGAAGACGTCAGCACTATAGTCTAGAACAGTGGTTCTCAACCTTTTTATCCCGCGGACTATTTCCCCATTAGCATAAGTATTTGCGGACTCAAATAATAGGAATAAAAAATAATTTAGTTCAGCACTACAATAGTAAGTTAAAAAGCAAAAGCGGTTTATGAATTGGAAACACATACACTGAAAATCTAAGTAAGAATTTTGTCCCTAAACTTATTTCATAAGTTTGTTGAAATCAGGAATTATGGTCGTCAATGCACATCTGGCATCGTCTTCCCGTTGACGTTGGTTCCAGTACTTAGTTTTAACCATTGCCAATGTTGAAAAGCCAGCCTCACACAAGTATGTAGTCGGAAAAGCCAAAAGAGCTTTTGTTGCTTGCTTGCAGAAATCAGAAAGATTAGGTTCCTTCGACCGAACATTCGCCCAAAATTGAGTCAGAGAAACAATTTTGAACTTGTCTCTCTACATATGTCGACTTTGCGGTTCTATCAACTGTTCAGCAATGCAGCCCATTTCTAAATAAACCTCTAGCGCTGACACCTCAAACGGACGTTGCACCCAGTTAAATATTTTGCTATAATTGTGAGAAGGAATATATCGATCCTGCTCAGAAACAAATGCATTGAGGTGCTCAAGAAAGATTCGTGTAATGCTGCGCAAATTAATATTTTTCCCCTAAACAAATAAATTCAAGACTGGAAAAGCAGCCAACTTCCCACTTTTCATTCGATGCATCCACAATTCTATTTTATCTTTGAATGCATCAATGCCTTCTGATACTTCTAAAAAATTTTTATCTTTTCCTTGCATAGAGCTATTAAGTTGGTTCACATGGATGAAAAATCAGCTAAGAAAAGCAACTTGGCAATCTATTCGTCATCGTCAAAGCGATCAAAAAATCTATGTTTCTGTTCTTTTAAAAAGATGCTAATTTCATTTCGTAGGTTAGCCACTCTCTCCATCACCTTTCCTTGTGATACCCAACGAATGTTAGAATGGAACAGAAGCCCATTGTGTTCAGCCCTATTTCATCACACAATACACGAAATAAACGAGTGTGCAAGGGACGAGATTTAATAAAATTGTCCACAGATACAACTTCTTTGAAAACTATGGAAAGGTCTCCTTGTATCTCTTTCGCTGTCAGATTTTCTCTTTGGATAAGACAATGAACAACTGAAATGTTTTTATTTTCCTTTTTCACAAAACTCATAAAGCCCTTTTTACATCCCATCATGGACGTAGCGCCATCCTCGCAATCAGACACACAGTCAGACCATTGAAGCTGATGTTTTTTAAAAAAACGAATTTACTTTCTTAAATATTTGCTTTCCTGGTATTTTTGGCAAAAGGACGGCAAAACAAAAACTGCTCCATATAGTCGTTTGTGTCAAGGTATCGCACGAACATCATGACCTGTGCATCATTTCCGATATCTATTGTCTCATCCAATTGCAAACTAAATTTTCCACTGCGCTTTACAGAAGCAATAGTTTGTTGCAGAACACCTTCTGATATTTCTTGAATACGGCACTTGATGGTGTCATTTGACAAAGGAACCATAGCTAACTTATTAGCAACGGCATCACCACACAATATCCTGGCCATTTCCACAGCTGCTGGTTTAATGTAGTTCTCCACCGCTGTATGAGGTGCTTTTTCTCGAACAATTTTCCAAGAAACAAAGGAAAAAGCACGCACTGCTTTATTGTGAGAGTAAGCTACTCTTCCCCAAGCAGCTGGGCAATCAATGCGACTTCGCTTTACCTGATGTTCTTTTTCTTTAAACACATCAAGAGTTTTGTTGACGAATTTTTGATGGTTTGCTTCCAGGTGCCGACAAAGTTTTGCTTTTTTCAAAGAGCTGTGAGCTAAGATTTTTTAGCACAACACACACAGTAAGTAGACTTGCTTCACCATTTACCTCAACGGAAGTAAATCTCAGCTGCAAGTAATCATCATTATATGCAAAGACCATTATATACTTTCGCTTTGCCGTGAATAGATATTAAATTAACTTGTTAAATACCTTAACTTGGATAAAATAACAAAAGTTAAATAAGTTAACTTGGCTAAACTCTTTCAAATAAACTGACTCAAAAATCGTCTTTTAATGACAGAACCATATATTTGACCGGTCAAAACCACATTTCTTATGAGAGAGCTTGTTAAATTGTTTTATGACATCATAATGCGCAAGATTACAAAACTCAGTATCGTGAAAAAGGCGGCAAAACTTATCTGAAATATTAAGATGAAGCTCAATGACGGACAATACCTAACAAATGGGAATGGTACAGATAATAATTGAACAAAAATTTATAAAGTTAATGTACTCGCGGACTCATCAAAACATTACGCGGACTCGGGGTTGAGAAACACTGGTCTAGAATATTTGAACCGCCACAGAAAACCGTCAATTTCTAATCTTTATGAACGAATGCTTCATGAATTAAGAGGTATATAATTTATTTAGCTTTGAATGAAATTATTTAGCTTTATAAACGCGATGCACAATAAGCTTTCGTGCGGCTTTTGAAATCACAACAAAAATTTTTAAACAAGCCAGCGAGAGCTCTTCATTTTTCATCTTGTTCAACTAATAGGGCGCTGGTTTGGGCGGATGAAATGACCCCGGTTGAAAAAAAGAAACACGATCGAAGGTTCTGGTCTTTCAATGCCGAACCCAAGTTGTGTGCAGCTACGGAAACGATGTTAATTGCAACGAAAGATCGTCCGTGCATTGCGATCTTAATCTCTCATTTTACTTAGAACGTTGCCGGCGTGAATTTGTTCTGCGACTTCGAGAAAAGTCGAGGCAACTACTTGGTCGACGCCGATGGAAACGTTCTGCTTGATTGCTTTCAACAAATTGCGTCACTTCCGCTAGGTTGGTGCTGCGGATGTGTTTTCCGTCGATTAATTATTTTTGAAACAATGTGATTTCTTCAAACCTGTTTATAAGCTATATATATTGAATACCTACGACCAACCGATTCGGCACTACGAACGTACAAACAATGAAGTGAGATTTCTTTGAAGCTTTATTGTCGCCTCTTCTTGTTTGCCTCCGATGTTTTAACAAACATTTCATGTTCATGAGTTTTATTCTTACAAAAAAATATGATTTTTAGTTTAATTGTAGCTGCGGCACCTTATCCACAAAATTTTTTTGTTCTGATCAGTTTTGAAAAAATCTTTGATATTTCATATTAGGATTAACGATGATGATAAACTTTAGGGTACAATCATCCGGAAATCACCGAAGTTTGCAATGATCCGTATACCATGGTAACAAGTTATATTTTAGTTAAACTTATTTTACTTATTTAAGCTTGGGAGATTTGGTGATGGTTTAAAATAATTTCTCAAACAGCCTTTTTGATAAACGAACAATTCTGGTTAAGGTTTGTTGGGCTCTAAATCACGTCTTAGGCTTCAGACAGTTCGTTGCTTGAGTTGCAGGATTTTGGCTACTTCGAAATATTGTAGAATTTTAATTTTAACCCAAGATAAAGAGGCTAGCCTCAAGTGCCATACCAGTAGGCCTTGGTTTGTCAAGCATGATTTTTATGTTAGCGTAATCCTGTTATCAAACAATCAAATTAGTTGGACAATCTGATTTGAACGTTGCTGATGTGGCCCAAGACTTTATAAACGCTAATACTGCTAGGAAGGTAACATTTGGTTTTGAAAATTAGTAGATTGATAAACCCAGAGCCTTGATCTGTGATATTTTTAAATTGTTTTGATTTGCTTGTGTTTTTTGCAACTTATCGTACTTGTAGGTAAACCTATTAGCAAGCTCAGTAATAGTATTTAAATAGGAAAAGAAGGAGTCTGCTGTCACCTTGACATGAGCTTTGATTGCACAAAGTTGTTATTAAACGCATAATTATGCTGCAGATCACGAATTCAAGCAACATTGCGGCCTAGCCATTTAACAACCTTCGATGTAGTTCCTTTTCAGTACATTAACTAGGGGTCCTGCAAATTTAAGAAGGACTTACGTAAACCTCATAAATACCATCATTGGTCAGATGTAATTTTTAAATTTTACGTGCTGTTATGTTCTCAGTAGTCTTGTGTGTGATTATGTGATACACCCATGGCTTTGAAAAAATGTAATCTGATTCTCGTCTACTTTAGGTTTAAGACTAAAACCTTGTGTTGTATACGACTAATTTTGAGCTCCTTCAAGAGAAAATGCATAACTACGGTCCTACTCTACCATCTTCTGTTAATCCTTCTCTCCTTTCACTGTTTCTGATCTATATAGACACATAGCTGCCTCACTATTATTTTTTAAAAGGCTTTCATTATTGCTACTTTTATCACACATTGCTCTTGAAGCTCCAGCCACGGTATGCTGCCGGCATTATCTTTATTCTTTGTATTCTACAGGATAGTCGATTCTAAATACTTGGTATCATTGACCCAGTTAACCAATATATGGCTTTCTTTCTTCATGTTTAATTCTTGTACGAATGATTGTTTCCTAATAGTTTTGTCATGCTACCGTACTCTTTGATATTCACCTTATCGCCTTTTACATAAATCAAATTAACCCGTACGATTATATCGATTTCATCAACCGGTGCGATTATATTGATTTCATCAACCGGTGTGATTATGTCCAGATGACGTTTGTGAACCGCCCAGCCCTGTGGATGTTTCCTTCTCAAGACTTTCCGAAACTGATCAAGAACACTCTCCTGAAGGTGGCGCCGGCGGGTCTTAGTCACGTTGTCTCGATGTCGTGCGGCAGTTGTTCGAACGAGAACGCGTTCAAGGTCGTGTTCATGCGTCACATGCGTAAGCAACGTGGAGTTGAGCTGCTCCTTTCTGATGACGTCGCTTACAGTTCTGTGATGAACAATAAGGTAAAAGAAGGGCTTTGGGAAAAAACGAAATTTACGCAAAAGTCGATAAAACTTTAAACGCCTTCTTCTTTTGCAATAATTCGCAGCAATATAACTTCAAAAAGCTGAAAGTCAAACTAAACTTTAAAAAATTTTTAAAAAATAATGTATTGCAATAGACATTCATCTGTATATTTAATGTTCCCGTCTATATTCTTACCCCGTTTTGTATTAGCCCCCGGGCGCCCCCAAGTTATCGATTCTTTTGTTTGAAAGCGGCTTCCACGGGAGGACCATCGGGACACTGTCCGCAACTCATTCCAAAGCACTTCATAAACTGGACGTGCCCGCTTTTGAATGGCCATGTGCCCCCTTTCCAACTTTAAAATATCCTCTTGAAGAACACGAAGCTGAAAACCGTGAAGAAGAGGTGAGATTTTTTAAAGCTTTTAATTTTTTGGTTGTCAAAATGATTTTGTTTTGCGGCTACCTGTAACAAAAAATTACTTTTTCATTAAACCTGAAGCGCAGTATTATAATTTTTTGTGAGATATTAATAAAAACCGGAAGAAAATTTTTCAAAAAGGTTTCATGGTATTTGAAAAGTAAATCACTCGTTTCATTTTTTTACAGGCTCGATGTTTGGAAATAACTGAAGATTTGATTCATAAATGGAAAAACATTTGTCCAGTAGCTGGACTGATAATCGAACCTGTGCAAGCCGAAGGGGGGGACCGCCATGCTTCCGATAGTTTTTTTCGAAAGCTAAGAAAAATTGCCACGGAGGTAAGATTTTTTAAAGCTGCAACCGACTTCTCTGGCGACGCGCGTTATCGATCGTTTGTTTAGTGAAAGTTCAATCAACATTTCAAGCGATTCGGAGCAAATAGCTTTCGCGATTTCTAGCGTTAAACTTACATGACGCCGAGTGATATTGCTTGATCGTGGAGTTATGTAAACAATCACGGATGAATAATGCATCCCATAGATCAGCGGTTCTTAAACTGCAAACTATGGTCACCAGTAGTTTGCAAACTGTTTTACTGGCCACGACACAGTTTTTTTTTTTAATGCTATTGCCATTTCGGTACTATTTGCCAAAGTATGCAAAGTAACAATGCCTTTTTTCAACATTTATATTCATCCACCCGAAGATAAACTTTACCAATCGGTTTCAAGAGTTGATTATTTTTCAAGCGCCATTGACACGATGAGACATCAATCACATTTCTTTAAATATTTAATCCATGGGATAATCAGATGAGTTAAGAAACCGTTAAGACGGAACGAGTTGTAAGAAAAATTTTTATCGTTTTGTCAAATGTTGTATTTACTCGTTATTTGATACGTGATGATAATAATTTTTGTTTTTACACAAGATTATTGACATCCGGGGTTCTCGACTAATTAACCGTGACCCGCATCACAGGATTTTGAAACGCTCCAACCTGACCGCGGAATTTGTTTTGATTTCCGTTTGACATTTTTTTTTATTTCCTATTTGCAACAATGATGTTTCGTTTGGTCTTCGGTTGACTTTACAGAACAGAACCTGAAAAATGATTTTCTTCGGGTCTATTTGAAATTATAATTTCGACTATGCGGCAGATGTAGCCAACAGTGCTTTTTACCATCCCAATTAAAATGAAGACTCTTTTTTTGATCTTTAGCAAAGTTTTACCAGGTCTTATATTCTCGTCATTTACCCATTTTAAACTTTCGTTAAATCTAATTAAGTAAGCCTTAATATCTATTGAATAGTCGCAATTAAGTGCGGTATTGACTCAGCTGCAAGATATGCCGCTGTGTCAAGAAACTTGAAAAAATTTTTACTTGCAGAACGACATCGCTTTTATTTGTGACGAAGTACAGACTGGGGTGGGAGTGACTGGTCGCTGGTGGGCGCACGAACACTGGGGCTGTGAGAGTCCCGATATAGTTACTTTTGCAAAAAAGATGTCCTCTGGAGGATTTTACTTTTCTGAAGAATATCAATGGAAACACGTAAGAAATTGCTTGTGGTTTTGTCATGCTTTAATGTAAGGTTCTGATAGGAATTAGTGTGCGTGGTATGCCTAAAATCTAAAACTTTCCGAGCCATCCTCTACGTATGTGCTTAACGGCTGACTTATAGAAAGGTAAAACTTTTTAATAAGGTTCGTCAACATCCCTTGAATCGATCATTTACTTATTTGTTGACGTTCCAAAATTGACTTTTTAAGATTTTTTAAAATTTAACTAAAAAGTTTCAAAAAAAAAAATTGAAAAATATTTCAAATCTTTTTTTTGTTTAAAATCAAGCCTTTGCACTCCAAAAACTTTTAAGCAAAACAAAAGTTTCTGACAAAAATAGTTGCTTCAAATGACTTTTCATATAAAAAGGTACGTGTTTTACTCTAAATTTTTATATTTTGTTATCTATTGCTTTTCAGCACAGTATACAGTATGTGTCTACCATTCACCAAACCTAAATTGTTATAAAAAGTTACAGTTATATGAAACAAATTTTATTTCATATAGTTACAGCAAATGTTCGAAATGCAACCGTTATTTGCAATACAGTAGTTACATCGTAGAGTCTCTTTACCAATTCTGCCTGATATCGATCGCTCCGGCATTTCGTAAAGCAGACTTGAAATCAGTAATCATCGATTAAGCTTTCTGGTTTGATTACATCCGGGCCACCCTATTTATTTCACGTATTCAAGCAACAAAACGTAAAAAACGTTTTACAATCACTAAACGTTTTTCGAATTAGATTAAAAACTGATGAAAATTATTTTTTAAAAATTTTTTTTAGGCTTATAGAGTTTGCAACACGTGGATGGGGGATCCTGCGAGGTTTTTAATCTTGGGAAAAACAATACAAGTTATACAGGAAGAAAACCTAATCGCAAGAGCTGCTGAGGTCGGTAATTATCTCTTAAGCGGACTCAGGAGTTTAGAGAATCTCTATCCTGGAGTGATCAGCGGAACAAGAGGAAGAGGAACAATGATTGCAATGGATGTTGTAAATGTCGAATCACGTCAAAAACTCATCCAGAAATTGGCTTTAAATGGTAATTGTATTGAAAGAATGTTTTTTAACATTTAATTAAAAAGAATAACATTAAAACATTCGTAGTTGAGCTTCAAACAAGTTTTTAAAAGTTTTTTTTCTGTTTGAAGTTGAGAAGAATTTTACTTTTGGTCCATATACTCAAGATTGCGTTTAAAAGCACAGTCTTTCGTTTTTATGTGTTGTACCAAAGGCCTGAAGGGTGTGTACGTTTGCGTTTAATATTTTCATCTCTCATTCTCCTTCTCTCTCTCTCTCTCTCTCTCTCTCTCTCTCTCTCTCTCTCTCTCTCTCTCTCTCTCTCTCTCTCTCTCTGTGTGTGTGTGTGTGTGTGTGTGTGTTTGTGTGCATGTGTACTTGTCTGTGTTTATGTTGCTCATGTTCTTGGAGAAATGAAAAAAGTATTGCATATGTAATTCTGTGGAAACTCTCAAGTTTTTCTGTGAATGATTTTCATTTTTTACAATCCTTTTTTTTATTTAATTTTATTTAATTTTCATTTTTTTACGATCTTTACAAGCTTTTCATGTTTTTACAATCCCGATTTGAAGCTTCGAAACATAATTACAGAGATTACACTCGTTGTACCGCCATTCTATATGATGTAGGCTGTGTAAAAGTGGCCTCACTACAGCAATACAGATTATTATTCACCAAAAAATTTTCCCAATAGCTTTAGTATTTTTTCAGGAGTCTTACTGGGCCTCTGTGGTGTGTCGACCGTTCGGTTTCGTCCTTCCCTGGTCTTTCAGCGCCACCACGCGGATGTTGTATTAAACAAGCTTGAAATGACCCTTTCTTCTCTGGTTGGCTGATTTTACGTGATCGCGGTTTCTCTTAAATTCATTTTGCTACAGCACGCTTTACATTTAAAGGAGCACTCCCCAGAAAAAGGCCCGGTGCATGTCTTGGTTTATAGAGATAAAATCGGACATCACAGTCCAGAAAAACTTCCGAACTAACTGTCTGATTTATGATTCTATAAACCAAGACACGCACTGGGCTTTTTCCTGGGGAGTGTTCATTTTAAAAAATTCAAGAATCTGCAAAAGACAGAAAGTAACTAAAAAATTAAATAAATACAGCAAAACGGCAAAATTGCAAAAAAAGCATAATTAGATAAAAACCCGAAGTGTTTGTCTTTCTTTTTTCACAAACTTTATTAAAACAACGTCAAAAATGAATTTATGGACACCCTGTTTTTCAAGTAATTTTTTTACTAGGCGCAAAACAGCGATTAAAAAGTTCCGACCAAATTTTATTTAACTTATAGACCGTGTTGTATTATTGCATTTTGTTTCTTCAGAAGACTTATCAGATTACAAACTGATGACGAGGCCGGTTTTAACCAATGCTTTAGTGGAAAGTTATTTATTTTACCGAAAATCTTTGCTTATTTGCGTTGTTTCATGTGATATGTTTTTTGCAAAAAAAATGTGACAAAAAAAATCAACACGTCCAGATCCTAGTTCATTTAAGTTGCATCAGAAAAATAGCAAATTAGCTGCCGTAAAAGTTGTTGGTTCAAAAGGTTATGTTTCAATTTTCGCTAGTTAAGATTTCCGTCATAAACATTTTTCGTTTCACAACGAAAAGTGGCGACAGCAATATAGGCCTACGGTAAACCGATTTACTTTCGATGGATTGCTTTTGATTTATATAAAATTAAAATGTAGCGGCGCAAGGAAGAATAAAGCAAGTTAAATAAAAGTTTTTTTTATTAATACATACATTTAAATCACTCCGTTACGCAGATGAAAAAACCATCGACGCCCCGACAACTAAAGAATTCTTATTTCGAATCCTAAACAACAAAAATTAATTCAACATTTGTATATCACGAGACAGAAATCAATTTTGACATAACTTTTAAAGCAAAGCAGCTAGTACTTTTATGAATACCAGTAGTTCATTGCCCTAGTTGTACAGTAGTCAATAACTTATCAAGTAAAGTAGAAATTAAGCGTATTTCTGCGAGAAATAGAATTGGTTTCGTGAAACGCTTTGTTCTGTTGATATTTTGCTTAGCTTTGCATACGACTCGGATCAAGCCTGATTTGTCGTGCAATGTTGTTGTGTCCTCAAGAAAAAACTTGAAATGACAGATTTTTGACGTGAAATTCTTTTCTTTTATTAGAAGTAAGACTTTTTTAATCAAATAGCAATCATAATGTCAATCGTACAAGGTAGTGTAGTTACACGTAAAAAAAATCCCTGAATAAAGACGACGACATGAAATTCAGGGAGAAAGTATAAAAAAGATTTTAAATTTTAAAACGCTTAAAAGCAAGGAGGGTCATATTCTTGTAAGGCTAAAGTAACCCAATTTGTGTTGTTAATCATTAATTTTGCAAAACTAAGAAACATCTAATTCATTGTAGCCCGATGTAATAGTCGTAAACTATTTTGGTTTTTATAGCACAATTGATTTATAGAGTTTTTGTCAGAGTGAATTCTGCATTAGTTCTTCAGAAAAAAAAATCATTCTATTTCATATAACTAAACAATGAGAGCTTTAGTGTAAATATAGGCGTTACCTGTATACTTCTTTGTTCTCTGGATGGCGCAAAGCATTCTGTTACTCAGTAGGGTGCCAAATTGGTGAATTGTTAAATCATGTGTGAAGTATAGTTGAAATTATACAGAAAAAGAAACTTTAAATTTTTTAACAAACTCGATTTAAAGATTGTATTTCATGACCGTTTTGCGTCATAATTTACGATCTCTGCACTAGAGCAAACAAATAGTGAACAAACTATTTAAGCCGAGAGCGAACGATTGAGACAATTACCAGTCCAAGATATTTTAAAGCTTCAGCTATTACTAGTTAATAAAACATGCTGTAGAACATAAGTTTATAAAAAGCATCGCATGCCGCTAGGATTTGCGAATTATCAGAACCAGTCAAAACTGTGTTTTTAATGTAGATTTATAGAAAATTATTGTAGATCAAAATAGCTTAAATATAGGAAGTTTAGGACAGATGCGTAGATGAAGAAAAACTAATATCATGGAGTTGTAAATCAAAGTTCAATCTGGTCAAATAGTATTCTTGTTGACCGTAAGGTCATTGTATAAAACTTACATTGACCAGTAGGAACACAAAAAAGCCATTATGATCGTCAAGGCTTGAACTATTGCTTTTGGCCCATCGCGGCCCTTTTTCCAGTTATTTTCTACTAAATGAAGTTACATGAGCGTTCACTTATTTTCTACTACATGAAGTTACATGAGCGTTCACTTTGTTAGAAGTTTTGTGAAACAAAAAGCAAGTAGTAGTTTTAACAATGGCGTCGCTAGACCCGCGGCAACCCGTAAAATAATATTTTTTTAGCATTCACTTAACTTTTAAAGGCAAAAAGTTTTTTATGAACCTTTGTTCAGGCTCTGATTTGAATTGAAAATTTTGTACATTAATTGAGATTAATTTTCCCTAAGTAGCTTTTGTCTTCAAAAAGTTGCCAATTTCTACCAAGAAGCAAAGCGTTCTTTTGAAGATTTATTCGTATCTTAGCTTAATATAACATGACTGATTGGGCCAGTGATACGTTCTACGTACGTTTAATTGAGAAGGCCGAAAGCTCGGGGGAATACAAAAATTCTTTCGTAGATACCGCTTCAGATTAGTGCTTTGTGTTGGTCTCAAATAAAATATGGAATGGATTAAATACGTGCCTTATATTGCAGAATGCCTGGGCTTACCCCCATCTGCTGTTTTGAGTTTTCGACATTTGATTTCGCAACTTTGTAGGTTTTATTCGTAAAAAAATGGGTTTGTTTAAAACGACATAAATAAATTTTACATTAAAATACTTTTAATTATGTAAACAACAAATAAAACTCTGTAACCAAAAAACTTGAAGTAAACTAAATATTTCAATTGCCACTTTGACTTTAAAAATTTATAACATCTGTAAGTAGTACGTAATGCGTCATTTGGAGTGAACTGTGACGTCATCACAGCCGCGCAGGCGCACTGAGGTCATCAGTGGATGACGGATCCGAATCCTATTCCGTATCCTGTTCCAAATCTTATTCCTAATCCTATTCCGATCCTATTTCAAATCCTATACCGAATCCTATTTCTAATCCTACTGCTATTCCTAATCCTACTCCTATTTCCATTTCTATTCCTATTTCTATTCCTACTCCTATTCCTATTCCTATTCCTATTTCTAATCGTATTTCTAATTCTATTCCTAATCCTAATCCTTTTCTTAATCCTATTTCTAATCCTATTTTTAATCCTATTTCTAATCCTATTCCTAAGAAAGACAGTGGTCCTAAGTTTGATTCCTGCCCAAGACAGTAAAAGTCCTAACCCTAAGAAAGTCAGTGGTCCTGAGTTCGATTCCCACCCAAGACAGTATAATCCTAACCCTAAGAAAGACAGTGGTCCTAAGTTTGATTCCTGTCCAAGACAGTAGAAATCCTAACCCCGAGAAAATTAGTGCTCCGGAGTTTGATTCCTACCCAAGATAATAGAAATTTTAATCATAAGAAAAACAGTAGTCCTGAGTTGGATTCCCAACCAAGATAATATCAATATTTATCCTAAGAAAAACAGTGGTCCTGAGTTGGATCCCCAACCAAGATAATATAAATCTTAATCTTTAAGAAAAACAGTAGTCGTGAGTTGGATCCCCACCCAAGATCTAAGGAAGGCGGTGGTCCTAAGTTTGACTCCTGCTCAAGCTAGTATAAATCCTAACCGTAAGAAAGACAGTAGTCCTGAGTTTCGTTCCCAACCAAGACATGGTATGAGATACTTCAAAAGTTTGTATAAATTTTGAAATGGTAAAGTCAAACCGCTTCTTATTTTAAGTACTCTTGAGCCTGACAAAGCTTTTCTTGATTTTCGTCGCACCATAACCAAAAGCTGTCAAACTTTTCCTGATTTTAGGCGCGCAGTAGAAAATTCTTTCAACCAGTTTTCTGTTTTTAAACACTCCATAGAAAAACCTGTCAAAATATTTCCTGATTTTAGGTGCACAATAAAAAGTCTGTGTTTAATTTTAAAAAGTTTTCTCTGTGCAAACTTGATTTTTGTTATACTTTAAGAAGCTTGATTTTTAGATACGTATATTTAATTTTTTTGAAACAAACTTGATTTTCCTTATATCTTTACTTAATTTTTTCTCGACAACCATGATTTTATTATACCTTTGTTGAGCTTTTAAAAGTTTTTCTTTAGACAATCTTGGTTTTTAGATATCTATCTTCAATTTTTTTCTAGTTAAGCTTGAGTTTTGTTATACCTTTGTTCAATTTTAATAGTTTTTCTTGGTAACCTTGATTTTCAGATATCTATCATTTTTAATTTTTTTCTTGACAACTTTGATTTTTGTTATACTTATGTTCACTTTTTCAAAAATTTTTCTAAAAAGCTTGACTTTTAGATACCTATATTTAATTTTTTCTAAACAAGTTTGATTTTTGGTATACACTTGTTGAATTTTTCCAAACTTTTCTTTGTCAACCATGATTTTTATTATGCTTTTGTTGAATTTTTAAAAGTTTATCTTGATTTTTGTCATTCCTATCTTCAATTTTCTCCTATACAAGCTTGATTTTTGTTACACCCTTGTTAAATTTTTCAAAATTTTTCTTTGTCAACCATGATTTTTATTATACGTACCTTTGTTGAAATTTTAAAAGTTTTTCTTAAGACAACCTTGATTTTTGTTACACATTTGTTTAATTCTTCAAACATTTTCTTAGTCAACCGTGATTTTTAGATATCTATCTTCAATTTTTTCTTGACAACCTCGATTTTTATTATACCTAACCTTAATCTTTTCTTGGCAACCTTGATTTTTGTCATACCTATGTTTAATTTTTCTTGATAACCTTGATTTTTGTTAGACTTAACTTTAAGTTTTTCTAGACAAACTTGATTTTTGTTATACTTTTGCTCAATTTTTTCTAAACAACCTTGATTTTTGTCATGCCTTTGTTTAATTTTTTTTAAACAACCTTGATTTTTATCATAATTATCTTCAAATTTTTCTTAACAACCTCGATTTTGTTATACCTTTGTTTAATTTTTTTTTGAAAACCTTGATTTTTGTCATACCTATCTTCAATTTTTTCTTAGAAACCTTGTTTTTTTGTCATAACTATCTTTAGTTTTTTTCTAAACAACCTTGATTTCTATTAAATTTTTTTAATTTTTTTTTAAAACAACCTTAATTTTTATAACTATCTTCATTTTTTTTCTTGGCAATCTTGATTTTTGTTATCCCTTTATTTAATTTTTTCTAAACAACCTTGATTTTTGTTATACCTATCTTCGATTGTTCCTAAGCAACTTTGATTTTTGTTATACCTAACGTCAATTTTTCTCTAAGCAACCTTAATTTTTGTTATTACTATGCTCAATTTAAAAAATTTTTCTTGATAACCTCGATTTTTGTTATACCTTTATTTAATTTTTTTCTAAACAACCTTGATTTTTTTATAACTATCTTCAATTTCTTTCTTGGCAACCTTGATTTTTGTCATGCATTTATTTAATTTTAAAAGTTTTTCTCTTAGCAACCTTGATTTTTGTTATACCTAACCTCAATTTTTTCTCTAACAACCTTGATTTTTGTCATAAGCTTTGTTCAATTTAAAAAAATTTTCTAATCAACCTTGATTTTGTTTTACCTTTGTTTAATTTTTTTCTTGACAACCTTGATTTTTATTCATAGTCAATTTTAAAGTAATTGTTAAAAGTTTTAAACAAAAACTTTATTGATAGAATATTTGTGTTCAATAAACAGATGCTTCATAATAAAATATTCGTCTTTTTTCTTTATTATTTAGTAAATCAAATTTAAACATAATTATTATTTTTATGCAGTATGAATTCGCTTTCTAGTGTTAACATTTTAATTGTTTCAAAAATGAATTCAACTCTAACTATTTTTAATCTTTTGGTCATTTTTATAAACTTTTAATAATAAGAAAGCTACCCGTAATCTCTGTAAGTGTGACAATATGCTTTTGCAATTGTGTCAAGTTTTCTCTCTTATATAAAAGCTTGCTGTTTATATCGCATCGCGTTTCCTGTTAAAACTGTAACATTCATGATTGGAGTTTGAAAATCTGGTTACCTTAATTTCCAGTGTAAAAATAGAGTAAGCGAAAAAACTTTCTATGATGCACCTTGATTTTTATAGTTTTTTAAAAACATTTTGTAAAAAGGAAAATTTATTACAAGCTTGACCCGAAAAATTTGATTTCAAAACACCGACTAAAGCTTGGTTTGATCCCCAGTCAAGTACAACAACCGTTTATATTAAAAAGTTTTACATTTTTTTACTTTTAATAAGAAAATTCATTGTAAAGTTGAACATTTTATTGCGTTTTACCAACTAAATTTTTTAAAATTAACATAAAATTTGAAGTCAAATAAGGCCAACGTAAGTAAGATCAATTCCAAGAAAAGTCAGTTTTTTTGAAAATATAGTAAGGTTTATTTTATCAAGTCCTATCACAGTTAGTTCTTATGTCTAAATGAAAACAAACCAAACTGAAAACTTTAAAATAAAACTCTTTCCATCTTTTTGTCCAGTTCGAAATCTAAAAATAAACTCTTCAAAACGCAGAATTTTTAAAAAATAGCTAAAACTTCGCTTTCAGGACACGCTTTTGCTTGGAGTAACAAACACAAATAAAGTAAGAAACCAATAAATTTAGTCTTTTATCTTTAAACGTTGTTAACAAATGAGAAAAAGGTTTGGACATCAACCAGACCAAAGAAACCGTCTACGGGTATTTAAAATTAAACTTTTAAATTTCATTTTTCGCAACAACGTTTTGTGGTCAAGTTTTAAATTATTGCATTAGTTTATCCAAAATACTTTAGTTTTTCTTTAACCCAAATAAATGTTTTAACCAAACGCTTCACTAATTGATATTAAAAATTGATCCACGAATATAATTTTATACATTTTTCAGACGGAGGTTTTGTGGTTAGCTGTTAAAAATTGCAAAAATTTTGAACCTAATTGTCAGCATTTAAAAATTCTCTCAAGAGCTCACATTGTAAAGTTTTTGTATGGAAACACTAGATTCCTTTTACGTGAAAAAAAATTAACTTTTTGAAAGGCCAACCTTTCTTCCAAGTGCCTTACATTTTAAAGTTACGGAAACACTAGTTTGCTTAAAAAATCTAAAAAATTTTTCCTAAAAAGTGTACATTTCTTCCTAGTGTCGCAGAAGTTTGTTAGTTTTTAGAACCAAATCCTAGAAAATTCTACTTTATGTTAGATTTTTGCCATTTTTTCAATGCATAGCAACAATTCAATCTCAAATTTTTTGTCACAATTGTTTTCTTAATTGCGCAAATGTTGTAATTTTGTCAAACTCTTTGTATAATTGTTGCCCAGAAGCAAATATTTCGACTTTTGCACGGTTCAAAAATTCTCATTTTACTTAGTTTTTTTTTTCTGAAGTGAAAAAAGTCGCATTAAAGGTTTTAGTTTAACTAAATATCGATTTGTTTGTTTTAAATACTAAGCAACAATACGAACATTTCAAAGTAAACTAACAAAAACTTGACTAATCGAGTTTATTAGACTCATCTCTTCATTAAAAGATATCAATTTTTGTCTTAAAGACTTTTTTCACCTTACAACCTAAATTTTTCAATGTACTTTGCATTTAAAAGGTGTTTAGCATCACAAAATTTCACAAGATTTTCTCAAGTTGAAACCGTCTTGATTGAAAAATAGCAAATTTGGCGTTAAAAGTTGTTCGATTTGCAAATTAATATCTGTTTTTAACAACTTTTTATTCATCATCTGACTTAGATGTGATGCTTTAAATTAACTTTATGATAAAAATCAGTCAACCTTACAAATTTTAACTGGTTGAAACCGTTTGTGCCTCAAAAAAATCAGAAACATTACGTTTCAGCATGATTTAATTTTGCCTTTTTACAAGCAAACTTTTCGATTCTAGTGAAACAAACCTACATGTTACTTTGTTCACGTTTCTATAGCTAAGTTTGTTGTTTCAAAAGTTAGAGCAAGAAATTTTTTTATTTTTTCAATTTGAAGTCACAACTTGCGTATTTTGATTTATAAACCTAAACTTTCTTAATCTATTATGCATGTAACTTGATTATGACGCAAAGTTCAACAGTTGACTTGAGAAATAGGTTTATTGCTGTTATGATACAAAAAAACATGGTAAAATAGACAACCCTGTGGTTGTTTTAAATAAAACTTTTCATGACGATCAGTGTATTTCTCAAGGTTTGTGCATGAACTTTTGCTTTCAACAGCAATAAAAACACTATTCTTTTATAACAATTTTTTCAAATTGTCACTTTTATCTAATATCTTACCATCAAACGAACTTATAAATCATGATAAAAGAAAATTCTTAAAAAATTGTGATAATATTTATAACTAACGACAATAATACGTAAAGTCGAGAGAATTTTTTTAAATAAAAATGTAACAGACCAGTTGAAAACATTAAAATTGATATGCTCTACAAGTTACATGCATAATAGATTAAGAAAGTTTAGGTTTATAAATCAAAATACGCAAGTTGTGACTTCAAATTGAAAAAATAAAAAAATTTCTTG
The DNA here is from genome assembly GCA_963680785.1 of Diplosoma virens. NCBI lineage: Eukaryota > Metazoa > Chordata > Ascidiacea > Aplousobranchia > Didemnidae > Diplosoma > Diplosoma virens. The sequence goes on along the minus strand of OY796884.1, from coordinate 12,332,406 downwards.
CTCTAACTTTTGAAACAACAAACTTAGCTATAGAAACGTGAACAAAGTAACATGTAGGTTTGTTTCACTAGAATCGAAAAGTTTGCTTGTAAAAAGGCAAAATTAAATCATGCTGAAACGTAATGTTTCTGATTTTTTTGAGGCACACACGGTTTCAACCAGTTAAAATTTGTAAGGTTGACTGATTTTTATCATAAAGTTAATTTAAAGCATCACATCTAAGTCAGATGATGAATAAAAAGTTGTTAAAAACAGATATTAATTTGCAAATTGAACAACTTTTAACGCCAAATTTGCTATTTTTCAATCAAGACGGTTTCAACTTGAGAAAATCTTGTGAAATTTTGTGATGCTAAACACCTTTTAAATGCAAAGTACATTGAAAAATTTAGGTTGTAAGGTGAAAAAAGTCTTTAAGTCAAAAATTGATATCTTTTAATGAAGAGATGAGTCTAATAAACTCGATTAGTCAAGTTTGTGGGAGAGGAATTGTGGGAGAGGATAATAGAAGCAAGGATAAGAAAGGAGATGACAATCGCTGAGCAACAATTTGGGTTCATGCCAGGAAGGAGTACCACCGACGCAATCTTTTGTCTAAGGATGCTGTTAGAAAATTAGACTGAAGGGCAGAAGGCAGTGCACAGTGCCTTTATTGACCTGGAAAAAGCATGCGACAGGGTACCCAGGGAGGAATTGCGGAAATGCTTGCGGTTAGCTGAAACATCAGAGTGCTACATAAAGATTATCCAGGATATGTATGACGGAGCGACAACAACTGGGAGAAGTGCAGCAAGGTTGACTAAAGAATTCAAGGTAGGTGTTGGACTCCACCAAGGTTTAGTACTCAGCCCATTTCTTTTTGCCATCATCATAGACAGGGTGACGGAAGAGATCAGGAAGGACGCACCATGGGATATGTTGTTTGCAGATGACATAGTTCTGTCTAGACAAAATCATAGGGAGCTAGAAGAGGATCTGGAGATTTGGAGAAATGCACTGGAGAGAAGAGGCCTGAAAGTGAGCCGGAGCAAGACCGAATATTTGAGGATTGGGGGTGTGGATAATGGAGAAGAGTTGAAGCTGCAAAGAGAAAAGGTAAAGAGAGCAAAAAACTTCAAATACCTGGGTTCAACAGTTAGTAGCGATGGAAGATGTGAAGAAGAAGTAAGGAGAAGGATCCAAGCAGGATGGATGAGTTGGAGGAAGCTGTCTGGAATTCTGTCCGACAGGAAGTTATCAGCAAAGGTTAAGGGTAAAATGTACAAGAGTGTTGTTAGACCAGCCATGCTTTATGGAATGGAAACCGTGGCAGTGACGGAAAGACAGATGGGAAAAATGGAAGTTTCAGAGTTGAAAATGGTGAGATGGGTACTAGGAGTGACAAGAAAGGACAAGATAAGAAACGAATACGTGAGAAGGACTTCAAAAATTGCAAAGCTGGGAGACAAACTTCGGAATGCAAGGCTACGTTGGTATGGACACGTAAAAAGGAAAGAAGAAGACTACGTGGGGAAAAGGATGACGGAGATGACGGTGCCAGGCATAAGGAAAAGAGGAAGGCCAAAGAGAAGGTGGATGAATTTGGTGAGAGAAGATATGGAAAGGGTTGGAGCTAGGGAAGGAGACGAAGCAGATCGAGTGAAATGGAGATTACTGTCGCGCTGTGGCGACAGTAACCTCCATTTCACTGTGGCGACCCCGAGTAGGGAGAAGCCGAAAGAAGAAGATCTGTATAAACATAATGATGAAATAAAAAGATAGGCTGCTGTAATATATTAATTCAATTTATCAGCATTTAACCTTTATTAAGGCTTTAAAAACCTATTTTATTGGCATCTAAAAATATAGCACATTATAAATATAAAATATTACAACACACAAAATAATACCACATCTTTGTAAGAACTGAAAACGTCTTTCTGAAAATCCATTCCATTGACAATCATGAAAACAATTAATGTCAATTGAAGTGCGCGCTTAAACAAATAATAGATTGAATTGAAATAGACGATTGCCGAGTTCGAAATACATAACAGTTGCATTTCAGGTGACGTACTTGAACAAAGTTAACGTTATGCAAAGATGACTGAGTTTAATCCTCTTTTGGGAAAATCGAAAATCGAAGTTTCATACGCGGGCGGGAGTTCGGAGCACAAAAAGGAAAGTTTAAGACCGCTCTTGCGCGAAAAGAACTTCGTTCCCGAGGAAGAGGTTCGGTTCCGCCCCAAATCAATGTCGATGTTGGCAAGATCTAATTATGCGTCGAGCAATTTCCAAAGCTCATCAAAAACGTTGCAGACTGGTTCGAAACAGCTGCAATCTGGAAACAGGCCAACTTCGCTTATTGAAACGAGTTCGGATCATACTTTCGTGACCGAAACACGATCCGAAAGTCTTTTTGTTAAGTCTTTCGAAATATCAGCAATCCAAAATCAAAAAGTAGTCGAGCGATCGTCCAAAAGCTCCATATCTGTGGTTTCGAACGATCAAGTTGTCCACTCCATGTCAAGCAGCGAGCCCCTGTACATTCAAGAACTTGAACCTCCAGGAGTTGCTCCTACTTCCCACAATAACTTCGAGATCGCAGACGCCGTGTTGCCATCTAAAATGTTGAAATCATCACCGTTGATAAAAGAAGCAAACAGCGAAACAAGCTCGAGTTCTGACGAGGATGAAAAAGAAGAAAATAATGATGATTCCTCCTCAGTAACATCTCGTTCTTCTGAGGATCCTAAATCGGATTCACATAGCAATGATTCTCCGACTCCTATACTGAATCCTGAAATAAAATCATACCTTGGGCGGCAACCAATAATTCCAGGAGTTGAATCAACTATTGAAATCAATAAAGGAATCCATGGTTTGGGTATTAACGTCATCGGGGGTGCCAATACCCTATTGGTAAGAGTACTCGACAAAAGTTATTTATTTAGTAAGTTTTCTTAAATTTAAACAGTAGTTACGTGTTTGAAACACTTTTTCTGGGGTAATTTTTAAAACAGATATAAGCATAGCCATACTTGCCGAAGGGTCAGAAGGCGATTGTCCCCCCGAAGTCTCAAAAACTTGGGCAAAATCGAATGTTACGGGCAGCAACAGAAAAAATTTGTGCAAAATCAAGAATTTCAGGGCAGGGACAAGGAATTATTTGGCCAAAATAAATTTTTTGTTCATCGAAAATAAACACTGAATGCAGAAAAAGTTTAGGGTTTAAGGTGAAAACTTTTTTTTGGTCTTTACCCTGAATTTTGGACAAATTTTTTTTCATATCCATACGCTACTAGAAAATCAAATTCGGGCGAAAGTCACAAAATTTGTGCAAAACTGTATTGCTCCCTCCCCTAAATTTTTTTTGGTTGATATGGCTATGGGTATATGAGTGAGTTTAAAATGTTAAAGAATTTAGCAAACGAAACAATGTAGCGCACAAGTGGATTTTTTAAATTTGTGCAATTGTTTGTTTAAGAATAGTAACCAGACAAACCGAAAATTTGGTGAAAACTTATTTTAACGAAACCCTGTTTTGCAGTCATACTTAATGAGAAATTGTTGAACTTGTTGTTTACTTTTCGGGTTATCCGTTATGATCTGATGTCAAAATGTAGTTTTTAAGTTTCTTAGTCATAAAAAATTCGTCGGACTCTTTCTGTGTACGGTTTTTGTTTTGTGGTCACACCATCCAATGTGCTCAAGAGAAAAACTGAAAGCTTTTACTAATTTTTTTGCAAATCTTTTATTATTGAGCAAAAGATGTTAAACTTACTTTTGGTCAGAATTTCATTCATGTTCTTTCCGTGGAGGATCAAGGAGCGGCAGCAAAAGACGGAAGACTGTGGCCAGGTGATCGCATCCTATCGGCGAACAATTCCAACCTTCGTTCCGTCTCGCATGAAGAAGCGATCGATGTCATTCAGAATTCTCCTTCTCCGGTCCGTTTGGTCATATTCCGTGATGCACAAAAGTGAGTTAAGTTTTCTTCCAAGGAAATTTGAGCAAACAAAAATTAATGCTTGAAAGTACTTTTGATTGTGTTTGTTTGTTTGTTTGTTTGTGCGTGCCTGCGTGCTAGCAAACATCTTTTCAAATGCGTGTATACTAACAAGAATAAATAAAACTTATGGTTTAACTTTAAAAATTTATTTTTAAAAACCGTTTACAATTTTAGCTTTCAAATATTTACACCATTTTCATGTAGTATTTTAAATAATAGCAATGTGGCTTCAATCTTTAACTTGATTTTTTTCTTCGTATGGGTGTATTGGCCTGTATGCTAATTTTTGTTGTAAGCGGACTTACCATTGTTGGTATGCAGCGTAACCCCACGTAATAGTTTCCCATCAAATGCTTTTCCTAAGAGCACAACGGAAATAACTTAGGTAGACTGAGCATCGAACATACGTCCTTCTGCTCGAAAGTCAGAGTTTTATCGTTCCGATAATCTTTAACAATGTATTGCTTTTAGATCCAAAGCTTTTTTGAGGTACCAAAAAAAGATAAAGATACCGACGTTGTCCTACTGGTATGTTATAATTATTTTTTGCGTTCTGTAATAGTTATTTGATTTGATAAATTAGATGGGACGTAAAATGTGAATCTGACTGTTTTACAAATCGATCTATTTTAGGGGTACTTACTATCGCAAAGTGAGCTTTTTTTCGATTTTGTGACTTAATTCAACCAACGTAATTATGCACAAGGAGACAGCAACTATTGTCTTCAAAGTTTACCGCTATTCTCAGACGTAATAATGAGTATAGATTAGGGTTGCCATATCTGAATAGGAGGAATTCCGGACAGACATAGGCGCACCAACAAAAAAACTTTCGAAGGGGCAGACAAAGTAAATTTGTTTGCGAATCTAGGACGAAGACCAAAAAAAAAGGTCTTCACTTCCAATCCATCTCAGATTTCCCTATTTTCGTCCCAAAAATCATGGTGTTCTTTAAAAATAATAAAAAAAGTTTCACTTTGATTTGGTCTCGGAATTCGCTATTTTCGTTCCATAATCAATGCGTTTTCTTAAAACATTGCACGTTGGTTTTGTTGATGCTACAATTCCGGACATTTGAGCTTTTTTAAAATTCCTTCTGGACACAAAATTTAACATAAAATTCCGGATATGTCCAGAATTTTCCGGACGGTATGGCAACCCTAGTATAGAGGTACATTGTTAATGAACAACAACAATATTTGTTTTACAATAATAAAATGCAAACAAACGATAATAATAATAACATATACATATACACTTACATACTTGGTAAACATATAATATTATATTCATGATATTTTAGGGATACTATTAATAACGAAAAAGAAAGTGATGTTTACGACATTTATGACGTCAAATTCAAGAAAAAGCAAAACCAATCTCTCGGATTGTGCATTACAGGAAGAAGGTAAAATTTCTTTTTAAAGTTTTTTCTTCTGAACCCAAGTAAATAAAAAACTTCTAGGAAAATTTCTAACGAGCAGCAAAATTGCAGCTTCTATAAATATTGCCGAGGTTATCGCTTGATGGTACTAGTAGCTCTTACGACTCCAACGCTACCATGCAAGTGGATAAACAATTAAGACCTGTTTTCACTACGAGCGTGGATTGGACTATTTTTTGTTTGTTTTATTGATTTTTTGCTTCGCTTAGCGCTTAAGCGGGGAAAGTAGTAAAAAAATTCCAGAAACAAACAAAGAATGCTACAATTCAGGCTCGTAGTGAAAATGGGCCTTTGATGTAACCATGGTTGCAGTTTTTTTAGAAAAGAGCTTTTGCATAAAGGAATTGTTTACCTTGATTGCTTCCGACTACACCCGAGTAATTAAAGCTTTCAACACCGAAAATATGAGTTAAATTTAAACTAGAAATAAAATTTTAATTTTACTTTATTCAAATTCAAATTTTACTAATTTTTTGGTGTTGAAAGCTTATTTCAATTTTTACAAACTTGTCAGTTTAAAAGTTTGTATTAAAATGAAAATCCTTTTCGAGTGAAGTTAAATTTAATTTTGCTGCAACAGTTTAGAATTTATATTTCAGGAATGATCCTGGAGTTTTTATAACAGACGTGACTGTAGGCAGTGTTGCTGCTAAAGACGGACGAATTCGGAAAGGTGATCAAATCCTCGCGATCAACGGCAAAGATATGAAAATTGCCAGTCAAGAAGTTGCAGCCCAACTAGTGCACGTGAGAAACTTTTTTGTTTATTCTATTTGTTCTTATCCCTTGAAATTTAAGTTGTTCAGTGCTTGTGTACAATTTCTTGAAACGATGTAGCCTAAGGATATTTTGGAAAAAACAAAGACATTATTAATCACATTAATCGGAACCATTTTTTAAGTCAGATCATGTGTTTTTGTTTTATGAAACAATTATATGATTTTTTTATCGGAACACACTGACATAGTCCGATTATGGCCACAATTCCAATTAAGACGTCGGCATGACGTCATTATCTACCATGGACGTGCCGTCAGGGGAGGCAAGTGAGGCAGTGCCTCACCTGTGAAAATCAAATAAAGCAGAAATAAAATATTGAAGTCATAATCTTTTCAAAATAGGCGCAACTAGGTATTAGTTGAAAAAAAATTCGTAAAAATTACACCGTACTTGTAGTAATTTAATTAGTTTTGCTTTTTAACCTTAATTTTTGGCTGTTTAATCGTTGTATTTTCAACGCTCTAATCATTGGGTCAAGTGTTCTTGTCAACAAAATCGCTAATACACGCTAGTGAGGCAGCTTCAAGATTTGCCTCCCTTCAATTAAAAAAAGAATAAAAGTAAAACAATATAACACTTTTTTGTCTTATGGTGAAAATCTCTGTGAAATGAGAGAGATTTGAGGCATACCGCAATACTGACTTTGTAGAAAAAAAAAGGTTTTTCTTACTTCTGACATTTGCTAAAACAAGATAAATCGGTTTCTTTTCAGTAAAGCGGAACTCGGAATACACGCATTGTGCAACTGCAAAGCAATAAATTTATTTTAGGCTTCAGTGATTGGAAGATGATTTTGTACCTAAGCTAGGAAAATTTTAAGCATTAAACTTTCAATCTGATTTTGGTATATTTAAAATTCAGTGTTTGAACCTCAATTTTTGGCAGCATTTATATATTTATAACATACATTTCTAACTAAAACTACAGTAATTCATAAACTTTACCTTACCTTAACTTGTAAAAATTGATTGCAAAATTTTTTACTTACATTGTGAAGACAATTGAAACTAATGAAACAATTGCCATTGTGAACGACAATAATCCTTCCAACTTTCAGTTTGAAAATACAGAATGTCCGGCTGTATTTTTAGACGACCGCCTGGAACTAAGATTCGAGTTAACTTAAGCCAGTAATTCTTAACAAAAGGCACGCCTCTCTTGAAGGGAGTTAAAAAATTCACGGAGGTCAGTTTTAATTACACATTTTTAACAATGCATATATTTTGCGAATTTCAAAATATTATTTGTTTCCAATTAAGTGTGCATGAAAATTAAAGTCTCGTCTTCCCATTGCAAGAAAATACTTTTTAATTCTCTTTTCACGATTTTGGTTTTTTTATACCACGACGTGTTTTTTACTACACCGAAAGAAATTTGTTGGGAGACACCAAAGACCTTTAAATTTTTAGGAGATCATGGGTCAACGCACAATCAAAAATTTTTTGACGATCTCCTAATATCTTTAGAAGGCCATGGTTGTGCCAAAAAAGTACGTTATCTGCCAGAAAATTTAAGGATTGAAGCCTCTTTGCTTCCTGGATCCGATCATGAAAGCTTTAGCAAGCACGTGAAATGAAAGGCTCTCATTCAAAATCAAATAGCTTAAGACTTATAAAACCTAAAGTACTGATTTGTCTCTAAATAAACAGATTTCGCAATTCTAATGTTAAAAGAAACTGATAATTTTGCAAGTTTTTCATAAGCAAAACATATTTTTCGTCGAAAGCGTGGTCGAGTGGTTAAAGTGCCGTGCTTGTGATCAACATAATCCCGATTCAAAACCTACTCGCGCCATTCTTGGGAAAGACAATTTACGGTACTTTCTCCTGCTTGGTGCTTTTGGCAAGCAGTTTTAAACTTTAGTCATACCTCTATAAAACTAAAAAACAAACTAAAAATTTCAACTGCACTGCAATATCTTGGTATCTTCGGAAGCAGGTGGGCGTTATTGCTTGCCCTTTGTATATGCGCCTTTAACGCTTTCCTGCGAGTCAGCAAGATAGATAGAGAGACAAAATACAAAAAAGTTTTTTAACTCAAAAAGAGTTAGCTGAATATAAAAGAATGCATCAAATTGCCTTTTCTCTTTAAGTAGAACACAGCTTTGCTTGTTATTAAATAAAATTAGTACTAACATTACTTTAAAAAATGAATGCCTCATCAACCACGAGGTTCACGGCACGTGACTGCTATCTACCGACCCCTGCGTTAACATTAAGAAGTAGCCCATAGTCATAAACTTTTTTTGAAGTGAAAATAAAGCCATAAAAGGTGAAAAACACAAAAATAAGCTCTGTTCTACATTAAATATACTTTTCAAAGACTAAAGCAATTTGTCAAATAGTTTATTTGCCGCTATCTTCATCGAACTAATGAATCATAATTTTTTACATGTCTTCACTTGATTAAAATAACTATTGATTTTTACTTTTTAGAATTCTCAAGGTGAGATACATGTCCGTATGGGGAGGTTAAAATCTGGGGTTCCAAATGATCTTATGTACATGCCTGTTGAAAGAAATGATGATTCCATGGATGACCCTCATTTAACTATGACATCTATTGATCGGGAACGAAAACACACACGTTTTGTTGAAATAAAAAAGGTTTATCGCTTTTAAAAATTCATTTTTAATAGCTAATTCATCTTAAATTTAATTAATTATGAAAAAATTGTTTTTAAAATTGTATAGTTTTTATTTAAAACTCAAACTTTTGAAATAGTTTAAGAGAATCGGTATTAAATATTTCTTGTATTGCATGCATTACTTGATAGGCTACGGTAAATTTTTGAAAATAAATGTTAATGAGAAGTTTTTTATGTTTAGCCGTTCAATGCTTTCCTGGGAATTTACATAGCCGGTGGTATTGGGTCTCCATTAGGTGATGTCCCGGTTTTTGTAGCTTTGATAGAAGAAACGAAAATTATTGGGGATAAACTGAAAGTAAATCAAAATTTTTTGTAAACCTAAATTTAATTTATTAATTATTTTTATATTATATAGTTATTTTTAAAATAATTTCAGCGTTTTCTGAAAATTTTTTTATCAATAATAAAAAAAACTGGTTAGTTATTTAAAAAGATAATTAATTTTACAATAGTGTCCTCAAATCGGAGGCCGTCTGAAAACTTTTTTGAAATCCATGGGCATGGTGGTAATACTCAACAAATAAAGATGATCCGACGTCTTGTTTTGAATGAGACAATTAGAACCTTTTTAGTTTTGAGTTGATTTCTACTGAGCAAATTATGATTCATAAAGAATTTTTCAAGATTTTTTAGAGAGCGCACCGGTTTGGCATGGTGTGCAGAAGTGAACTGTGTATTATGTTGGTTATTGCTCTCCATACTTTATTATCATAAAACTTGATACTGTTTTAACACCACCGCTGTTAGCACCTGATCTATTCTGCAGACTGGCGTACTAAAAGGATAAAGTGCCAATCGTGTCTCGGTCTGACCGGGAGCACTTACAAACCAAGAAAATGTTTCTGTTGTGTTGTATCAATAGAAAAATGCAATGTTTCGGATCAGCGGTCTTAACAAAGGCTCTAACTCGCATTTATTTTAGTAAAAAAAAATTAAAAAAGAATAAAAAATTTTAATCGGACAGCAACATCTTGATATCTGTAAAAGCAGGGCAGGGTGAGTAATTGACGCCTTCTCTCAGTTTAACGGCTCTGAACGTTGTGCAAAAAGTCAAGACGATAAATAGAAGATAAAAAATTACAAAACAAAACACGATTTTGCGTTGGCTGCAGGTGGGCGACATTATCTTAAGTGTAAATGGCCAAAGCACGGAAAAGAAGACCCACGATGAAGTGGTTGCCATGATGAGCACGACGGAAGACATGATCATTCTCATGCAGGTGATGATGATGTGATAATGATCACGATGATGATCAAAATCATAAAGTAACGTATCTAATAAAGTAATTTAACGTAAACAAAGTAATGAACTGAATCGAATATGCTAGCACGTATATAAACTTGGACAATTAAGCTAACAAAGTAGTGTTCACAAATTCAAAAGTAATAGACGATTCCTGCTTTTTTGCGTCAACTTTAAAGTGTCAATTTATGTTTTGTTTTTTAAAAATTCTATAAAAATTTAGAAGAACCCTGAACTTTATCTTGTTCATGACATATGAAATTTTTTTTTAATTTTTTAAAAAGTGTTGAGAATTAGAGTAAATTTACATGATTTTTAAAAATTTAACAACTGACAATTGACGATCACCTGTACATTAATGATTCTGATTTTTGTCATTAGATTCAAACTCGTTGTTCATGTGAATTTCAAACAAACTGTGCCTATTTGGCTAAATAAAAACTGTTGATTTTTTGTATTTCGTTCCGCACAGGTTCAAGACCCCACTGAGGAAATTTCCAAACTGACTTCGTATCTTAATCAAGCCGTTCACAAGCATCCTATCGAGCGACAGTCGTTTGACTTAGACAACGCCCCAAAAACCCTGGAACATTCTTTTAGTATTCAACCAGGCCAGATTGAGACAATGATCTACTGAAATGTACTTTTTGTTTTGCTGCTTTGGGAAGTTGAAGAGCTGTTCGTTTTTTTTTGTTGTTTTTTTTTCTTTCTTTTCTAATTTTTTATTATAATGGGATTAAAAAGATTGTTATTTCATAGTTTTTTAGACGTAAAAGCCAGAGCTTCTTTCTTGTTGCATTTCCTGTAATTGAAAAGAATTATTTGTGGCCGGAAAATAGTAAAGTTTCTAATGAAAAATAGACTGCAAGCTTTAATGTCTTGCATTTGTAAAGCTATTGTAAAGCTTTAACGTCTTGTTCTGTTTCAAGCTACAGTGCCTATATGTTAAAATGTTGAGAGCATTGATGTGCTTTATATGATGACGTGCGCAGTGTGATATGCTATTATGTTTGTTTAAATTTTGCTTATTCTTACGAGCACTTATTTCACCTCATCTAAAGGGACGTTATACTTTTTTTTGCTTGTGAATTCTCTGGAATTGTAGTCACAAACAGTTTTTGAGCAAACAGCGTAATGCAAATTTTGGGGTATGCTTGTTTTTGATTAAATTTGATTTCTATGTAAGTTAACATAATTTTGTACAAAGCATTTAAATGTGTTTGAGCAGTACTTTTTGTGTAAATAAAGTTGTTAACTTTAACTGACTTAATTTAATGTTATTTGAAAAAAACTTTACTATTTAGTCGTTTTGACGATATTTAATTTTTTGCAATTATCAAATCTTTCAGTCATAATAGCTTCCGATTTTGTTGACTTCTTATAAAATGTCGGATTCAGAGCACAGTAAACCTCGGTTAGTCCGGATTCGGTTAATGCGAAATTTCGCTTAACTCGGATAAACCTGAAAGTACGAATGATTTCTTATATACTGTAACTCTTAATAAAAAAAGCTTCGGATTATCCGGACTTCACCTAATTCAAATGATTTTGTCTGTCAAATTGAATCCGGATTGACCGAGGTCTACTGTATTTTTTGAAATGACTCATTTTATTATGGCCGCTTTATATTAGCAAGGTTGCTGCTTTCTGTTTCAATCTCAGTCAACATTGTAGGTAAGCAACATGATTCCACTTAGAAATTTTTTCCGGAGCGCGACGGAAATCGCTCGGTAAAACTGAGGGTCAGATTCGGACTCTTACGTTGGTGAATGAAAGTAGAAATATACTACCGTGGTTTTCTTACCGGTCAGTAAATAATATATATTTGTGAATAATAAAGCAAAACTTCTTATTTAAAAAAAAAGACTTTTGTGCGTTTTTATTAATCATTTCAAAAAAAGGAAAAACAATGTACTGGCGCATTAAAAAGCAGGAAAAAAACTACATAAAAAGTGGTTTCGTTAATGACTTGTTAACGGCATTAAAATACAAAATACAAAAATTTACAACTTTTAACTGCATAAAATTAACTAAAGGCACAATAATCAGGGACTTAATTCACCGCATGCTTTAAAAAATGATCAAATTTTAAAGGGAGTAAATTCAGATAAAGAAATAATACATATGCACGTATGCCCAAGTCCATACAAATTATCCAATTGCGTGATAAAAGAGCCTAAAATAAAGGCAAGTAAATTTTTTAATGAAATCTTTCTTTAATTTACGTGTTAGTGGACACGGCTGTGAGAACCTGCCGAGCTGGATAAAACCGTCAGCGCATCAAATAAGAAAAATAATTAATTATACAGTACATAAAAAGACATAAAAACACAAGCGAGTCATCAAAACAGCGCTAAAATTAAATTGAAGAGAATAAAATGTCAATCACGTGTTTCGCTGCGTCACTTCACAAGTTCTGCGACGTCAACCGCCTCAACGCTTACAATCCAAGATGTTAAATGCCGACCCCGAAAAAATTCGCGGCTTTCGGCCGGGATTAAATGAAACAATTCCGGCAACTGGCTTTCAAGTACACGAGGTCGACGTCTGGCACGTGCAGCGTCTGATGCGATGAACGGTCAGGCGCAAGGAAGTGCGGTTGCTGCACATCATTCGGACCGTTCTCTGCGTACTGCGCGACGGTCGACAGCAAGACGACGCTGAGGCGCGCACTTGACCGTAAGTGATTCGACGTGATCGTGCGATGCTGCACGTGCCGTCGCAAATCAGGTTCGTGATCCGGCGCCTGCTGCGGCAACTGACTGTGGCGCCCGATGGACTGATGCGACTGACGCGATGATAATCTTTGGTTCGCTTTCCTGGGCATTGGCGAATTCCTTTAAAAAGAATCAAAACATCTTGTTTGCGTTTAAAGATTATAAAGGTTCTTATGTATATTATCACGTCAATGCACGTGATCTACCATTTGATAGCTGATGTATTGGCTATCTCGTTTGACTGTAGATCAATGACGCAAATTTGTTCGAATAGTGGAGAAAATTTTTTTAATTTTTCCTCAACGAAAGCCAGTTCTATAAATGTCTCGTCAGTACCAGTCGGTTTACAATAAGTTACAATATTGAGCAACTAATTTCAGTAGAACGCCGATTATCGGAACATTACTAAGATGGTTACAACGTCATGACATGGTGTGAACAACAGAGTGAGTGTCGTTCAACACAGCTATGCTTCTAAAAAGGATGAGAGACTTGGCAGCGACAAAAAGGGTAACAAACTTAAAACAAAAAATGAGTGATTACTATACTGCTCACAATGCTCCATAAATTACCTTGTGGGTAGATGACGCTTTTATTGCAAGTTTGTATTTTGTTCGATTGTGCAAAGCAATCAGTTATCGGAACCACCCCTGGTCTTAATTAGTTCGGATAATTGGCGTTCTACTGTATTTGTTTATTGCTGGATAAATATCACAACTGTTGTTTTCTTTACGATATTACAGTACTTTCGCCAACACAGAACTTTTTAATTTGGGGTGCAAATTGTAATTATAGCTGGGATGTCAGGATCCGTCGAAGATGCAGATTTTTATTATTTTCAGAGTAAATCTGGTTCAAAAAAAGAATGCAAAATTTGCTTCATCAATCCGATGGCGCGCGTGAAAAACGGATTGCGACGAGTTAAACCGGCGTCTTAATGATGACCACGTGTGTTGTATCTTTTGTTAAAATTCTTACTTTTTTGACAATGCTGTCCTGTATAATGCTTTTTACATTTGCACTGGTATCCACTAGAGGTCAGTACACACCGCCCTTTTCCACATTTAACATTATGGCAAGCATTTGGAACGGAACATCTCTCACCGGAATAACCTAAATAAGGAATAAACTTTGCTTTTAACCTGGTTTTAATATTTAAGGCTAAATATCACGACTAATTGATATTGCAGACACACACAAAAAAATTTTTTTGTTATTTCCTATTGTGTAAAGTAATCCTGTCTTGTTAGTAACAGTAATCGCCCGATTTTACCTGCTTCACAGCGGCAAAAGTACGATGAACCTTTTTCCACGCAGCTACCATGATCACACGAGCTTTCCTGGCATGGTGGTGCTTTGACTTCAGTTTGTTCGCACCGGTCTCCTGAATTTAAAAATCAACGTTTTCAAATTAAAAAAATCAAACGTTATTGGCAAAACTAAAAAGTGCATCTTTAAAACAAGTGTGTCTCTTAAAATATATCATCATCGTTGCTAATCATTTTATTAATTTGCAGGACAATTTTGGAGGCGTTTAGCGTATGTAAAATACCATGTTACTTCATCATCATGGTTTTGAAAATGACTGGATATAGCTTTCCGATGAAATTTTTTTTTACAACTTAATATGATTGAAATTTGCTAAGACCGGCAAGTTCAGAAAAGTGGCGTAAAGTACCTTTTTAAAAAATGCATCAAAATGACCAGTGTAGTCGTAAAACCAAGACCGAAATAATTGCGGTCACCATCAAAACAGCGTGGCCATCCTGACGACCAACTTCAAAACACACCTGTGTAGCCATCAAAGCATCTGCATACAACTCCTTTTCCTGCTTCAAAGACACACGTTCCTTGGTCGCATCTGGCTGCTGAACATGATCCTGAATAGCCTTCTCGAACACATCCAGGTCTCACGTCACGCTTAAGGTCATTGACCTCAGGTAAACGGCCCATAAAATTAACTTTTACTTCATTCAAATAAAAGGTTTCAATGCATCCTAAAAACAGAGATTTAATTAAAATTTAAAAAACAATTAAAAAATGTTAAAGTTTAATTTAGCAGGTGGCAACACTACAACTGACCAATAAACGTCGTGACGTTACGAATATGCCACATTCTTCGAGCTTCAACAATTTTGTCACTGCTTAATCCCCCAAGATACAGTGAAGAGCGAACGTCCAGTATTCCTTCGTTACCGGATCCTATTGACTCCGTGATAGGATCTTCGTTGTCAATCTTGAGCGAGATCACTTGATTACGAATCAACACTTCAATCTGCCAAAAATTTATTGTTTAATTAGCTTAACGTATCTCTATAAATCTTCAAACTGAGCTACTTCAAATCCATCGTAAAATACCAAATACAGATACCCCTTTTTTAGAATTAGGAAATCAAAAGCGAATAATAATATTTAAATAACTTATTATCATTCAGTGACGAGTCCTAGAGAATTTATGAACAAAAATTCGGTTTATCCCTTTTAAATTTTTTCAGAACTTTTTTAACATTATACCGTCATTAAAACTCCAAAACAATCAACTTAGCAAATCAAACAATCTATTGTAATTCAAACTTCGTATCAATTCATTCAAAAAACGAAGTGCGTCCGATGTAGAATATTTTATTTTATATTAAAAATTCAATTCATTCAAATTCATTCAATTCAATTCATTCAAAAAAATTTATTCATTTAAAAAACGAAGTGCGTCCGATGTAGAATATTTTATTATCACAGCAAAGTTTCAAAAATCCATTGAAATATCATTGATTGGATTTACTAAAAAGAACCCCCCAACTCACCCGATGTCTTCTTCCGTCACTAATAGGTCCGCGGCTGTAGATGAGGGACCCGGGCGACTCGGCGAAGTTGTAGCTGAGACGAACGTGGCCCGAGTAAAGCTCGATCGCGATGTGCTCGCGAGTTCGCCGGCTGTCGCCGTTGTAGAGAACCACCCCCTCGGTCTGGAATCAACAAATACGTTGAGTTAGCGACCACCACCGGGTTCGCCACCCGCTCCGGACATGTTCGTTTGTTTGCGAGCGAAAAAGAATCATAGAGATCAAGGAAGCGAAATTAAGTTCTTGTGTGCTTGCCAACTTAAAGATCAGTGACGTCGTTCTTTGTTTCGGCTTCAACGTAGAAAGCATGACGCGATCAATTAGCAAAATTCATCACGGGCATAAGAAACTTGAGAAAAATAGTGGGAATCAAAGCAGATCGTCAGACGAAAAAGAATTTGCAACCAAGAAAACGCACAAAAGAAGACCGTCGTTGGTCAAAAAGATAGTTTTAATGCGAAGACAAAACAAAAAATGTCGTCGTTGCTTGTTCACTTACCCTTGTGGTCGATAAAAAAATTGTGACGTTCGTTCTTTGTCGTCCTCCCAACGATGAAGTCATTTCGACGTAGCTTCCGTTTTTGTGAAAGCTTAGACTTACAAGCTGCAACAATAATAGAAAATCAAAAGTCCGCACATCCAAGAGTCAAGTTATGTCATCTACGTTTTCGCATCTTGGTCCTTCGTAGCCAATCAAGCAGCGGCATTCGTAATCGGATTGACTGGAAGTGACATGGCACTGTCCACCATTTTGACAGTCGTGTTGAGAGCAGGGGTCATCTTGGAGGATGTTTACTGTGCGACCAGCAGGGAAATGGCAATACTGTCCACTGAGAGAAAACAAGCAACAATCAATCAAAATGTTAAATTATTATAACATATAAACATGAGTCATTATTTCTGGCAAAGTACTTGTAGGTTAACGTATATTTCACGCGTATCCACGACCTACATTAATAAAAAAGAATTGAAGTTAGTAAAAAATGGATTAGTGCAAAAAAATCACCACACCTGAACTCTCCAACGCAGTTACACTGATAGCCAGTAGGCGACTCTGTGTTGACCTCACATTGACCTCCGTTTTCACATTTATGGTTCAAGCAGGGGTCAAATCTCTGACTGCAGTTAACTCCTTTAAACCCAGTGAGGCAGTCACATCTAAATAACCAAAACGCGTTACGGGTACGAGAAACCTGCAAAACTTATATAAAATTTTTCCAACTCAAACTAAACAAAGCAGTTTTATAAATATCTTTTCATTCAAAAAATTCGGATCTCACTTATAGGACGTGGAATCGATTTCATGAATCGGTGTACAAGTTCCACCGTTCAAGCAGGGCTGCTGTGAAGAACAGATATCTCTCAACTTTTGATCACAGTTGCTGCCTTCCCTGAAATAACCGTACATCATAATTATGAAGCCATTAAAATCTACAAGTGAATTGAGCATTTTTTTAGTTTTCTTGTTATACTTTGTAACAAAGACAAAAAGTAGTTTTAAACAAAACTTTCGACAAGTTCAAACAGCAGAAAAATAATCGAGTTAACATAATAAAGACCAGCAAAGAAATGCAACATACAAAATAAAACTTTTCCCAAGCATTTGCATTTGAAATGAAACCTATCGTACAAAGAAGCCAAAGAACAATACTGGCACTTAATCTACTTACCATCCGGGCGGACATTGACATTTAAACTCATTGATGCCATCGAGACACGTCGAATTAGCAGGTTGACAAGGGTTGGAAGAGCAGTCATCAATGTTGATTTCACAGTTTGTCCCTTCAAAGCCTGGTTGGCATTCGCAGCTGAAACCAAAAGAATCTTAGTTAAAAAACTGAAAATTTAGGTTGGTATTTCCGGTTTGATCAGCTTTCACGTTAATTAAAACGTGACAAAGCAGCTATTCCGGATCGAAAACAAACCAAAAAAGATTTATTTCGGATGAGATTAAAACATCACATACGTGAAGGTAGTTTCATCTCTGGAATTACAGCGTGCTCCGTTCTTGCACGGTTTCAAGATGCAGGGGTGGACTGCCATCTCGCAGTGTTTTCCCTTGAACCCTGAAAAAAATTTAAGCTGGTCTAAACTCAAACTTTGTAATTTTTTCTATTAAATTAATTTATGCTTTTGTTCTTTACCAAGATTATTTAAACCGGCGGCCGAGAAAAACTTTTAATTGATAAAAATTAAATCTATCATGTTCAATGAACAGTAATACGAATTATTATCGAGAAAATTCAGAGGGTCCGAAAAATCTTGCCCCGCTAAAATTCACGTTTTTTCAGGGACGCAAAAAAGTCGTTTGTACATGGTACGAGAATCTCAAAACTATTCTCTTTAAACTGTTCAGACAATTATATAGGGTGTAGGGACAAGTTTTTTAATATTCAAAGAAAGCTAGAAATTTGATTAGTTTAAAGCCAGAATCTCTGTTATCCTAAAGGTGACTCACCGGCTTGACAAGCGCATTGATAATATTCGGTAGGATGGTTACTGCAAATTGAGTCATGCTGACAAGGCGACGATAAACATGGATTGCATTTGACGGCGATAGCAATATCAAGCGGTCCTGCAAAGATATTTCATAAGCAAAAACCGCCAGTAATATGTTTTTACCATTGACTTCACGCATGCATAAGCAATCTTTCTGGGCAAAAACTATTTTCTAAATAGACAGGCGTGACGCTCACGAGATTAGTGATTTAAGGTTAATAGTCAGCAAAAAGTTTTAAAGGATAGATTGATGTAAAAAACCAGATAAGTTTTGAGAAAATTCTTAAATCGATTCGTTGGATCGTAAAGCTCATGACAAAGTCATTGGCGAAAATTGAAGTTCTTACAACGGCAAAATGACAAGAAGTTTGTCAAAGATAGCAAACAGTTAATTGCAAGAGTACAATTGAGCTTTAGTGTTAATATTTGCTTGGTAAAATCTGGTTATTACCTTTTTGGCGCGTATACCGTTGCAGACACTTTTGAAATTGATCTAATGTAACAAGCAAAGTGTCAGTTGAGGAACTAGAACGCTAAACTGCTGTGACGCGGTTAAAACTGATTGGAAATAAATCTTGTTCAGTTTGAGAGTTTCTACCAGCCCAATAATTTGGAGCAAAAAAATTGCGAAACTCGAGTAACAGTTATGAATATTTTTTGTTGATAAACGTAGAATGCTCGTTGAAATCAGGCGCTTTCAATTAAGTTCACATGCAGCTGGATTGCAAATTGGATTGCTTGAAATTCACCACCAGTTCATGCCAAGTATCAACTACGCAAACATGCACCGAAAGCTTGCTACCCCGAAAACATTTAAAAAAACAGACAAAAGCATTATTGAACGCATAAAAAGGGATCTTCAATTAAACTTTTTTACCTTGACAAAGGAAATCTTCGAGACCGGACGCTAGGATCAGACGTCCCTCCATTCTCCTAGGGCCAGAACAACGTGCAATTCCTGCCTCTAGGTTCCCGTTTTTGACCCAGCGCGCAAACCAACGCAAGTTGCAATCACAATACCAAGGGTTGGCTCCGAACCCACTACAAACAAAACACATCAAAGACTTTGAAGTCAAATGCCGACAAATTGTGAGTTAACAGTTGGTTATGTTCCAGCGAAAATTCAAACGGTTTTTTTAATGTGTTATTGCTACACCGCAAAGAACTCAAATTGTCAGTGCTGCATGTTGAGGATTACTACAAAGAAAGTACTCAAAAGACTTACACGTTGGAGAGTGATACTAGATCGTCGAAGAGCCCTTCTGGTAGCGTGGACAGATCATTGCTATGAAGAGAACTAAAAAGCAAACGAGGTTATCTACCATTATAAGGTACACGTATCTTATATGTGTAAAGCTGTTTCTGTTATTATTATTATTATAATTATTGGTCATTTGTCTTAAGACAGGTTTTAAGACTTTCAATTATTGTCATGAACTGATCCTAGACAAATTTGTTTTAAAGTTTTGGTAGCTATCAATTTCATTAGTAATGAATCTTCTTTTTTTTAAAAAAGCAATTTTTTATCGCGTTATAATGCCATCACAAATAATTGCTATAACAATTTTTTGAGGTTGAGGCCCAATTTTTTGGTTGTACTAAACTTTAAACAAGTTATTATAGCTTTTTAACCTGCACGCGTAGTTGCTATTTCCCATTTATAACATACATGTATAACACAGAATTCAAAATTTAGTTTTAAAAACAAACCTAACAAAACATTGCCAGCAATAAGGCAAAATGAAATAGGTCGTTAAGCTTAAATGATCTGCCCGTCATTCTAAACAAGCTTCATCGGAAAATGTTCATTTTGCATCGGTTTTGGGCCGTATGTAAATATTCGGCGCTGGCCGGAAGTTCTTTGTATGGCCGTATTAGTGTGGTTGCCATTTTATTTTATAAAGCCTCTATAAAAACTAATTAGATCTAGCTACCAAGAAATCAAACTTTGTCATTCACAATTGCAACAAGCAATTCTCCGTTACTTACAGGATTCGGAGCGAACGGAGCCCGGAAAAAGCACGATCGGGAATGCAGCGGAGCCGGTTATAGGAGAGAATGAGAGTGGAAAGTTGTGTGAGGTTAGAAAACATTTGAGGTTTGATCGAAGACACGTTGTTGTTACTTAAATCCCTGAAAACCAAAAGCACGAACGTAAAGTGACAAAAGGCTTCGAAGCGATTATGTTGAGGTTCATAATGAAAAGGATTGTACGAGAAGCTTAATCAGAAAATGTGAGATGTAAATAAAAAAAACAAGCACGTGAGTCACGTTAAGTTCAAACAGAAAACAGCAACTGGATTTTGGGCTTTACGTCTTCCTTTGAGCCACTAAGACTTTATTTAAAGTCAAGTTTTGCTTTGAAAACCTAAAAACGTTGAAGTTTGAAAAACAACAAAAACTTCAAAGCGATGTTCTTAAATTGCGGTTTTATCGACTAAAAAAGTGAATCCAGGCTTTTCACGCAAAAGTAGTCGCAGCGCTGAAGCTGTCTTTCGTTAGCTTAAGTACAAGGCTGTTTACGTGACGTAACACCCACAGCGTTGTTAGGCGGACAAATTGCTTGATCGACGTGGGAATCTCTGAAATCGAATTCATTTCCAGATAAAGCTCCGTGACGTCTGGGGGCAAATCGTCGACAGGGATTGAAGTGAGGCCCCTGTTGCCGCACCGGACGACCGTCCCTGAGAGAATTTCCAAAATCAAAAATTAAAAACTTAAAATCAATAAAAAAATAAATAAACAGTGCGTTTGTTGACGTAATAGTTTACGAGTCACCCCAAAAAGTATCGATAATTGATTTCGAGGTCGATTTTTCAAATCGTCAGACAAAGCCTCAAACATTGAATGGGGTCACGAAATTCGAAAATCGATCGACCGCCGCGAACTGAGTAACGTGACTTTACAAATCGTTAAAATTTTTTTTCAGTTGTATCAAGTGCGTCCAAAACGTATTTTGACTTTGCAGCAGAGCAGGGGGCACAAATATTTTCCTCACCTTCGCAATCGCAGCTCGCAGGGCATTTTTTCACCGGAAGGCAGGTTGGGGCTGGACGTGAAAGTTCTTGTGGGTCGCAACGGAAGTCTTGAGGGTTAATATCAGCCGCGGGTAGTCCCCTCAAAAACCGCGGAGTTTCGCAGCGGGGATTTCCCGAAGCGACTTGACTACGTCTCAACCAAGTAGACAGCCACGCAAGGTGACAGTTGCAATTCAGGGGGTTCGAAAGTAAATTTCTAAAAAAAATTTAAGTTTGAAAACACTAAAAGCAAAAATTGCACACTTGCTAATCTTTTATTTTTGATACTTACAGCGTGCTTAATGAGGTCATCGTGCGGAAAGCATTTTCTAAAACAGTTGTCACTTGATTAGAGTAGAGAGACAAACGAGTAACGGAAGAAAGGCCCGCAAATGTGTGGTCGCCAATACAAGTGAGACGATTATTCCGTAACAATCTGCAATATTAAATATCATCATAAGGTGATGGCATTTTGTTCCATTTCATGGTATTTTTAAAACTTTTATAAATTTGTGAAACAATTATTTTCTTTAAAAAAAATAAAAAATTTTATCCGTGCTTAAGCACTAAGCGAAGCAAAAAAATCAATAAAATAAACAAAGAATACTCCATTCCACGCTCGTCGTGAAAGCGAGTCTTAGATATTTATTTGCGATATAGACTTGCGGTTTGTAAATTTGCAACATTAATCAACTTTTAAAGCATGAAAACCTTAGGTTGAAAAAATTTTTGCCATTTTCACAGACGAATTGTTTTAAAGTTTCGTAAAAAATGTAGCTCGTAATAAGCGTAAATATGACCTCAATATACAGCTGTCAATCAAGAAAGCTGCGATTACGATATCACAAACAAGAAATAATCTCTTACAAGGTTTTGAGGTTGTCCAGTCCTGAAAACATGGAGCCGCGAACATCTGAAAGCTGGTTATTATTGAGCCACCTGTAAAAGATTAAATGTATTGCCATTAAAAAAAACATTAAAGAAACTATATAAACAGTTGATGTAAAACTTGAAATGAAATCACAAAAAACATTGAAAGAGCAGGGATCAACTTAAATTAAGTAAAATAATTTTTGCGCCAGAATTAAACATTTTCGGTTTTCTAATCAAAGCTGTGGTGAGTCACTTTAATAAAAAAAATTACTTGCAGAAAAAACTTCAAAAAAGGTGAAAAAACACTCAAAAAAGGATCAAAATTATATGGCGACTGGAGATGCATAAAAACAATATATCGCAAAGATTGTTTTGACACTTGGACAAAAGTGTCTGTACCCCACACATTCAGTCAGGCACGGTTAGCTGAACGTGTGTTGGGAAAGAATGACTTTGAAGTTATTTGAATCCAAACACTTGTCAAGTTTACCAGCCGGGGATATAATCGAATATACTGGATGCATAGGTGATAGAGTCAGGATATGCTAGACATCAGAGATGTGAAGAGGATTTGGTTTGGGCTTAAGTTTCTTTTTTTTTTTAATTCGGTTCTGATTTGGGCTCAAATCTATATATTTGCTTTGTAATTGTATTTTCACTTCACCTTTTAGATTTAGCCTTTAAGTCTAATCAATACAAGGCGGATTGAATGGGGTCAAAATCCCGACTGGGCGGCCTTACATTTACCATTGTCCTTGTTTCCCACGCCCCGATTCGTTCATTTTCAAGTTGAAACAATCAATTTAGTTTCGCAATTCGGAAAAACTTTTCGTATTTCGATCGAAAGTCGTCTGAACTCACAAAGCGACAACGCTTGTAGCCCCCGCAAAGGCCCCATCCTCGATCGTGATTAGCTGATTGTTGGACAGGTCGATTTTCTTTAAATTTCGAAGCTTGCGAAAAGCCATTGAATTCGTGATTGTCGTAATTTCGTTGTTGCTCAAAATGCTGCAAGCAAACTGCTTATTACAAGCTGGCAGGTGACTTCATTAAAACGTCAAAATAAGTGTGAGAGTTTATAAATTCTAACAGCATATTATATAATTATTGTCATTATGACGTCACAGAAATGATTACGTAAGAGTTTTATAGTTGCGGTTATTATAATTTTCTCACCTCATTACTTTGAGTTTCTAACGTAAACATTAGAAACATTTTAAAAAATTAAAAGAGCGACTCCAGCAGATTTTTGATAATTTTAACCCCACTTAAATTTTTGAATTATTAAATTTAACTTATAAAACTGTTTCGCCCAAAGAAATTTTGTTTTTCAGTAACGACATAATACCAAGTAATATCAAATACAACATAATATCAAATACTGAATTCCACAGCAGACGCTTTCTGTAAGAGCAAAGTTTGGTTTTATTACTTACAGTTCTGCCGCATAAGGAGGTATGTTATCCGGGATAGTGGTTAACCCTTGACCCGAGCAGTCAACAGTGGAGCCTTCGCAGCGGCAATTGCTCGGGCATTCCGCTTCGGGCACACATTCATCGGAAAGATGCCGTTCACTTGACCCTGAAAGAAAAAATATCATTACTTTTACATGAGCCATGTTAACATAGTTTTTATCCTGATCAAGTCAATATTTGCCCGACTAAGATCTAGTTTTAATCATTTGCTAAGTTGGAATGCCTCGAATGAAAGTGACCATGCTATACCAAAAGTCGGACTACGGGATTTTTATTTAAACTGTAAAAACATCCTCCAAGTTTTGTGGTAGTTGAAAAAACTATTTTGCCATCGACGTTCAGTCAAGTTTTCTTTGCTTTTATTGAACCACATGGTAGAATTAAAGCATCGCAATTCATGCGGTTGAAATACAGCTAAAAAATGACAATAGACAAAGATTGACATTTATTTTTTTTAAAAGTTTTTCAAAGAAAACCGAGGGGAAAAAATAAGGAACAAAAACAAGCCTTTGTAAGCAAATTTAAAACGACACGGCTGCATTATTCCGAAAAGAAACAGTATAAACTTTCATTAAGTGCTGGTGGCCGAATACGTAAAGTATTTTTTATTCACTTTAACAAAAATAAAAAGAAAAAAAAAATTAAACATAGATTGCTTTATGCCGGCTACAGTTGAGCTGATAAGTTGAGTCATTGACCACGTGCAAGAAAACGGGTGCTAAATGAAGCATTGCGAGTTTTTGCGCTTTTTTTGTAAAAAACAAGCTGGCCACTTAAGATTCTGACTCAACATAAGCGAAGCGATTTCATAAATTTACCGTAATTAAAGGAGCAATTACTGAAAATTTGCAGTCCAGGGTGAATATTTTGACGGGATCGAACTGGTTTAAACTCGCTAAAATGGTTTTTGTCTATTGAAATTAATTAGCAGGCTTTATTAACGTTTAAAAATGCTCAATCACAAATTGATAATGGTCACCGAATGTAACCTATTCTGATCCTTTCTGGGTCAGATAAAATGCTGCGTTTATATTGAAATACACTGTATTAAAATGTTGGTTTAATAACGCTTAAGGGTGTGAATAGTACAGCGCGCTGTTCTTTCGGCATATTTTAAATAGTAACCACACAGCCTTTCTTGTGAAACGTTAGTGGTTAATTTTATCAACGTTTTCGACTTGAAAAAGTCTTCTACAGGTGCAAGTAGATAATATATAATCGCTCAAATCAAAAGATTAAAAAATATGATCTGACGCAAAAACCTCAGAGAGGCTATTTTGCAATTTATCATCATTAAAAGCTCACAGTTAATTAACTCAGTTAGTTGACTATGTTTGAACAAATTCAATATTTCCAATTATGAATTTGAAAACAAGTTTGTTTTTTGCTCAATAAATAGAAAACCAAAAAAACATAGTCCGGTTCACAGGTGGAGAAAGTTTTGAATAAGCTGTTTTCGCCGAAAAAACCGAGCTTGCTCGTAGGGTAGTTTTCCCCTGAATATCAGCTTTTAACATTATAAAATCAGTCAAACGCTGCGTGGAAAAAAGCTTTGAAAATGAGTTTTTTAGACGCTGGCCAACAAAGCAGAGTAGATTGTAGAAGATGGGTTAAGAGAAGATGTAGAAAAAAAGTCTTTTAAAGAAGATTCTCGAACGCTTAGGTGAAAAGGTTTTTTGAAAGGAATTTAAAACAATGGAGTTATTCATCGTTGCTCTAACAATTCTCGAGAATGTCCCGAATCGATTCCGACAAAACAGAACGATTGTGCAGGTGCTTGGCACTTTAGAAGTTTCTCGCTGCGAAACGCATTGATTTGGTTTGACACGTGACCTCGCCGTCTGACTTCACGTCTTGAATCAGGCGTTGCAATTAAATTAACGCCACGAATTGGCTCCCATCGCCATCGAAGATCTTTTGTCGCAAAAAAGCGAAGCGGAAAATGAAAATTTTTTTCGATCACAATCGAAATCACTTTTTCCTTTTATTATGTTCTAGCCATTTCAAACGGCGAAGCAGGTCGTGAACTCGCGACGCCCATATCTACAACACCATGTCTGGCCAAAACACCCTTTTGATGGTATTGTCACAGTGTCTGGGAAATCATGGCTGGGTATCGAACTCACCCATGCCAGAAACACGAATTCTAAACATTCTATTCTAAAACCCCTTGCCCTTCATTTGAAATCTCGAAATGCCAGTTGCACGGGAATTAAAATGCTTCAGATGGAATTTGCATTCATTTCAATTCGCTTCATCTTGGCCTTACGACTTTTACTTTAAAGTCACGTTACAATGAGGTAAACATGTTTTAAATATCGACAAACTTTATTTAACTTCGGCGGAAAAATGACGCAATTGTTTTAAAAGTAATCGTTTGAAATGGAATTCCAATGACTCAACTAAATTGATTGCAATTAAAAATAAGTTCAAATTCAAAATAACGAATAATTACCGATAATCACAAGAAATTACTAACGATTACAAATAATTGTCGTTTATTACAGAACAAACAAAAGATTTGAGTCATGTTAAAAAACTCACTATTAAAAAATCACTGTACTTACCCGGCGAACATCTGTATCGTCTACTTTTTAGTAGCTCTATTTTCTTTC
Organism: Diplosoma virens; assembly: GCA_963680785.1. NCBI lineage: Eukaryota > Metazoa > Chordata > Ascidiacea > Aplousobranchia > Didemnidae > Diplosoma > Diplosoma virens. The sequence continues at coordinate 12,306,262 of OY796884.1, read as the reverse complement.
CCCCCATTCGTCGCGGGCCCGCACATTTTGCCCCCGACGTTTCGACCGGATGCTTCCTGAGGTACTTTGCAAGCCATCGCAAATTGCAATCGCAAATAAAAGGGTTCTGCGCCAAGTGCCTTAAAAGATATTTGAAAAAGTAAAATTTACGTTTTTTTTGTTGCAAGCTTTGTTAAACTGAAAACAAAACCTTAAAATAATCACAATCGTTTTATTTATTTAGGTTCCTGACAACGTAACAGGCGTTAAGCTGAGATAGATCAATCGTCAATTGATCATCTCCTGTAGATACCAAAGTATTGTTACCCGATAAAAATCTTTTAATTTTTTAAGTTTTTGTATAGTGATATGATCAGTAGCGTATTTAAGGGGGGGACCATTGTCCCATTGCCCCCTTAGAGATCACTAATACTTTAGGGCTTTGTCCCGCCCATTTCGGCAGAAATCCCGTCAGAAATCGAAGACAGATTTTATGTGTAGACCCTTTTTTTTGTTTTTTTCAGAGATCACTAGTTTTTCAAAGACAAAAATCAAGAAATTGGCCGCTGATTCAAAGTGAAGACCCCCTTTTTTTGAAAGCAGTTAGTTCTTTTTAGGGAGAAAAACTAAAAAACGGACATTAATTTAAAGTGAAAAACTTTTTTTTAACTACCAATTGAAAAAATTTTTTCACTGAGCATATTTGATTGTGGTTGTATGCCCCCTCCCCCACTTTCAAAAATCCTCGGTACGCCACTGGATATCAGTTTAATTTGAAGTTGCTAGTTAAATTAATTAAGCACAGAAATATGTCCAAAAAGTGCTTTTCTTAACGGAGGCACAACATGGTGAGGGTGAGAGTGAGTGTTGAACCCACAACGTGTCGATCGTGGTCAATATATCCGCTCGGCCATGCTGCAGACAAAATTAAAATCGCCTTTTGAGAATGAAGAAATAACCTGTACTAGCGCTGTTTCGTTAAAGATTTATGACAGAACAACAATACAATACTAACAAGAGATATTTGCATTCAGTGTTACAGGAAAAGCCAAACAAGCCAATCAAAGTTGCACACTTACATTGTTTGAATGGATCTTAACGAATCGAAGCTACCTCTTGCCATAGACTGCAGTTTATTATCGTACAATGACCTGAGGAGAAATTCTTTGTGATTGATTGTCATCATAAGATTATAAGATTACAATCATAATGAATGTTCGATGATAACAAATTGACTGTGAATTAGAGAGCGCGGAATTTTCATAAACAAATAATGATTGCTTGCTTAAAAAAAAACATACAGCAATGAGAAATCTCTTATTTATATACGTAAACAAAAAAAATTTAAGAAGACAGCCAACTTGACTAACATATCAGCTATAAGCAATGTAAGAATATGTCATTATGCCGAACATTATTTTTTTGGCTGAAAGTTTTTGTCATGATTGTTTTGAGTAAGAAAGTTGTCAGTTTAAATCTCGATTAAATCACAGAAACAATATTGTTTGACAAGCATAATAATTGTATTATAATGCCACTTTTACACGGAAAGCGAAAATAAATTTTGCAACCTACAAAGCGGTTTACTTTTGATTTGAAACAAATCTTTTTTTTTAAAGAATATCATGACCGTAAAAATATAAAATTATAGCTGAACAATTAGGAAAAAAATTTTTCTAATGCAAAAACATTTGTTTGTTCGAGAATTAAAGCCGTAAGCACATACCAGAAAGCAATTTGACACAGTATAAAAAAACATCAACAGAAAAACGCTTAACCAACGTGTTTTCTGGTTAAGAGAGCCGTAAGAGCATGTTCATTTATCAGTGCAACTTTAAAACTTGCATTAGTTTTTAAAAAGTTTTAAACAGACTAAGTTTGACTTGTTTTTGACGCGGTTTGACAATGCTGGGGTCAACACAATCATTGACTTGTGCATAAATTTTTTTACGATGGTTAGACATAAACATTTGTTGCTAAAAACGAGACAAACAAAAAAAGAGAGAAGACAAAAGATAAAAAAGAGAAACAAAAATATGAATCACAAAGTTTTAGTTAAAATAAAACTTTTAAGCCTTAATTAAAATACGCCAAAACCAAAACCAGTTTGTTGGGTAAGACCTTTTCTCTTGAAGTTAAAAACAAATAAAACGTTACAATTCTATAAATTTTAGCACTTATAAACGTACTGTTGATAAGACTGTGCGCTTATCAAATATTAATAAGTCAAAAAAAAAACACTCACAGTAACGTCAATGAAGTCAACCCATCAAAAACGTCTTGTCTGAGACATTTTATTTTGTTTGCGTTTAATAATCTAAAAAATAAACAAAATACGAATTATAAAATAACTTTGTATGGAATAGATTACACCCCTGGGCTATTTTTTAAAGTACGATTATTTTCACCAATTTCTGAATTATGATGATATTTTAGCAGACAACATTAGCACATAAACTTATTTTTAGAACAGAAATTTGTTTTTTTTAGTTGAGAATTACTGCATTAAGCATGGCCTTCTCTAGTTAATTTCCACTATTAGTTAAATTTCAAAAATATTTAATCAATAACGAGAAATAAATTCTTTACGGGCTCTTTTTTTAAAACTTGAGTTGCCATTTGTAATTATATAATTGTGACGCATTTGCTTTAGGGGTAACCTAAAAAAGTTTCACTTACAAAAGTTGCAAATTTCTCAAGTCTCGGAATATTCCTTCTGGCAATGACGTAATTTTGTTACTGTACAAGACCCTGAAACAAAAGCAGGTATGCTAACCACAGGTTAGATACTTTGATAAAAATTTTAATCCATTAACTTGAAATAAATCTGTCTCAACTTTTAAAAAAACATTGAATTTAGTCAAAGTCAAAGCTACAATATTTAACCCTCTATCGTCCGCCTTTAGGTTTTAAAATAAAAAAAATTTATGTAGTGTCTTTTTGCAGTTAAAATCGCATTAGAAATGCAACTGAAACAAAACTTTAAAAAAAATTTAAACTCCCCCTATTTTTTTAAACGTTATAAATTTGTAATGGCGGTCAACTAAGCAACTAAAGTAATTGCAACGTTAAATTTTATTAAAGATTTTGGTACTTTCTGGAGAGTCATCTTCAATGTCAACTACTAGAAAAAAAATTATTAGATTTCATATTACTTTTCAACTCTGATCAAAAACGGTGCAAAATTTTTTTTCTGCGACCTAAAAAAATAAGAAAAAGTCAAAAGGTAACTTGGTTAAAAAATCCCACTGATTGAAGTTTTTCCGGGTTTCCAACTAAAATGATAAAATATGAGTTGTGCCAAATCTGTTGATAAGGTTAATCAAGAAAAAATTTTTTTAAGGCAAAAAATATAAAAATTTCATACGTGACAAATTAGTTAAGTTGTGCGATGAACGGTTAAACTTCGTTCGAAATCAGCAATGAAGAACGCAGTAATGAACAGAAGAAAGTAAGCTGATTTTCAATTTCGGGCCATTTTTTTAACCTTACTCTTAGGTTCAAGACATAAAGAAAGCAATGCCTTGGCTTTCTTCAAATATTTGGTTATAGTATTAGAATAAGAAAAAAACTACAGGATTAAATTTTTGTTTGGGGTAAAAAGGGTGACGTTATTTTGGGTTCTACATTTTCTAGACATGTCTCATTTTTTGTTTCTTCGGTGATAAAAATTTTATTTGCAAAAAAACAGAAAAAAACAAAAATATCACAATCAGAATTGACAATTAGATTCTTCGTTCGTAGCTTGTAGTGTTGTTTTTATTATTTTTAAAGCACTTTTTTGGTTTGCAGACCTAATCTTTGTGGTGGATTTAACCAAAAATATTTTTTTTCGTCAAGTATGTTGTGGTACATGCCAAGAAGGATTTGCTTTGTCTTTAACCGCCTTTTGAATAGAATAAGTTTTTCCATTGCTTTTTTAGTTGCTTGCAAAATTTGTCCTGCTTTTTGTTTTATCCCTAAACGAGCGTGGAATGAAGTATTTTTTGTTTCTTTTATTGATTCTTTTCGCTTTGCTTGGCGCTTTAGCGCCGAAAGAAGAAAAAAATCAATAGAACAAACAAAGAGTGCTCAATTCCACGTTCGTAGTAGAAACGAGTCTTTACAACCCTGGGTCTTATGCAAGATGAGACATCATAATGACATTCTACGTCATAATAACTTTCTACAGCGGACTTTGCACAGTCTACTGCAAACAAAGAAAGATGATGGTGAGTGGCATGCAAAAGAAGAATGAAGTTTATTTTCAAAGAAGTTTCAGCATTTTCACGTTGCTATTTTAAATGCTTTTTTTTTATTCACTGCTTATTAAACCTTCTTTTTATTAGATCAGTGCGTAAAAAGTATTCTGAAAATACAAATGGCAACCTCATGTTTCAACGCGACTTACAAGGAAGTCAGCTCTGATAGACCTTCAAATGCGTTTGGTTCGATCAGACGAATCTCGTTGTTGCTGATGTCACTGCAAAAAAGCGAAAAGCATAAACGAAAATTCCAGAACAAGCAGAAGTCATCCGACGTAGCACTTTTTCGAAATCGCTAGGTTAACGAGTCGCGTGATAGGAACGCTTTGACGTCATAATTCCGCAGATAGCAAAGTGTTGCATCCGACGTCGAAACTTAATTAGCCTTATCGTAGACAAACACTGAGCGATAGGGTTGTTTTTAAAGCAGCTCGAAATCGCGCTCGTCGAAACCGTCTTCAACTGGAGTCGTTTCGGTCAGTTTATTAATAAATCTCAATCCACACGACCGAACGTAACAGAGCAACTATCAAACGATGTTAGAAAATTCTTTTTTTGACTTTAATTGTGTTGCTTTTCGATTTGTCAGTGAGGCTCTTAATCCTATTTTATATCTTGTTTTTGCCAAAACAAGTGCTTTCTAAATCAAAAATTTTCCATAAATATATAGGAACTGCTTTTATCCATGTTAATTTACAACAGTGATTCGGATTGTTATTGAAACTCTTAAGCAAAAGAGAAAACATAAACCGGGACAAAATCTTACATTCTCCTTAAGTTCTTGTACGGAGCGAATGCATAGGCTGGTATAACTTCGATTGTATTTTGTTCCAGTCGACTGAAAAAAAGAAAAGCATTATCGGAACAAAACCTTAAGTACCCGCCTCGTGCTTAACGCGCGACAGCAGCTTAGTTACGAAAGAAATCATTTCGTGAAGCGGTAACTTTACGCGTATGAAGCCACTGTGCCGGAACACAAAAGCACTCACATTTCCGTGACGTCAGAGGGGAACGAAACCGGAAACGCAGTCAGGCCACGGCCCCTGCAATCGGCCACACCATCGTTGCACGAGCACTGCGTGGGGCAAGTCAGTCGGTCGCAAGACGGCGCACTTTGAGCGGTCAGTTCTGTGATTGAAAAAACAGATCACAAGTGTGTATCACAATGACCTCCGTTTAGAAACGCAGCAGGAATCAATTTGTTTCTTATCAGGCGATTAAGATCTACAGCGCCATGTACTGACACCAGGCAATCCATCATTATTAGGCGAAATTGGAATCGAATTGAATTCGTTTTTTATAAACTTTCATTATGCAAAAGTAGATTAGGTGGAAGGTTTACATAAATAAAATCTAACAATAAACGACGGGCAATTCTAATTTTTCCAAAAAACTGTTGGGCAACGCCTTAACTTCGAATTGCTTATAATAGTAATTCCACTTATTCGAAACCTTTAATGTTTTAAAGATCTTACACGTGACGTTGACGTATCCCTATGACGCAACGCGCTTTACCTTTTGAATTTTTGAGAAGAAAAACAATTTTTTTGATTACAGTATTTATGCTTCCAAAAATCAGCAGTTATTAAGCAAAAATCCGCTAAGGCTTTGTGCTCCGGCGTTTTGCAAATAAAACCTTAACAAAAGAACGGTTGAAATGTGCGGTTGATTTCCTTGAACGCCTTCGATCTTAAGCGGTCGAAGCGATTGCAGATGGCGACAGATTAACTTTGCCTTTTGGCATTAACCCGGCCGCATTATGGTGAAGTGCTAATATCTTTATGATGCACGGGCAAGGCAATAACCTTTCAGATACGTAGCTATAAATTTATTTTTGAAAACTCAAAACCGCTGCTTTATTGCTATTTCATTCAAGCGTTGAATTTTCAAAGCTTTTTTAGCTGAGCGCTGATAGCAGGGGATTAGGGCAGGATGTTATTTTTTAGAAAACAGAATTACGTTTTGGTTTTAGCGGAACTATAACAGTGTATCGCGTTTTTTTGCAGTCTAAAGCGTAAAATTGCAAAAATACAAAAGATTGAATAGCCACTTTGTGGAAGTTCAAATCGAGTTACATACGAGTGATCGCTGAACTTTGTTTGGTTTACCGTTGCAAGTAAAATCGCCACTTGAAGAAACTGCCAAGTTGACGCCCCTCAATGAAACGGGGTTGAAGCACTGGGTGAAGACCGCCATGTTCGACCGATGCTGTAGCCAGTTCACGAACCAAGTAAGATGACAATCGCAGTTGAGGGGATTGCTGTGCATTCGCCTGAAACAAGGGTCGTTAAACAAAGCTCTCCCTTTCTCCCGTTTCAAGATTTTAACAAATGGCAGTATAATCTGTGATTTAGATCTTAACATAGAAGTAATAAAGTTATACTTTTAACCAAAGCAAGACAGATAACTTTAACGCAATTTTTTGAGAGCCAATATTACCCACTTTTATTTCACGGTCAGCCGAGTTTTCAAAGTTTGAAATAAAAAAAAAATCTCAATCGTGCTCACAGCGTCCGAAGCGAATCTTGATGACGTAGAGTTCCATCGATGAGCCGGGTTATTTTGTTGTTATTCAACGTGAGCACTTCTAGGTTACCAAGGGTGGCGAAGGTCTGCTCATGAATGCATGATATCCTATTACTATCCAATAAACTGTAACAAAAATTACTACCGTTTAGCGCGTGTGTTTTCTTTAAAAAACCAACCTAATTAATCATAAACTTGTGGCCTACTCTTATCAGCATGTACAAGTCCAACGATGATTGGCAAGATAACGAAAAAGACTTGACGCCTTAAAACAGCCATCTCATAAAAGAGGAACATGTAAAACTTAATGTTGCCAATAGCAATATCTAACACTGGAAAAAAACGTAACCGCGATCTCGTAATAAGCAGATAAAAAAAACGATATCATTCGTCTAACTTGCACAGCTGATTTCTTGTTAATAGAGTCCATTAAAGTCACTATAGTCAATTTTTTCAGGGGTTTGGTAGATCATAAAACTTACACGCGTTAGTTTGGATTTCTCGGGGATCGTTTTGCTGAGTTTTATAAATCAAAATAAAATCAAAATTTTTTGAAATTTCACCGCATTAAATTTTACTAACAAAAATTCATTTCTGGCTTATTTTTGAAATTTTTTGAACACCTATAAGTACTTTTGATATTTTGTTTTGCTTCTAAAGATTTTAGGGGTGCAACCTCTTAGCGTCAATCTTAGAACTTTTCGTTTTCCTTCTCTTTATATGTTCTAAATTAGCAAAATAAATTTTGCATGCTTTACAATATTTCACCAGCTGTTTTGGAAATTTTTAGCGCCCTCTACCCCAAAGTGGGCAGTTTTCAATTCAAGAATCCTTGATCCATTTAGTAAAAATGTTTACAATTTAAAATTCGGAAAAAAGAAATTTTTATTATCGTTTATAAATGTGTTTCTAAACACGTGTTTGTTACATAAAGTTGGCAGCATGGCCGAACAGTTAAGAAGGTCGTAGAGAGGAGAATATGATTGCTACGATTTCGGTTCAAAACCTATTCTGGTTATTCTCGTATGTATTTTGGAAAAAACATAGCGACATTTCCCTCTGCTTGGCGATCTTAGAAAGCAATTCTAAATTTGGTCATCTAAATATAAAATTTACAAAAACATCGATTGGACAGCGATTTCTCGGCATCTCTAAAACCAGGTCAAAGTTCACTTGACGGTTTCTCGACAAAATAAACGTCTCCAATGATTTTCTGCGAGTCGAAGATAAATAACCAAGAGATGACAATCACAATCAAAAAAAGGCATTTACATAAAACCTACAATTGCTGATGCATAAAACTATTTTGTTGAATGCACGTTGAAGTTTTTATAGGAATTATTGTTACGGAAAAGAACCTTTTTATTAATGTTCTTAATCGTGCATGACTAATGTATCGAGATAAACTCAGATTTTTATCTTAGTTCATCTTACTTTCGACAAAAAAAAATTATTCTTTTTAAAACTTATTTAAATTAGCGTTTTTGCAACAATTTAACAAAATCTTGTCCATAAAGATTTTTATCACAGGCCAAAATCGTTAGGTCAAGATAAAGTCCAAAAAATGACCCTATTCATTAACCATCAGCAGCTTTAAATGCACTCGAGCCAATTGATTCCCGCGCAGGCTAAGTGCTGCCTTCGCCCCGTCAGTTACAGCGAGATTGCGGAACAAAGACACTTCGAGGATTCTTGTTTGCACAAAAAAACCACGAGGGATCACGGGAAAGCGGGCAGATCGAATCGAATGTAAAGAATCAAAAACGATTAAGATCTTATCAAAAGCCGACCAAACAGGCCGACTTGTATCTTCGCACGAAACGAAACTATTCACGGCATTGATTTGACCAAAACAAAGCCTTTCATTCCAAGCACCCACCCGTGGTTGTTAAATCCTGATCGTTTTCAAAGTTATAAAAGCACTTTCCACCCCTTGATTTCAAATAAAGTCGATTAGCACAGATTGTTTCAAGAAATTGTTTTTTTGCTGTTAGCGAAAAATAAAAGCACCTTGCATAAATTGAACGCAGAACTCATCAATAGACAGCGGGTACCGCGTTGTAAGAAATTTAAAAAAAAGCAAAGCCAAGTTGTTTGACCGACTTGGTCGAAACAGTAGGATTCAAAAGCAAAAATCTCAAATGACCGAATTAATTTTTGCTAACACTCGAAATAGTTCGTAATCACAATGAAATTAAGGCGCAAAATCTTCGCGATAAGCCGCGGCCGAAAGCGCGAGCAAACCGATCTCTTCTAGTCAAACAGTTGAAGAAGTTCAACAGACGAACTGTACTTGAACTATTGACAGTTCGAGATTATTTATAAGCAATTGAAAGATTGTTTTTGTTAAACGAAGTGCGGCGGGCAGAAATGAGCAACGCGACGTTTGAACCGAGGTCGGGCATTTGCAAGTGCTTGCCACTTGTCAATGACTTTGGGGTCGAGTGAAGATAAGCCCCGAGAAATTTAAGGAAGTCATCGGATTTGATGGCTCGTTTACGAAACAGCTACTGAGAACCTATAGCGGACAATACCGTGTTAACTGATATGAAAGATAAACCTTTACAAAAAAGGAGTGAGTTTTTCCATTCGGATTGCAATAGGATTGACGCTGTGACAGACCGCGATGCGACGCGGCGGTCACGTGACTCGGACACGTGACCGCGTTAATTTCGCCTGCATCTTACCACGTCACTTATCATTAAAAAACGATCGTAAAAGTCTGATAGAAAGCAGAGTGCGCCTTTCGAATTAGGACGAAAAAGACTAAAAGAGCAATTGGGCTGCATCACGTATCCATCCATCTCTATGAATCAGAGTGGGTAACGTCGGTGTTATGAAGCGATGGTGCTTCGTTTCCGAATCTACGCTGTCATTCATCTTTTCAAATCGTCAAACAATTCCGTGAAACTTCGAGCGATCGCCTGGAGATTACACAAACACCCATCAATATTCGTTTTGCCTTGAAAGCCACAAGGCCGTTTGTTTCTGAAGACACGTGGTCGTCCAAAATCCATTTTGTTGAATGACCATATACAAGCAGCAGATATCTATTGTACCCTTCACAGTTGTAATAAGGTTCTTATTATTAAATTCTATGGACCCAGCCTTTGAAAGAGCTTTTTTTAAACCTTTTTAAAAGCATCTCAATAAGGCACTAAAGCTTTTTGCTTGGAAGTCAATAATTTATAACGCTAATTGCTATTGAGCAGAGTTTCTAAATTAAGGGCCCATAGTGACCTAACGAGGGAGGCTACGAATTTTTGTTTTCATAAAATAATAATTTTAGCGATCTACTCTGTATTTTATTTAAAATCATTTCAAACCTAAAAAACTTGTCGGTGATAGCGCATGTAAAAGTCTGAATATAGACTTACTACAACCTGACATGGAAGAATAGTTTAAATATATAACGCTATTTAACGTTTGTGTGAATTGTTTGTGTGCTTTAAGATAATTTTTGTCTCTTTGAGGGTTCACAGAGTTTACTAAATTATCCAAGGGACCACGTATTCAAACGAGTTAAGAAACCCTGAAGTAAATAAAGATTGAACATGCGAGCTTTGTACCAGACATTTAACTTTAAAAGTGAGTTTGTTGTTGTTTTCTCATTTATTAACCAAAACAAATTTACTTTTACAAATAACAAATGCGTTCCGATCCAAGTTTGAAAGGAAATAGTAGATCAGGGCGTCCAACGTTTTTGAGCCTAGTGGTCAGTTTGGTTTACAAAAATTGTCGCGATCGAAGTAAATACAGCACTGCGGCCAAATATTACAAAAAAAGACCTATTATTTGGTGTTCACTCTGTATTTAAGAAGACTTTTATCTTCAAGCTCAGGTAAATATTTTTTGGTCTTTACTTTAAAAAAATAAATTTTTTATAAACACGATTATCTTATTTAGCTTACGTCATTTTGGAAAATAACGCGCGGGCTATTTAAAATCTTTAAGCGGACCAAACGTGGTCCACGGGACACGGGTTGGACGCCCCCGTAGTTGATAAAGCACGTTAACACGTGACCATAGTATTTTTCATTGCTATTGCGATTTTAAAAAATAGGAAAACGCCAAGTGCAATCCTTGCAAATAATTGCTGTACACTAATAGCCCATTAGTTTTTTCGGTGACTGCTTGACTTGATGACCTTAACCGGTCCCTTCGCAGTCTCCGTCGAGATTGTCATTTTTTTCATTATTATTTATTCTATTTATTTATATTCATTTATTTATCTTATTATTATTATTATTGTTATTATTGTTATTTCATTTATTTATTTATTTTTTTTTTTTTTTTTTTTTCTTTTCTTATTTTATCGTATTTATAATTGTGTTACCAATTGTCGTACACTGTTGTTTTGTCGAATAAGTATATTAACTGTGTTTCTTTTTACGTTTTTTGTTTCCACAATCCTCGTAAATAAATTGGTCTGTCTGTCTGTCTGTCTGTCAAGACTCAAAACATATGCAATAGAATTTCAATGAAAGCGGCAAAACACCTTTATTACGTAGGAAAATTTAAAAAAAGACCCTTATCTAAAATCCACTTCAAAAGAAAGTTTTGACATTGGCAAAATCTTTTTATTTTTGAAACTATGTGACAAATAATTAAACTTCAAGGATAAAAAAACACAAGTTTAAAACCCATTTAGAAAGTCAAAAGCAGCAGACAGGATCACTGGTTCGGCCTATGAGACCTTGTTGGTACTGTGACGACCAGTACTTGTTTTTGAAAACGAGCAATAAAATTAAACCCAAGTAAACTTGTGTCGTTTACGATAATGAAGCTGTAAATGAAAAACGAAAGAGAGAATGATTGGCATTAAAAGCACTTTGCAAGACAAAAAGTGGCATGTAATACCTCTAAAATAAAGTGGAGTCAGAATTTACATTAGTACTTTTGTATAATGCATATTTTGACTGTCGAAATGTGTAAAGTTGATTTATGTGACAATTCGTTTAAAGTGCAATTTGTAAGCTGGCCACAGGGATACTAAATTTTGTTGCAATATTTACAGTCAAGAGCGAAAACGAGCATTAAAACATCAGATAGCAATTACCATAGAAAAACGTATGTCACTAAGCCGGAACTTTGACCTGGTGAAAGATTCAACTTTTTTTGTTGTTTTCAACTTAACCAGCCTTTCTCGGTTAGTTTGAAATGTATTTGACAAGCCAAGGTTCTTTTTTTTATGGATGCCAATACTAACATTTAAACCAAGGGTAGTAGCTAAAACACTACAGAGGTTTTTTAACGAGTATTGTAATTATTGAATTTTATTTAAGCCATGAACTGTAAATCCTATTGAAGTGCACAAAAGTTGATAACAATTATGATTTTTTAAAGCAATTAACGTAAAACTTAATTGAACATATTTTGATGATTTTTCGATTAAGTTTTATAATTTTGCGTTTAATAAAATCAAAGAAATGAGCATTCCGTTTAAAATTGTTTAATAAAAATTTATTTTAAGCAATTTATTAAACGTTTTGCAAAAACAAACCAATACCAAACTTCTTCTATACTTATTTTCTAGATTGAAGCACGCAACGGAGTCGTGGCGCCAATATTTACAACATTAAGAATGGGCAACACAGTAATTCACGTGGTGGTCTGTCACAACATTATTGAGTTGTTGGCGACAATGTGCCAAATTTGGCCGGTCTGAGAAACGAACCACAAATTTTTTACCTTTCGTGCCAACATAGTTTCAAAATTTGGGGAAAATTGTATTTTTTCGGGCAGCGATCATAAAAGTTTGAGCAAAATCAAGAGTTTCAGGACAGTGACAAGGAATGGAAAGAGCAAAAAATAATTTTTGTGCATCGAAAATGAATACTAATTGCGGAAAATATTTATGAATTCAGATGGAGAACTTTTTTAGAGAATACTATGTTTTGGGACAAAATATTGACAAAAATGAGACAGATTCAAAGTGAAGACTTTTTTGGTCTTTACCCAATTTTTAGACAAACTTTTTTTCGATTACACAAAGTTCTAGAAAATCAAGATTCGGCCAAACATCACAAAATTTGGGCAAAACTTTATTGGCCTCCAAATTGTTTTGGCTGGTATACCTATGCGCGCCGGTGACAAAAGTGCAAACATGATCATACTAACCGGTGCGTGTGTGCGCGCGCGCGTGTGTGGTTAGTATTCTTTTCATATAACTCGAATTTTATAGTATTTTAATCGTACTTTTTTTCGTATTTCAGTTTAAAAGCATTCAATGAAACCGAATATACGAAACAAATTAATAATCACATTTTTTCAAACCTGCCATTAACGATTTCAATCATATTTACAAATCGAAGCGGAGAATTACGTTCTGCTAACATATACAGCTGTCTTGTTGGTTTATTTTCTGCAAGCTGTTAATCCTTTAAACCAAATGTTTAACAACGTGAATGTTATCAGCAGATAAACTAGCTTTCAATAAGGCGATTAGATGCAACATTTAAGTGTTGGCAAGTTATTATTACGCACTTACGAAAGCAATACTAAGTCAATCAGAGACACCGATTTTTGTGCTGCTGATCAACAATAGAAACTGATGGATAACAACATTTATAAATTTCGAACTGACAGGAGATATAAAAAATTAAATAAAAATTCAAGTTGTAAAACGCCACAAAATTTGACAAATTTATGCAAATTCTAGATTGTGATAAATATTGTTTTGATGTATCGTATATATTTTTGATTATATATTTTTGATTCTTGGAGTATATATTTTTGATTATTATCTTTGTTCACTATTACCCCAGCACCTTTAACTGGTGTTTCGCAGGCCAATTAAGATAATCGTTCCTTTAAACATTCTCATGAATTTTTTGAGTTTTAAGTAACCCAATCGGTTCTTTGGGCTTCACAAAATTTCCAAAACTACCTCAAGGGCTTACGATAGCAAAAAGGTAGTAGAAGAGCATTGATAAATGCACAATTAAAACTTAAAAGCAAATCTCTGACAGAAAATAAAACGCCGATTGTTTTTTAACACGTATAATCCCATAGGACTCACAGGTGAGTCCCAAGGCCCTATTCAATCGGAACCATGGGGCTCACCGATTCAATGTTTTTCAAGAAAGGCTTAAATTTCTTGGTACAGAGTGGAAGCAATTCAAAAATGGCCTTGGGATTAAAGGTGTTAAATAAAACGCGTCAAAATGGTTTTTTTTTCAGAGCATGAAATTCGGAACGCTTAAACTAATTTCAAAACAAAAAGTAAAGCCAGCATATTTCGAAACATAGTTTCGAAATTGTAACTCATTCTCAGCAATGCATTTGGTGTCAATAAACACCTGATCCAACCCGGATAAAAATTTTTTAATTTTCTATCGGCTTAGGTTTGACGCCCGATAAAGCGAAGACGGTGTAGCGGCCGCTTTTGATTCGAGCGGGTAAATAAGTGTGCTAATACTCTGACTTGCGAGCAGAAGGACGAGAGTTCTATACTCAGTCTACCTGACGGAGTCCTCGATATGGTCACCCTTCCTTACTGCAATGGTGGCCTGCCTAAAACAAAAGAGAACAAAGCATAGAACAATGTCGCCATACGAAGATGATGTTTTAAAAATCCACAAACTGGCTTAAATCATTATTCATCAATATTTGTGCTTAGAGAGTAATCTGCTTTGCGGTTGATCTAAAACAAAAATGAAAATGGTATCGAAAACAATTTCGATTTACTATCACGAATGAATTTTAACTTTTTTACTGCAACTGTTACTGCAATGGGCAATGATGGTGTCCATTGTCAATAAACACGAAATACAAAAATCAAAGAGGCGTGTGAAAATTAAACAACTGTTCGTACAAATAGAAAAGAAATAGTTTAAAATTCATCAGTAATATTAGCATATTTGTCAGCACCTTTCAAAGTGAAACAATGCCTGTGGTTTGAAATGATGAAACGCGCCCCCAAATTAGGACAAGTTTAAAAACAGTTTTTCGCGGAATGGCATTTCATCTTAATCACTCGTGGTCCATCAAACTCTACTTCAAAAAAAGTCGTAACTTATTATTATAGTTGTTTGTAATGAATCGTAACGTCAAGGTACACGCTAGTGAAAGAATTTGGCAGTAGCAGACTGAAAATCTCTTCGATGGTTGCCATTCTTTAGGGCACCGCGGTCCGCAGTAAGAAGTCAGTTATTTTCCATTATATATTACTTAAAACCAAAAGAATTTAGCGATTGCGAAATGTCTAACAGTTCAACAAATATAAAGAATTTTGCTCCATGCTTAAACAAAAAAAAGGAGTTTTTAAAGTAAATATCCAAAACGAATATTACGGTTGAGTTATGACTGAATTAACACGTGACAAAATCACGCGTTAGTTTTCGATTTTCAATTGCGACGTGACAAGCGTTGTTCGCAATTTAACATAAAATATTAAAAAGCAATTAGTGGCGCATGGGGCGTAAATCGGTCTTTCGTCAGAGAAATCAAACTCGAAAAAAGGCGAAAGTATGCTGCAGACAAGCACAAGAGCTCTTGTACAACTGAGCATCGTCTCAGGCCTCTTGTCAAGCACTCAAGCTTCTGTGAGCTGATCAGAAAAGGGTAAATAAACAAAAACAAACGAAACACGTGAGGTTTACACGACTTGACCCACTCGCTTGAGGCTTAAAACGTCACTGAATTGCTTCGCTTTCAGTCATGTGTCCTTACGACGTCATCGAAGGGCCTTCGATCGATTGTTAGGTCATATTGAAACAATGAACTTTGATTTATAAGTCTTTTTCTTGAAGCCTTTTTTAGTGAAATTCGGTGCCCTTGATATTCACAGCGAATAGCAAAGCCAAAGACAAATTACATTATAAATTACAGTGTCGTTGGCCGAACTTGAAAGGAACAACTTGAAATTTATAATCAAAATGACGATGTCCATCACAGCAAAACAATTTCAGCACACCGGACTTAGAATAATGATTAGCTACAAGTTAATGCGCAAGCACATCGAGTGTGCCTATTTCCACAAATACGTCTGCAGTTCAACACAAGGCGGTGTCAAAAGTAATAATTTTTCTGCAAGGAATTTTAATTTTAACCCACGTCAATAATTAAATTAATGTCATGTTCCAAGCGGCTTCTTTGATGAATTTTAAAAATTTAAAGGTGGCAACATAACTGTTTAGATGATTAAACTTCGATGTTGAAAATAACGAGACAATTTGAAATAGTTCTGAAAATGACGATGATAAAAATAATTTTAAAAAATACTTAACAGTGTTTATCCGAAAACGAGTTTTTGTTTCAATTAACATTGCAATAACGGTGACGTAGCATGACATAATGAAGAACTTATCTCGAAGAGTCCACATAGACGGAACATTCTAGAAGAGAAATAAACCAGCAATTGTTGCATTTGCCACCAAATCGTCACTGATTTAAAACAAGGAGCTGGCGATCTCTTGCTTGAAGGTAATGGCGATTGGCGAGTTTGCAGAAAAAGAAAAAAATGGATTGAAAATGACGGGAAGGTATTTGTTTCAATTTAATGGCGTAACTTAATGTGAACTTTAGAAATATTCCCGCCGGAGATAAATGCACCTTTACACAGTAACCAAATTCAAATCGAAAAAACACTGTTTGCGATTATATCAAAATGTGTTTTAATAAAGTACGGTATGTTTGAAATAAAAACTTTTTTCGATGGTTAATTTCTTTCTCGAGTTTCTTGAACAGGAACTTGCAAGAAAACGAGTTTTGTTGTTGTTGCTGTGTTTGTTTGCATCGCAACAAATTCAAAAAAGGTTTGCTTTGGCAAACTTTTTATACAGAACTAACAGCTTTCCGAAAAAACTTTTCTAAAGCTGCTTGGAAATGATAGGTTTCCATACGATATGACTTATAATAATCGCACCGCTTGTGTACGCTGACACGTTTTAACCAGAATATCAATAACACAAGCCAATAAAGACTTTATTGATGTCAGTTGATGGCTTACTAAATGCTGTAATCCAATCGTGTTGGCACTCAGAAAAAGTCAAGGAGTTTCCAAAGAGATCTGCCATCTCTAGAACGAAAGTTAATCAAGTGATTACTTACGCTTGGTTGAGAATTTGATCAGTGTTGATAGAAAGAATTATAGGTTTAGTATTCGACATTACAATGATATCGATGAGTGAAATTTATCGCTCAAAACCACTATGGTGTTCCTCAAACGAAAGCAAATCAATTTTACACGAACGCATAAGCCCATCTTAGGTTTCTTGTCATACCACAGAAATTTAAATAACTTAAGAAGCCAGTAGCTGGTCACATTGAGTTCCAGTGCTAAAAATTTCTGAAGCCAATTAAAGAAACCCGAGGGGTCTACTTTGCAAGTTTTTGTCTTTGAAAAGTTGCCCGATTACTTGGGAGTCCATGGGGTTGATCTGGCACTTCATCTCTGGAAATGGGTTGGGTAAACCCACCATCACTACCACCATTAGTTTACAAATACTATAGACTGTATGTATAACGTAGTAATGGTTGACAAGTGCTTCTCCATGATAATTTTGATCCACGGTCGAATTAACTTAAAACTCGTCCTGTCTGCAATTATTTTCTGTCACGTGTTTCTCTTCCTAATGCTGTACCTGAAGTGCACCAGTTAAGTCATGACTAGGAACTGAATCATTAAAAGAACACTGGTTAATTCCTCAGCTTGGGCATTTGATTGTCGGCTTATGGAAGTCAGGAAGTTAACTTTCGATAAATTTAATTCAATTTCGATTTGCTCCATTTTTTAATTAAATTAATTCAACTTTTGAATTAAAAGTACCATCACTAACAAGCTCAACTGGTTCCATGTCGTACTGATAGTCTCTTGTACAAGATTCGGTCTTGATTTCGAACTTACTAGTTTGCCTTTGACAAAAAAAACGTTTGCCTCAGTATATTTAACGATAAATTTTTTAGCATTATTTCGCAAAAACAAACCAAATTAATAAAACTGATTCAAGTGGTTTTACTTCATAAACAATGATTGAAGGTTGTAAACCTCGTGACAGCAGTTGTGGCTTGCAACTTCAACAAGATATTATGAACAATGTGGAAATACGTGATGAGAAGAAATGCGGCGTTGGGTCACACATATAAATCATTTTGCCGGCATATTCTAACGTCTCACATATTCACCTATTCTATTCTAACGACTGGCTTTTCGGGCAAAAGATTGCTTCTGAGTACTATAGTTCACAGCAATTTTACCTGGAGTAGAAATCACTGAGATTCGATAAATTGGATTTCGGTAATTCGTGCGTTTTCAAGAGTTTGGGTTATGGCGGCTTGCGCCCTGTGACCTCGCCGATCAACGTCCAGCTGTGCTATCGATTTAGTGACCGCATCTTTGTGCAAATAGATTGAAATCAAAGTCGCGACACTGTTTGCAAAACCAGGAAAAAACGCGGCAGCACAACGCTGAAAATCGCTGATGCAGCAACGACATCGTCAGCTAAGCACAGTTAAAACCGGAATCGCGACCGAAGTATTACGCGCGTTATTAATAAGAATAAATTAACGCTCACCTGAGATTCGGGTTCAAGAAAGTCCCCGTCACTTCGCGTGAAACATTTAGCGGGCGAAAGTGTGCAAAAGCGTGGGAAACAAGTGTCAAGAACTGAAATCGGCCTCGCAAACACAACTTCTGGTTATTAGGCTCCGACTAAGCAGCTAACTCGCTCGCTCGGGCTCATGATTCATATCTACCGGAATGTAAATCCAAGTCATTACAAAGGATATGACATTGATATGGGACAAGTCCTAAAGCCTTTTGTTTAGACGAAACGCTTTATGTTTTTGAATTCTGAAGGCGCTGGTAGGAATCTGTGCTATCTACTATAGCTTCAGCAGACGCTCTAAAGTAAACAGACGGCATTTTTCGTTTCTAAATCACAACATAACCAGCTATTATTTAAAAAAAACGTTTTCTTCAGGTATTTCATCATTTCAAGTGACATTTTCATGCTCTGTCAAAAAAATGAAAAAATTTACTCATTTTCGATTGCTTCTCTCAGTTTTTTCTACTCTTATTTAAAGTGTAAGTTTGGTTTGAAGTATTACTTAAACGAGACCAATGTTTCGATCAACGCTTCAGACCACACAAGGAGAAACCCGGTTTTTCTGCTCTTAATAATGCGATTTTTGAACGATATATTTACACCAACTTGTCGTGAATAACGCTAAAAGATGCTGGGGAAGCACCTCCTAATTTCAAGGTCAAAAACACTTCGAACGAGCTGGTTCGCTAGAACCTTAAAACGCAGCGTTTTGGCTTGATATATAAAAAACAGATTTAGATTAAGAAAACAGATAGAAACAGATTGAACGTGTTGTTATAATTGAAAAGCGTGACGAAGATATTTATCTCAATTTCGCTTGGATAAACAACGACACCTCAAGGCGTAACGTGTTTAGCCACATGATATTCTTGTCAATTCCCCAATACAGTGTATAACAGTAGACAAAGAGAAAGTCTCAAAAATTTTATCTTTTTTTTTCGTTTTGATTTATAGGAGTATTTTAAGGTGTAACACCAGATCTACTATTTGTCAACTGCATTAGCAAACAAGCTGATCAAAAGCCTTTAAAAAGAAAATCTTGTTCAAATCAAGCATCTTGCGTTTCCATGACGAAATAAAAATAATTTAACTTCTGATCGATACTTCCTAACTTTATGGTGAATGTCAATGAAAAGTTTATATACAAGCTGACTCAAGAGATGTAGATGCATGACAAAAAATTTGCGTAATACTAGCAGCTATTTTGCAAAAATTCAATTAAATAATCGAGATAATCCAATTAAATTATTGTGTTTGTGTTTAAACAAAGGATAAAAAAACTTAAAAAAGAATTGGAACTTGATTGAACAATAAACGTTCTTGTGCAGATTTGCTTACAGCCAGATGAGCTAGAAAATCTCATATGACACGGATTTAAAGCAATCTTAAAATTGCACTTGAACGTGTAGGAAATCGAATCTTTTTTTGCCAAGGATTACCGTAGGAGCAATGAATTGAGGCGGAAATGCAGCTGGACAAAGTTTTTTGTTTGAGAAATGTCAAGGTGAAGGGGGGGCGGCGTACACGTGGGAAAAATAGTCATTAAATCTCGCGTAGGCATTGACAAGTAAGGTGTCATAGATTCCGATATGGAACACTTGAAAATAATCCAAAAATGACTTCAAAAATCCGTATCGGTTAAATAATAACCGACTTACGTCAATAGAAGATAGCTATAAGATGATTAGTTTACGCAGAGCACCAAAGAGGTCAAAAAGGGCACATGTTTTTTGACGTCATTTTAATTCTATTCAAGTAAATCGAAGCCTACGTCACATGTTTATGTAACACGTGATAGGATGTAAGCTATAAATCATTGAACGAAACTCATAAGATTCATGTTTTAAAGAATTATGAATTCTTTAATTTACAGTTTTCTCACTTTTTTGCCAATTGAAGATGTCGAAGACTATCAAAGACTTTTTTGTGTGTCATGCTGTTTTATTTTTAATAAATTGTGTTGTTGTTTGGTGTCTTTGGCTTTGCTTTGGCTTTTTTTTACGGTAAATTCATTAAAAAGGACATATTTTTTTACTTCTAAAAATTTAAATAGTAAGCTTTTGCTTGTTAAACATAAATCTGAATGTTTGTTTTCAGACTTGGTTTAGAAGATATTTGATTTAGTAGCAAATTTAATGGTATAACGACATTATAAATAAACCATTTCATTAATTGAAAATAAATTGTCCGGTGAATTTGTGGGGCTTGTTTGCATTGCTGAAAAAGATTCGAAGATAAAAACATCACCTTTCAACTTAATTCAATCGATCGTTTATTGTTACTGCACTCCAAGCATCTAATCACTCTATAGAGTAAACAAATTGATAGATATATGTTAGTAAAATGTGCGCGTTAGCGTTTTATGACCCTTGTTGCAATCAACCTGGCAGCACCGACTTGGCAAAGTTCAAAGACTATGTTGTCCCAATTACGCACGCGATTGGCAATTTATGCCTTGACGGTGATTTTGCTGAACGATAAAAACCGTATGTTGTTACCGAAGCACGTGAAAAAAGTTAACGCTTTTGTCACTTGACGAGAAAAAATATAAAAGGAAAATTGACTTTTTTGTTGCTGGCTGCTGAAAACTTGTGTGCGATTGAACGCCATTGCATTTTTCGGAAATCTTCAAAGGCTTTGTTTACACTTACGCAGAGATACAAAACTAATGTGGGCCGCCAGGGTGAAAGGTCAAAAATTCACGCCACCCCGAGCAGCGCGCAAAAATAATGATAAGGAAGTCGTGACCCTGGGAAGATATTGCATTCCTCAGTAAATCAAACGTTCCCAAATCACAAGAGCACAAGAAACAAAAATGTTAACATGACTATTAAAAATTGCACAATATTTCTTACAAATCCTGCAAAACTAGATCGTGATATTTTTAGTCTTAAATTACAAAATGTTTTCAAAATTTAAAGGTGAACCAAAACACGTAAATCCTTTAGTTTTGGGTTCAACTTCACTCAAAATCCATATCAGCGAGTGGTGTCCAACCTTTTCAGTGAATCCTTTAATATCTGCTGGAACGTCCTTTATTAATAATATAGCTTATAAACCCCCAAAGAGTCTTTTTTTGGACCTCTGGTTGCGAACCACTAATCCAAAATCAGGTTTGTCCTATGAATAACAACCAAATATGGTCATGTTCCAATCTTATAAAAATGGAGAGCGTCAAATTAAAGCGTCCAAATGCTGCGATACCAAAATAAACGTGGTACAATTAAATAAAATCACATGACTTTCAACTTTTAGTCAACCAAACATTTCGACATTTTATTTTCCCACGACTTACGCCAGAAGAAATTTACTGCTGTTTTTAGCTTATGTAGTGACTATAAATATCTGCTGTGGAATCAATCGAGATAGGTCCTGTTAGGTGACAACGATTAACTATCATTTGCCTGTTTAAACGAGGTAATAAAATATCATTGATGTTTAAAACAGCTGCTTCAGCAAGACAACAGAGATTTACACTTTGTATAAATAGCTGTTTCACGTAAAGGATTTTAAAAGATTACTTCAGCGTCAAGATTGTAAATTTAACCATTAGTTTTACCTATTGTGAGATTTTCTCAAATTAAGTTTTTTATGAAAATTTGTAAAATCGTATTTCAAACGTGTATCTTCGAATAATAGCGATTACTCTTCGATAAACAAATACTTAATACGCCTCTAAAATAAGTGGCAAAAAGTTGTGTTGAAATAATGTACGTAGAATAAAAGCAACTATATCACCTGTTTACTGAACAATGAAACTGTGCCTCAATGCTGATTTTTTCTGGGGAGTTGCCCATCAAATAGCGAATTTAATTACAATCGCGGGCGCTGCTCAATTAAAAAAATAGGGCCGAACCGCGGCACAAAAAACTTGTCGGGGAAATGGTTCCTAGTTTCCCAAATTAAGCAAGATGAGCAACAAAATAAAGTCATTACTATAGGACAATATAATTGCTAGGAGATAATTGGGTTATATCATACATTTTTCCAAAATGTGGGCTACATCTTTTTTACCCCCTGTTTTACATAAAGATGAAAATCGAAATAAAGTTATAAACGTTCCTTAACATTAAATTGAAGCCCTACATAGTGATAAATAAACTGTTTTTGAGTTCAGTGTGCTACTTTAAACCAATTGCTTCCCGTCATACCGCATAATGTTAACATTCAAATCGGCGTGCCCAAAGACGCGAGATCAATTCTCAGTCTCTCCGAAATATTTATGCCTTGACGGTGATAATCCCGTTACGCCCTGGGCAATGATGCTTTTTAAAAATTCCAAACTGGGATCATGCTGCTTACCCACAATGTTGACCCCGTTTAAAACAGAAAGCAGCAAGCATGTCATTAACAATCTGTGTCATAAAAAAAATAAAAAAGTCAATTCTTTTTTAACTTTTTATGTTGTTGTTATTGCTACAGATTAAAAATGAAATTGAACTTTTCACGCCCGAGTCAGATAATGATGTTGTAATAACAAGTTTGCACTTCAACCGTTGCAAGTTTTTATGTCAGTTTTGTTTAACTAAAACGATGTGATAAGTAGACCACATGATTTCAGAATGCACAAGCATGCGAGTTTTAGTGTTAAATAACTGGTGAAGTAAATATAATCACCATCTAAAAACCACTTTTTGATAAGATTCGACCAAGGAAAAACGAACGCTGGGTCACAAACTTTTAATCAACAATAACTCTTAAAAACGATAAAATCACATTCAGAAATGCTTACAGCGCCCTCAAAGCAGTCAGATCCTTGAAAGCTTGCCCGTCTATGAAGGAGATCCGATTCCCATTAAGCTGCCTGCAAAAATAAAACATTTAGTCAGAAATATGAAAAATAAACCATCAAAAACGACTAATTTGTTATTAGAAAAATACAAAAAACATAAAAAAATAATAGTTTTAACAGAACAAAAAAAATTTATTGACTTATGATCAACGTTATAAAAATGACGCATTAATTTTTATTGGAATTCCTTAGCAACAAAGAAGCAATAGGGAGTATAAAACAAGAAACATAATGAGAAAATTATGCAAATATTAACCACAAATCGTCAGTTTAATCCAGTGGTTCCTGACGTTTTTTAAGTCACGTGACCCTTCCAAAAAACCGTCAAGCCTATGTACCCCTATATTTTTATGACTGACTCTAATTTATGATTGACAAAGTGCTTTCAAAAACTCTGTCCTACTTCCAGTACACTCACTGACCCCTGAAACCTTTCCTTGGGCCCCCGAAAAATTTAAGGACCGCCGGTATAATGGAAAGTATTGGTTTCCAACAAAAGAGTTAACACCAATTGTAGGCCCGAGAGGTCACGAAAAAACTGATTGACGAAGTTCAACCAAGCATTCATAAACCTGGTGCATTTGTTGTTAATCCAAGGGAGGTGCAAAATAGCTACCGATAAAGATGGCGAGAAATAGTGTTAAAAAGGTTAAAAATTACTAATCCAAAGTACATGAAAAAATATCATTAATTTGAAGCGGTAAAATCACAAAATGTTTGGATCAAAATTGAAATTTCAAGCTTCTGAAGTAACAGAGTTAAGACAACATCTTGATTTGTAGAAATGACGTGTTCGTCTGTTTCGTATCTTGGCAAATCGATTGCGACGCAGTTGAATTATGATAAGAATGTAGTTTGTACAAGCGAGAACTAACAGATAAACAAGCCGACACATCAATTTCGACGTTATGCTCGTTCAATCAACTAACAACCCGGCGTAAATTAGAGAGTGCACTTAAAACACAGTCGGAATTTT
Source organism: Diplosoma virens (assembly GCA_963680785.1). Classification (NCBI taxonomy): domain Eukaryota; kingdom Metazoa; phylum Chordata; class Ascidiacea; order Aplousobranchia; family Didemnidae; genus Diplosoma; species Diplosoma virens. Next base: position 12,282,196 of record OY796884.1, on the reverse strand, counting down.
CGCGCTTTTTTACGACACAAGTATCGGCATTGAAAACAAACTCGACCAAATTGAATTGCTTAAATGGAGCCGAAATTTACTAAAACTTTGTTTTACTGTGTAAAGTCGAAAAAAATATTTTCCGCTTTTACTTACTTATATGCTGTAAGGCAACGTTGTCGAAATCATATTCATACATTTTCACGAGGGAAAAAGAAATTTTAAAAAATTCTTTTCAATAAAATTTAACATTCGAAAGAAGTTCTTTTTCATATAGCTATAAAATGTTGAAGCCAAATAAGAATTTATTCTTTATTTTAAAACCAAGCACTCACGACGAGAGGGCAAACTTATTTTCAATGTCATTTAAACCGGGAATTTGACAAAGTTTAGCTTTTTATTGAGATTCCAAAACTCCTAAGTTTTTGCACATAGAAAATTTATTTGATTTCTACAATGACGACACAACAATTTATTGCTGATTAAAAAACATACAAGCAGCCATAGAGACATGTTTCAACAATACTGCCGGGTTTTACTTGAAATTATTTAGATTTCTGAATACAGAACTTGTTTTTGCAAATATTGCATTCAAAAGCGCCGAAGAAAAAAATCTTCAATTTTCTTGTCAACCAAAAGATAGAAAGGTTTTAAAAATGCTTTTTTTTTCAAGACATCTGATACATATAGATATATTTCGTAGATATGTTCGCAATTGTACTTGAAAAAAGGTTTCAATTTTTGCATGCTACTGTATGAGGTTTGCAAAAAATCAAACTGCTAAAAATTGTCTTTCCTTTAAGAAAGCTTTTGCTTGCATTAAACAGCGTTAAGTAAATTTGCGGTTGCAAGTTTAGATAATTGCGGTGACACAACGCGATGGACTGGCTGAAAGACTGAAAGTTAAATATTTTTAGATAGACGTACCGTTTTGAACCAGGCAAGATGTGTTTACAAAACTAAGGTTGTACAACAGCAAATACCAAGTTCAAAAAAAATCGGACAAAAACTTGCTTTTGGGCTCACCTTAGTTCACTATTTGCAAATTGGCTAAACATGAAGAAGAAGGTTGGAACTTACCAATTAAATCACGGTTCATTAGTTCGACAAAACACGCAAACTTGGAAGGTCACCTTTGATCTCTACTGATAATCTAGTTTAAGATTGTTTAATTGTTTTATGATGGATTGACTTTATTTGCGAAAATGACGAATGTTTAAGAATGTTAGCACATTTTCAAAACTGAGTTGTATAATATGGTGTGGGAACGATAACAAAAGATAAAATTATCCTATTTTGGCTATTTAATTGGAGAACGTTTTGCTTTAAGATCGTAAAATTGTTTCCTTTGTGGTCAATTGAATAAAATGCGAAATACTATTTGCTCAGATTTTCCCAAACTTTTTTAGTTACGAAACTCCAAATCTTAACAATTTAGGCTACAAAAAAAAGTCAAAAAAAATTTTTGAACTCAAATTTGTCAAGATTATAAATGCACTTCAATTTGTACGTTGCCATCAAAGAACAAAGTTACTGTCAAAACAGAATATAAAATATGAAATAAGAAAATAAAAATCTTAAAACCTTGGTAAAATAGGTACAAATAAAGTATGCAAATGTTATGACATGCTCATTATCACGCACTTGCAATAAGTCATGTTTATTATTATTCGAAATATTTTAAAGATGCTCTTGGAATTCAATTTAGGAAATATTGCGCTACGTTACGAGTGATTGTAGTTTATAAAATCGTTAATATTTAGTACGATTTGAATTCGATTTTTCCGCTGATAAAACTTTCTAAACTCACATTCAGCCGACCCGGGATAGAAAACGGAGAAAAAATTGCCGATTTTAGGAGTCGTGCAGTTAAGTAGGAACTAATTAGAAAGCAAAAATTTTGCAAATTTTCCGCCAAGACGAAATGATTTTGTAAACAAAAACAAAATCTAATTTGATATAAAACGATTTTATTTAGTGAAATGTGTCTCAGACAAAAGGCGTTTCTAAACAAATCAAAGAATGCGGATTGATTTCAGGCGTGAAGAAAAACAATGAAAATTAATTTACCGGCTAAGTTATTAAAAATATTTAATAGAAATATGAATTTTTTGGTTTTTTTGATCCTTTTCCAAAAATCCTTTTGTTGAGCTTTTCTAATATTTATGATTTTTTATGTGAACTGTTTAATAGCGATTGAGAATTAAAAAATAAAATAAAATGAATTGAATTATTTTTCTTGTTATCATTAAAAATGTTTTGAATTAGGTGGGTTCAATGTTGCAATGTCAAAGGATCAATAAAGGTTTTACGTTAAGATTTGCAATTGGACGAGCATTAGTAAAACGTTTGTACGATTGTTTGAAATTCATTGAGTTTGAAATTGATTAAAATAAAAGATTGAAATCAGACTTTCACCACTAAACACTAATTGGCCATTACTTTCTCTAATCCACATTAATCTCTTTTAGCGATGGTCTAAACCAGAAGTATGCACAAAAATTATTAATAAAGTAAAAAATGTTTGAAAAAATGATAAAGATTGAATGTAATTGGATTAGATAGCAATTTAACAGTGATTCATTATTTCTACTGATAATATTTATTTCTTCAGATTCTGCTTGCGAAAAAGATCATCGCTAAAATATAATCCCCAGTGTCAACATGTTTTAACAGAAAAAAGTTTTGGCAAATGACTCATTGTAATTGATTGAACTGGTGCTCTATTCAAATGGAGAAGTGACTGCAGAATTTCAGCTGCGATAGTCGTCATGGGGTTTTTACTACAAGAGGTTTCTTTCATTCAATTTCACGTCGACAAATCAATTATTCGTCAATTAGTGGTGAAATTACTTATAATTGTCACTTAAACTTGTTTCATTGATAAGAAAAATTTTTATTGACAAAATAAATCTGCTTTAATTTATTTCATGCAACGTAAATTTCATCAACACTCACAATTTTCTGAGGTTCCGTAATCCAGCAAAGTCTGTTCTCCCAATCTGAGCTATGCTGTTTCTTTGAAGCTCCCTAAAAATGAATAAATTTAGCCTCATTATAAAACAGATTCCAAAAAAAGTTATCTTACAATCTTTCAGTAGAATCTGGAATATTTCTCGGTATGCGCGTCAATCCTCTGCTGGAGCAATCCACGATGTGATCTCGGCAATCGCACTCATCCGGGCAGGCAAGACCGGCGTTTCCGAGAAGTAACAGCGGAAAAATTATGATCAAAACGCGGCGGATTACTTGATTATGATCCCGATGAACCAAGCAAGCTCGAAGTAGTTTCATTCTATTTCAGGGCAACGTAAAGCCGGCCAAGCCTTAAATTGATAAATATTAAAAAAGAATATTACTTACGAAAGTAAAAAGCATTAAATCTAAAATCAAATACAAGGAAGGATAAGGTTTTTATTCAAACACACCATTTCATAATTGTTCTGTGCGACATGACTGTCGGCGCTTACTAAATATTCACGGCCAGTACAGGAAAACTTTTGGAGGATAATTTTTTTCTAACTTTTTTCCTAAGAGGATTAACAAAATTATTTGACAATAAAACTTTTAATTTCTTTAAAACACTTTTTGATTAGCTGATTTACAAGCTAAGTTTTTTAACAGAGAAAAACTAATTAATAGTTGGCCATAAAACTGATCTCATCTAAGTCCATATCAAATTATTTTACTTAATTCAACGACATAACTTGTCCCTTTACTGTTATTTGGCGGCTTTTCTACCGAAAAAGGCATTCTCTTTTTTCGCGCGACGATCATCAAATTGACAAGTGACAAGCGAACTAGTGCTGTTCTCTTCTTGAACGCTTGCATTTACAAAGCTTAAAAGAAATGAAGCAATTTAGCTAAGCTGAAAAATTTCACGGTATAATATTGTTGTCTTGAGGTTTCTTTCAACTGGCTTTACATCCAAATCTGTAAAGCCGGCATTTGCTTTTTTTCAGTTTAGAAGCAGGCAAATATACCTTGTTTGCCAATCATTTTCTTGTCAAAAACCAAAATTTATTGAAGTAACTTTTACAACAAGCTTGAGTAAAACTTTTTTATGATGATTTACATTAAAAAGGCTTGCATCTAATCAAACGTACTGATAAGAAGAATAATTTTGTCGCGCATTTGTTTTTAATAACAATCCAACATTTTTATTTTAGAACTAATTGCTTTTTTATGACATTGCGATGTACTGTTACGTTTAAAAACTTTTAACATTCTCTTAAAATAATTGGTAGGATTAAAAATTTTCCGAAAATTAATTTTTTTGCGTTAAAAAATTTTGATTATTGCATTTTAGTTCTTTCAATTCAGTTTTTCAGTTTTTTAAAACTATTTTTAAATTTTGGGGTTAAATCCAACAAATCTTTTTCTAGATAAGATCATTGCAAGATTCTCAGCTTCGTTCTTATAATTCTTTTTACACTTTACGTCAAAGCAACAATAAATAGAATATAAATTTTTATCCAAAAAAGTTGATATTGGTAAGCAGCTATTATGCTAATGGCCAATAAAATAGAAAAGTGAAACTTCGACAACTGCAAATTACCTGACCACAAAGTCAAAAGCCTGATAGACTTGTACCATTTTCATTATGGCCTCTGCAACTTTATCTGTTGTTTATAACTTAACATTCCAAATAGTCATTTACTTACTAGAAAAACTTTTCTTCAAGCTTCGTTCTTCATTGGGGAGAACACTTGAACAAATGTTTTTACAAGAAAATGTTTTAAAAAGTTATAAAATGTTTCGCATTTAAGTATGACCTAGTCCGCTGTGAAAATTTTGGCTTTACCATGTTTAAAACTTTTGTAAAAGCAAATTTTTTTAAAGTTAATTAAATTTGTGGAAACGAATACAACATCAAAATTTGAATTTGAAAATGTGAACACTTGTACAAAAGAAACACTCCTTTGCCCGGCAAAAATTTTCTTTTAAAAAAATTCTTCGAAAAAAAAACTATAAGATCAATTAAAACAAAAAGAAGTCTTACGACAAGAGCTAATCGATTCCTTCCACAACCGACTTTATTTTGCAGGGAATTTTTAATTCAGTCTCGGCAAGCCACTTCTCGAAGTACGTTGTTGACAAAGTTGGTATGTAAACATCTCGAAGTTTTTCTTTTTAGTTTGTCTAGAAGCGCCCGGGTCCGAAGAAAACTTTTTTCAGACAAGCTGGCATCCCCCCGACGGCGTTTCTGTTTGTTTATTTTCTTAAGATGATAAGATTGCCTCGAATACTTATCATCCGCTTTCTTGCATTCAACAGGTTGCTTCACGATGGCTCAAAACGCTTTTTAAAAAAATTCTTGTTCAAACCAATTTAATGTTTTACGGGTAGCTTTTTGAAAGCTGTTTTAAAAGCAAGACAAACTTGTTCGTTTTTATTTGATGAAACGATGACGTCACCGTCTTGGGGCGAGCCATCCATCTATGGACCTATTTGAACACGAGCAAATATCACTTGCCCAGAGGTAAACAGTAGCAAATAGGGGCTTCCAGTTTTTGATCAAGAACTTCATGTAAACAAAATCTCTTTGTCAATCTCATTCTCTTTATGCTGATAATGTCTTGTTTAAATTTTTTTTAAGGGTCAACCCAGCAGGAATTGAACAATAAACTTTTTGTAAAATTTAAAAAAATTTAAACCGTTTTAACACGCTTATTTCATTACATTTGAAGGCGACCTGTTCATAGTTTAATAGTTATATGTAGTCGACAGCGTAGTCGATTACGTTTTGGGGGCGCTGTTTTGATGAGCAGCACGGTCGTAGTTTAAAACCAATCCTCGTGACTACGAGTGTTCTTTTTTCGTTGTGTCCTTGGGAAAAACATTTTGCGTCACCCACCCCAACCTGCTTGATGTCAGCAAACACATGAAGATGCCGCAAAGTGTCTCGCGAGTAGCGAGAAGGTGGTTCGATTCTCACTATCAGGGAAATTCTGGAAAGTTTAATTGTTTTTTTGAGAAAAGCGTTTTGCGACTAATTCCAAATTGTGCTGGTACCGCTCACCTTAACAATCGATTCAATCCGCGCATAGTAATGAAATCTTTACGCATATGCAGCTTGCATTTTCCATTCAGTCAATGACATTTTGTTAAACTGCAGATTTGTAAACAGCCTCTACCACTATGATTCGATGTTAATTCCATTTGCAAAACGGTTTCTGATGCAAATAATTTCCGATTCCTATTCTTTAAAATATTTAAAGTAAATGGTGGCATTCAAAAATGTAAAGAACAAGTTCTGCCAAGAGTTTCATTTTAATATACCATAGCTTCATGATAACTTGAGAAAAGTTGTGTTCAAACTAGTGTAAACCATTTCGAACTAGTTAATACAGTATTAGAAATCAACTAAAAACTCAATAGAAGATGTGGTATTTTTTACTTTCAAACAAGAATTTCTTTAAAAGAGGAATTTTTTAAATTACAAGAACTTGTGAAAAATGACTGCTGTTTACAGATTCACTTAAGCGTAAAATACATTTAGTAATAAAGCAGTAGCTTCAACCAATAATTTAACAAAGCAAAAATAACTCAAAAGTCTCCATTACTTGTTTCACGGTAGGTCAAACATTAAAATTAAACATTTGATTAAACTCTTTTAAAACAGAGAAGTATGACACGAGTTAGCGATGCTCGTTTCAGGGGCGCTTGGATAGCAGAGCAACGGTCGCATTGTCAAAAAGCTGTTGGCAACACACCCTGGCAATTCAGCTTGATAATCGAACCCACAGCAACCATATTGAGATAATTAGGTAATGAGCATTAAAACAATCGGTAGTACACTAAATGTATTATAATTTCTTGAATTAGCGCTTACAGTACATTTGAGACATTGGAGGATTAGTTTAACCAGGAATGTTTAACGTTGTTTCAATTTGGGCCAAATTTTAAATCGAGCCAAAGTCGGTGGGCTGCAAAAAGCATTTCCCGCAGCATCTCGCTCAAATTTCTTAATTTTTGTCCCTAAAATTTAGTGTTCTCTAAAAAAAAGCAAGGTCTGCACTCTGAATCAGACTCTGATTTGTCGATATTTGTCCCAAATGTGTACTAAGCAAACTCGCGAAACTCATTTTCGAAAAGCTCATTATACCCCAAAAACTTGGAATGGGCAGTGGGCCGCAGGTTGGACATCTCTGGTTTAACCCTTTAGCATTAAGGTTTGATTTTTTTAAAACTTTTCAGAGCTTCGAATTTGTTTCTATTTTTGTCCGGTGATATACTCTTGCAACCGTCGCATTTACCGAGACAGAACTTTTTCATTAAGTTTGCTTGCCTTTTTGAACTTTATTTTATCGCGATTCTTTTGTGTTTGTTGTTTCCCTTACTTTTGATATAGATTTTTTGCATGTGGTTCGGATATGTTTATTTCAACACAAGTGTATCGATTTTTATTTTTTTCAGGCCTTTTTGCTTTAAAATCACAAATGGACACAATTGATGCATTACAGATTTGTAAAATTGACATTGACCGCAAATAGAGTTTCCATTTTTGGCAAGGCCGAACTGGCCACAGCCTGAATGACGTCCTTACTCAAGGCGCGCAGCAGCCTTGGCCAATGTTACGATTACCCAGCGCAGTGTTTCCGATTGTTTTATTTGGTTTCCTTTTCGATTATTTTATTGTTCGTCTAGATCAGTATTTCCCAACCAGAAAGAATTTTGTAAGTTTGAAAAAAGAATAACCAGATTTTACAATGAGTTTAACGTTAAAATAAATAAATATTTTAATCATACTTTTTTATCATTATTTATATGTCCGGCTTGCAAATAAACAAAAAGAGAATAGCAAAAGGAATTAAGAGTCACCAATAACGCCCGTTTTTTCCGAGAAGTTAAAGTTCACACAAAAAAAAAGAAATTTTTTTGGCCTTTAGTTAATTTATTTTAGATTGTGTAGCTCCACTCGTATATCCTTATTTGACCTTTTTTAAAAAACGTTTGCTGTCCCTGATTTATTGAAAAAACACACAATGGCGACTTCGCGGCTTTGCAAACTCGACGACTGCTTTTTGAATTGACTAACAATTGCAGTTATTGACACCTATCCCCTTCTCTTCTCTCTTTTAATGTTATGACGATAAACAGGGCGTGAAAAGTAATATCGTTGTAAAATTTTCAAATGATTGAAGCTGACAGTGAACTTAGCGTGTGCGTTCAAAACAGTAAATGCCACAACAGCCAGTGCCAAGAAAATGAATCAAATATCAAATTTGATACGAAATAGGAAAACACAGGAAAGCCGGGCACGGCCAATGTTAGGGTTCATGTGTCAGACTTCAAACAGTTTTGGTTAAATGCCGTGAATTGTTGTTGTAAATTAAATGTTTTGACAGATGCATAGCATACGCAATTCTGAAATGGAGTTAAAATTTGTTACTTTTGAAAGTGAAAAAAACTGATTTCTAGCCATAATTCTCTGTTTTTGCTTCATTGCGATTTTTCATTGTTTTTATTTGAACTACGTACTTTAACATAAAACTTTGTTGGGTTTACTAGTTTTATTTAGGTTAGACAACGACTTCAATGTTCACACGAAAACTGGTATTATTATGTTACACATGGTATTAAGTGTCACTATACCGTAATATTGAACTTCTTAAATTGAACAAAAAGTTGCCATATTTTTATAATTTCAAACCTGGAAACTAACACAAACACTCATCTCAAATCAGTAAGGTACTAGCCAATGATGACTTTAGTACGGAGCGAACAGAATGGCCGCACCTGGCCCCTCCAAAAATGTCAAAAAATGGGCCCCCTCCAAGCAAAATATTGCTCTATTTCTTTATAGTAGCACCATGACAAGTGGTCCTTAAGTATTTAACCTTAACTTTAAGACGAAAGTAGGGATCATGTATCCGATTGAAAGTTGTTTTTTTAGAGATCACTATATTTTGGCGTAGAGCAAGCCTATTTATGAAAATTCATAGACGTAACATTTTGTTTTGCATTGGGGTGAGTAAGATTGGCACTAGTCAAAAGATTTAAAAGTCAAGTTAGGACTAAAAATAGTCTTTTCTGCTGGGGGCTGTAAGAACTGCAAACATTTTTCCAAGTCGATAAAAACTATATAGGAGGACAGAGGCCGAAAAATTAGGCTACTTTTATGCCTATAAAGGATATACTTAATTTACATAAAAAAAACTGATTACTAAACTATAACTTCAACATTGCGGTAGAATTTAGTTGAGATTAAATAGGTTGTTCTAATTTCACACAGAACTGTTTGAGATTTTTTGAGACAAAGTCGGCGAATAGTTTTCTCTCTAGTCATCCATGACAAATAAAAGGTGGTTTATTGTTTTTGACATCACAATCCTGTTTACCATGTGGTCATGTTACTGGTGGGATTATTTTTTAACATTCCAATTACTTGTTTGATTCGAAAGATATCACAAATTGACATGAGCGGTTTGAAATACGATCGATATACAATTAAATCTTTCCTGACAAGCACAAAGACATCTTCGGCTAATTGTAGCCTTTACATGAATACAAGTAAAACAGCCTTGCTACAAGTCGGCAAAAGCGATACAACTTTTGAATAGGTTCGTGTGATGTGAAGATTCCGCCGCAATGTGTCCTTGTTTTAAGCATAATTATTTCTCAGTATCAATTACCTTGAGAAAGATTCACAAGAACAGCTGTTATTCATGAAATTTGGTACATGTTTTGGTTCCCAAAAAAATCTTTTAAATCACGACTTTTAACGTGGAACCGTGATAAAAATTTGCTCATCTGCATTGATAAAATGAAGTTGACGAAAATGCCAAGAAGAGGAGTTTAGAAAAGTAGAGTTCTGGAGCGGGTTCAACTCGTGCCTTGTTGCATTGTTTTGGTTTTAATTTTTTCTCTACGGGCAGTCTTATAAAGTCTAAAATGCATCCATATCACTTTAAAAAAACTACAAAGCCAAATAAAAAAATAAAAAAAGAGAACGTGAAACGGACAGCAATGCGTCTTCAAAAGTAGAAGGTGATCGCTAATCCTAACCCTGTTTAGCCAAATTTTGATACTTTGACGTTGTTTTACAAGTGAGATATATAAAACTTGATATGAATATAATGACAATCATACAGGCTAAATTTTGTTGGTATTAGTTTTAAGCCCCGTAGTTATCTTATTAAAATTTCAATAATTAAAACAATGAAACGAAAAAAATATTTTTGCAAGCTGCTTCACTGTATGTTGAATGTCAGCAGATGCAAAAGTTAAAAATTGACTTTGAGAACATTCAAAATAAGCCATTGCTGATAATCGTATGGGTAAATGCAGGCAGAGCGCAAGTTGCGTAAGTTGCGCTGCGCTTTCATACTTTTTTTGAAAGCGTTGCGCACTTTGCGCTGCGCTAATGATTAGAAAATGTTAAGTTGCGCTTTACATGATTTCAAACACACTTTGCACAAGTTGCGTTGCGCTTTCCTGAAGAAAGAAAAAACTCCTGCTTCTGGGTTGGCGGCATAAAAGTTTAAAAGTTACTGGTTTAAAAAGGTGCCTTTGATTGGGGCCCGAAAAATTTATGGGTCCAGGTTCTAGTTAAAACATTTTTTAGTTTTCACTTGGTTTAAAAAAAACTATTTTGATTGATTACCTATATCAGCGTTTCTCAAACCTTTTTTTCTGCGACCCAAAATCGCTAAAAACAACGATTTACAAATATGACTGCGACCCAAATAAATTGAGTGAGCCCTTATTTTGATTAGAAAGAAAACAAAATTGTTATGTAAGCCAACAATGGCTGTCTAATCTTTACCTGTAAATGTGTGGGCAGAAATTTGTTCGTGAGCTAACTTATTTCGATTTCTTGATTTTCGGCTGAAAAACGTAGTGATCTCTAAAAAAAAAAAGGTCGTCACCTTAAATCTGACTCTGATTTCTTAATTTTCGTCTAAAAATCGTAATGATCTCTAAAGAAGGTTCTTCACTTCTGAAATCTTGTGTGCGCAGATTTTTTCTTTTACGTGCGGTAATTTACAAGCCTTCGCGACCCATCTGCATAGTCTTGGAGACCCACTTTTGGGTCGTGACGCATCGTTTGAGAAACGCTGACCTATATGAAAGCGTCTTTTTTAATATCATCTTTGAACTTCAAAACTTCTCGTACATAATCTAACAATTTTGAACCGCTTGATTTTGCATTGAAAATAGAAAATTTGAATACAAACGGTCAAATATAGGTTTTAAACATCAGTATCAGTATCAGTATCAGTATCAGTATCTTTTATTTCAGTTCCGCCGTAAAAAAAATAGTGAAATAGGAAATTTGTAAGTAGTAGAAAGCAGAACAGAAAAAGGAAGAGGCAACAAAACGATGAACGTTATGGCATGCAATCAAGATTAAGAGATTTTTAAGAACAAGTGTGCATGGTTGCAGCACCTTTAAATAAACATATCACTCTGGGTAGTGAACTTGCGTGCTTCCCATTACGTATATGTTGCTTATCAAGCTGAACTACATTCACGTAAAGGCAAGCTTTATTTCATTTTTCAAAGTTTATAAGATTGGGAATTGTTTAAAGCAACTATTAATATATGCCTGATCTTTGTACATCTATAATTCAAGTTGGTTTCTCAACGACCTGTCCAGTTACAATTTCTTTGTTATATGGCTCCATCTTGAGTCTTTTCGTGAAAAGTGTTTGAAAATTTTCGTTTTCGTAATTATTCCTGAGATTGACTCAAAATTACAGTTTTTATTTTGACGTCATACAATTTCTTGCATTTGTTGCCATTGTGACGCATTTTTTTAGAAAATTTAAAAACAATTGTAGTTTTGTAATTCTAATATCGTTATTTATCCATCATACGCTTTTAATAGCCAAATACATAACTTTAATAATAAATAACAGTAAAATTTCAAGGTACGAAATAAATAATTATGTCGTAATTCCTTTTTCATCTTTAATTGTCCTATTGACTTACAGGAAAGCGTCGGAGGCTCTACACCAGTGCTTCTCAACCTTTTTGGTACTGTGCTTCCCTTGAGCAATGGTTGCCCGCTTCACACACCCCCCTACTCTCATAAATAAATACAAAAAAAGTGTTGCAATTGCATTTTATTTATTCATCACAAATCAGTGAGACACTTGACAGTTGACATTTTTTCTTTGCAAATAGCTCTTTAATGCGTGGTTTAATCCCAGACAGCGCACATCGTACGCCTCCTTCAACTTCCAGCTTGTTCTGTACTTAGTCTTGATGGCAACTAGTGTAGAAAATGCGGCTTCACAATGATAAGTTGAATCAAACATAACTAGAACACAAAGGCTTGGATTGAAATAAGATGGTAAACGGGAAGGTATTTGGCCCAAAACGCCTCAAAGTCCAGCACTTTAAATTTGTCCTTGGCTGCTGAGTTAAATTTTAACTCGAGAAACTGTTTTTGTGCTTTATCAAAAATGTCGCCTATTTCGCACTGTAATATGTTTCTTGCTTCTCATCTATAGGAGAATTTTATTTGATTAAATTTTTTTTTAAATCAGATAAATGAGTTTTTATTTGTGCTTTAATTGGGACTCACAGTTACCGTTTGTGAGAGCAAAATCCAATTAAAAAAAGCTTGCTGGATTCCGTTGTTCAGTTTGATTCTTTCTGAAATCGAGTTTCCTGTCATTTTGATTATCAAAATTAATAAAGAGTGTGTTGTAAAACATGTTAACAATTGCGCCCCCTTGAAAATTTACGTACGCCCCCCAGGGGAGGCGTGCCTCCCCGGTTAAGAACCACTGCTCTATACATAGGACAGCTACCATCAAGCGATTACCCCAACTGCTTTCGGAGATACCAGATATTAAGATATTGTTGTCCGTTTGAAATTGTTTTTGGTTTTCAATTTTTTGTTTTGAGATATGACTAAAATTTACAGCTGCTGGTTGAAAATACCAAGCAGAAGAAAATTTTTATTTTTCTCTAGAACACAACAGAATGACATACAGTGATGGATTTAGTAGGATGCGAATGGAGCGACCTCTAAAAAAACTAAAAAGCCTCCTAAAAAACATCAAAAAAGTAGCCCCCTACACAAGGTATTACCGTATTTCTTCACAGTAGTAGCAGGACGGTGGCATCTCTAAAATGAAGACCTTTTTTTTTCTTTTAAAGATTACTTTGTTTTGATGCACTAAAAAGTGGCTCTACCCTAAAACGATAAACTTTTTTTAGAAACCGCTTTGTCGCTTTGTTTCGGGACACTAAAAAGTGGCCCCTCTATTTTTCTTGCACCAGGCCCCCTTTTGTAAGGCCATCACTGAAGACACAAGTAGGTTTTATCGGAGACCGTGTTAATTACGAATACAACACTCTTAACCACTTGTGTACGCTACCTACTATTGTACGACCAAGAAATTTTATTACCTAACCTGTATGTGGTAGTGTTTCAAATTTCAAATACCAACTATTTTCCTTTGTGACTACTGTATTTTGTGAATTGTAGAAAAATTTGATAGCCTTATATTGGCGTACCTGGCCTTTATAAGGCTATCAAATTATAAGAATATAAGTTCAATAAATGTTAGCTATTTTTTTATAATTTTTTCCAAAACATTTTATTGAAATATTCTTTCCTGAATACTTTTTCATTTAAGATTCTTTATCTCTATCATATTTCAGGAGTCTTGAAAAAACCACATTTCTATTGTTTTAAGTAACTCCTTGCATTTTTTTTAAAGTCTAATTTTAGCAAACATAAGGTGACTTTGCTCAAACATTTTTTTCAAAACGTATATCTCTGTATCAGGCTAACGTTTTTGTTATTGAATATAGGTCTGATCTTATTAAAAGTATTCTTAGCTATTGTTATTTTCTTTTTAATTTCTTTGTCCTTCCACCCTTATGATGGAATACTAAACTATTAGAACAGATTCATGTGTTTGATCTTTCCTAAGTTATGTGACGGCGATGGCAAAACTATGATACGCGTGTCGCTAGTGACACGGGAAGAGATTTTGTCTGATACGTTAGTGAAAAGTCGATAGGAATTTTCCGGAGGTCCCTAATACCAGCATTGTGTCACAAATAATGACTGTAGTTGAGCTGATATCGCAGATTTTGCCATGTTGCATTTCATTCTTTTACTCAAAAAAGCCTTGTTTATGCCATTATCGTTTATAATTTCTGTGATGTAATAATCGTGTATCACTTGGTAATTTTATTGTAATCATCCTTTTACATAACGATTCGTAAAAGCTTTGTACTGGCAATTCTAACAGTTTTTTCTTCAACATATGCATGTGAAACATTGTTTTCTTCATTACACTGCAAAAAAGAACGAAAAGAGAAATCGGTTAACCGATAATGCCAGTTCGGCTTGTGTATTGAAAAAAACATAAGTTATAAACCTGAATTCAAATTGTTGGCAGCAGGAGTACAGCATCAATAAAAGTAAATAATTCGACGAAAAAAATTTTTTCTTTCTTTGTTTATTTGGCAAATTCATGTACTATGTCATGTCTACGTACTGATAGCGTTACTAGTAATAATATTTAAAATATCTGAACCTATTAATGTGCAGCAAATTTTAAACCTAGTATATTCGTTTTTTAAAACCTAATTACATAATAATTAACTCCTGTGCCATATTAATTGATGATATCACTTTAGTTTACAACAATAATAAAAAATATTTATATGCCTAAAATTAAAGAACTGTTATTTAAAAGTGACACACGTTCAAAAAAAATACTTCAAAAAAATTTTTTGACACACCAACTGAAAAGTCCTGCCATCGGTGTTTATGACATTAAAAAGGATCTTCATTCTTTGGCATCACCATGCTTTTGGTCTTTTTTTTGCTTTTAGACAGAAACAATTTTTTGTCAATTCAACCATTCGACAATTCTTGTTGAAACGAATAAGGTTTGAAGGATTGATTAGTAAGTCGTAAGTTTTCCGGTAAAGTTTAAAAGAATATTATGTACAATTGGAAGTTGGTTTGGAAAAAAGAGTTCTTACTGCTTTTAAGGTACTGAGATCCTTAAGCGTCCTGAATGAATAGAAAAAAAATATTGTGATTATTCAAAGTGTTGGTATTTGGTAAAGAAAACTCGGCGGATTTAACCTTTCCTGTTAATTGAAAAAGAGCTGGTGTTGTGTAAAAGAACTGTATTAAAGAGAAAGAGTTTTGCTCGTAGTGATTAAAGAGATTAAAGAGAAATTAAAAAGAAAGAGTTTTGCTCTAAGTGATTAAAGAGATTAAAGATAAATTAAAAAGAAACAGTTTTGCTCTTAGTGATTACAGAGATTAAAGAGAAATCAAAAAGAAAGAGCATTAGCATTCGTTCTTCCACGTTTCTGTGTCCACCAACGTGCATCTTTAGCAACAACATGAAGGAACTTACTAGAAATCCTGTTATCAGTTTTGTTTGTTTTGTACATTTGTTTTAGAACGGAGCTTGTGAAACCACCATTTTAAATCATGACACTGACAATTAAATCAACAAAATTATTACATGATTGAATGGTTAGATTAGTAGCTCTTAAACTTTGATACACATCTAGCTCAGTTCAAGTAAACAATTTTCATTTGACCCCCAATCCAGTACACACTATTATCGTAACTAATGTAATGTATCATTGAAGTGGCAATATAATGTAATTTATTGAGTACTATTGTAAATTTTAGTATAAATGTAACAATGTAATGCAGCGACCCAGATGGTAGGTGCTTTCTTGCAAAAAAAAAGGTCTTCACCTTAAAAAGTGTAAGTAAGTCTGTTCATTGGTGTTAAAAATGACAGACCAAAACCAAACCTACCAAAATTGAAGGGTATCCACCCATTCCGATATTTAGCGTGGGTCTGCTAATCGGCAAACGTCCTTTTCAGGACGAGGCAATGCCCGGATAAAACTGCCCTTTTCAAGGCACATTGCCAACAAGTTCCGAAGGCCCACTATTCTTCAGCTGAACATCGAAGACCTCATTGCAAGCAAGATGAACATTCTTCATCACCTTGCTCTGCAGTCTGAGATACGCGTCATCCTACTACAGGAGACCCACTGCACTGATGCAGAAAAGTTGGTACTTCCAAACTACCAACTAGCTGCCTTTAACCAGGAAGCATGGCAACCTTTAACCAGGAAGCATGGCCTTGCCACGTTTGTTCACGAGCGACTGAGATACACGTTTTTGGACCAATCTCCACTGACATCGGAGATCGAGTGGCTGTGCGTGGACGTTGATGGCTATGAAATAGTCAACGTCTACAAACCACCGCCAACGCGATTGCGATCCCTGGATCTCCCAGTGTTTCCTTATCCATGTCTTTACGCTGGCGATTTTAACTGTCGTCATGCTGACTGGGGTTATGATGATAACAGTCCGGACGGTGAGTGTTTGGCTGGTTGGGCAAGTATTAATTGTCTTGCCCTCCTATATAATGCCAAGGACGCTGCCAGTTTTTATTCCGGCCGCTGGAACACTGGCACCAATCCGAATCTAGCTTTCGCTAGCGTAGGTCCAAACAGTCGCTTACCGGATAGACGTGTCCTTGAAAAGTTTCCCAGGTCACAACATCGATCCTCGTTTATTACACCACCAAGGTTTGCTATGGCAGTGCAAGCATGCCTGTTAAGCGATGGAACTTCCGCAAGGCCAAATGGAGTCACTACATTGCTTTGACGAATAAATTCGCAAAGACTTTGTTGCCGCCTGATTCACTTGATGTGGATGCGGCTTACCAGAACTTCTGTAACACCATTACGAAAGCAGCCAAAAAGACTATCTCACGCGGGTATCGAAATAACTATGTTCTGTGTTGGGATACAGAGTGTGAATTCCTCTATAAAACTTTCCTTCAGTCTCTTCAGGGAGACGACTCAAGTTTGGCTGCTACAGCTCTGCTTTCCAAGTTTGACAGAAAGCGGAGGGATCGATGGTCCGAGGCAATCCGGAGCATTGACTTCTCACACTCTAGTCGAAAACATGGAGTATTTTGAACAACCTTACTGGTAGGTCACGACACTCTCCTCGTCACTGTTCCGTTTCAGCCAATGCTATTGCATCTCAGCGGGTTAGAAATGGGAGATACGAGGCTGTTGATTGCAAGTCTTTGCGCTTGTCTCTCAAGAAGTGTCTAATCTTTGGAGGGACACAACATCAGACCCCGTAAATATCTCTGACACTTTCTCACAGAGAGAATTTACTGCTGCCCTCCATCACTTAAAACCAGATAAACCTCCGGGACCTGATTCCATCTTCCCAGAGCTTATACTCCATGCTGGAGTTGCTTTGAAGTCCTGGTCACGTGACTTTCTTTCTTCCTGTTTGAGCCGACTCAAAATTCCCAAGATCTGGAGAAGAGCGCTTTTAGTCGCGATCCCAAAGCCAATAAAGCCCGTGGGGGCCCAAAGAGTTATCAACCGATATCTCTGCTATCTGTCCCCTACAAGATCCTCGAGAGGCTTATCTACGCCCGCGTTGAGCCATTAGTCGATCCGCTTCTTTCTAAAGAGCAGGCTGGGTTCCGACGCGGGAAATCAACCGTAGATCAAGTTGTTCTGCTGACCCAGAACATCGAGGATTCTTTTGAGGTAAAAAAGAAGGCCGGTGCCGTATTTATCAATCTGACAGCTGCTTATGATACTGTCTGGCACCGTGGTCTTACCTGCAAGCTGCTGAGGCTTCTCCCGAATAAGCACACGGTCAAAATGATTATGGAGCTTGTCCAAAATTGAAGTTTCACCCTTAAAGCGTGGTCGAGTGGTTAAAGCGCCGGGCTCTTGACCAACATGGTCTCGGTTCAAAACCCCTCCCACCATTCTGTTGTGTCCTTGGAAAAGACACTTTATGGCACATTCCCTGCTTGGTGGTCCTAGCAAGCAGTTCTAAATTACAGTCATATCCCCATTAAATTACAAGCGGACAGCAATATCTTGGTATCTCCGGAAGCAGATCGGGGTGATTGCCTACCCTATGTATTAGCGCCTCCATCGCTTTCCTGCGAGTCAGGAGGATAAATATAGAGATAAAATAAATAAATAAATAAATAAATAAATACCGGTGACAGCAAGCAAAGCAGCCTACGCCGTCTTAAAAACGGCGTTCCTCAGGGATTGGTCTTGGCTCCCCTCCTATTTAACATCTATACGTAAGATCTTCTCTCCATGATTTCCAGAAAGTTTGCTTATGCTGATGATTTAGCATCGTTGCACTCTTCTGGAAACTGGAAAGACTTGGAGAGGACTTTAAGCCAAGACATGTCCACACTTTCAGCGTATCTCCAGATTTGGAGGTTGAAGCTCGGTCACACTAAGAAGGTGACGGCAGCCTTTCACTTAAATAACCGAGAGGCCAAGCGTGAGCTAAAAGTCTACAACAACGATAGACTTTTACCGTTCTGTCCAACCCCTACTTATCTTGGGGTAAAACTGCACAGATCGTTCACGTTTCGTCACCATCTAGTGGCATTGCGCAAAAAACTATTCTCGCGCGTCGCACTGTTGAGGCGACTTGTGGGCTCGGGATGGGGTGCTGGTCCTAAAACAGTACGCATAGCCACCTTGTCTCTAGTCTACTCAACAGCTGAGTACTGTGCGCCAGTCTGGTGTCGCAGTGCTCACACTCGCCTCATCGAGAGTGTCTTGAACAACGCCTTGCGCATACTAACTGGATGCCTGCGTCCCACTCCAACGAACCACCTGCCTGTACTCTCAGGCATCCAACCAGCTGAGCTTCGCTGAATGGGAACGACACTCTCCTTGGCTTACCGTGGATCTCTGGACCCTGATCATATCTTGCATGGTCTTAAAGTGGGTCCTCAGATACTCGCCAAGTGAGACTAAGATCCAGACGCCCGTTTGTGTCAGCTGCGCGGAATCTTTTGCACAACTTTGCCAGACTTGGTACCCGCGCTTCTGAATGGACAAATCACAAATGGAACGCGGAGTACTGTGAAAATACTACCAGGCTCCGTGTTTTTGTGACCGGGATTGGTGCGAGGCCTGTTGAGATGGGCTTACCCCGAGCAGCTTGGGTTAAGCTCAACCGCCTTTGGATTGGTGTTGGGCGATTTTATTTGTACATGCACAAATGGGGTCTCGCTCCTTCACCAAATTGCGAGAGTGGTGCCTCTGAGCAAACCGCAGACCATGTCTAATAGCGTGCCCCATACATCGGGCACCACATGAAGCACGAGGTCTGACGGTTTTGAACGACGAAACCCGATGCTGGCTTAATAACATTACTGCCAGCATTTGATTCAGGCAGTACATCAGTAAAAGGATAAACCTTTGGCCCCAGTACTGTTTGTGTCTAATCTGGAGTGGATACCTTTCCAAACGACGACGACGACGACGATGTAATGCAACGCTTCTCAAAAAGTGTTCCGTGGGACACTTCGGCTCGGCAAGCTTACTTAAAGTGTTCCGTTGAACTATGAACATGACGGTTTGTAAGTACGTCATAATGGCCTTGTGTAACCGTTACACATATTTCAAAGAAATTTCACATTTTTATTTTATAATTACGTTCTGTTTTGACAGTAATTTAAATAACTTTAGTTTTTCGACGAGCAAAATTAAAGCCTACTTATATTTTTGACAAGTTAGGGACCAAAAATATTTTTGACAAAGTGTTCGGTGGGTTAAAAAAATAAAACTAAAAATTCCAAGAATAAAAAAGTTCGAGAAACCCTGATGTAATGAATCATTGAACTTTTATGCAAACATGTCTTTTTCTATTAGATGTGTAGAAAAGCAAGTGAAGACCAAAAAGTCTTCACATTATTGATCACACATTTTTTAGGTTAGCACCTTTGCAAACCAGAAGTTTATGCTTTATTGTCGCAGTAAACTCTATTAGTGTTTCATCGACCATCATTCGACACCTTGGATGATTCAATCAACGTCTGGGGATCGATATCGACCACTTTAAGAACCACTGGTCAAGACGAATATTAAAATCAAGCTGTACTTAAGATCAACTTTGGCATTGCGTGGCCTAAAAAATTTGTATATTATTGTCATTCAATTCAACATAAACGATGATCCGTTGATGATTCGGGTTTTCAATCAGTTATTAATACATTTATTGAAAAAAAAAACAAAAAAAAATAGAAAACTTTAAGTAAATCAAACACAAGTAGTTTAATTAATTAAGAATCAAATATTTTTAAAATGCCACAGGAGCTTCTCAATTGATGATTTTTGACAAACATAAAAAAATCACTAGATTTGGAGCAAGAGTCGTTGACGTTGCCCAAAACAGAACAAAATTACTATTTTTCTGGAAATAAATACGAAATTTGTTTTCGTTCGACGAAACTTTAGCTTTAGAATTTGTTGCTGAATCAAAGCAATGCCTATACGTTTTGTAGTAAAATTGACTATTGCACAGAAAAATTTTGATGGTTAAAATGACGTCACAAAGACATGTTTTGTGGAAACAGGGATGCACAAAATTTTTAAAAAGGGGTCATTTAGGAAAATGTAATATCTAATGAGAGCCGCACAAAGTTTAATAAAGCAAAAACTATCTTCAAAAACCTGAAAAAGATTAGAAAAAAATCCTTTACTACAAATTGTGGGTTAGAATCAAGATAAGTGAAAACTAAATCTGATGTAACCAATGGAAAAAAAGGCAAAAAAAGTAAAGAAGATAAAGGGCGCTTGATCCATAGGGCAGCGGTTGCCCACCTCTGCGTAATCTTATTTAAAATTAGTTATAGCATGATTATACTGGTTGTATCATAGGGTTAATGCTGGTAGATAAGAGTTCGGCAATGTTGATTTAGCCGCCTCGTTTGCCATGAACTTTAAACAAAGAAATTTGGAGTAAAATCCTCGAAAACAGCGGTTTTTAACCTCTATTTTCTGGAAGCATTTGATAAACAGAATTTTTTATTTAAAGCGAAGACTTTTTTTGGAAAACACTATTACAAGAAATTAGAAATAGATTCAAAGTGAAAAGCTTTTTTGAGAGAGCGCTATTTTTTGGGACCAAAATCAAGATATCCGAGAGAGATTTAAAGTGAGGACTTTTTTTTAGAGATTACCAGAATTTTGCAAGAGAAATTAAATTTGTTCAACAAAGGGTTGTTAAGTTATTTTGAGTTGGAATTTGGATCGTGAAATAAAAAAGGTTAAAAACCACTATTCTAAAATGTCTTGGTTTGCAGCACTTACGTTTCCAGGGACAAAAATAGAACAAAAAGAATGAATTAAGCTAAACTTGCAAACCGAGCAACAAAATCATGTAAAGCCATCGTTGAAACTTTTTGTAAAAAATTGTTTCAGCTTTATCGAATGTATCATTTATCTTGTTATTATTGTTGATTTGACTGTTTGCCTCTTTATTCATCACGGATTCTTTCCGCAATTAATAATAGTAGAGCCATTTAGCGACCGCATTTCGCTGCTTCTGGTTGTACATATTGAGTAATTGGATCTCATACTTCCGTAAGTTGATGGGCCGTTGTTCCTCTTTCTGTAAACAAATTTAATTTCAGTGGAAAGCTTTTGAAGTAAAAAATATTAACAATCGATTGTATTTTGCTCAAGATTTTAGCTTAAATTAATGTTAATGTTCAAGATTCTTTAGCATATTGTAGAGAAATTTCTTCCACTTTTTTCTAAAGCTTTGCGTCACCTGATTTATATTTCACTCATTCAAAATAAATGCTTGAAAGCTGCACTAAGTTTAACACCTCCAACGTTGTCTTGTGAGCTCAGGCATGGCTGTTGAAAATGATATAATGATATGATGTGGTTTTTGATAAACTGAAGCAATAGAAGAAAATTATGGGTGGTACTGCGGCCCTTTTGAAAATCGATGGCCAAAGACTGAGAATCAAATGTTATTCCAGTCAACAATAAAGTGTCTGCCTTTCATCATTTGTTTTGGGAACCTGCTAATGGTATACTGCTGTTGAGGCTTTTTTAAGCTAAGGTAATCTACATCACCATAATTGTTTGAGGTTTTGTTGAAATTTGTTGGCATTTGACATAGGCTTTGTTGAAATTTCATTAATTTTTAAATGCACAATCTGCTGCACTTAAACAGACGTTTGCTTTTTTTCCCAAATGCAATTTTTCGTGTTGAATAGACTTCGCATAATCATACATCTTGTAAGAAAACTTACCTCATCTGGGACTCGTACGTCACTGGTATAACGTCTTCGACTTCAAACTGGCACATGATCCATCCAACCAGGAACAAAAGACCAAATAGGGAATCGACCAAGGCAATGTATAGAAGTGTGTCGTTGAACTTATTTAAGCCTCCTATTCCCAATGCTCCTGTAAACAAAAAAAATCTTGATCCTTGTTTTTTTATTGTTTCAGGTTTAAATCAGTCGGCGAAATAGCTTAACGTCATAATAGCCTGTTTCGCGAGCACTGAGATGCGAGTTCTATGTTCCGTGATTTCGTTTGTGCCCTAAAGATAGGGACTTAGGAAAAATTCCTCAAGGGGTTATACTGTTTACCTACAATAATGACACCGCTGAAAATCGAAAGCAGCAACCAGGCCAATACTGCAATACAACAAAGAAGAAATAAATTTTTTTGTCATTCTATGAATTCATTTTTTTCCGTTTTGAATCTTTTTTTTTTTTATCTCTATATTTATCCTCCTGACTGGCAGGAAAGGAAACCATATTCTAAATAGAAAAAACTTTCTGCTTGTAAATTTACTGTTTTACTGTTACAACAAACGAAAACCTTTTTCGGAGTCATTTTTCTTCTAATTGTACTTGTAATCACATTGGTTTATACAGTGATATTCTTAGAAAAAGGGGGGCCCGGTGAAAGCAAAGTAAGAGGGCCACCTTTTAGTGTTTCGAAGCAGAGCGACAAAGTGATCTTTAAAAAAAGGTCATTGTTTTAGGGAGGCCACTTTTCAGTGTATCAAAAGAAAACAACTCTAAAAAAAGTCTTTTATTTCAGGGATGTCACCGTCCTGGTGCTACTATGAAGAAATAGAGGAGTATCTCGCGTTGGATTATCTCACTTTTTGATTTTTTTAAGGGGGCCTGTGCGGCCTTTCTGTTTGCACTCCGCTAAAGCCAGCACTGAGTGCATACCTGGTATAATCAGGGCAACGGTCATGACCATAAATACTCCGGCAATAATAGCCATCCACGTGCATCTGTTGTAGCGTCGAACGTATGTCTTCATCCCAAACAGCTGAGAGTTTTTATATTTTTGTACCTTTTTTAAGAAAACTAATTACAAGTTGTAAAATAGTTAACCTAAAAAAGTTACAACAAAAAATAAATTCAACAGAAAAACTTTAAGAAAGTCAGTAGGCCTACAGTGTTAAGGCCCGTTTCCACTACGAGCGTGGAAAAAAGCATTCTTTGTTTGTTTTATTGATTTTTTTTTGCGCTCGCTTCAAGTTTAACCGCTCGCTTCAATAGAAGATCAATAAAAGAGAGAAAGAATGCTCTTTTCCACGCTCGTAGTGGAAACAGGCCTTTAGAAATATAAACCTGTAATGTTTTCTTAAAGGCCCGTTTCCACTACGAGCGTGGAAAAGAGCATTCTTTGTCTCTTTTATTGATCTTCGATTGAAGCGAGCGCAAAAAAAAAGCAATAAAACAAACAAAGAATGCTTTTTGCACGCTCGTAGTGGAAACGGGCCTTAAATCTAGTAAATCTGCTGTAACTGATGTTTTTAAAAGATAATTAACAACAATCACTCAGCAAAAAAACAAGTTACACCATTAAATTATGCTTCAAATCAAGGTCATAAAAGTGTACATTAATTTACAACATGAGATTTAAAAAAACGTCAACCTTTGAAATTCATTAAAAAATTTAGAATAGAGTCATACCACCAATGTAATTAAAGTTGCTGCTTTTGAATAAATCAAAAAAATATTTTAACTTTTTTCGTTGAAAAATGAAAAATATAAGATTTAAAAATAAAATATGCTAAACAAAATTTATAACTTTAAATTAAAGCAGAATTTGTCAAATAAACCTTGCTCCGGTAGCAAAGAGTCAAAAAATGAGTTGAAATCGCGTGGATTTAAACCTGAATCTCTATGGGACACCTATTTACGGAACCAAAGGTATTCACAACGGGCAAGGCTCAAGCAAAGAGTCCTAAAGGCTTTGGCCCAATTTATGGTCATAAAGGCATTGATGACGTCACAAATAAGAAAATTTAATTTTGGCAGTGGCACTGACGTAATGATTAACTTCATCATTGTCATATCGTACAATGTTTTTCAGGCTTTTAAATGGTCAAAAATTGCTTGAAAAGACAGTTTATAGTAATGACTGGTGCAATCTTTGTAGTAAATTTGTAGCCGTTTTGAATCCGCTGCTCTAAACTATGCGCTTTGTCGCAATTTCACAAGATGTTATATCTCATTGCATCACATTAAATCAATATCAATACTGTATACTCAGAGTTACCAACTGAACTGATTAATATAAAAGAGTCCACCTAAATAGTAGCACAAAGAAACAATTATAAAAGTTCTTCGTCACATAAAGCTTTCACTGAATTGCAATATTTTTCAAAAGAAGTGATGAAAAACTTATCTTTTTTACAGCAAACACTACCCAGAGGTCCTTATGTTAAATGCGCGAGTTTAGTATCTTCAGCAAGACACTACGTTGAATTTAAAGCAATGGCTCTCAAATCATTCTTTCCATTAAGTTTTAATGAAAATACATTGTCGACAATTTTAGTTCTTTAGATTTCGTGCACGCATTGAATTTTTTATTTCAAAACCAAATAGAAATAGGGCATTATTTTAAAACGGCCGAAGGGGTGTGTTAACGGAAAAAACTGAAAAGTATTTTTTAAAAGTAGTTAAGCAGTCCTTCTCAAGCGTTATATCCGACAGCACATATATTGGGCTTAAAGTTAATTTCAAAACCCTGGCAACTAGAGAGGTCTTTTCTAATATTTGAAAGTCAAGTAGTCTTAAGGCTATAATAAAAAATCTTTGCTCTAATTTCTAGAACAAAATATACAGCTTTGTGTTTGAAAGTCAAGTGAAACTCTTTGTTTCTTGGACATCCAAAGGTGGTTTTAGGCAGTCCTGAAACAGTTTTCTAGACTTGGGTAATAAAACGGCTTTGTGAACTTGGACACTATCAATGGTTGGGAAGCACGGTATGAAATTACATTTAAGAAGACTAAGGCCTTGAAAGAGTACTAATAAAAACTAATCAGATAACTCTGAGATAAAAACAGTAATATTTTGAAAGATATTAAAATATAACCACACGTTTTAGAAATACCTAAGTATGACAGGATGATAAACATCCGATTAAAAAAAATAAATAGCACTACTAGGAACTAATATTTAGATTAAAACTCTTCCTTAAAAAGCTAAAATAATTGTCTTGCTGTTCATTCAAGCTTACGCCGACTCTCAGTCGTACGATATCAGGCTTTTTATAAGTCTTCCGCTAAACTGAATTTATTGGTTTGTAGCTTGATCGACAATGTTACCAACCAATTTGGTTCAGAAAAGGCAAACAGAGAATCGATAAGTTCGTCAACACATTGCGATCTTGTACTTGTAGGCTGATGACGTTTTTATGTTATGGTTGATCATTAACTGTGACGATTTTATTGTCATTATTTAAAAAAATCATCTGACTTTTTCGTTCTTTCGCTTGAGTTCAAAAGAGTGAAAATAGGTATTATCCCGTTTGTAAAATAGAAAAATGTTGCCTGCCTATTTCTTTTGATATTTATCTATAGGAAAACTATACGAATTAATCACTATTAGTTTTAAATGTATATAAAGTGAAATCTTATTCAGTCGCCAAGTGTGAAAAATTATTCTACTTCAGAAGTACGTAACTGGTGAACCACAATTCGGATTTAGCCTTTCAAACGCTCAAACAGAACCTGCTTATATAGTTTTGCTTTTGATCCAGCATCTTCCTCTTCGTATAGTGATATTGTCGTGGTTCCTTCTTTCTGTTTTAAATGGTGCCATCATTGTTGGATAGCCGTTTGACGCTGCTGAAAAATTTGCGGTAAAATGCCTGTTCCACGATAGCGCAACAGAATTTATTCAGGTAAACAAAGCATCGAATTTATGTGCTTCTGCTTGCTAATCAGAGTGTTATCACACAGTGTTTTTCGATTCGAAACAATGACGTTTTTGTTTGTTTTTCTTCGTTTGGTTTAGAATGCCCAGTATTTTACCCATTCCGGGCCAAATTTTTATCACTAAGTTTATTACAAGCCTCAATCGGTGCAGCAATTAAAGTTAAGTCCAAAAAAAAGTTTTTACATCGATTTTAATTATTTTTTTATTTTAGAAACTAAGTAAAGACTTTTTTTGATCTTCACTGGAATTTTTAGTGTTTACATTTTGTAAATCTTCTTGATTACCTTTAAGCCAAAACCAAAAATTTAGATAAAGACCAAAGAAAGGTTTTCATTTTGATTCTAGGTAAATTTTTTTGGAATAAACCCAAAAATCTCTCTCGGGACAAAAAATAATTATTTAACAAGCTTAGTGCGCGCCGTTAAAAAGGTTGAGAAGCACTGCAATAGTTGAAGTTAACTGGGCATAAAACTTCTTTTGCGGGCCGCAGGTCGGTAGCTTGAGGATGATTCTACCCGAGGCGTACAGAGGATTTTTGAAAGGGTGGCACACAATCACAATCATATATGCTCGGTGGAAAAATATTTTCAAGTGGTAGCTGAAGAAAAAAAAGTCTTTACTTTGAATCTGTCTTATGTTTAAGCAAAAAAAAGGTAAAAACTCAAGTGCATTTAAAGATATTTTTACTAAAAATGAATCTAAATACAATACCAGAAACAAATCTATCTTTATTCCAAAGAAACATTCTAGCACAGTATGTCAGCAAGCTATTTCATACCGTGGTGGACCAGCATATTGGAATTGCATTCCTTTTCACTAAATCTTCAGTCTACCATGGGGTCAATTTGAGCCCAATTACATTTTTAAAAAGTTATTATGGATGAACCGTTGGCGGCAGCGCTATGAAACTTTATGACTTTTATTTTATATTGAAGAGGTTTGCTGACCTAAAAAATGTTTAGTGTTGGACATCTTTATCATGATATAATAAAAAAACCAGCATCATATACCAGTGGGGTCAAATTGACCCCAAGTTGTTTTGCGACTAAGTGACCTTAATAAAACATGAAAATGAAAAGATATAACACTAACAATTGCACTGCTTATATGCTGCAAATAAAAAATAATTTTTTTTACTTTTTAACAAATAAAAACAAAACGAAATTAAATCTAAAAACAATTGCAAAAGAGTTAGATGCGAAGAAGCAACATGTCAAAATATCTCTCCGAAGATGCAGTTTTGGGTTTTCTCAAAAGTTACAACAGCGAAGAAGAAGAAATAAGCGACTTGGATTCGATTTCTACAGATGATGGCGAAGAAGAAGTGGAGGAAATATCTTTATGTGATTCATCTTCTGAAGAAAAAATGGACAAACATCCATGTTCCTCTGCTTCGGCAAGCTACTTTGTTTCCAAAACCGAAACGTGGCAAACAACAACTTTTGTAAATAATGCTGGTAAACCAGCTGCACAAATGTCCTTTGACAAAGTCCAGGACCTTGGCAACCTTGACCAGGACCTTAACCTCGACTAGATTTGCAAAATCTCAGTGCTCAGAAATAAGTGATATTTTTACTTTATTTTTGCAGAATTCTCTTTGAAAAATTACATGTCAGTGGACTAATCGTGAAGGAGCCATAGTATGTCGTAGCTTCTGGAAACCCGTGGATTATGAACAATTCAAAATTTTTCTTGATGTAACTATTTTGATTGGCGTATATAAGTCCAATAATGATATGGAATGCACTTGATGGCCGGCACATTTTCAATCGCACTATGAGTAGAAGAAGGTATCAAAAGATTTTATGCTTTCTTCGATTGGATAATGCACAGTCAAGACAACAAAATTGGTCCCCTGACAAGCTGCAACCAATCCGAGAAGTGTTTAAAACTTGGGATTCTTACTTGCAAGATTTCTACACTTCTGGACCAAGTATAACAGTGGACGAACAGTTGATATGCTTTAGGAGAAGGTGGCCTTTCAAGCAGTACATTCCGTCAAAGTCAGGCAAATACGGAATAAAAATCTGGACAATTTTGCGACTCCACTTGCTCTTAGACATGGAAAATGCAAGTGTACACTGGTAAAGATGCTGGATCGTCCCGAAAAACTAATCAAGGCACAAGAGTCGTTCTTGGTTTGGTAGAAGATATTGAAAAGTCTGACCAAAATATCACTTGTGATTATTTCTTTACAAATCTATCGCTTGCACTAAAACTTCTTCAAAAAAAGCTTACACTGGTAAGAACAATAAGAAAGAACAAGCCGGAGCTTTCAATGGAATTTACAGTGGCCAAAGGACGGAATGTAGATAGCACAGTCTTTCGCTTTCAACAAGATGAAATGAATGCATTTTACTGTTATAAAAAACCATGTAGTTAATATGCTTTGAACGATGCATAGTCACCCAGAAATTGACATCACTTCGGATCAGAAACTAAGCATTATTCTGTTCTACAACAAGACAAAAGATGGTGTTGACACTTTAGACAGAATAGTGAGATCATATTCCACCAAACACATGACTTGAAGATGGCTATTGGTCTTATTCTACAATATGATTGATGTTAGTGCAATCAATGCGTTTATCATTTGGCAAGAAATAAATCATTGAAATGTAACGTCTGCATAAGACAACAAAGAAAATTTTTGATCAGTCTTTAAAAAAAACGTGTGGAATTATAAAAAAATCAAAATTAGTTGCACCAATTTCTGCAACTAGAAAAATGAATGTTACTCTTGATGCAAATAGTGCTTCATTGAATAAGAGAGACCGATGTACTTTGTGTGATTGAAAGAAGAACCAAAAATGTCAATCTCTTTGTTCTAAATGTGGCAAATATGTATGTCCTGAACACCCGCTCATTGTCTGCATCAACTGTGCTTAGTTATTACTATTACTATTGTTATCATTTTCATTTTCGTTTGTGTTTATTTGCATTTGTTTTTAAGGTTTTTTTATTATTTTTGTTTATTTGCAAGTGGTTTGGTGGTTTGTGCAAAAAGACATTTATGTAAGAAGTATAAATGAAATCAGAAGACTACGTTGCAGTACTATTATCATAGGGTACCGTCTATTTCGTTTTCCTTGCTGTATTATTTTATTATTTTTTGGTGTGTTGTGAAAACACTAATTATAGAATACGGATTAAACAGTAGTACTATTCAAATCAATCTTTCAAAAAAAACTGCAAAACTTGTGTTCGCTTGATGCAGCCGCAACTTCTACAACTATAATTATCTTTTTTTTTTGATTTCAAAAGTTTTATTATTACTAGAATGATCTATTTCTTCATTTGTTACGTGCTAAATAAAAAAAAAGTTTTTAAAAAATACAACAAAAACAGCTCCAAAATAAAAATCATGACTGGGGTCAATTTGACCCCACTCGTACAAAACAAACATTTTTTTTCTGGTAGACTGAGGGTTAAGAAATAAGAAACAAAGTGTTCGATCTTTCACTCTTAAGGTTTATAAATATTTTTTAAGTAATAAGAATAATATTTAATTGTAGTGTTGAAACACGATACTGCCCTACATATTTTTGATTACAGGTTTCTGGAAAAAAGACAACGGAAATGCTATAAAAACTTTTGAATTCAATCCTTGGATGAAAAGCTCAAACGATCAAGATATCCAGTCTTCTTCTCACAAAGATATAAAGAACTCTTCTTAAATTTTGTTTGTCTGCATAATTTCAAATCAATCATTAAATCAAATTGATTCTTTTTCACCCTTATCTTCGCTTTTTAATTAAAATCTCTGTTTGGCAATGGTCTACTGTTTCATTTTAGCAATTAATTTTTTATTTTTAAGATTGTAACATAAATTTCTAACCAGTTACTAAATGCTATTGACTTTGTTTAATTTGTTTATTTTGCTATTATGCTGGTCTGTAAAAAATTTTGTCATTAATAGTATTGTTATTTTATTTTTTTTTATTCATAAGAGCGAAACAGGGCCTTGTCCTGACTTAAACGCTTTATCGTACTTGATTTACAATAGACACGGCTTTCGCATCTCGTTTGTTCTGACAGCAATGGCGGTAACCGATCTTTGTCCAATCACTTTTGCTAATATATATAATTTTTTTTATTTTTATTTATATTTCTTATGTTAATCATATATGATTTTTTTTTTATCAACTTGACTAGCATAATAGTTTTTTTATGTTATGTTATCTTTAATATCTGCAAAATATTTGATTTATAAATTCGTAATTTTTTGTATATATTCATTATTATTATTATTTTTTGTATGTCACCAGATGCATTCAGAAAAGATTTCCGGACCTGGTGACGTTTCTTTTTATGGGTGGTTTTTCTTTACTCACCTTGCTCAGTTGAGCTAAACTCCCATCTTGGCTAGCTGTGCCACCCATCATCATTACGCGGACTAGTCATGCACAGGTTATTCAATCTCTCAACTTGTCTGATAATATTATTGTTATATATTCTTTTTCTTTCTCATTTCTTATATTTTTATCTGATTAAGGTGTTGCGGCCATGCTTTCTACTATTTTGTACTTTCGCTTTCTAATTATCTTATGCATGTTTTAACGTTCGACGTTGTGCTGCTTCTTCCTTTTCTTGATCTTTTTAATGTTTATAATTTTTGTGTTTAACTGTTCAATAATGATTGAGAATAAAATAAATGAATGAATGAATTTCTCGTATTTGTGTTCTCCAAAGTAAGGGAGCCATGGAACAATGTCCCCCCCGCCCTAAATACTCTATGGATTCCACACACAGATGTCATCAAAGCATAATGATCGTTCAATTTATAATGATGGCTTTCTGTTGTTTTTCTGTTTTTTTTTCTTTTTTTTTGATTTTTCGAAAATATATATTTTACAATCTACCGATTTTTTATCTTAGTTAAATCAAGTCAAGCAACCACGTTCAAAATCTTTACGAGAAAAGCTAAAACGCAACAAAACGATATTCACTTTGTTTATAAAATCCAAAACAATGGACTGTCAATAAAAAAAATAGATAAACAAAGCACAAAGTTTTGTTTTAACTTTTTATAAATTTTACACTCATAACAAAACAGGAAAAACAAAAATAAATAACTTTAAACTTTTTTTGATATTGTAACCAGAAAATCACAGGAGCAAACTGAAAAATGTTTTAAAAATTACAAAGGTATATTCCATTTTAATTTAAAAGTAGCTCTAGTTTAAAATAGGGTCATTTTGTTTAGTTTTGCCTTTTTGCTTTATTTACCATGACAAAAAAAACAAGGTAGAGATACTAAGCAAACAACACATACCATTGAAATATTTGTAAAAGGACAGAAAGAATTAAAAGTATTTATCTTTTCAGCAGATAATAGCAGTGGAGGTAATCAAAACATCTTGCTTAGTAAGAGAAATTCCTCATTATTATTGAGGCTTTGATTAAGGCTTAATTTGTAATGTTAAATTGCCGGCTTATTTGCGAAGCCAGCCGGGATAGGTGCGAAAATGGCGTCCAAATCAAATAAAACTTACGCTGGGAAACCATAATGCTAGTTTGATTCGAACTGATTCATTATAACTAAGTTGTTTTAGTTGCAACAATTGAATAATCAAATTACAGCCGAAATTGATGACTCGAGGAAAAAAATTTTTTGGGGTGAAGCTTTTTACGTGTGACGTCTCGGTTAGATGCTGTAACTTTTCTTCAAATGTGAAACGGCAACTTTAAAAAGATAACCCCCACAAAATTCTTGATAATAGTATCAATTAATCATTATAAAAAAAGTCATCAAAGCGCAAATCTGCAAAGCTTGTTTCAACTATTTGCGCTGCTTTACTTACACAAGGTAAGTTTGTTTTTTATATTTTTTTGTCGGATTTTATAGCGACAGAAGTTTTTTAAAAGAAATCAAGCGGAATGAGTTGATTTTAAAAAGAGAATATCTTTTACGCATTTTCCAAACTAAATAGTCAGTGGGAACAAAGGTTTTTAATTGCAGTCGCAGAAAAAACTCGTCAACCACATCTTACGTGGAATAGCGCCGCGTGTAAACGCTCTGACTTGCAAACAAAAGGACGCGAGTTCGATGTCCTAAATTGGTTAATGCTGGTTACCTAAAATTAGTGACTCCGCTGAAAACAAAAAAAGCAATCACTCAAATATCTATTACTAACATGAAAAGATGGAATTAACCTTTTTAAAGTGACCTTATATACATTTATCACGGTACTTTTGTCCAGATTCAATGACCTTTGATATGTAAATTAAACCAGCTCCAAATAAAAAAAGAACAAACTTGCATGCCCGCCCTGGTGCCGCCTATCCAAACAAAGTGAAGATAACGCTTCTCTCGAAATATCTAAAGTAATTTGTTGAAAGAAAAATAGAACTAACGTAAAGCCAAATATTTTTTAAAAATTTTAAAGCTGTTTAATATTTTTTCAATTTATAACAGAAACACTTTTAGATGCAAAAAGATGAATAAAGTAAAAGTTTTGAATCCGTCAACCCATAAGAAATTGATTTGTTCCTGTAAGAAAAATAAAATAAGTCACTTTTTATCTCGGAAACCCTTATCATCGCCTATCTAAGACTTTAAATCCGAGGCCAATGATCAAATTTATTCATTTAAATTTATTCATTCAATTCAAAGTTATTCACACGAACAAATTTATAAAAAGCATTTTGTGGATTAGTTATGTCAAGAACATGTAAGCTTTTTGGAACAGTGATCTCAACTTGTGTGCCGTGAAACTTTTTAAAATACATCAGTCCATTCCTGCACAACTTTTTTTTAGAGAACACTACTTTTAGGGACAAAATCAAGAAATCTGAGACAGATTCAAGGTGAAGATCTTTCTTTTAGAGAACACTACTTTTTTCGGACAAAAATCAAGATCTGCACTCTGGTCCAAGTGTGCCGAAAATTTTGAAAAAGTCCCAAAGAGTAGCTCAGGCGCATAAAGGTTAATAACCACTGCTTTAGAGTGATGAGCATGCTTAATGAAAAGTTTTTTCATAAAGTAATGAAGAAATAAAAAACTTCCGCTTGTGTAGTTTAAAAACAAACATGCAGTCATTCAAGAGAAAGCATTGAACGCATTTTAATTTTAAACAAAACAGCAAATGAATCTCGAATAATTTAAAATGATTTTGTAGCAATCAAAGTAGCAATTTAGTTAAAGTCAAATTTACATAGAATTCAGAAAAATATTTTTAAGAAACGAAAAAAGATAATAGAACCGAAAGTTCTTTGATAACAATTTCATTTCGCATTAATTAAGAAATTTATTCTTATTAGTCTTTTTTGAAACTTCCAACACTAAAATAGTTTTACATTTTCCTCATCATGAAAACGAACTCGGCATAGTTGATTCTCCCGTCTCCGTCCACATCGGATTCTCGAATCATTTCATCCACCTCTTGGTCCGTCAAAGTCTCACCAAGATTTGACATAATGTGACGCAACTCTGCGGCCGTTATAAAGCCATCCCCATCTCTGTCGAAGACTTTGAAAGCCTCCATCAATTCCTCATCAGATTCCTTTGCTCTGGACATTTTTTTTGCTATCGACAAAAACTCCTCAAAGTCTATTTTTCCATTTCCGTCTTCATCCAGCTCCTTAACCATGTCTTTCAGCTCTTTCTCTGTAGGATTTTGACCCAGTGATCTTAACACTGTCCCCAATTCCCCGGTTGTAATGGTCCCGTCGCCGTTTTTGTCAAAAAACGAAAAAGCACTTTTAAATTCAGCCATGTCTTCAGCTGACAACGTTTCGGCCATTTGGATTTCAAAACAGTTCCAACTCAAAATCAAAACGTTCTCTGTTCGAAACACTTTACCCTGTTCCTTGCCAAGACCCGCAAAGCAGCACTGTAATAATATTGAAAGCGTCTATATGACGTGAAAGCGCCAATTCCGAAGAAAGTTCTTTGACAAAAGAAGCATTGTTTGGTTTGGTGATATGATTGTATTCATTAACGTCTAAACCGATTGTGCGTGCTTGCCAGGTCATAATCAAATAACGAATAGAGATTTCACGTTCACGATATTTCTTTGAGAGACGTTTTCAGCCGATTATTTCACAGCTTGAGCAAACAAGCAGAAATCTTTGGTGAGTTTTTTTTCTCGAAAACAATAGATATCGATTCAAGGTGAGAGTCGTGTTCTTTCAAAGACCCGTAAGCTCAAATAAAATAAACTGATTTCATATAAATCATTTATCTTTCTATTAGATCAACCTTAAAAGTGGGTTATAATCCCCCTTGGCGGCGTTGGAATCATTGAGGCGCAATAGCTTGGGTAGATTTTAGAAGTGTTGAATAAAAATTAAGAGTCGGCAAAGTTTTCTTGCTATTCCACTTTTTATTAAGTTTCTTTAATTTTAATAAACCCGCTAATGATTTCAAGCTTCAAATATCTATCTCGTACTCACACCCTTACCCACTATCTTTAAGGCTTTAAATACAAATAAACAGTAGATAACTTTTTTATATTAGTTTACTTAAAGAATGTACAGACAGTTCAGTTCAGAAGGCATTGATTTAAAAAAAAAGTGCTACGCGAAATAAATTTGTAGTTTTAAGGATTATTAAACGAATAACAATCTAAAAAATCGAATTATTTATTTAAGAAAAACGGCTCCTTTAAATGATTTACAATTTTCTCTTTTTTTTTTAGCATTAGATAAAAAACTGCAGAAAAATAATTTAGCGCCATAAAATGTGATTTTTAAAAATTAAATTGGCTTGATTGGGGTCGCTTTTTCTTGGGATTTTCGTAAACGTTTGTCGACGATGAATCCTTTTAGGATTTTTATTGAGACCGCAGTCCTCCCGCGTTCTCTTTTTTATTGATATAGTCAACAGCGTGGGCCGAAAAGAAGGGGTGCCGCGTCAATTGCAAACGGGATTGACACGGTCAAGGTGTAACTTATACGCCGGCCATTCGTCGTGTCCTTAGAATATCCTGCTTGGTGGTCATGGCAAGCAGCTCTAAATTTCAGTCATATCTTTGTAAAACTAAGTAAAACTAAACTAAAAAAAGTAAGCAAAAAATTTCAACTGGTCATCAATATTTTGGCATCTCCGAAAGCAGGTCGGGTAATCGCTTGATAGTTGGTCTAAGTAGAATCTCTCCGACGTTTTGCTGCGAGTCAGATGGATTAAGAACAATAAATAAGTAACAAATATCGTTTATGACCCTACTGAACTGACCTTTGTGGCCCTCGAAAGGTTCGCGACCGCCAGGTCGAGAAATGCTGACATAGCTTTCAGCAGGGATCACTTTTCAACTCGTTTCTAATGGTTACAATTATTGCGTAATTCCAACTACGTACTACGACTTGCATTGAAAGGGGATTTTCGCGTAATTTCGAACTGTTCGAGTTGTAGTTGAAAGCAATTAACGATCAAGACGGAATAGTGATCGATTTAAAATCTAGCTAATCCGCCGGCGGGCTTGATTTTTTAGGATTAGTTATCCTTTTCACATTCCCAAAATATTTTTCAAGCTTGTTTCATCAGAAGAACCTGATACTCCACGCGACCGCGAGGAAGCCAAGAATCGTCGCGGAAAAGCCGCACGCGTATACCGTCAAACCCATTGGCAGACATGCATTTGTGGTTTTATCGTCAGCCAAAACGAATTGTTTTTAACCGATTCTACTTTCAAAGCAACCAATATTTAAAAACGATCGTTTTTTTATTGAAAATTCTATATTTTTGAATATCATTTTTTTTTTTTAAACAAAATTTACAAAAAAGATTCGTACATAAGTTTGCTTTTTTCAGACATCCAGATTTCAGACTTATGCAAATTCATTTTCGACCGTTAGTCTTGTTGTTAGCACCCCCCCCCCCCCCCCCCGATACTAGCTCGAGAGTGTAAGTGCGATTCTCGGGCCGGGTCAATCAAGCACGAACCGGCCAAAGCACCGCAAGCCGCGCTGTCCAACCCAATCCAGACAATGTGTCACGTGACCTTTAAGGCGATATTCGCGACGGCGCATGTATAAGATACGTACTAGATTTGAAAATAGTGAAAAGGGCAATTTGTTTATTTTAAGAAACCAACCAAAAAATTACAATTTTTATTGTTTTTTACAGCATTTTATCAAAATAAAAAGTAAAATAATTCCCAGGTTTGTTGGGCTTAAAGTTTTTTTTGTGGATCTTGACTGTTTCTTCATTACCTCAAAAATAAACCCCTTTTTCCTATACTCGATGCCTCAATAAATGAATTGTTGATCCTGAAAATTCTTATTTCAAGTCAGTGTAGCTACGCTATTGTCAATGAACTTGTTTGATTTTGCAATTGCTAGATGGTCTATGAGTTCAATACTTCTCCAAGGCGACAATTATGATGCTATGCAAAAGCATTTTATCGTTTCTGATTATAGAAAGTCTGATTCTAATATCAGTTTGTCACCTTAAAAACTTTCCACCGAACAGCAATATCTCGACATTTTCAAACAAAATTTGGTTGTTTCAAGACAACGCCCTCTCTCCGTTTTTTTGTTTTGTTGTGCGTGTGTCAGGACAAGGTGGGCATCACGTGACTTAGATGCAAGGCGCGATTTGATCTGAGACAGTAAACGAGACAGTTTTCGAATTAAAACAAGCTTTTTCTGAATTGCTAGCTTATGTTTTATTTGATTAATTTTTCAAGGTCGTAGAAATGATCTGATTAAAAAAATAAGCCAGTGTGGTCCAAAATCTTTACACTTGCGGGCCGCTTTTTGGTTGGATCACGTCGGCTGCAGTTGATTTAAAACTGCTTCAATTAATAACAAAATCGAACATATCAAATATAACTGATGTTTTTAACATTAAACGTCAAGTAAAGAAAAAATCCTTTTTTAGTTCTCACTTAACTTTTAATAACAAACTTGTCCTAAAATAAAATCCCCAAAACCTTTGCTCTCACCGGTGCAAAAAATGGTGCTTCACCAAAGCGACAAGATTTAAAATATTTGAAATAGTTCGGCGGGCCGCAGAAAATTACGTCCTTGGGATGGTTTGAACGACCCTGAACAAAGCGGTTGCCGAAACCGTTTCTGAGTTTTTAATTTTTGGGTTTTGGGTCCAACGCCTGTTTAAAAGGCTGGCTTTTTGTTCTGCGAAAAGAACAAGTAACTTTGTTTTATTTTGACGTCAAAATCAAAGATAATAAATGAAGATTGTAGCTCCTAAAAAATCTGAATTAATAACAAGCAACGTTGGCAAAAAACGTAGTTTTTATTATGTAAAGCTGTGAATCAGTGTTTCCCAAACTTTTCAATGCTTTGGAGCCCTAAAGGTTTTGAACGTTCACAGCGGAGCCCACAAACAAATTACCCTCAAAATATGCACAAACACATTTATTGTGTGTGTTTTACATAATATTAAAAATTTTTGCTGAAGTAGTCTAAAACTCAAAACTACTTCTTAAGGCGCGTTTACAGCCTTTTACAGTACTTTTTTCTTTCAGCGCGCTCAATCCATTCATTTTTTCATAAAAATATGAGTGGATTTGAGCGTCAATAAAACAAACCGAGATCGCGTTGAAAGAAAAAAGTACTGTAAACGGCTGTAAACGCGCCTTTACTTAACAAGAAAATCAGAAATATCTTTTGTACATCAGAAAAACTTGCGCTAATTGACATGCAGACGGCTGTATTTTTTAGTTACACAAAATTGGCTAGATTAGGAGAAGTTTTTCTTTTTAAAGAGTATTTAATAAATTTTTAATTTCAATCGGGCAATCAACCATTAAATTAAGGAAAAATTAATTTTGATATTGATTATCATCAGTTTCCTGTAAATAAAAAAATATAAGAAAATAATCTACTTGCTGAACAAAAAACAACTATACAGAAAAACTATTTCCAAACTAACAAAACTACTGGCAGTATAACTGCAAGGTAAAATCATCTAGAATACACTGAAAAGTACATCTGCAACCAGGTTACTGCGGCAATAAAATATTCATAGTAACACGTAGGTACAAAATAGACAAGAAATCTTGCTTTTTTTAAAGAGTTCAAATAGCAAATTTTTTTGCAGGTTTTAAATGAGCAAACTTCTTTTTTTTGGTCCAAGTCAAAGCGACAATAAATTTTGGAAAATCTCTCAGATTTCTTGTTTATACTTTTGGTTTGTGAAGCCTTTGAGCTTCTTTTGCGGAGCCCTGGGGCTCTGTAACTTTGGAAACCTCTGCTGTAAATGACAGAAAAATGAAGAAACTTACTCCGGTCAAAAATTTACTTCCCTGCAATACATACCAGTTTTTTAATTTGATACGTCATTTTAAAAGCAGCTTGTGCTAAGCTGTACAGATTTGAAAATTATAAGCCTTTCACCAGTTTTCTACGTTTTACGGAATTATTTTTTTATACGACTGCTTGCATAGAATGGATGAACTTGGGTCAAGTTTTTAAGGTTGTTGAGTTGATTGACATTTTGTTTTTATAAGTTTTAGATGTTTTTAAAATTAATGAAGAACTAACGTTTTCTTTGAATTTTCTTTTAATAAAAGTGAAATTAATATAACGCTTTACAGCGGAGCAGATTCAAAATTGGCAATATTACCGTAGCTTCGGAACTGAAAATTTTATGGAAACAAATTAAATTTGTAAAAAGTTACTAAATTCTTTTATGAAATTCTTGTTTCACGACGACGTCGACTTCAAAAATAAATCAACCGTGAAGCGATAAACTAAAGTATTATTCGAATTGGCTTTTCCAAGATATAACTGACATGATGAAGGAATAATTTTTAACTTGAAGAAAGAAGGTAAATACTTCTCATTGAAAGAAACTCATTATTTCAGAAAAACCGATACCAGTCTTAAACAATGCAGATTTTGATGCAAACCTGACCTAGATTCGAACCCATGACACGATTGTAGTGATGCAATACATAACGGTCCGTCGCAAACTTTTTTCTTTTTGAAGTTATTCGAAGTGATATAAACGTTTCCAGCTCAAAGCGTTATCGATCCTCGTTAAGGCGGCTCGCGATTAATTAGACGAGGCGATTCGAGGTAGGTGTTTTCTTTTTCCGTCAGGTTTGTTTTGGAGACGTTAAGTTTAACAAACGTTTTAAACTAAGTTTTTTTGGCCCTCAAGTATAAAACATTGTAAAATGGAAGCTGATAATTTTGTTTCGTGCTTATAAACGCAACTTTAGCATTATTTAGTTATGATTGCATAAACTTGTACTTTCAAACTAGCAAAAAAATTAGACAAATATTTTTTATGAAGTAAAAGAAAAAGAAAAACATTTTTATTTCGCGACGAGAAAAAAAACAGAAAGCATACCTCGATATTTGTGTATATTAAAGGTTGTTAATGCTTAAATTTAAAGTTTTCAGTTTTTTTTATTACGGTCCTTTTTTGATAAACAAAATTTGCCAGATCTCTTAAAGTACCAAGATATTTTGTCCGTTTTGGGTAGTTTCATTTTTGATTTTCTACAATACCAAAAAACTTGAAAGGAAACTTATTTTTGTTTCAACAGAAAAACACTGAAAAAAGTTTTATTATTTTTACTGTAGTAGTTGACTTGTTATGTAATTTAAATCATCCGTTATGTAATAATTAAGATTTAAATCTGTAAAAAAATTTGGAAGCACTTTACCAAAGCAAAAGAGTTTTAAAAATGCAGAACAAACTTTTTACGATTAAAGTTAAGACACTAATTATATGAGCAAGTGCACGTATTTTCATTGAAGATATAGAAGAGAAACCAAACTTCGCTGTTAGTTTTAAAAGTAAATTGCATTAGGGCCGGTTTTTGCCTTGTTATTAAACCTGACTTGCTCACTTGCCGTAAAATTTTTATGTCCGACTACAAAACGCTGTAGAATCGCTTTATTACCATATCGAAACGTTTTAGCTTTCCTTATTGAATTATTCACACACAATTGAAATTTTTGATTTCTTGAAAGAGGCGCACTTACGTATAAATACCATTAAAAAAATAAGCCCGCAAAGTGTAGCCGTTCCGACCTCTGTGGTCGATAAAGATTCTCCTTTATTACTGAGAGCTACCCATCTTTAGTAGGGCTTAGTAGAGATGTGACCATCTCAGTGAATGACTATACACTTCAGTGACTCCGGCCACACAAATGAGTCGGTCATGACACAAAAAACATATTAGCCTGTCGTTGGCATAACTTTAAGATAAAACGACCGAATAGAACCAGTTTTAAGAGTTATTCGAGTTACAAGCCAGGCTGAAACAAGAAACGATATTGTTAAAACGACAGGCGCTTAAAAAATAAGGTGGATGCAAATAATGAGGATAGGATTTTGAAATGAAATTTTACAAAAAAGTTTTTTATCTAATACAATTCATTAGAAATTTCATCATTTTAATAAATTTCATTAATTAAAATTTAAAAACTGTTATGAACCTTCTCTGCTAGTCGTCAATTACGTCTGCAAATTAAATTCAACCTGATTGTTATAATAATTTTTAATTAACAACTTAGCTGAGAAAAGTATTATTTTTATATTTGTTAATAAAAGATTTTTTGTATTAAATATAGTTAGATCTCATGATGTCGCAAGACAGTGGCAGTGATAACGGAGCCGGATCTTCTTCGTCTTCTTCTTCAGGAGACTCGGAAAAACTTTCCAACAAAAGAAGTCCTAACTGGAGTGATTTCGGTATTTTCTATTTTAACTATGTAAAAAAATTGTTTTGTTTGCGTTCATGAGCAAGGGATTTTTTGTGAAGAGTTAAACTTTCTCCAAAAAGTCTTGTTAACAAATGACGCTCACAACTGAACGTTTTATATTGTAATTGCAAGGCTACAATACTTCAAGCAAATCAAACGAAAACCAAAAAATACCTTACTTTAATTTGCTAAATATTTTATTGGAGATTTTAACTTAAGATATCACTCCGACAGCCCTAGTTTGCCGTATCCAGACAATTGTTTCAAAACTATGATGAACAATGGTTTTCGAAAAATTGTCTGGATACGGCAAACTACGGCTTCGAACAATTGCTCAAAAAACCTTTCATCGAAAATCATTGTTCAATCAACAGTTGTTCGAATTGACAATTGTTTGAAAATTATTTGAAAACAAGAACCAACATTTTACGAACAATAGGGTTAGGGTTAAAATTAGGATTAGGGCTAGGTATTCATTAAAAAAAAAAAAAATGAGCGTTTATAAAATAAATATTTTTAGACAACTGCATATAGCGTTTTTTTCCGAACAATTGTCAATTCGAACAACGGTGGAGTCGAACAACTGTTTTCGTAAATTGTCCGTAAACCGTAGTTTACCAACCCCTGAATTAAACTATTCTATTTTAGATCATTACCGGCGAAGCCCGATTGATCAGAAATATAAACGTAATATGGCGAGCATTGGGGAAGAGAATTGCTTTTTTTCTTTTGTGATTTTTGTTTTATTTCAAACTCATAATGGTTTGGTTAAATGATTTTGATGCTTTTATGTTTTGTCTCACTTGAGGGAATAGTTCAAAACGTTTCATAATTCAAAACGGTCTTTTAAAAAAAGGCAACTTTTCTACTTGTATGACTTAGTTATCAGCTCAAACTCTTGCCCTAATAACAATAAATAAATAGAGAAAAATAACCAATAACTTTCAACCTTCACCGAAAGTGGAT
The DNA here is from genome assembly GCA_963680785.1 of Diplosoma virens. Taxonomy (NCBI): domain Eukaryota; kingdom Metazoa; phylum Chordata; class Ascidiacea; order Aplousobranchia; family Didemnidae; genus Diplosoma; species Diplosoma virens. Next base: position 12,240,583 of record OY796884.1, on the reverse strand, counting down.
CTGGGTAGTATTGAGGTGTTTGCGACATTCGCTCTCAATTGAATTTTGAAATTTTCTGCAGCTCAAGAGAAAGTTGTTTAGGACAAAATTAACTCGAGCAAATCTTGGAAGACTGAACGTACAGTATGTGGAAAACCGGTCAAGAGGATTCCTAAATTTGGGAAATAAATACATTGATTGGGTAAAAAAACGCACAAAATAATACGTTTGCATAAAACACGTGTTTTCTAATTTGCAGCCTTTTAGTGGTTAAGCTGGTGATAATTTAACAATGAAGGAATGTAAAAACAATCGCACGTGATTAGTGACGTACGCAAAAATTTGTCTGGGGGAAGGGTTGCGAGCAGAAAACAATCACTAGAAGCAGTGGCGGCTATTTCAAAAAAAGCAGGCCTGGTGCAACAAAGTAAGAGGGAGCCACTTTTAAAAATTTACTATACAATAAGAAAAAACTGATAAAATTATAAGAGAAGATCATTTTTTGATCTTTTTTTCATGCTCTAATTCCCTTTTGAGTGGTCGTTTTAAAAATAAAACAAGTCCTGGGTCTCAAGAAAGTTATCACAGCAACAAAAAGTAATCTATTTTTTGGTTTTGTTTTGAATTTACCATGATATAGTATTATGTATTTTAATTTACGCGCACACCTGAAAAAAGTCCAGCGTTCGCCACTGCAAAAAAAAAGTTACTGACTTGTTGTTTCTTTAACATATTAGGAGAAACAATAAACCCAAAGTGAGACTTGAAACATTGAACATAAACAGGGATAGCTTTAGTACGGAGCAAACAGAGCGGCCGCAATGGGCCCGCCTAAAAAAGTCAAAAAATGGTCCCTTTAAGCATAATATTGCTCTATTTTTTCATTGTAATACCATGACGATGGTCCCCCTAAAGTGATGACCTTTTCTTTTAGAGACTACTGTGTTTTGGAACAGAAAAATGGGGCTCCCCTAAAATAGATCTTTTAGAGAGATTATTTTGTTTCAGAACACGAAAAAGTGCCCCCTTATTTTTTTTGCACCTGGCCCCCTTTTTCTAAGGCCATCCCTGACCATAAACACTCTTTATTTCTTTTCTCCACTTACCGTAAGTTGACGGTCAATTTTTTTTGCTCTTTTTTAGATTTTTCAGATTTTACTTATTTTCAGTAGGGGTGCAGTAAACCTTCGAAAAGTTCTCGTTCTTGTTTAATCTTGGAAGCTGATAAATGAAGGTTCTTAAGCTTTAATTATTGCCGCCTATTTTCATCAATTGGTAGTTGCTTTGTCCTGAAAAATATTTTCTGTTCCGTGAAACATAACGCCATGTTTGTTCTGGTTCGTATGATCAATCAAACGATAAATCGAGTTTCTTGTCAAACACAGAGTGATAAATTGTTTTTTTGGTATTAAACTTACACAAAAACAAAAATCAGAAATTTGAATGTGAATGCTCGGAAACTTTTCATGTCATGTTTTAAAACTTTGCTGAACCGACTGGCGAATTTACCAGTTAAACGAAGCTTTTTAAAAAGTTTACAAAAGTGCAAATTGTTCGTAGAAATGCTGAACAAACATAATTCTTATAGGCAACACGTTGCCAATTGACAAACTGTCTTTTCAAAGTTTTTAATTTAAATTGTGCTAGCCTACCACAATTCCAGTTGTTACTTGACGTGAAATGTCTAACGATTGCCGTACACATAAAAGAAAGTTTGCAAAAATGATAAGCTTTTACTATTCTAATTAGTCTTGATTTATCACAAAAACCTCAGGTAAAATTGGACAACTTTCTGTCATCTCAAGGTATTGCTCAACGAATTATCCACACGCGTCACGCTGCTAAAGCAACTTAAAGGCTGTACTTAGGCTTCTTTTAACAGCAGACTTTTAACCGCACACTTTTAGTGTATTCTACAAGAAACACACTTGCTTCATAGGCAGTGTCCTGCCCATTGTTTTTGGTGGCTTTCATTTGACTTAATAACACCTGCCTATTCATTAAGGCATGCAGCCAGTTAGTCTTCGACTAGGAGCTACACTTTTTTGGCAAAACATTTTACCTCTGGTGGATTCTCAGTACATATTGCTTTACTAAGTGGAGTTCTATGTGCTTTTCCGAAGAAAATGAGACAAAGGTGCCCGTTTGTGCAGCTTCATAACAATCGTAATGAATAAATAAACAGTTTAGCCGAACTAAAGTATCTTTGCTTTTTAATGAATAAATTCCAAAAGAAACTGAGAAAAGTGTGAGAGCATATTAACATTTTGTGTTTTTTCCCCCAAACCCACTGGAGTGACTTCCACAGAAGAGCAAGCTAAGCTCATTGCTAACAAACTAGAGTTAGGAGTTCCCATTCGTCCGTGGCAAATATGAGGCATTGCCCCTTTATCCAATTGTGAGTGCTGTGCCATCGAATTATCGATATTGACGTACCCATTTTATTTGGTACTACATGGAGCATAAGGTCTGACGGTTTTGGATGACATGACTTGATGTTGGCTCAACATCATCCCTGTTATGATTAGGTTTAGGCACTGCATCAGTCTGGAGAAGTAAAAAGATAAACCCTCTAAAAGTGACGCTTGCGTCTTCCTCGTAGTGGATACTCCTCTAAATGAAGAGGAAGAGCTTTAAGCGTCATTGCAGCGGCACAGCCTTACAAGGTCCAGTGTTATCATATCGCAATGATGAAAACGAAACGACTTAGTCAGATTCAAGCAGCGCGGGATTAAACACCAACGTTTAGGACCGGAGGGTGAAATGCTATCCTCTTGGCTGACCGAGGGTCTAATTGCATTCGTTAATTTGTCAATATGTTAAGACGAACACTATTGTTAAACTATTTTTTTTATTTTGCAATGCATTGACAAAAGGTTTTCTATAATGAGATAACAAAACAAAGATAGCTAAAAATCGAAATAAAAATACCAAAATTCTATTTTATAAATCAAAACACATTTTAATCACGTTTTATTTGTAAAATAGAGTAATCTTATTTTACGTAGAAAACAATGCAGACCGGTACAGGAATTTATCAACCGAGTGTTTCATAAAAAATAAAGTTTGACCAATAAAGTTTGATCCCTAGATCAGCCGCGGTTTTCAAGGTTAGTTTGTATAATGCAAAGTAGCTGGGCAGCTCAGTTTAACCAAATTACAACGAGAAGCGCGACAGTTTTCAGCAGCTTTTTGTGACGTAGTTCCTACCCAAATGCAGCTTGCCGCAAGAAGTTGAGTGGTTCTGTATTTTGCGATATTTTCAATTTGACGAAGGCCTGCTTTTTATTAGGAAAAACATTTCAGACGTCGCTGTTTTGCTGTTTAATTTGTAACACAAAAACATCATTGATCAAAATTTACTAAAAAAACTTAAATGAAGAGTCTGACACACACCAAAAAACCCGTAATTTCTCTTGAAACTTAAAGCAAAGTCTTTGTTTTCTTTTGTAGCCACTGTAGCACCATTTGTTGCAAACGTTTTTGGTTAATAAAAGTTTTTGAAGTTATCGCAAGTTTTGGCACCATCATTTTTTGTAAGATAAGTTTTTTAAAAAATTATTTTTCTATATTCGCCGTGTAAATTTGTTTGTGGTTCATCTTTGCCAAAGCACGTTTTAAGCTGCGGTTTCTCAACCTTACTAGCAGCGTGGCCCAAAAATTTGAAACGCAATTGTTGTGGCCCTATTTGCTTAGTCTTCACTTTCATTCCGGACCCTATTTTACCAAATTGTTTCCAAATTATATGTGAAGACCAAAAAAAAGGTCTTCACTTTCATTCCGTACTTAATTTTACCAAATCCTTTCTCCACAACAAAAAACAGCCCCCAATTATATAATTTCAACACTTTCTCACACCACCTTTGTGCAGCCCACCTAAAAATTCGCTGTGGCCCATCAGTTGGAAACCCCTGTGTTTAAGCGGTTACATTTATCATTCTCAAATATCTTTAATTCAAGGATTCGCATACCCGTACATAAGGGTCAGCGAAAATTTTCTGTTGTTTATAATCACATATTTACTTTTTTTCATTGCAACCAATTATTGAGTTATTAACGAGCCGAGCCGCAAGTAGAACAAAAAACATCGAAACTTTTATGGCAGTGTAACGTTGGCTATTTTATTTATATTTTTTTGGTTTTCCTAAAAATTTTTTCTTTTAAAAATTCTTATGGTCGGTCATTATTTCAAGGCAGAAAAGGAAATTCACCGGGAAAAAACGTTCAAGAACCACTGCTCAACAGCCTAAAAATTTTATTTAACACGGCCCTTTTCGAATTGGGGCCCGCAAGTCTTTTTAAAGAGCTTAAAATTTATAACCATAAAAAAGAAAATGCCAAAGAGATCAGAGGTTATATGAAAAATCAAAAAAGTTTCAAATACTTATTGGAAAAAATTTGAAGAACGCCTGTCTAATATGAAAAATTAATTTTTAACTATGACAGCAACAAGAAAAACAAAAATATTTTTCAATTGTTTATTTCTAGCACTAGATCGGCTGCTTTAATCAATTAAGCTTAAAAATATAGCTTCATCTCCTTTCACATAAACTTTTTGATAGTCCCTCGAGCAACGCTTCATAACCTAGAGTTGCAAACTCTTATGGGTCGCCAAGTTTTTTCAGAAAGATGTCAACAATACTTTACAAAATATTTTTAAAATCTTTATCTACAAAAAAAAGAGGAAAAGGGGTTTACAAGTTGTATGAAAATTTAAAAAGGTCACAAATGATTGAAAGACACAGCACAAGTGATTTATCTCCATCGATTAAAACCAAAAACTGTTATTTTTAAAATTCGATATCGTTATTTTTCATATTAACAAAATAAAATAAACAACTGAAAACTACATATATTAAACGGGTTTCGACTTAACAAAAAAATATTAGTTAGCTTTTGAGACAGAACAATGTTGACTCAGATGGCAGTTGCTTTTCTCTACAGCCTGAGTCGTAAGCTCGTCTGTTTCTGTTGTTCTACATGGCAGACCAAAACCGAAACTGGCAAAACGGAAGGGTATTTACTTAACCCGATGCTCAGCGAAAGCCTACAAATCGGAAAACATTTTTTTAGAATGGGTCAATGCATTGAAAAAACTACTTTTTTCAGGACATATTCATAACAAGTTCCGAAGGCTTATCATTATTCAGCTAAACATAGAAGTTTTACTGAAAACAAAGCGAACGTTATTTATGATCTTGCTGTACAATTTGAAGCACTCGTTATCCTATTACAGAAGACCTACAGAACTAGTGTAAAGAAGCAAGTATTTCCAAGCTTCGAACTGACTGGGTCTTCCTTAAGCAAGAAGTATGGCCTTGCTGAGTTGCCCATGAGCATAAAATACATCTTTCTGAACCAATCACCCCCAACATCGGAGATTGAGTGGTTGTACGTGAACGTTGATGATTATAAAAATAGTCAACATCTACAAACTTCCATCAACGCGATTCAATCCCTTGGTCCCCCAATGTTTCTTCGATTCCTGTCCCGATACCGATTCAATTCCCCAGTCCCCCAATGTTTTTTCGATTCCTGTCCCGATACCGATTCAATCCCCCGGTCCCTTAATGTTTCTTCGATTCCTGTCCCGATACCGATTCAATTCCCCGGTCCCCCAATGTTTTTTCGATTCCTGTCCCGATACCGATTCAATCCTCCGGTCCCCCATTATTTCTTCGATTCCTGTCCCGATACCAGCAATTTTGAGTGTCGACACGTTGATAAAGGCTGTGACGACAACAGTCCGGACGAAAAGTGCTTGGCTAGCTGCACAAGTATTAGCAGGTTTCCTCTTATACTATACAATGCCAAGGATCAGCGAGCTTTCACTCAGGTCCGCTGAAATATTGGTATTGATACAGATGTAGCTTTTGCTAATGTAGATCATAGGCTATAGATATATCAAATATTGTCACCTACCTGAAAGACGTGTCTTAGAAAAGTTCGCAGGTCACAGCATCGACCTTCGTTTATTACAAAACCAATGTTTATTTCACCAGTGCCACAGCCTTTTATTTGAACAACCGAGAGGTCGGACGTGAGCTGAAAGCTTGCAGCAACGGTGGACTTTGCCATTCTGTTCAGTTCTGACTTTGCTTAGGCTAAAACCGGACAGATCGTTCAAATTCCTTCACCAACTTGTGGCATTGCGCAAAAAATATCTTCGCGCTTCACACTTCTGAGGCGACTTGCGAACTCAAGAAAGGGCGCTTGTTACAAAACACTGCGTACAGCCGCCTTATCTCTGGCCTACTCAAGAGCTGAGTACTGTGCGACAGTTTGGTGTCGCAGCGCACACACTCGCCTCATAAATAGTGTCTTGAATCACACTTTGCGCATTGTCACTGGATGTCTGCGTCCCGTTCCAACGGACCACCTACTGATACCTTCAGGCATCGAGCCAACTGAGCTTGGTCGACTATAAGCGACACTTTCCTCGGCTAACCGTGGCACTCTGGATTCTGGCCACATACTGCATGCTTTTCTAGTGAGACTTCAGATGCCTGCCACGTGGCACTAAAATTTGGACAAGCGTTTGTTTTAGCCGCGCTGAATAATCTGAACAACTTTGCCGAACTAGGCATCCGCTCTGCCCCATATACAAATCACATATGAAGCACCGTGAGCTGTGAGAGTACAATCAGTCTTCGTGCTTTGAATTCCGTGACCAGTTCTACAGTATGTCCGCTAGAATGGATTTGCCCTGAACAGCTTGGGTTGAATTCAATTGCTTGTTGGGTGATTCCATTTGTTCATGCATGAATGGGATTTGCTCCTTCGCCGGACTGCAAGTGCGGCGCCATTGAACAAACCGCAAACCACGTCCTAACACCGTGCCCCATACATCGGATACCATGTGGAGTACGAGATCTGATGGTTTTGAATGACGAAACTTGATGCTGACTTAATACTATTTCTTCCAGCATCTGATTCTGACAGTACGGCAGCCTAAAGTAAAAAAGGATAAGCCCTCGGCTCCAGTCCCTGTCGGAATGGATGTCCTTCCATACGACAACGTCGACGAAGCAGTATTATTAGATCATAACTAGCAGGAATTTATGTTTTTTCAAAAATATACTGCACCCTCTTTTTTATTAGAAATTTTGGAAAGATGAAAAAGAATTAGATTCTTTTTTAGACTTAGTTGAATATTGCAAGTGAAAATAAAATTCAATCATTTTGTCAGCAAAAAACTGATGATTTCATCATTTTCTAATATTGTTTGACAACAAAAACTTTTTAATTTTATATTTCGCTATATTTTGAGAAGTTACGTGGATAAACTATATTTATTGTGTTGTTAATTTCGTTTAAATATGACTAGAAATATCTTTTTCTTCAGAAAGAGTGATAATGGACAATGCCTTATCTTTATGCCAACAGTTCGGAATGGCTTGCTAAAAGTGATGTTGAGTAATTATTTTTTAGAAATCCGAACTCTTTGTGAATTTGTTAAAAAACACAAAGCAAAGCTTTTTGGATTGGGTGAAGAGGGCTACAAAAAAGGGGTAAATGCAGCCAAGAAAAAACACTGGGAGCTGGCTGCCGCTTTAATAAATGAAAAATGTGCCACCGATCGGCATTGGAGTCAAGTGCGAAAAAAATGGAAGGACTTATCTTATAATGCGAGAAGTAAGTTTTTTACAAAAACTATTTTGAATGGATGAATATTTTTCATGGTTTGTCTGTTCTATGTAGTATTAACTTCTTTGTTCTGAGCGCCTTTTTTAGTGTATTTTTTATGGCCAACGATCGAGTCCGACATAAACAATAATAGGTAAATAATAATTAGTAAAAAATTAATTCATTTCATTCTTTGATATCGTGTGATGACCGTCATCGGTTTTGCGTAATTTTGAAGATTTTTTCTCATTGAAATTAATTGCTCCAAACATATGTCGGCAGCGTGGTCGAGCGATTAAAGCACCGGGCTCGTAACCCACATGGTCTCGGTTCAAAACCCCCTCGCGCCATTCTGTTGTGTCCTTGGGAAAGACACCTTACGGCACATTCCCCTGCTTGGTGGTCCTGGCAAGCAGTTCTAATTTAAAGTCATATCTCTATTAAATTACAAGCGGACAGCAATATCTTGGCATCTCCGGAAGCATGTCGGGGTAATTGCCTACCCTATGTATTAGCGCCTTCGTCGCTTTCCTGCGAGTCAGGACAATAAATATAGAGATAAAAATAAAAATGTGAGTTATTTTTGTATTTGATGCAACTGTCCGTACTTCTAAAATTTTAAATTTCTCTTCTTCAACGTTGCAATCTTTCCAATAACGATTCATGCTAGCAGTATAAAAGAAAAATTTCCCAACAGAACCGACTGTAATTGTTAAAATGAACGCATTAAAAAAGCTTTTTGTTTTAAGTTTTTAATCTAGATTCTGCTTATGCTGAAGTAGTTTCTTTCCTGAACAATAATCAGGTTTCAAATTATAAAAATGATCGATTTTTCAACTACCCTAAATGGCGTTCAGTTCTCAATCGAGTGGGTTGGAAGTTTGAAATTTGTTAATGGCAACTTACTACTCCGGTTTATCTTGAAGCCTTAGACGCCGTTTCCACTACGAGCGTGGAATGAAGTATTTTTTGTTTCGATTATTGATTTTTTTTTGCTTTGCTTAACGCTTAAGCGCGAAAAGAAGTAAAAAAATCGAAAAAACAAAAAATGCTCTATTCCACACCTGTAATAGAAACGGGACTTTTGAGACGATAGTGCATAACTCAAAGCTTTTTTTAGTAAGACGCAGGCACACGTGCTGTTGGAGTTTTTCAACGTCACTTGAGCTTCGGGAAAAATAAATAAGTAAATTTGTTAAGTCTGGCTTAGTGAAATAGTATCGAAATCTGTCTAAATAACCTAAAACGAAGTAATGACTAAAAGAAATATTTTTTAAAACTCTTGTTATCAATAAAAGAAAAATGTTGAGTGCAGTCACGATGAGCTTCAATCACGATGAAGCGATGAGCTAAACTGTATATTTCTTGTGAATTCATTCATAAGCCTTTTGATGTTTTGTCGTATTTAATCGTCGTCGTTTGAAAGGGTATTCACTTCGGGTCAGTCACAAACAGGACTGGGGCCGAGGGTTTATCCTTTTACTGCCCCAGACTGCTCGAATCAGATGCTGGCAGTGATGGTGTTAAGCCAGCATTGGGTTTTGTCATCCCAAACTGTCAGACCTTGTGCTCCATGTGGTGCCATATATGGAACACGCTATTTGGACGTGGTTTGCGGTTTGTTCAAGGGCACCCCACTTGCAATTCGGTGAAAAAGTGCGACCCCATTTGTGTATGGACAAATGGAATCGCCCAACACCAGTCCGCAGGCGATTGAGCTTAATCAAAACTGTTTAGGACAAGCTCAATCCAACAGGCCTGGTACTGGTCATGGGTATGAAAGCACAGAGCCTGGATGTACTCTCATAGTATTACTTGTTCCATCTGTAATTCGTCCACTGAGAAGCTCGGATGCCTAGTCCGGCAAAGTTGCTTAATAGATTTCGCGCAGCTGGCACAAAAGAGCGTACTTTGATTATGTGGCGGAACAGAAATAAAAAAAACTAAATTGAACTGAATTTATCTTAACAGTCGTGATAAAAACAGTTTTGAAGTTGAATGAAATGACAATTGATTTTATTTTCAGAGCTTCACGAGTCCTCACATAGAAAAGGAACCGCTGACAAGAGTTCAAAAGACGATGATGGTCACGTGATCGAGGTTTCGGAAATGGACAGTTGCGACATTATTTCGAGTGAAGCCGTTTCCTCCACCGTTTCACCCGGTCCTTCCTCCCCTGAAACGCTAGGCGCGCGCGAATTCTTTGTCAAAACCGAATCGATTCCGATCGAACTGGAAGAAGCAGCCAGTCTTGTTGTTTCTTCATCGGACACTCGAAACACGGGAGAGTCGCGAGATTTTTACCGACGAAACAAGGAAAAATCGGAGGAGCCACAAAAAAGATCTTGCTGTTTGCATTCCGAGGACTGTCCGATCCAGAGTCAGCATTTGTCCTTGCTGTTGGAGAAAGTGCTCGCACACAGTTCCCTCAATTGCACTCGAGCGTATGCAATGAGCACTTACGAAAAAGCGCGACTTGAGATCGAAAAGGAAAAGTACGAACTTCAAAGGACCACTGCCAAATGCCTCCGCGATATTTTAAAAGAAATGCGACAAATTAGCGCCACGTTTTGTCGTAATAAACGGCGCCGAAAAGCGGGCGACTACTTTTTAGCTCGAAAGCGACGGAGATGGCGTAGCGAATCGGAATCGTCAGTATGTCTATAAACAATAAATTTTATAAATATCCTGTATTATCCAAGAAATAAAAAATAGGCAATTTCCTGATTATAAAGTGATGTATGCTATAATATTATTTAATGTGGGAAACAAGTTTCTTGATTACTTCACATATGAAATTGAAAACATGCAGATTAATTTGTTGAAGCAAATTTTTGGCCTTTTCTGGCCTATTTTTGTTTTCCCCGGTTGCGGCTTGAAGAATGCATTCAGTGATCAACAGTGTAAAAAATAAATGACTTGTGTTTAATCAAAACAACACCACAACAAGATATAAGTGTTTTGTCTCTCTTTCTAAACTAATGAATGGACAAAAGTAAGTGTTGCGTTATATAACAGTGCTCTTTGAATTTCTATTTTTTCTCTAAAAAGTTAATTTGAAATCCATAAACTACACTTTGTTATCGTTTTGTAACTTTGTAATTTTGTAACATTGATATCTTTTTACTTTGGAGACACTCTGAAGACAGCTTTTTAACGAATATAAAAATTACTAAATATATCAGGTCTTAATTGATTTGCATAAATATCTGACGATCTTAATTAAGTCCTTGTGCATATCTTAACAGTAAATGCTATTTCAAGTTTCTTTCAACATCGTTTTTTGTGCCTCAAAATAAATGAGACCAGTGACCACTGACTGACCTTACATACTGTTGAAAGAGTATCTAAATTTAAAGCGTGCTTTTGTAACGCATTAATGTAAACATTTCACTTGTAAATGAGAATTAGTTTTGAATTATTTGCTTGTCTCAAACGGGGATTAGAGAATAATAACATTTTAATGATTGAAAATATCAGCAAAAAAACATATTTTTTGAGTATTGAAATGATATTTATTTTGTTTTTGCAAAACATCAGCTACTGAATTTTAGTATTAGTAACGGGTTATATTGTAGCTTATTGGTGACTAATATTGCTTTTGGTATGTGTAAAGAGTTTCAATGTAACGTATTGTAACAAAAGGACCATATTTGTCAGAGAATTATGAATAGAGAAAAGTTGGTGTCTAATTTGCATTAGAATAACGTCAATTTTTTACTTGTCGCTGTAAACGAATACACTAGACAGTTTTTGTATTGTTTCCTTATTTAATTAAGATTCCTAGATCAAATACAGTATGTATCCTAAATATCCTAGATCCGATTGTTCTTGGGTGTGTTCTGCGAACCTCTAAGCAGAACAATATAGCGAACATGATCATTGAGATAAATGAACATTTCCGTTTTTACTTTGCTTCGACGTGCTATAAGCACCAACACGTAAACAACATCCGCTAACATAGACCTCGAAAAAAATTTATAAACGGTTGTTGAATCAAAAGCTTTTCGAAAATGTTTAATATACTTAAATAAGCAAAGAAACGGATTTCGAAGAATTTGTCAGACTAAGGGAAACAAAATTTCCTAAAAAAAATTTCTTTTGTTGTAGTTGTACCATTTGAGTGCCGCATACTCATAACTGTCAAAAGTTTCCTTCACAGAAACACCACACTTGTTTCCTGTGCCTACATAATTAATTGTGAATTAATTTGACAGAATAAAGAAAAGCTGCTAGTAAATATCAAAATGACTAATGTTTCTGTTCAGTCTTGTAAAAGTAGCTCAGTTGTTAACATCTAAATTTATAAATTATGAAAATTTGACACTCATTACTATTTTAAACTAACACAACATTGGAAGAATTTCTTAATTTATGCCTGACTTACAATTTTACGAATCCAAAATCTAATAAAACCTATTTTGTTTGTATAATATTAAAACTGTAAAACAATTTTTTTACACTTAAAAATTGCCATGTTTATTCTATTGTAGCTTACTAGAATAAGCATTCTTGTGACAAAAGAAATGTAGGTTATGGTGACTCAACAATTGATCGAACGACACTTGATCGAAACGACATTTGATCAAACGATACTTGATGGAAACTACACTTGGTCGAATAATAAAAGAGAAAATTTACCACAAAGCATTACAAAGCCATCTTGATTTTGTTCGCAAGAAAAAATCTTCTATTTGTAATTTTTATAAATAGTAGCGACTGGAAAATTTAAGTTTGTATCGGACCAACAAAAAGAGCGATAGCTCGGATGAAAATTTACTTTTTACGCAGCAAGCAGATTAACCAAAAAAAGTGATGTTTTGATCAAGTGTCGTTCGATCAACTGTCGCAGTAGGACCCAATATACGTGCAACATAAAACATTGTAACCTATAGACTACTGCTACTAGTAGGTTAAGTTCAACTCGATGTTTTGTGGTTTTGGTTTGCTGTCCATTTGAAGAAAGCAAAGAGAAATTATCATCATCATCTGTCCAATTTTAATCCGATTCAATCCCCAGTGTCAAGAGGTGGCCAGATGCATCCCACTTCTGCAAATCTTCTTAGACCTTTACTCCACCTACGTCGATCTGCCGCATCTTCTTTTCATAAACTAATCTTTTTCGTGTTTCCTACGTTGTTCCCTTCATTTCATCCTCGGTCGACCCTGTTTACGTTTTCCTTCCACTTCATGTACCATTGCCTTTATCAAAACATCCTCCTTAGGTCGTCTTAAAACATAACTAGACCACCTCATACCATTTGCCCTTGCCAGCTTATCTGCTGCTTCCTTCAATCCCAAAGTGTGCATCAGCTCTTCTGTATTCCTCTTGTCCACTAACTTTACACTGCATATCGTCCTCACCATAGATCTTTCTTCTTTTCTCAAAATAGCCACTTCATTTCTCAAACACTACATTTCGCATCCATATAACATAGCTGATTTTACTTAGCTTTTATATATCTTTCTTTTCATCCGCAAAGAGAATTTTTTTCCCAACAGTATCTCACCACCCTCCCTGAATTTCTTCCATCCCACTCTTGTTCTTGCAGTTACTGCAGCTTCACATCCTCCACGGGCATTCAACCTATTGCCAAGATTCACAGTTTCCACTTTATCACACATTAACTCCTTTTGCACTTTTCCCGCACCATTTGTCGCTTTATTACATTTACTACAAATAAAAAATCTTGCTGCACGTGGAATTACATTCTTCAACTTAGAACACCTTCCATAAATCTATTGATCACATTTTGTGCATAGCAGTGAGTTGACAATCACCCTTTTGCCACATATTCCACATGAGCCTATTTTACTTTGTATGACTCCACCCGCTCACTACCTCCACCCCTTCTCTCATACTTTGTACGTATGACTCCACTCCACCTTTCGTATGACCCACACACCATCATCTTTGTCTTTTCAAAATTCACCTTTAGTCCCTTGCTCTCCAATGCACTTCTCCATTTTAGAAACCTAGAATTAGAAATAATTGTTGTAAATTGTTTAAGAATGCGCCAGTGGTGGATAATCAAATTTAGGGGCCCGAGGCAAGGATTTCCAAAAATTGATGTTCTCTAGAAAACAAAAAAGGCTTTGATTTTGTGTTTCACTTTTTCTCCGAAAATCACGGTGATATCTAAAAAAAAAGGTCTTCACCTCGGATCGATCTCATATTTCCTATTTTTTGTTCCACCTTCATCGTGATCTTTTATAATCATACACAGAAAACTGAAACTATATGCACTATTTTCGAGGGGAGCCCGAGGCAACTGCCTCATTCGTCTCACCCAATATCCACCACTGGAATGCGCAAACTATCTTTAAATCGTACCAAATGTCTTCAAAATAATCTTTTAAAATACAAAAATAATGATAAAACCATAAATTTTAAATTATAAATAGGCTACATCCATTCTTATATGGCTAAAGTTAGCCTATATAATCTATGACTAAAGTTTGTGACCATTTTGTAGTTGTACGTAAACTATGAGAACTAATTACGAAACTGTAGGGAAAGTGAAACAAAATGGTCCAGGACGTTGTTCCGATAAAAATATTTATTATCGGCAAGGCGTTTCGGTAAGAGTTTCTTCTTACGGTGTTTCTGGTTTAGCAAAAAAAAAACACTTTTTAGCGACCAATAAAAAGCGAATACTTAATTTAATCTTTTAATCTCCACAACTTTTAAAGACAAGAAACTGTAACTTGAGGGTAAAATTTTTCTTTCAATGGTCCTCATTTCTTATTCGTCACTTTTTGAAGAGAGCCCCTATTACAAAATTATCCATTTTACCAACATTTACTAAGGCTAAACAATTTACGAATCGTAATTTCATAGCCCTTTTAGCGTCAATGGTTTGTGTATGCTACAATTTGATTATATGGGTACGGCGTGCCAGCCTAGCCGAATAGTTAATTTTGGTTAGAATTACCGTATCGTAGACTGAAAGCTTCCACTACTGATCAAATATCAATGTAGTACAGTGTGATCAGAAAGTCACTGTGCACCTAATATCATCCAGGTTTTGGTCAATATAAACAGTCATATTTTGATTTGTACAGTAGATATCTAGGATTTTGAACAATGTCATCTCATTGTTAGAAAATTTTTGAGATGGTGCTGACAATGGACTGTCAATAGATCTTTGCATTGGTAAACTTGGTGGACATTTTCAGCAATTATTGTGAGTGTCGAATAAATTCTTTATTAATTACCAATTGATCGTTGTTTTAAACAAACTGGTTATTTTAAACTTATAATTATCGATTTCTAAAGGACAGAATGTTGTTTACGCATTGGGATTACAGGTGCACAGTGACTTTCTGATCACACTGTACAATTTATTGGCGTTAAAAACTCACCAAATCCAAAAGAAAATTACAGTCAGGTTAAACGCTGAAGATCAAAGATTGGAAAACTAGGTGAAAGCTCCGAGAAAAAGACAATAATGAGTGTATGCTTACAAGTTTAGGACTTACTGGTCTATTGGTCTATACTACCTTCGTAAGCAGCTGTATGATCTTAAAAGCGCAATACTGTATGATCTTAAAAGCGCAAAAACTCTTTTATTGCTTGCTTGAAGCCACCATAAAAACCAGCGAAGCACGGAAAGATATTCAGCTACTATCACAAGATGAAAATGCTAAGGCAACATACAAAAATTACATGTTTCGGTCTTTATTTTGCCTTTTTGTCGTAAAACTGTTAACTGTTTAAAGAACTTTCTTTGTTTAAAAGCAAGGAAATTGTTGTAACGTCATAATTTTATGATTTTGTCAGCAAACAATATCGCTGATTGAGGAAATTTGGAAAAATCGGTATTCTGACTCAAAATTGATGAAACTTCAGCCGGGTAGGGGGCAATCAAGGAAATGTCCGATGCAAATAAAATTTTGCATGTTTCTTACTATGGGTACTTCGCATCTTTTTGGAATTTTCAAAATTAGGATGTTTCAAAGGAATAGTTAAGCAAAATAAAATCTTTCAAATTTTCACTCCACCCTACTGCACATGTTATCTATCTTTGTTTTCTGGCGGGATTTCTGCCAAAATGGATTGGACAAAGCCCTAAAATATTAGTGATCTCCAATGAGGGGAGCCATGGCCTAATGTCTCCACTTAAATACGCTACTGGCAGGAGTGCAGTTACATAAAATGATGCAATTCTTAAATCGCTAACAGTTAGGATTAAATCACGGGTGCCCAACCTTTTACACCCTGGGATCCAAACTTTTTGCTAGTATCTCCTGGCCCATAATCGGTACCGAATTACAGTGATAAAATTTGTTTTGGTCTTTAATATTAATGGTTGTTTCGGATTGTTGTCCACGTTAACTTGGATCGAACCCCTTCCCCCAAAAAACTTATTATTTGATCCTACATATTTTTTTCTGAATGAAGCAAAGAAGTTCTTGTCGTAATGAAATTTATGTATGCCATAATTTGAAAACCCTATTTTTATATTTAGTAATTATGGCCTGCGATTACTTATAAAAGTGAAGAGGTAGTGGCCCTCTGAGTTACAACGTTTGCCCACAATTATGATTTGTTATTTTTTTATTGTCAATTCTATATAGGCTACCATCTGCCTCCCAGAAAAGCTTCGGAGGCGCTATACTTAGGACAGACAGGCAATTACCCCGGATGATACCTTCTCCTGGAGATGCCAAGGTATTGCTGTCTAGTTGAAATTTATATTTTGATTTTTAGTTTTATAGAGACATGAATGAAATTTAGAAATGCTTGCCAAGACCGCCAAGCCGGAGAAAGTGCCGTAAAATGTCTTTCCCAAGGACATAACAGAATTGTACGAGTAGGTTTTCAACCATGGCCGTTTTAATTACGATCAACAAGCTTTAAACACTCAACCACGGTGCTCAGGACCCGTTTAATAGCCGGTTAAAAGTTGTGATCAATGAATCTATAGGCGTATGCGCGGAAGAGGGAGGTTGGGGATTAAAAAATCTTTATAAAAAATGATGGTAAAAGGTTCATAGTAGCACTAAGACAGCTTAAAAACTGTTGAAATAAAGTGAAGAATTGATTTAATTAAAAGAGAATTAGGGCTTCAAAAAAATATCTTCGCCTTATTTCACATTTTTCGGCAGTGTGTTTGAGTGGTTCGCAGTGATTGAAACCGTTGCGGTTCAAACACTACTCCCCATTCTGTTGCGTCCATGACAAAACACTTTACGGCATTTTTCTCTACTTCGTGGTCTTAGTAAGCAGTCCTAAATTTTGATAATACCTCTAACTATAAAACAAAAAGCAAAATAAAAGATTTCAATCGGACAGCAATACCTTGGCATCTCCGAAAGCAAATCGATGTAATCTCTTGACAGTTGCTTTATATACGTAATGCGTTTTTGTGTATTTATTATAGGTTGGATAATAGTTTTGGCAACTTTTCCCCAACTAGTTATACAGTATTTTAAATGGGAATATATCAAACTATAATAAATGGTTTTTGAAGTATGGATATTAACAAATTTTTTTAGCTTGGAAATGGCCCATGATCCTTTACAAAGTTTGGCATTTAGATAGTTGATATGTTGTGTCCAATTCATTTTGTTATCAATCATTATGCCCAAATATTTAACATAATCTTTTTAGATAATTTCATTTTGGCCAATTTTGATTTTAAACAAAGATTTGTTTATTTTTCGTTTTGTAATAATCATGTAATTTGTTTTTTTGTAGTTTATTGTCAATTTATTTGATTTCATCCAGTCTTCAATTTTTTTAAGTTCTGCATTAGTATTATGTTCTAATATGTTTGGATTTTTATCAATGCATGTTAGAATTGCATCATCAGCAAATAGGGTCACCTTCAAGTTTGATGCATTTGGCAAATCATTAATATAAATAAGGAATAAAAGAGGCCCCAGGGTTGAACCTTGAGGTACTCCATAATTATTTTTTTATTTTTATTTTGATTGGTTAATTTTTTTCTTTTCTCGTGGTGTTCTGCTTTTGTGTCTTGTGTTGCTATGTTTTGTCATTGCCTGTCTATGGACTTTGGTGTCTGATACAAACAATTAAATAAATAAATAAATAAATAAATAATTATTTTCACATTAGTCTGACTTTATTTTATTAATAATAGTGCACTGTTGTCTGTTTTTTAAATAACTTGCAAGTAGTTTATGAGGTTCACCACGAATGCCATATTTGTATAATTTATCCAATAGTATTTTGTGATCTACCGTATCAAATGCTTTGGCCAAGTCTAGAAAGATGGAGCAAGTAATATCATTATTTTCTAAATTTTCAATTATTTCATTGCATACCTGTGCTACAGCAAGTTCGGCTGAATAGTTTTCCCTAAAACCAAAGTGAGATTTATAAAACATATTATTTTTACTAAAATAAGAAAAAAGTTGTTTGTAAATGCATTTTTCAAAAATTTTTAAAAATATTGAGATTAGAGATATTGACCTATAATTATTACAACTGTATATGCCTCCTTGTTTAAATAAAGGTATAATTTCTGACGTTTTAAGTGATTGGGGAAAAGTAGAGGTTGTAATACAATGAGTAAATAATTTGGTTAAAGTGGATGCAATTACACCAGCAGCCAATTTTATGTATTTTACTGGGGGATTGTCAAATTGTGTACTCTTTGATGGATCTAGAATTGTTAATTCATGAGATACTTCTTCTATACTAATTGGTTGCAAGAAGAAAGATTTTAATGAAGTGCAAATTAGTGAAGTGGGTGTAGTTGTAGTGCTTTTTGATGAGTTTATTTTTTTTGCCACATTTATTACAAATGATGAAAAATACTTGTTAAATATGTTGCTGACATGAACTGGATTTTCAATTAAATTTTTGTTTTCATCTTTTAATCTAATATGGTGTGATGATTTAGTTTTTTCAGTTATATTATATCATTTACAGTCTTCCATATTGTGATTTTGACGTAGTTTTGAAAGCTACAATCGAACTGATCAAATATTTGGATGAAGTTTTAATTATTCCCGTGATGAGCGTGCCTTCACCATGTTTGAGTTTTAAAATTTTTAATGATATTCATTAAAAAACTTTTTGATTGCTTTTTTCAACATTGTTAACCAGGGTGCCTTGGTCGTTTAGGCTTTTTTCTGCTTCAGCTGAGAGGGTTGTTTTATAATGCAACCACACTGAGTAAAGCTTTTTTCAGCATGATAGAGATGCTTGTTTAATTAAGCTGTAATCTTAGATTACTAAAAAAATAAATACTTATTGTTCTTGGAATAGCTAGAAATGGACTATATTTTTATAAAATTTTTTGGTCTCGGTCTCGAACCGTAGATCCCAAAATTTGCCGGTCTCGATTTCGGTCTTGGTCTCGGAAAAATTTTTGGGCCTCGGTCTCGACGTTTTGTGGTCTCGACTATGTCACTGGTATGAAAAGTATGGGATCTATAAGACAAAAAAATTCTTTTTTTTTGCCAAATTATTGAACGATTTTTTTGGATATTTTTGGTGTATTGAAATTTGGACTTGGTCTAAATCATTAGAGTAAACTTACTTTTTCTTTTCGTTACTTTATCAAAAAAATAATTGAAAAACAAAAATTTTGTTTTTGTCTCTTTGGTCCCCGAACTCTGAAACTTCAAAACAAGTCTAAAAGTTCAAAGTTTTGATCTTGTAATCTACTGTTTAATAACAAAATTCGGAACAAAACGGAAGAAAATAGCACATGCAGAAAGAAATAAAAGTTTATCAGTTGTAATGTATGTTAGAAAACGAGTTAAGTCTTCAGTTAAATTTAGCACCGAGCACAGTCTAGTCTTGTTGCCCTGACCAAATAATTCCCAATATTTTTTCTTCTTTATCCTTAAAATTTCAAAAAGTTTGTAATATTTTTATTTAACATTCCTTTTTCTAAAGTAAAGTTTTGGTAAAGAGGTTGTTTTTTTCAACCGGACAACAATTGAAAAAAGCAGCCATAATGGATTCAGCATTCTTCATTTTATTAAACAAACATTAAAATTATTTACAAAGACGAACGTTTTCGGCTTACTTCAGCCCTCATCAGGTTTCTACAATTTTAGCAATATTAATTAACTTTAAATTTACACACACACATAAAAAATCAGCAACAGCAAAAAACAATGTATATTTTTAAAAAACAGGCTGTACTTTTGACTAACAGGCTAAATTTTAAATCAAAACGAGCGAGAAACTAAATTGACACAAATTAAATTCCAGATTATGATGTCATTGAAAAAAAAAGGAAAAACTATTACAATCAAAATATATTCAATAAATATGAAGCTCCGTTTGCGAACATTTGTCGATTTAATTTTGGACTCAACTTTTTTTTTATGAGTAGAGCTTCGTGAATCTTGGAACAAAATTCTGATTTGCATTTACGTATTATTATAAAATTGTTTTCATTAAATCGATTATTAGAACATTTTCCACATGATAAAATATGATCTTTAATTGCATTATCCTGTAGACTTTTGAAATTCAGATGCTTCCGGACTCTAGTGATCAAATGTCTGGAGGACATACCGATGTATGTCTTGTTCGTATCACACGAACACGAGAATTTATGGACAACATTTGAGCAAAGACCCACAGGAGTTTTGGATTTTAACTGAAAATAATTGACTACTTTAAAAGTAGTCATGGCTGTCCAAAATGACTACCCCTTTCCCTTTATCGAATTTTAGTTATATTCCTTTTTCTTCTTCGTTTGGAAGAGATGGATGAAAGCTGGACAGTCCACTAAATGGTCAGACTTGTTTCTGTCAGCCAGGTCACTAGGCTCTTGTTGACATCTGAAAGAGTACGGGCTCCATTTAAATAGAGATGAATGGGGCAAGATGTTATAACGTGCTCACGCTCAGTTGTCTGCTCTTGAGTCACACTGAACATTCATTGATTAATAGGCTACAATGTAGCCTAACATGCCACCAATCTGAGTTTTTTAGTTAATTTTTTGGTTAAAAGAAGATCCTGTCTGCTAAGTCAATTTTAATATAAATAAGTTGTCAGGGGGTGTCCAATCTTTTTCAGTCAAGGGCTATTTTGACTTGAGAAAAATATTTTGGGGCCAATAAATAAAATACCACAGCCAGAATTTGTAAGTAAAGATCTTTTCCTTTGGCCAAAAAAAACATTTTGAAAAAATTTCAAACGGAATTTGAGCGGGCAAGCCAGTACGGTGGGCCGCAAGCAGTGGTTGATATTGGGTGAGGCGAATGAGGTGAGGCCACCCCTTTTTTTTGGGACCCCTCTCGAAAATAGCACATACAGTTTCAATCCGCTGCAGATGTTTGTTTAGAGTGTAAAGAACGATTCTGAGTGAAGACCTCATGGCTTAAGATAGAGTTTTTCATTTCATTAACATTTCATATATTTTTTTATTCTCAATTACTATTAAATAGTTCATATAAAAAATCTTAACTATTGAAAAAAGATCAAGAAAAAAAGAAGTACAATTTATGAAGAGAGTATACTTTTTTCAACTATACCACAATTTTGTACAACTACACTAATTCATTGTTTTAGTTTATATTTCAATCTGATATGAGTGGATTGGTGTTGTTGTTCATAATTGTGGTAAGGTTAAAAAAAAAAGAAGCAGCACAATGTCAGCCTTAAAACCTACATAAGATAAGTCGAAAGTGCAAGTACAAAATGGTAGAAAGCATAGCCGCAACACCTTGATCAGGTAAAATATAAAAAATAGGAAAGAAAAAATGTAAAAAGAATATATCAAATTTTACAAAAAATATAGTTAAACAAATTAAAAAATTGTATAATCAGTGCATTACTAGTCTGCCTAATGATATTGGTGGAGTAGCTAGTCAAGACTTTTTTATTCGAGTTATGGGATAGATGGCACTAAAGAGTACCATCTGTTACATCGTGCATCAGGCACGCCAAACCAAATCTTTAGTGCCATCTGTCGTATGCCTCTATTAAAAAAGTCTTGACTAGCTGCTCCACCAATATCATTTGGCAGACTAGTAATGCACTGATTATACAATTTTTTAATTTGTTTAACTATATTTTTAAAAAAGCATTGAGCTGAACAGGTAAAAGGAGCTAAAGGTAGGTTTACTGTGCCTGAAAATGAAAGGCTATAATTGGAATAAAATTTTACCAAGATTGCACGGTTCAACATAATTTTTGTGGTTGCAGTGTATTTAAATCAAAATAATGGCATAACAAGGATTTCGTAACAATTTTCTGGTTGTTTAATAAAAATTTAATCAAGTAAACGTCGCAAACCAAAATTGTTTTATAATGACAAAAAAATTATGTACAACCTTTTGAGGCAAGGTGCTTTGTGAGCATTATTAACGATATTTCAGCAAAATGGAGATGTGCTATGCAATGTCGATAAATTGTTTAACCCAAAAAGAATTAACGTACAGTTCACTGACATCACCACAAAAGACACAAGTAATAAAGCACAATACGTTGAGGCCAATTAACTAGGTTACCGTAATTTACTTGCAGGTGGTTGGAAACTTAAAATTTTTCCGTCTTGGTTTTGCACTATAGCGAATTTCTGGATAACTTTTCTAAACTCTAAATTTTTAGCTCGTTCATTTTCTATCAATAACAGAACTAAACCGCTAAGTATCTCTTGGGAAATGGAGCTTTGAAGAAAGTTTTTGATCAGTTTGAGTTTAGAAAAAGACCTCTTTGCCGTAGCAACTGCTACAAAAAGCCTACTGTCATACAAGTCATGTATGCCGTACAAACGTCAGGATAAGTTGTGGCAAGTGATGCATTTTTACAATCAAAAAAGAAGCCATTTCTTTAGCAGATTTTAAATGGACAATCTTTTCTCTAAAAGACGTTTTGATGAAAAGCATTTGACTAGGAAACAACGGAGAGACGTAATCAGAAAATTCGTTAAAAAATTTTCTTGCTTCAACCTCAAGTCCTGATGAGAAGCATTTGATAGAAAATTTGGTTCCAAAACTTGATATAATATGTCACCTTCAAAGCAATTAATTAGTTGACAAGAAAGTATATCCATCAATGGAAGAAACACTGTTACACAAAATTGCTTCTTAGGATTGCTTAACGTTACTCCTTTGGATATTTGATCGAAGCAGGTTTTTGTTTTCTTTGCTCTTTTTTTAAAAACTATCTTGGCAAACCCCATCTAGGAGCAATAGTGGAAGCTTTGTTTAGTACTACGCAGGGTGTCGAACCGGACCCGAACCGGATTCGTAAACCCGTATTAACCGTTATTATTTTTTGAACCCGAACCGGAACTGAACCCGAAAAAATAAAATTTGCTGAACCTGAACTGGAACTGAACCCCTAAAAATAAAATTTGCTGAACCTGAACCGGAGCTGAACCCGTAGAAAAAAAAATTGCTGAACCCGAACCTGAACCGGAACTTTATTTTAAATGGATCCGGTTCGACCGTTTGATGCACAAATTTTAATTTTAAAGTTATTTGTAGAAGAATCAGAATCACAATTTTGTCTTTGAAGTTGCCGCAATTTTTTTGGTCACAATACTTGTTGTGTTAGGCAATACAGAAACGTTATAAACGACTTTTTCAGACGAGAAGTTAAAGCAAAAACATGTCACTTGCTAGATAAAGAAAGCGAAATTTTAAATATATGCTAAAGCAGTTGTTCTTAAGCTTTTTACAGTGCCATACTTTTAAAAAAATACATATTAATATAGAGATGTAGCAAACATAGTGAAACCATCGTTGGTGAAGCAAAATTATTTAACGCCATTGAAAAATCAAAGCTGCACAGTGCATGCTGTTGGGGAGCCACTCGACTGAAATTTAGTTACGTGGAGAAGTTTAATAAAAAAGCAGTGTAAACTTATCGAATGATTCGAATTCAGTGTAACTTATAGTTGCCTCAAATGGTTTTCACTAGCATGATGGTATCCCTAACAGTCGAGATTAAGTAAAAAATAATGTTGAGCAAGCAATGCAATAAAGTTAATTAATTTTTGATTTTTCAAAAAAACAAAATTTAAAAAAAAAATTTGTTGAGATTAGGAAGAGAAGCTATTAACCTTCGCCTTGTAGCGTGAAGTTTAAGTAAAATTTTGTAAACTAACTGCTTTTCTCTTATTTCTCAGCTTCTTATTAGGATCAAATTTGCATGTTGGAATCTAAAAAGGCCTTCACTTTTGCAGTAAGGTTGATTCGGGATGAGCTGTTCATAGTTTTTAGGCTTATTTAAAGATATTATAGCAGTGAAAATTGGATTACTTAAATTTTTCATTTGCATCAATGTTCGCTTCAACTTTACGTCAAAGATTTGTCTCTTAAGAAAAAAAAAATCTTATACAACAAACTGATTTAATTTTTAATTTATTTCTAGTTGTAATTATTAAATCAAATGTTACCGTTTGAAGTTCCCACAATTTGTTTGAGCACTTGTGTGCCAAGAAAGAAACGTCATTAACGACTTTATCAGCCGAGAAATGAAGAAAAAATATGTGCACTAGATACATGAACGTGCGCCAGGAGAACCAAAAGAGAGACTCGCTTTTTTAAATTTTAAATTTTACAAAATAATACATAAATATGCATTAAAAACTTCTAAAAGTTAAGGCTCGTTTTCCCTACGAGCGTGGAATAGAGCAGTGTTCTTCAAACTTTTTTCATCAAGACCCATTTTGCACAGCCAAATTTTTTCGCAACCCCTAAAAAAAGGTCTTCACCTAAAATCGATTTCTGATTCTGCTATTTTTCCTCCGACATCAAGGAGTTCTCTAAAAAAAAAAAAGGTCTTCACCTAGAATCGATCTCTCATTCCGCTATTTTTGCCCAAAAATCAAGGTGTTCTCTAAACCAGCGGTTCCCAAACTGTGCGCCGCGAAAGTATGCGAAAGTTGTTGTACTTACTGCTTTTCTCACAATAATTGTATTGTGAAGGTTATTAGAAGCAACTTTCCTTCAGAGAACGATTCCGATTGAGGACCTTTTTCAAACAGCCGGATTTTGGGAGGGAAATAGAGAAAAATAAGGAAATCGGATATAAATCGAAGTGAAGACCTTTTTTTTTTTTTTTTAGAGAACACCCTAATTTTCGGAGAAAAAAAGATTGTTCAAAGAAGTAATGGAACTGAATACCTTTTTTCATTACGGCGCCGCGAGTATTTTAAGTCTTCAAAGGGCGCCGTGAAAAAAAAAAGTTTGGGAACCGCTGCTCTAAACAAAAAATAAAAGAAAAAAGGTTTTTACTTCAAACTAAATTTCGCTACTTTTCTTCCAAAATCATCGTAATCTCTAAAAATCTAAAATTTAAAATCTCGCGACCCCCATTGAACCACTTTGCGACCCACAGTTTGAAGAGCCCTGGAATAGAGCATTCTTTGTTTCTTTTGATCATCTTTCCGCGCTTAAAATCTAAGCGAAGCAAATAAAGTCAATAAATCAAGCAAAGAGACAGAGGCGAACAAAAAAAGTAAAACTTTTTTATTTTTTAAGATTTTTTAAAAATATCATTGTTAAAATTGAATTATATTAATATAGTATATCAAGTAGTATATCATTAAAAGAGCACAAAAAATCCAATATTAATTTATTTCTTTTTTAGAAATATAATTCAATTGCAACTAATTTATTTTTAAAAAATTTGATAAAATAAAAAGTCTTTTTTGCTCGCCACTGTACTCCATTCCCCGCTCATAGTGGGAAAAGAGCCTTTATGCGTCAATTTTTTATTATTCTAAACTTGAATGACTAAATGTTTAATTTGTTCAAAACTTAAAAAGTTTAGATTACGTAAGATAAAGGCCCGTTTCCACTACCGGCTTGAAACGAAGTATTTTTTGTTTTATTAATTTTTTTACTTCTTTCGGCGCTTAAAGGCAAAACGAAGAAAAAAATTATTAAAAGAAACAAAGAATACTCCAAACTACGCTCGTAGTAGAAATGAACCTTAATGACGTTTCATACCTAATAAACCTTCTGCGTGAGGGCCGCCACTAAAAAATTATCAAAAAATTCTTAGACAAGTGTATCAGTGGCTAGTCCAAGAAAGATCTATATAAACTCATGTAAACGCATTCTATAAGAAAGTTTTGAGATCACAAAACAACAAAAAACTTCCGTTTCCGCTTTTGGCGCTCGCAAGATCATTACTATAAATTTATTAGTAAGACTTGATTTTTACAACCAAGACCCATGCAGGTGAATTAGTTTAATTTAATTTTTTTTTAAATTGTACCAGAATTTTTTAAAAAACCCTTTATAAGAATATTTTTTGTGTTTCCGGCTGTTTGCCCTCACTCCTCCTGGAAGGGCGTCTACGGGCGCCCATGATAACATGAGGTAAGAAATTGTGTTTACAGTCCTAACGCTTGTAAGAAATAGATAAAAAACATATATTCCGAACCCGAACCGGAGCTGAACCGGAACTGAACCCCTAAAAAAAAATTGTTGAACCTGAACCGGAACTAAACCCGAAAAAAAATTTTTTGCTGAACCCTAACCGGAACTGAACCCGAAAAAAAATTTTTTGCTGAACCTGAACCGGAACTGAACCTTTAAAAATAAATTTTGCCGAACCTAAACCTGAACCGGAACGTTATTTTAAACGGTTCGATTCCCTGGTACTACGTCAAAACCCCTTCTGATTTGAGCAATGTCTTCACCAGCAGTTTGCAAAAGTTTATGGGGAGAAATTAAGTCAATTGGTTTACACTGCATAGCTTTCGAAGGAATGTTGACGATCTGCAAAATATTGGATTGCATAACCAGCATGCATACAAAATTAAAGTTTTCAACCTGTTTCTTTATTGCCATAGCTGCAGCTCTTCCTTTGGCTTCGTGCTTGTCTCTCTTGTACTCCACTTTGATAATTTATTTTCATATTAAATTGCAGTCAACTAGAGTTTTACAATGTTGTTACTCAAAACCTAAAAAGTTTAATAAAATTTAAACAACAGTTAGTGAAATTTAATGTAAAATGTCTTTGTTGTTTTTCAGGCTCACGAAATAGTACTGCTGCAAGCGTAAGGACTACGGTATGTCTAGCAAAAAGGACTCAAATAGAAAGCTTAAACCTGATTTTCCAATCACTCAATTACAACTTCTTTCACCGAAGGAAATTTATTAACAGAAATCACAAATCTGATCACTGACTGATAGAATTACGTCTAGCACCCAGATGGCTAAACCAAATCTACATAGCTTGTTCTAATAGAATAATCACTATTCTCACAAACTAAGGCGTCAGATCTCACTAACCCTTAAAACTCAATGTGACACAGGCAAAAACAGTAACACAACAAAATGCTGTTTTTCATAGCACAAATTACGAATTTCTCTATTTATATGAAGCGGGCAAAATTTACCAGAAAAATTATAGCAATATAGCAACTATGTCGCTAATACAAGCCATAGTAAAACCACAAATAAAAGATTCAAATGCAATCTTCAGTTTATATACCAATCTTAACTAATACCATTCGGGAGTCGACTCCAAACCGATCGATCATCAACTGCCGGATGCGTTCAATCTTTTATAAGCAACTTAACGAGGAACCGTCACGTGACCAACACGAAGCCAAGTGGAATATTCCAACGGTTCGTTAGCTAAGTTCGCTACAGTGGTACTAGGTTTCACCCTTACTACCGCTGACAGCAAGCAAAGCAGGCTACGCCGTCTTAAAAATGGCGTTTCTCAGGGATCGGTCTTGGCTCCCCTCCTATTTAACATCTATACGTAAGATCTTCCTTCATTGATTTCCAGAAAGTTTGCTTATGCTGATGATTTAGCATTGTTGCACTCTTCTGGAAACTGGAAGGATTTGGAGGGGACTTCAAGCCAAGACATGTCTACACTTTCAGCGTATCTCCAGACTTGGAAGTTGAAGCTCAGTCACACTAAGAAGATGACGGCAGCCTTTCACTTAAATAATCGAGAGGCCAAACGTGAGCTAAAGGTCTACAACAACGGTAGATTTTTACTGTTCTGTCCAACCTCTACTTACCTTGGAGTAAAACTGGACAGATCGCTCACGTTTCGTCACCATTTAGTGGCATTGCGCAAAAACTATCCTCGCGGACTGGTGTTGGGCGATTCTATTCGTCCATGCCCAAATGGGGTCTCGCTCCTTCACCGAATTGCGAGTGTGGCGCCTCTGAGCTAACTGCAGACCATGTACTGTACTAACAGCGTTTGTGTCTGACCTGGTCTGCGGTTTGCTCAGAGGCGCCACACTCGCAATTCGGTGAAGGAGCGAGACCCCATCTGTGCATGGACGAATGAAATCGCCCAACACAGTCCGCAGGCGGTTGAGCTTTATCCAAGCTGCTCGAGGTAAGCCCATCCCAACAGGCCTGGCACCGGTCCGGGGCACAAAAACACGGAGCCTGGAAGCATTTTCACAGTACTCCGCGTTCCATTTGTGATTTGTCCATTCAGAAGCGCGGATGCCAAGACTGGCAAGGTTGTCCAAAAGATTCCGCGCACCTGGCACAAACGGGCGTCTGGATCTTAGTCTCACTTGGCGAGTATCTGAGGCTCCCAGTCGGCGAAGCTCAGCTGGCTGGATGCCTGAGAGTACAGGTAGGTGGTCCGTTAGAGTGGGACGCAGGCATCCAGTAACTATACGCAAGGCGTCGTTCAAGACACTGTCGATGAGTCGAGTGTGAGCACTGCAACACCGGACTGGCGCACAGTAATCAGATGTTGAGTAGACTGCATGTGGCTATGCGTAGTGTTTTAGCACCAGCACCCCATCCCGAGCCCACGAGTCGCCTCAACAGTGTGACGCGCGAGGATAGTTTTTTGTGCAATGCCACTAAATGGTGACGAAACGTGAACGATCTGTCCAGTTTTACCCCAAGGTAAGTAGAGGTTGGACAGAACAGTAAAAATCTACCGTTGTTGTAGACCTTTAGCTCACGTTTGGCCTCTCGATTATTTAAGTGAAAGGCTGCCGTCATCTTCTTAGTGTGACTGAGCTTCAACTTCCAAGTCTGGAGATACGCTGAAAGTGTAGACATGTCTTGGCTTGAAGTCCCCTCCAAGTCCTTCCAGTTTCCAGAAGAGTGCAACAATGCTAAATCATCAGCATAAGCAAACTTTCTGGAAATCAATGAAGGAAGATCTTACGTATAGATGTTAAATAGGAGGGGAGCCAAGACCGATCCCTGAGAAACGCCATTTTTAAGACGGCGTAGCCTGCTTTGCTTGCTGTCACCGATGGTAAGGATGAAACTTCGATTTCGGACAAGCTCCATGATCATTTTGACCATGTGCCTATCCGGAAGTAGTCTCAGCAGCTTGCAGGTAAGGCCACAGTGCCAGACAGTGTCATAAGCAGCTGTCAGATCGACAAATACGGCACCGGCCTTCTTTTTAGCCTCAAAAGAATCCTTGATGTTCTGGGTTAGCAGAACAACTTGATCTACGGTTGACTTCCAGTGTCGAAACCCAGCCTGCTCTTTAGGGAGCAGCGGATCGACTAATGGCTCAACGCGGGCGTAGATAAGCCTCTCGAGGATCTTGAAAGGGACACAGAGCAGAGATATCGTTCCATAACTCTTTGGGTCCCCCATGGGCTTTCCTGGTTTGGGGATTGCGACCACAAGCGCTCTTCTCCAGATCTTTGGAATTTTGAGTCGGCGGAAACAGGAAGAAAGGAAGTCATATAACCAGGACTTTAAAGCAGCTCCGGCATGGAGTATAAGCTCTAAGCAGATGGAATCAGGTCCCGGAGCTTTACCTGGTTTTAAATGTTGGAGGGCAGCAGTAAATTCTCTCTGTGCAAAATTGTCAGAGATATTTACTGCGTGTGGTGTTGTGGCCCTTCAAAGGTCAAACACTTCTTCACAGACAAGTCGAGATGACTTGCGATCAACAGCCTCGTATTTCCCATTTCTAACCAGCTAATATGCAATAGCATCGGCTGAAACGGGACAGTGACGAGGAGAGTGTCGTGACCTACCAGTAAAGTTGTTCAAAATACTCCATGTTTTCGACTAGAGTGTGAGAAGTCAATGCTGCGGACTGCCTCGAACCATCGATCCCTCCGCTTTCTGTCAAGCTTGGTAAACAGAGCTGTAGTAGCCAAGCTCGAGTCGTCTCCCTGAAGAGACTGCAGGAAAGTTTTATAGAGGGATTCACACTCTGCATCCCAACACGGAATATAGTTATTTCGATACCCGCGTGGAATAGTCTTTATGGCTGCTTTCTTAATGGTGTTACAGAAGTCCTGCTAAGCCGCATCCACATCTAGTAAATCAGGAGGCAACAAAGTCTTTGCGAATTTATTTGTCAAAGAAATGTAGTGACTCCATTTGGCCTTGCGGAAGTTCCATCGCTTAACAGGCATGCTTGGCACTGCCATAGCAAACCTTGGTGGTGTAATAAGCGAAGGTCGATGTTGTGACCTGGGGAACTTGTCAAGGACACGTCTATCCGGTAAGCGACTGTCTGGACCTACGCTGGCGAAAGCTAGATC
Organism: Diplosoma virens; assembly: GCA_963680785.1. Lineage (NCBI taxonomy): Eukaryota > Metazoa > Chordata > Ascidiacea > Aplousobranchia > Didemnidae > Diplosoma > Diplosoma virens. Next base: position 12,210,557 of record OY796884.1, on the reverse strand, counting down.
TGGATTGGTGCCAGTGTTCCAGCGGCCGGAATAAAAACTGGCAGCGTCCTTGGTATTATATAGGAGGGCAAGACAATTAATACTTGCCCAGCCAGCCAAGCACTCACCGTCCGGACTGTTGTCGTGGTAACCCCAGTCAGCATGACAACAGTTAAAATCGCCAGCGTAAAGACAGGAATGAGGAAACACTGGGAGATCCAAGGATTGCAATTGCGTTGGCGGTGGCATGCAGACGTTGACTATTTAATAACCATCAACGTCCACACACAGCCACTCGATCTCCGACGTCGGTGGAGATTGGTCCAAAAGCGTCAAGGAAAGGAAAGGGAGAGAGTGATTAGACTCACCCTCTCCCTTCCCTTTCCTTGACGTGTTGGTAGAAAGGCATGATTCAGAATTTCTAACTTCAGTATACAGGAAACCCACCTTCACTGGCCAATATCTACGTTGGAACTCTTTTTGTCCCCAGAAACGGAAAATCAATCTAATTGGTACTCTCGTTCACAGAGCTTTTATGATTTGTTCTAAAAGCAAACTGGACCAAGAGCTTGGCAAAATTCGTTCAATTCTTTTGGAAAATGGCTACCCGGAACGTGTAATCAATTCGGTTTTCAAGCGAAAACTTCAACAACTAAATTCTAACCCGGTCCACACGGTAAAAAAGTGCCCTGTCTACCTACACATGCCATGGATTGGAAACGTCTCGATGAAGTTCGAAAAGCAGATTATGTCTGCTGTGAAACGCTGCTGTTTCTCCGTCGAACCACGTGTTATTTTCAACACCCGACAGCTCCTTCCAGCGATTAAGAAAGACGTGTCACCTTCCCATCATCATAGCAATGTTATTTACCAGTTTTTGTGCCACTGCGATAGTCCGTACGTTGGTCGCACGTCTCAACGGCTAGAAGAGCGAATTAAACAACACGTTCCTAGATCCATCACCAATCCTCATGCCTCGGCCAACCGCCAAAGTCTTTCCCGCTCTTGTAAGAACAACACACGGAATTTACAACAATTTCACGAATCCGCCATTGGTCAACATCTTCTTGACAACGCCCAATGCGCCCTTCAATACAGCAACGAAAAATTTTCTATTCTCCCTCGAGGTCGCTCTTCCTTTCACCTTTCTGCTCTTGAAGCGACATTCATTAAATCTCTCAATCCCCTTCTGTGTAAGCAAAAAGAATTCGTCTACTCTTTGAAAATTTCTTAATCTTTTCTCTCATTGGCTACTTCTTTCAGCCAATGAGAACTCTACTTTCCCCCTTTATAACTTAGTTCGGTTTCAATTCTGCTTCATTCTGACGATTTCCCCTGAAGAGTGTCAGATGAAAAGCTTTGGGAAGAAAAATCTTTTACTTCACGCAATCTTCAAATTCAGTACCACCAAATGTTAATTAAATGATTAAATATAAATTAAAATTATTGATGAAGTGTGACATTTAATAATAATAAGTTTACTTGAGCTTTTAACAAAAATATTTTACAATAAAATCTAGCAATGCGGGATCCCCTCGTACTGGGGCCCCGGTGCATTGCACAGGATGCACCGGCGATAGTTATGGCCCTGACTAAAACTATGTTTTTGGCATTTGTTAACGCACATTAAAAAGTTTTATTATAATTTAGGGATCATTTTTTTGATTGCTTCCAAGAATCAATTAAGACAACAACTATTTTCATGTTTTTTTTTATTTTTATATTTATCTTCCTTACTCGCAAGAAAACGCCGAAGGCGCTTTGTTAAGGGTAACAATCAAGCGATTATCCCAACCTGTTTTCGAAGATGCCAAAGTATTGCTGTCCAATTAAAGTTTTTATTTTAATACTTTAGTGTTTATTTAGTGATATGAGCTAAATTTAGAGCTGCTTATTTAGATCATTAAGCAGGAAAAAGTGCCTTTAAATGTTTTTCTCAAGAACACAACAGAATGGCTCGATTAAGATTTGAACCGCAACCACCCTGCCGACACTTATAACCAAATCTCGCTAGAAAGTGCTAACGGATTGGATCTCATCTATTTTTTAGTTAAACTAATAATTTTTAAGATTAATAATCAGTTTTTAATTTGTTCCAAAATGTTCAATAGATCATAGCAAAGCCTGATCATAGAGAATAAGCGGATACATGAAAACGTTATCTAATTTAGTATCGGTTAGGGGCATTTCCCACATTCGTAAAATATCTTTCTGATCAGCGGTCTGCAATGAAATACAAAGAGAGTATGAATGGTACTTTATCGATAGTTATAAAAGCTCTTGTTGTCAAAACATCCCAAATCTATTTTTGAAGTTTTATTTTTTTTTGATATATTTTTGTTGGCAAAATACCAAAGTCAAAAAAAGCTAAGAACCACTGTAATAACAACAATCGGTTTTCGACTTTTCGTTTACTATTCACCGAACTTATTTGATAAAGTTTTAAATTTTGGGGAATCCCCAGCGCTTGCGAAGTCAGTAACGGCGAACTGTGAACGAGACTTTCCTACCCCAAGAAAATATACATTGTAATTGTAAAGTGCTTTGCGACAAAAGCAAATATTGCATAGGCATTCTTAGAAAGAAAGCAAGTGTTTTCAAACCAAATCGTGAAACAAAAATATGACTACTATTAAAGGCTGCAATAATACAAAAAAATAATTCTAAAAAAATGATCTATAAAGTCTTTTTGAAACATGTTCTTCATATAGTTTGAACCAGTGATGGGATTCAGGGGGAACCCGTTCTTGGAATTTCAGCACGTTTAGCGAACCCGGTTTTAACTTTACGTAATCTATGTATTTCAATATCTCTGTGTTTAATGTAACAGTTTCAATCTGCTGCAGATGTTTGTTCAGAGTGTAAAGAACGATTCTGAGTGAAGACCTTTTTTTTTTTTTAGAGAACACCCTAATTTTGAACCTGTTCTTAAAATTTTGAATCCCATCACTGTTTGGAACCCTATTGATTGAAAATGTTTGATTTACAAATCTTATGTAGTGCTATTAAGATACTGGCTTGATTTATTTTTGTGTAAATAAAATATGGATTTATTCAATTCTACTGGTGTTGCAGAAGCAAGAAGAATATTTGTGGAAGATCAACTGACAAGTATAACCTTCAATTTAGAAAAAAAAGTTTCTTCTCCTATGTTCTTTATGTAAGTTTTATTGGTAACCTGATTTAAATTTTTGGGTCTCATTTATTGTTAGCCACTACTAACTGTGCAGGCTTTGGGGATTTCCTGAAATTTAAATGGTAATCAACTAAACTCAGCCAATAGTTAACAAGAACCAATTTTTTACTAGTTGTATCTATAAGGTCATCCATTTAAATTTATTTTGGGGTATATTGCTCATGAAAAATAAGTCAGGTTTGTTTGAGATTTGAAAAAGGTATCATCATTGTTTTCAAGAAAAACAGTAAATTAGTTCATTGTATTTCCCTTCACCCACTTTTCCTTTTGAAATTGGAGGAGCAATAGCTCAAATTGGGATCTCCAAGCTTTAAGCATCCTGATCTTTTGCAATTAACAGCAATTCTGCTAGTGGAATTCTAAGACAAGACCAAGGCAGGTCTTCAGCATACTCTCACCAGCAAGATCTGGGTCACCCTCTAGGCCTTTTGCCACTCAAAAAGTATCTATTAGCTGCTTTGTTGTTTGTTGGTGAAACATTTGGGTCACATGACCATAGCAGTGCAGTTGTGATCTTTTTATGCGGAGTAATAACACTTCGATGTTGAGAAATTGATGAATGTCAGTGTGTTTTACCTTGTCAAGTAAGGATGAACCCTTGAACTTTTGCAAGAAACCCATTTTGGCCACCTGTATTTAGGATGTCACTCTTTTGATCATTACTCAACACTCATGACCATATGTGAGGATAGGAGAAAAAATTAATTTGAAAACAGAAAGCTTTGCTTTTGTACACAGCTCTCATTTCAATACAATTGATTGGTAAAGCTGGCATATTACTGCACTTGCTTTTTTAATATGGGTATCCAATTTGCTGTCCTGTGTACCATCACTCAAGAATGTGACTCCAAAATGCTTAAACTTTTCCATCTGCTAGAGTGTTACTCTATTCGTTTGGAAAGAACATTGGACAGTGTGTCGTGAAACACATAAACTCAGTTTTAGCTGTATTAAATTTCATCCTAGCATCCAAGCATGCATCAGAAAATAAATCAAGTGCATATTGGTGATCACTTTCATTCCAACTTGACAATCCCAGGCCATTTGCAAATAGCAGGCATCAAACATTACCCTCCCAAATGTGATCCCACTACTGAAAAAAACTGTCTGTCTACCTTTTCCAATGTTTACTGAAGCATACATACACCTCTTTGACATATTTCTGCAATTTTTTAAAAACTTTGGTGGAGGGCAAAGATCTGGTCCATGGTGGATCTGCCAGGACAAAATCTGCATTGTGCATCCTGAAGTTGAGGTTTGACTATTTCATGACATCTCTTTCAAAGCACTTTGCATAGACCTTTCCAGAAAAGTTTAACAATGAAATGTCGATGTAATGCATTTCTTGTTTTCTTTTTTGTGAATAGGTATTAACACACTGGTTTGCCTTTGCTTTGATACCTCACTGGTTTTCCAAGCTACTTGGAACACATGAGTCAGCCAATAAACTTTAAAGTTGTTCATGGCCTTTAACATTTCAGGTCAAATATCATCTTCACCAGGGCCTTTTCCAGCTTTCAAAGATTTGATTGCTGTGCTCACCTCTGCTTTGGGTAGATAAATTTCTTTACCACTTTTTTTCTCAGATGTTTCCAAATGTTGGACTATTACTGGATTTAAGAGCTCTTGAAATTATTCTTTCCAACAATTTAAAATGTTCTTTTGATGCTTCACAAGCACACCATAAGCATCCTTAATGAAAGTGTCAATTGGTGTTTGTTTGCCACACAAACAGAGTATAGTTTGCCAAAATATTTAGCCAATCCATTGTCTGTATCTAACTTGTGTCCAAATTCATTTCATAACTTTTTATTAGACTGTTTGATGACAGTCGCAACAGTCTTACATGGTGCAGAGTACTGCAATCGAAACTGCTCAGATGACTTATTTGTTAACCAAACTCAAAACATAGCTTTCTTTGCACTGATAGCTTTTTTAACTTCTTGGTTCCACCAAGCAATTCTTTTCTCACTACCTGTTTGACCTCCCACAATTAGCAGCTGCAGATGTACAGGTGTGGAGAAAGTTCTTAATCAAATTTTCAAAATTAAATTAAAGATATTTTTTAATTAAATTTATCCATTTTTGGCATATTTTGTTTGTAGATACATATATTTTTATGTTTCAGATCCAAATTTCTTAAAATTTAATTTGCATTTGTTAGAATGAGTCAACATGAGGCCATTATCCAACTTTTTTGCATGAGAAAGATGACCCAGAGATTGTTATGATCTTAAAAGCTTCAAAATCAACAGTTCAGGATGCAGTAAACTGATACAAAGAACTTGGGACATCAGATGATTGCCCCAGAAGTGGATGACCCCAAACTGCTTGTACCCCAACCAAAGTTAAGGCCATTAGGTAGTGGATAAGGAGGAACCCCAAATGGATAAAGAGGAACCCTAAGGAAAATGGCTAGGGACTTGAAAATTGATGAAAAAACTGTCAGAACAATTGTCAAAAATGATCTCAAGTTGTCCCCTTTGAAGATGACTAACAGACACCAACTGATTGCAAGAGCAAAAGAGGATGGAAAGAGCCAAGATTCTCCTGAACCGAATGAAGGATGGCATGGATGCTGGGGAAATTATCTTTTCTGGTGAAAAAGTCTTCATTGTTGAGGCCCAGTTCAACTTGCAGAATGACAGAATTTTGGCTAAGAGTGCTGATAGCATTCCCAGTTCCATAAATTCTGTTTACTGCTGCCAAAAACCTGCCTTGGTAATGGTATGGGCTGCCATCTCTAAGAATTGGAGATCCCCTCTCATTTTTGTTAAAGAGGGTGCCAAACTGAATGCAAACTTGTACATTTGGAATATTTTGACTCCAGCCCATGTTGAAATGAAGAAACATTTCAAAGATGACTCTTTCACATTCCAACAGGATGGTGTGCCCTCTCACACTGCAAACAAAACCCAGGATTGGTGTGAGAGTCACTTTCCAGCTTTCTGTAGGAAATAATTGGCCACAATTCTCCTTCATCACCTGCCTTCAACTTTCTGGACTTTTGTGTCTGGTCTATCTTAGAGAAAGAGGCCTGCACATCAGCCCATGATAATACTGAAGCTTTTAAGAAGTCTCTTAAGTGAGAATGGGCCAAAATTCCGCAAGAATCCTTTCATGCTGCAGTGAAGAGCTTCAGGGGGAGGCTTCAGTGCATAATTGAAGCCAAAGGCAGCCATAGTGAAAAATAGATAGTAGAAATGTTAAATGGGTCTCTAACAAATTGTGTGTTAATTGTTAACAAATTGTTTAATTTCAACCTTTATTAGTTGTTAGATTTAACTTTTATAAGATCAGGGACTTTCTCTGCATCCTGTAGTGATTGCTGATAGAAATAAATCCCCTTCAGTCACAATGTCAGGCAGTTCTCTAAACTGGAAAGCAACTTTGCTTACAAAAGTATTTCTACTTTTTTGTCAGCTGTAAACTCCCACTTTATTTTGTACACTCATTGCACTCTAAATTGTTTTTTTGTTCTCAAACAATTTAGGCCTCTCAAAATGCACACAACTGATTTAAAATTTAAGATGCTTGTTTCAAAATATTTCAATTTTTTGCTAATAGTATAGTAATGAATTTGGTTTTTTCTGTGTATAGTTAGGCTATATCTTGATAGTAAGGGTCTTTTCAAGAAGAAATGGTAACTGTTTTTTTTGGTGAAACTAACTGGAAATCCCCACTTCAACACTGGGAGGAAATAAAAAAAGTAAGAAAAAAGGATCCCTAAGAAGATATAGTAATACAGGGGGACTCTGGGTTAGTTTCACTAACAAAAATTGCTCATGAATACTTTTTGAAAAGACTCAATAATGGTAACTTATTGTTATTCTTTTTCTTAAACTGTTATTAAAAATGTTTTGGTTTTGCAATTCATTAGTCATTTTTAATTCAATGCAATTCAATTCAATTTTATTTGCAATCAAGGTATTACATTCCAAAGTTCTTATTGAAAAAGTGATTGCAAAATAGGAAACAGTAGCTAAAAGATATATGTTATTATGTGGTTGCTGTACCTTTAAAACAAAGTAGCTATTGTACGTTAATTTTTTAAAAAAGAAAGAGAGAAAAAAAGAACAATTAACATAAATTTTTTTAAAAAATAAAAAGTGTATACAAAAGTGCAAAAGGTAGTAATAATATACTGCATCACAATAAAATATACACATCCGAGCCATATAGAGAGAATGTTGCATAATCATGGGTGGGAGAACACAACAAACTTTGTGACCAAAAGGGTCAAGACCCAAAAGGGGTCAGGCAGGCAAAGAAACCAAACAAAAAGAAATCCTGCTGTGGGTCAAAAGGACCGTTTCGAATATATATGGCTGGCAAAAAAACAATAACCAAAATTAAACTACAAAAACATTAAAAAAAATTGTGTGCATCACATAAAAAATTTAATTGAATTTTCATCGTGATTGGCAAATTTCATCATTGATTTATTAACTTGATTTTCTTGTAAATTGTCTTGAGCTCATACTTAGTTTCTTCATCAAATTATTTGAAGTTTCCTGAAAAAAAAGAACAGCAACCAGCAAAAGTTTTTCTAAGAATTTGTTAAATTAGTTTTTTTTGAAAGCTTATTTTTTTATAAGATACTTTAAAAACTCTTTACAAAAATTTTTATAAGACTCAGACTCCCTTAAACTGTGTGAAACATTATTCCAAAGGAGTGGACACATATACTTTAACAATTTTTTGGTCATATTCAATCTAGAAAATGATAGAGAAAACTTTGATTGACTTCTTGCGTTTATTTGTAAGTCATTGCCTATGATGTTGTATTGAAATAAATTAAAAAAGCATGGTGGTAAAAAGTTTTTTTGTGTATTTGTACTAAAACTACATAGCTCTAGTTTATTTATTTCATTAATTGTCATTATGCCATTGTCTTGCATTATGTTTGTAACACTTGCTCTATGATGTAATCCAAAAATCATTCTAATAAATTTATTCACAATTTGTTGAATTTTTTGAACTGTGGTTTTATTACCATTATACCAAGTTCCAATGCCATATCTTATGTGACTAATAAGGAGTTGTAAAGTAGTAATATTATGTTTTGTCAAAGTATTTTGAAATTTTCTTAATAGTACCATAAGTGATACAGAGTTTTTTTTAGTATAAACTCCATGTGTGGTTTCCAGCTTAAATGTTCTTGAAAAATTATTCCTAAAAACCTTGTTTTTAATTGCTGATAAACAAAATTATTTCTGATTGAGAGGGTTAAGTTATTTGAAGGAGGTTTTGCTTTAGGTGTGTGACATATCATATAGTGTGTTTTATCTGTATTTAAAATTAACTGATTTGCTGAAAGCCAATTATCAATATTTATCATCTCTTGGTTTGCAATTTGGTAAAGTGCTTCATAGCATTTATTTTTTAAGAACACATTAGTGTCATCTGCATACATGATACAATTATCAGAGTTTAAACTTATATTAACATATTTTTTGTGAAATGTGGCAATTGCATTTTTCCTCTACTGCAAGGTATTTAAAAAATAAATATTTTAAAACTTTATTGCAAGCCACATGTGGTACACATTGCAGTAAATGGAAGTGAGGTGCAAGCCACATGTGGTACACGTTAAAGGTTAAGATAATTTACATTAATAGAGAGACATGTTAAGAAACATGTTAAAGATAACATGTTAAGGTCATTTACATAAATAGAGAAAAGTAAAGAACCCAATATTGAATCTTGGGGTACACAAATTCTATTATTTTTGCATCAGAGAAAATGCCATTTACCTCAACTAATTGCTTTCTGTTGCTAAGATAACCATCAAAGCACTTATTTGCTACTCTAATTCCATAATCCCACAATTTTGCCAATAAATTTTATGATTCATGGTGTCAAATGCTTTAGATAAGTCAAGAAATATACCAAGTACCTGTTCTTTATTTTCTAAAGCATCAGTAATATTTTCAGTTAATAAAGAAATCGCATGAAGAGTTGAGTGTTTTCTAAAGCCAAATTGATATTTATAAAAAAATTTTTATTTGTCTAAAAATGAGATTACTCGATTATACACTAATTGTTCAAGTATTTTAGACATTGAACATAGTAAACTAATAGGGCGATAATTACTTACATTAGTTACATTACCTTTTTTTATGAATTGGTATAACTTTTGCAGTTTTAAAGCCCGAAATGAAATCACCATTAATCAAAGAAAGATTAAACACATGTGTCAAAGCAAACATGCTTTTCTTCATATAAATGTTCATTTTGTTACAAATCTTTTTTAATGCACTGCACATATCAAAATATGTGTATCCGGTAATTTCATCACTGTAAATTCATCGCGGTAATTTCATTGTTTGGTAATTACATCTCATACATTTTCACCGCAATGTAACTACATTGCAACATATTACATCATCAGTAATATCATTGTCGCAATTTTTCAAAAGGGACAGACAGACAGAAAGGCAGTGAGAGATAAACTCTCTCTCCTCTGTCTTTAGCTGTCATGTGATAGAACTGGCTAACTTGTTGACTTTTCCAATATAAAAAAGTTAAAGTCAAAAGTAAAGGTTAGCAGTTTGTCTACTGAGGAAAAGACATTTGAAAATAACTCAGACTTATAAAAAAGTTAGAGTTAAAAGTAAAGGTTAGCAGTTTGTCTACTGAGTAAAAGACATTTGAAAATAACTCAGACTAAACCCTTCAAGATGCCTCTGCAGTATGTTGTAAGCACGCGGAATAAGAAAAAGTTAATTGACAATAGTCATCTATTCGTGAAAGAGAAAACAAGTGGCAAAAAAACTATTTGGAAATGCGATCAATTTTATACAAGAAAGTGCCATGCAAGAGTGCATACAAATAATGAATCCATTGAAAAACGACTGGGAGAACACAATCATGCAGGAGATATTGCTCGTGTTGAAGCTGCCAAAGTGATCAACATAACTAAAGAAAAAGCAATCACAATTTAAGAAATGACACATTGTATTGTAACACAAGCATACGTAGGAGTATCCCAAGCAGTTGCAGGTCAGCTACCAACACCTCAGAACTTAAATAGCACAAGTTCCTGCAAATCCAGTGTCTTTACTGGAATTAAGCATTTGCTCTAAATATAGGATAACACATTCAAACAAGCCATTTCTTCTTTTTGACAGTGATGATGGATCAGACAGAATTATTATATTTTCGATTTTGAGAAATCTTCATCTATTGTCCAATACAAGCAATTGGTATGCAGATGGGACCTTTAAAACAGCATCGCCTTTATTCAATCAACTATACTCAATACATGGCATCGTGAATGGGGATGTTTTGCCTCTTGTTTACACTTTGATGGCCAACAAAACTGAGGAGCGTTACAATAAGCTTTTTTCAGAACTAAAAGCTTTAGGGTCAACCTTATCACCAAGGGCAATTATGACTGATTTTGAACGTGCAGCCATTAATGCTTTTAGAGCAGTTTTTCTGGATTCAGATCAACAAGGTTGCTTTTTTCATTTCTCACAATGCTTATTTCGATCTATACAATCAAATGGTCTGCAACAGTTATACGAGAGTGATGCTGGATTTGCATTAAAAATGCGTATGATTTGCAGCCATAGCATTTGTTCCAGTTGCAGATGTGTCTTTTGAGCATTTAATTGACAATACTGATTTTCCTGAAGAAGCCCAGTCTGTCTTAGATTAGTTTGAGGATACATGGAGTGGACGGCCAAACCACTGCTTAATATGTCAACCCCCTCGCTTTGATCATGTTCTGTGGAATTGTTTTAATGCTGCCAAATTTTGTGCTTCTAAGACAAACAATGCCTGTGAAGGTTGGCATCGTTCATTCAGCGAATTAATTGGGGCATCACATCCTACAATCTGGAAATTTTTAGAAATCTTGAAAGGCTACAAGCGAGAAACAAAGCAATAATGGAGCAATATAAAGCAGGTGCAAAACCTCCACATAAAAAGAAGAAGTACAAGGATACAGCATTAAGAATTCAAACTATAGTCAACGATTTTGAAAATCGTGAACTACTGGATTATCTAAGAGGAATCGCTCATAACTTGTCATTTAAAAAAAATGAATACCATCTCTCAGGTTTTTTGTTTTTAAAATTGTGTTTATTTTATTTTGCTTTGTTTTTGGCATTGATTGAGTTAAAAAAAAATAACTAGTTAATTGAATAAGATAGAACCCTGGCAATGATATTACTGACGATGCAATATGTTGCAATGTAGTTACATTGTGGTGAAAATCTATGAGATGTAATTACCAAATGATGAAATTACCACAATGGAATTACTGCGATGAATTCACAGGGGTGAAATTACAGTGAACCAAAATATGCTAGTATGTGTAAGAGGATTTTATTAATTTTGTCTACTTTATAACATTTTTGTATGTGCTTTAACTGAATATATGCTTCTTTAAGATCATTATATTAGGTCATTACAAAAATAATGGCTGCTTGAAGTACTGTGTTTTGCAAAACTATTTTAGCATTGTATTTGTTGTTTATTTTAGGTCAATTTTGGTATACATAATAATTGATGTGTACTCTTAAATATTTTTTAACTTATTTTCACGCAAAAATATTTTTAAATAATATAAACTCTTAATGATGAATACAAAAAAACATGACCTTTGCTTACTTATGTTGCATGAGTTCAAATTCATATGTTGCAATTGTTCATTGTCAAGACTGCATACCCGTCCTCTGCCTTTTTCATCTTCAAGGCTCTGATCTACACTACAAAATTTCTGGAAGCACCTTCGTACTGTCCAATTACTTGTATAGCCATCTCCCCATGCTCTGTTGATATTGCCAACAGTTTAGAAGGCATTGTGACTGAATTTGAACTCATGCAACATAAGTAAGCAAAGGTCATGTTTTTTGTGTTTATAATTAAGAGCTTATATGCTTTAAAAATATTTTTGCGTGAAAATAAGTTAAAAAATATTTAAGAGTACACATCAATTATTATGTATACCAAAATTGACCTAAAATAAACAACAAATACAATGTCAAAATAGTTTTGCAAAACACAGTACTTCAAGCACCCATTATTTTTGTAATGACCTAATAATAATTAAAGGCTAAAACATAAATGTTTAATTAAATTTTAAAGTTGATAAAAATTTATAAACTATGTAATTTTTTTATAATATTTAGTTGTCGTGAATCAATGAAAGACTTTTTTGATGTGACTATTACTTGCAATAAAAATGAAATAAAAGCCCATCGAATGGTTTTAGCAGCTCAATCAAGTTTTTTTAAGAAAAGGTTAAGCAATGACTTAGTAAGTTTTTTCAATAAAAGGTCTTATGATTTATTTAATTATTTTTTAAGGTGATGTAGCTCTTAATTTAAGTGACAACTTATAATGTTGTATGTGTACATAACTATCAATTTTTACCTTAGTAAAAAATTGCTAATGAAATAGAATTTGTGTTTAACATCACAATTTGACAAAAATTAAGCAATGATCATTTACTAGAAATGGAGTCATTACATTGCTTTGATGAATAAATTTACAAAGATTAGAAATGGAGTCATTACATTGCTTTGACAAATAAATTTGCAAAGACTTTGTTACCACCTGATTCACTTGATGTGGATGCAGCTTACTAGGACTTCTGTAACATCATCAAGAAAGCAGCCAAAAAGACTATCCCATGTGGGTATTGAAACAATTTTATAGTCTGTGCTGGGATACGGAGTGCGAACTTTTCTGCAGCCTTCCAGGGAGACAATTCAAAGTTTGGCTGCTACAGCTCTGCTTTCCAAGCTTAACAGGAAGCAGAGGGATCGATGGTCTGAGGCAATTTAGAGCATTGTCTTTTTACACTCTAGTCGAAAAGCATGGAGTATTTTAAACAACCTTACTGGTAGGTCACGACACTCTTCTCATCACTGTCCTGTCTGCAATTTTCAATTTTGTACCCAAGGAATCGTGATCTACATATTTTCAACCGATCAAAAATCTAAAATTTTTTTCTCTGCTCATAAAAATTCTATCACTTAGGTCTTAGAGCAATCAAGGAACACTCCATGTTAGTTGTCATGGTGAAGCTTTCTTTTTAGTGACTTTTTAAGATGATAAACAAACCAATCTGTTTCTTATATAGCGTTTGGAAATGTACCGAAAAATAAATATGATTGATTTGCAAATGTACCGAAAGATAAATATGATTGAACTGTAAAGAGCTGAATGAAAATTTTTTGAGCAGAGAAAAAAATTTGGATTTTTGATAGATTGAAAATATGTAGATCATGATTCCTTGGGTACAAAATTGAAAATTGCGTCCTGTCTCAGTTGATGCTATTGTATCTCAGCTGGTCAGAAATGGGATATACAAGGCTGTTGAGTGCAAGTCATCTCGACTTGTCACTCAAGAAGTGTCTGACCTTTGGAGGGCCATAACATCAGACCCAGTAAATATCTCCTACACTTTCTCACAGGGAGAATTTGCTGCTGCCCACCAACACTTAAAACCAGGTAAAGCTTTGGGCTTTGATTCCATCTGCTTGGAGCTTGTAATCCATGCTGGAGCTGCTTTGAAGTCTTGGTTATGTCACTTCCTTTCTTCCTGCTTGCACCAACTCAAAATTCCCAAGATCTGGAGAAGAGCACTTGTAGCCACAATCCCAAAGCCAATGAAGCCCATGGGGAACCCAAAAAGTTATTGACTGTTATCTTTGCTCTGTGTCCCCTACAAGATCTTCAACAGGCTTATCTACACTGCGTCAAGCCAAAATTGATCCACTGCTTTGTAAAGAGCAGGCTGTGCTTTCTAAAAAGCAGTCACTCGTAGATCAAGTTCTGCTGACCCAGAACATTGAGGATTCTTTCAAGGCTAAGAAGAATGCCAGTGCCATATTTGTCAATCTGATAGCTGCTTATGACATTGTCTGGCACTGTGGCCTTACCTGCAAGCTGCTGAGGCTTCTGCTGGATAAGCACATGGTTAGAATGATTGTGGAGCTTGTCTGAAACCTAGGTTTCACCCTTACTACCAGTGACAGCAAGTAAAGCAGGTTACACCATCAAAAAACTGGTGTTCCTGAGGGATCAGTCTTGGCTCCCCTCCTATTTAACATCTATACGTACAATCTGCCTTTCATGATTTCCAGAAAATTTGCTTATATTGATGATTTAGCATTGTTGCACTCTTCTGGAAACTGGAAGGACTTGGAGGAGACTTTAAGCCAAGACATGTTTACATTTTCAGTGTATCTCCAGACTTGGAGGTTGAAGCTCAGTCACACTAAGACGGTGACAGCAACGTTTCACTTAAATAACCGAGAGACCAAACGCGAGTGAAACATCTACAACAATGATAGGCTTTTACCGTTCTGTCCAACCCCTACATACCTTGGGGTAAAACTGGACAGATTGCTCACATTTTGTCACCATCTAGTGGCATTGCACAAAAAACTATCCTTGTGTATCATACTGCTGAGCCAACTTGTGGGCTCAGGATGGGGTGCTGTGCCAAAACACTATGCATAGCCACCTTATCTCTGGTCTACTCAACAGCTGAGTACTGCACACCAGTCTGGTGTTGCAGCTCTCACGCTCACCTCATAGACAGTGTCTTGAAGAACGCCTTCTGCATGGTCACTGGATGCCTGCATCCCACTCCAAGAGACCACCTATTCATACTTTCAGGCATCCAGCCAGCTGAGCTCTTTGGCCTACTGTGGATCTCTGGATCCCAATCATATCTTGTATGGCTTTTTAAGCAGAGCTGGAGCCTGGAGTGATGGAGCCAGCCAATTTTGGAGGAGCCAGAGCTGAAGCTGGAGTCAAATTTTGATATTGGTGGAGTTGGAGCCATCAAAATTTTTGCTGGCTCCAACTCCGTTCAATATATTTTTTTACATTTGAAAGTCACTTCATTAATTCATGGATCTAAATGTGCATTAAGGTAATGTAAAGGGTGTATTTATGTTTGAGTCATTTGTTTAAGATGAATAGCATGGAGTTTGAGATGGGTGCCCATTGGTAGGACACTGGTTTTGTCTTGCAGGCTTTGAATGTTAGTGTCTTGTGTGCAGCCAGTAGCAATGAACAAAGCGGTGTTCTGAATGGTTTGCAGTTTCTTGATGTTGGTGTTTGATATGATAGGGCTCCATATAGTGTTTGCATATTCTATTATGGGTGAATAATAGCTTTACAATTAGAGTTGATTAGTTCATTTTGTTTACCCTGCTTGGCAGTCTAAAGTGTTTTTCCTAAAGTGTTTTTCCCAAGGACACAACTGAATGATGCAAGTAGGTTCTGAACCAAAACCATGCTGATTACAATCACCACTCTTCATCATTCAACCACACTACTTGCTAAAAACATACCACTAAACCCAATGTATTACACCAGGTTAGCACTAAATTGGAAGAAGTATAAAGTTGATCTTGTGGTTTCTTATCAAATATTTATAAATAGAAATGTTGGAATGATCAGATGTAAAAAATAAAATGGGTTTGTTGGATCATTTAGTGTTGTTGGAGAATTTAAATGTTATTTTGGTCATTACAGGCATGTTTGATTAATCTAACTACAGTATACTTAATTAACATGTACAAAGTATTCTTGAAAGAGATCAAAAGTATTCTCAAAAGTGATTACATGATCTCTTTTGAAAATACTTTGTACTTGTTGAGAAATGACTTTTCACATGTATCTGGTTTGGCTGGATTCCTTTTAAATGTTTTTAACAATAATTGTGTTGTTTAGTTGTCGTAGCATTTCTTGATTCTCAGTAAATTTATACTTACTGGTGATGTTTTATTGTTATGCTATTTCAGCTGAGAGATTCAATCAAATCTTTTATTAATTTTGTATTGATTTTGGTAAATTTAAATGAAGGTAAATTAAGTCATTTAATTTATTGATTATCTACATTAAAATTTTTTAGCTGTTATTGCTTAACACTCATTTTTATTGCAAAAATTTTATTCTTTAGACAAAACCTAATAATAATAATAATTCTCACTTTGCTATTAATCTTGATGTTTTGGACTGGAACAGTGTGGTTGCTGTTATAGATTGTATGTATTCTTCACAAATCACAATTACAAATGAAAATGTGTATTCTTTAATCAAGACCAGTGAACACTTTGATATGCCAGGTAAAAATACTTTTTTTTGTACAAAGTTTTATTTATTTTTCCAAATTGCAAAATGTACAAATCAAAAATGTCTGCACATGCCGTATATTTCAGCATATAAGGCGACCGTCAGATAAGACGATGTACAAAATTAGAGCAAAATTTTATAAATTTATCATATGTTTTTATTTTATAAATTATCGGTTGTATAAGACGACCCCCAATTTTTAAGGGTGGTTTTTTGACTTTAAGGGTCGTCTTATACACCAAAATATACGGCATATTAAATATTGGTTTTTATGCAACACTAAACAATTCTGTAATTTCTTTTCAAGATATTATACTGTGCAGTGTGGACTGAGAGTAACTACCTTAATTAAATTTAAGCATAGCTGGACAGTGATTTCAGGGTTGGTGTAAGTGGTATACCATGCAACAGATGGCACTTTTTAATGTTGTCTGTGTCTGGTTACAACTTGTGTACATATTATTATAATTGCAACATCAAATTTATTGAAAAATCTACTGTTAAAGTATTAGAAATATACAATATCTGATACAATTTGACTTAATATGTCAGATAGAGAGACACAAAATTTGTTTTGTCTTTTAGAACACAATAAAAAAAGACACAAAGTACAAGAGCAAAACAAGAAAATATTGGACAACCCAAAATTTTACCAGTTAAAATGCTTTTTAACCACTTGACTGCAGATGACGTATATATACACAAATTTTAATGTAGATCTATCAGCAGATGACATATATACACTGTATATACGCCTATTCATTTACAAAGAGTGGGTGTTCCCTGTTGTTTTTGCCATTGTTTAGTGATTTAGTGGTGTCTAACAACCAATCAGGAAAGAGATTTTTTAATTGGCGACACATTTACTCTAGATAATGTAATTCTAATGTGATTTTTATGGTATTCCACTTTCTATCAAACCATGCTTTAAGGTATACCACACAAAATCCTTTTACTAACTCTTGTTGATAATAAAATGATCTATTTTTATCATTATATTGTATAATTTTATTCATATTTGTTAGTTGTTGTAATAAGCAAGTGATTACAAGGTATCAATTTTAACAATTTAAATTTTATTGTAATACATATTTTTCATTTTTAAGAATTTTCAATTTTATGCAATTTTTGTGAAAAAAACCCTGCTAGCAGGACATAGAAATCCTTTTAAAAATCTGCTGTCAAGTGGTTAATAACAACTAGCAAGAACAGTTTAACTAGTGTTGATGTTTATTCATTTTTAATCGAAAAAACAAAAAAGAAAGAAAATTAAACAAAAAGCATATAAAACATAAGTTTATTAAAAAACAATAACCAATTTTTATTCACATTTGATTCTATCCATTGCATAATTTCATTCTAAACCTACAATTTTGTATTTATTCACAAAGCACATAATTGTATAAAAGTATTGTAATAATCTTAAATGTTTTGCTTGATGTAAGAAACTAAGTATGCAATATAAAGTTTTAAATATTAATATAAATACTGAAAATTTTGTAGTGATTAATCAAATTTTTTTAATGGGTTTAAACTTAAATTTTTCAACTTTGTTTTAGTTTTGATCACATCTTTGTCTTTTATACAAAATTTAGTTATGTGCACTATTTATTGACATTTTCAATAAAAAAAAAATGAAGAATCCAATGTTTGTTTGGTCTAGTAAATGAGTAAATTTTCATAATTTTAAAAAATGTCAAAAAATTTATGATGTGTTTTTTGCTATACACTAATTAGTATACAAAAATGTAAGATTACAAATCTTCTAGTTTTATAAAGTTTATTTATTTTCTATAAAGGATTAACTTGGGAGTTTGAAAGTTATTTGAGATTGCAATTTTAATTATGCATTTAATTCTAATTTTCAATTTAAATTAATATGTGAATGTTGTACCCAAAACAATTATTTTATAATGTAACTTTTTTTTGATATGACTGTATTTCTAAGTATCTGAATTGGTGTATAGTTGTAATTTATATAAAAAATCAGTATAGCAACTCAGGTGAAGAGCTAGACTTTGAATGTGGTGTATTTAGTTAAAATTTAATTTATGAGTAACCTCATATATTTGACCAAGGTGAATCTTTTAACTCAATTTTGAAATGATGCTAAATTTGAGTCAGATTCTAAATTTGTTCTATTAGTCAGAACAAATGTTGTATTTATTAAAAAGCTTGAAAAATACATCATTTATGTTTTAGCTATTTCAAGTTGCAATGCAATGTATCTAGGCTGGATAATAGTGGTACTTAACAATTAATTTCTAATTCATCCGAAATCTTTTTAAATAAGTTCAGTTCTCTTCAAATAATTTCATATCTTTTGAAAAGATGTAACAACAGTAGAAATCCCTATCAAATGTTTTGATTATTAAATTGTCTTAAATGGAAGAATTTTATCTATAGCCAATTTGATGTTTACTTAGTAAATAATATTTGTCAAGAAAATGTATGAAATTTATTTTGTAGGCTGTTTTTAAAAATTATTTTAAACTGTGAAAGCAAAGAGATGATCAGTAACTTGATGGTAGTTATATCCTGCTATTTTGAGCTTTTTTTGAACCGAGAAATATGTTTGCATGCATTCATTTATACAATTACAGAAATTTTTTTATTGAGTTTTGTTTTTGACCAGCAATTGTAATTTTGGTTTTACCATGCTTTTTTTCAACTAACAGCTTTCAGTATTTTTAATCAATATCATAGTTTTTTTATTTTGTAGAAATTAAAAAGTTCTGTCTTGATTTTTTGCAAGCCTATTTACAAACTGAGAATTGCATAAAGATTATGGAATTTGCACAATCTCAATGTCTGGATGAATTAAAAGCAACAGCTCAAAATTACCTCATTGAAAATTTTCACTATGTTTATTTGAATGAAGAATTTAAGTCTTTAGAATTTCATAAGCTTGTTGAAATAATTCGCATTATAAGAAATTCTTCTTTTAAAGTAAGTATGAGTGAGTATGCACTGATTTTTGCTTACAAAAATTCTACTTAATATGAATTCATGATGATTGTAAATATTTGATTAAATAAATTTGCTGTTTCATGACATTGGTACTGACAATTTTATTAATGATATGTGGGAATACAATCTATATTTTTGCAAACAATAGTTTTTATTTGACTAAGCTAAGTGTTTTGTTTTGCATTCTTTGTTGTATTTTGTTTTTATTTCATCTGCAATTGGTCAGCTAATGGTTAAACTGCAAAGAATTTTTTCATTTTTTAAAATTTTTACAGTTTCTTTTTTAATTATAAATAGTGAAGCTTGTGTCTAAATTATGAGAACCCTATGTTTGATAAAAAAATTTATTGATTAAATTAGGTTTATGATATTGACTTTGTGAATCAATTTATAATGAGTTTTTCAATAAAAGAAAAGTGAAACAAGAGCTTCATATCCATGCAAAATGTTGAGATTAAAGTACAGTAACTATTTTCATACATATTGTTTTCACAAATTTTGACATCACAAAAGCTAGAAGATCCTTTAATTATTAATGAATTTAGAAAAATTATTGCAATTCATATTGCTTAAATTGTTTGTTTATGCAACTGCAAATGTTTTATGTAAGTTTAATTTTGAAAATTAGTTAACTCACCAAGCATTTTTTAATAGATTTGTGAATCGGAAATATTTAGTTCTATTGTTTATTGGGTAAAAGCTGATCATAAACGAAACGTCCATTTTACTGAACTTTTTGAATTCATTCAACTAAACAAGTTAAAGCTGACTTACCTCACAACAAGAATTGCCAATGAGGTAATATCAACCTTTCTCTATAACAGTGCTTCTAATTTTTTTTTATTATTGTGACCCAAAAAATTGGAACATAATTGTTGTAGTTGACCATTTCATATGCATAGTAAGACCAGTACTATAACAAATCTAAGGAAAGACTTTTTTGTTTTTCACCTCCCTGAGTATTATAATAAAGTTAAGTGAAGACCTTCTTGTAATCAAGTAAATTTGTGACATGGATTCTAGTTTTCAGGGTGTTAAAAGTGATTGAGTACCTGTCCCTTGATGTAAGAAAAAATTACTTTTTATCACAACAAATTTACTATTTCAACTCTTGTTGAAATTGCAAAAATTGGATGATAGTGGATATTTTTATGAACAGAGTACTGCAAGCTTGACGGCTTCTTTTAAAGTGGCATTACATATAGCTAAGTAAAAAAATCTCCATACCATCGGAGAAACCCTTGTAAAAACATGTGCAGTACATATGTTGAAGTTGCTTTTAGGAAAAACAACTGCAAAAAGATTCAGCAAGTGCCTTTATCCAATGACACAATTAACCATATTTTGCTTATGTTAACAGATGTCAAACAGCAATTTTAAGGGGGGGAGGGCAAAACGAAAAAAGCACCTTATTTTTGAAAAAGATACATTTTTTTCAAAAAAGGTTTTTCAGAGCTGCCATTTCATGTCACGATTGTTTTCAGTGCAAAAATCTAGTTATAACTAAAAAAAGTCATTACTTCCAATCAGTGTCCAAAATCTCAATTTTTATCCCAAATTTTCAAAAAAGAATAAAAAAAGGGATCAGTACTTTCAATTGAGTCTATGACCCTTACTTTCATTCTAAATTTAAGGTGCAGACCATAACCAAAATAATAGCATTCAACTTGAATTGATCTAATATTTTGGTCAAGTTTCCATGATGTAGGGCCAAATATGGCCCAATGCTTCTGTATTTGCACACCTGTGCCCTCCCTTTTTGAAATGGGCAGGGAGCAATTTAAAAGAGTCAAAAAGGCAGGAGGACATTTTTCCCCTACTTCCCTGCTTCCAGTGCCCCTGGTGTCCAATACTTATAGGAAACAAAAACATGGCCTAGTTAGATTTTTTTTGCAACTTATGTTCTTCATTTGACTTCAGTTCTTGACTAGCTTTTTCCATAGAAATCAAAGGGATAATTCTTAGTGCTAGACAGGGTGCAAACTTAAACAAGCTTCAAAATTTTGACGAGTCTGCATCCCTGATTTTTTTCCAAAAATGTGGTTCAAAAAGCAGAATTAATGTAATTGCAGAAGATTCTTGTAACAAATGTGTGCATTTGAAACAAAATTATAACAGTTATAATAAAAATTGTAAATTCTTTAATTAAAAATTATTGTTTGATAAACTACCAGTTTGAAAAACTATAGAGCAGTGGTTCTCAACCTTTTTATTATTGTGGACCCTTTAATTATCTTTCAAGCAATTGTGGACCTCTTGACCACGGGCACTGGCTGAACTGATTATAGAGGTGCAAGATGGTTAAAACTTATTAAAAAACTGTATTTATATAAAAAGAAATTTAGATTCCAGGGGCACCAAGACCTCTTCTTGCTCTCCTCCAGTGCCAACGTCCATACCATTACAAAATGGAAGTTATGAGAAACAGCAAAAAATGCAACATAACCTTTAAAACCCTACTTAAAAACAGCACAAACTGATGCAAGTTATTTCATTTATTTCAAAGTGAGTGCACTTTAATGCAGTTTTTGCTGTTGCATATCAAAAGCAAGTTTTGAAATACATGGTTGTGTTTTTGCAATTGCTAGTCTCATTTCATCTTCCACATCTAGCTTGTTGCAAGGTTTTGATTTGATCTCATGAGAGTAAGAAAATCCACTTTCACACAAGTAAGTGGAAGCAAAGGGAACAATGACACATAATGCTTCCGTGAATAACTTTGGGTAAGACTGCAACATAGAGGTCCAAAATTGAGTAAATGGTTTCGTCATAAACATTTCACAATCAGCTGAGTCATTTCTTAAGTCCAACAGCTCATCTTGAACTTCTTCAGGGATAGTTGTTATGTCTATCATTTGAGAAAATGGATTTCGAGGAAAAACTTTTTTAAGATCAGGAAAGTACTTCTTGAATTCATTTTCCAGCGACTGTAAATGTTCACTAATTTCTTGTTTCATTTTTGCATTGAGACTAGCAGATTCAAATCCAGATAGTTTTTCAAACATTGCAAAATTTATGCAATTGAATTTACTATTCCAATCATGTATCTTTCTACAAAGCCATGCAAAATGTCTCTTAATTGTATAATGTTTGTATCTGACCCTTGAAGTCTCAAATTAAACTTATTAAACTGTTCAGTAATATCAGCTAAGGAAGCCAGAGCCTGTAACCATGTTTCGTCACTAAAGAAGTCAACAAAAGCATCTTTCTTAATCATTTCCAAAAACGATTTGATTTCGGCTCTCAGTTTGTAGAAGCAGGCAAGAACATTTTCTTTTGAAAACCATCATACTGCAGTATAAAACAAGAGTCTCATGATCAGAGTCCATTTCTTTGCAAAACTGTTTGAATAGATGAGAAGTTGTGCCACTCTTTTTCACAAAATTAACTATTTTCACAACAGAATTAAGCACATTCGTCAAAAAAATTAGAAGAGTTTTGCATGCAAGCATATATTGATGTATCAAGCAATGTAATCCTTTGACTTCAGGTTTCAGGAGATTTTTCCATGGCCTTCTTATGGAAACCATATTTGCATCCAAGCATTGCTGTGGTTCCATCCATTCATACATATGCCACAATGCTTTTCCACTGCAGACCTTGCGTTCCAAAAAACTTGGAGATGCTGTTCATTACATCTTGAGCTGTGGCTGTACTTTCCAAAGAATTGCAATACAAAAACTCTTCTTTAACATCCTTCTTATGTATGTATTGAACAGATACTAATAGCTGGGAGCATGATGCAACATCTGTTGAATTGTCCAGTTGCACAGCAAACATGGGAGAATATCTGAAAATAAACGAAAAGGAAGTTTTAATATCCCAAAAGTCATTTTTTAAAAAGGTATTGAACTCCCATCCTTCTCATAAGTCAGTTTTTTGCACACTGAACCAATGCTGAGGATTTAAAAATTGTCTTAATGTATCTTAAAAAAATTGTCTTAAAAATTGTCTCACAGTAAAAGAATATAATTTTTTTTTATTATTTTTGTATTTGTATTCACAGTAGTTTTAACTTTTTCTATAATTTTTTTTGGTTGATCTTAGCTGTTTATGTCACTGTGATTAAAAAAAACTATTGTTTTATTTTTAAGTGTTATTCCAGGAGCTTGTTTCATCATCATTACCTTGTATGAAGATTCTTGTTGCTGCTATACAATCAAGTGTTGAAAGCACCAAGTGGACCAAAGGTAGTAAAGCTTTTAGATTAACTGTGTATTAGTTTATTATTCATAAAAAAAGGATCATTGTGTTTTTGATTTTGTTGTGTAATTTATTATTAAACTGCCTTATAGCTCTAATATAACCCTAGAACACATAAAAAATTTTGAAATGAAACCATTCTGACACTTATGAATTTCCACACTTTTCAGTGCTGTTTTTTTTCCAATTCACTGTAAATCTAATTAAATTTTTATTGGAGCCAAAGCTATAAAGATTGTAAAAAAATTCAAATATTTCTGGATATATATATATTTTAAGCTATTGTATATTGTTTACCCTGCAGTGGAGAGGTGATGCTTTTAAACATCAAGTGGTGATGTACAGTCATTTTGGACCTCGCATTTCTTTATCTGGTATTTCTATATACTTTACAATTAAAGCTTGCAATTTTTTATTTTTAACTAAATAAATTGCTCTATTTTGCAATTAAATTGGTAAAATTTCCAAACTATTAAAGAAAAGTGAAATATACAAGCTATACAAAGATAAGTGCTTTCAATGCACTACTACAGTACTCAATGATCAGAATTAGAGCAGAATTTATTTATTTAGCTTAAAACACTACAAATAAAATGTAAAAATTTTAAAATTGCAACAGTCGGTTTTGTGAAAAATGGCTTGTCAGGCAATTATTTGAAACACCTAACACTATGAAGCACTTGTCCCCCACTGCATGTTGCCCTCACTCATCAATCTCTTACTTTGAACATGCTTTAAGACTATCTCCATTCTTCTTCTAGCCTCTCTTGCCCATCATAATTCTCATATCTGTCTCAAGATGGGATCGTCATGGAGATTCTTTTTTAGATCCCATCACCTTACAAAGCTCAGTCCTATGTCCTTCTAAACCTCCTGGTCTTCATCTTCCGCTTATTTTATCTTTTATCATCTTTCTTCCTCATGTTCTCATAACGACCCTCTTTTCAAGGGAAGCAACAAAATCGGCTGCCCAAGCATAGCATAACGCAAAATATATTTGCTTAAAATTTAAATGTAAACTTTTTATGAGTTACACGCTGTGTCGCGCGATACGCGGGAAGGTTCTCTTAAAAAGATTACTACACTGCACTCCACTGCCACCCGCGGCCGCGTAAGATTCGCGGTTAACATCACTAATATGTAAAGAAATTGGACATCAGGAGTCGGACTCGGATAACATATTTCGACTCCAGTCCGACTCCTTCCTAAAACCTCCGACTACGCAGCCCTGGTTAAGAGCACAGTGATTGTTGCAGTTCAAAACCCGTTCTCGCCATTCTGTTGTGTCCTTCAAAATGACACTTTACTGCACTTTCTTCCGCTTGGCAGTTTTGCCAAGCAGCTTTAATTTTTGGTCATATCTCTAAATAAAAACTAAAAAACTAAAATTAAAAACTTCTACCCGACAGCAATATCTTGGCATCTCCGGAAGCAGGTCGGGGTAATTGGTTGCTCTATTTATAGCGCCTCTAACGCTTTCCTACGAGTAAGAAAGATAAATATAGAGATGAACGAAATAATTACAAAATTAAATAAACTGAAAAAAAAAACTCAAAGGCCGTCATCTGTTATTCCTTGAAGTATCGTGTTAACCAACCATTTGATTCATCTAAATTATCATCTCCTTTTGTAAGGTTGTAAAATGTAATGGTTTAAGGCGTCTGATTCACTCCAGATTCAGGATCAATTGTATTATCATAGTGCAGACCGCAAAGAAGAAAGACTTTTTTTTGCAAAAAAAAGCGGAAAGATTGTTCAGACTAAAAAAGAAAAGCGCAAAAAAAAAACTGGCAAATCGCAAAATTTTTCGTGGTGAACGAAAAAAGATTAAAGTCGAAATATTTCAATTTTTTCGCTACGCGCTCTGCCTGTTTTTTCCGCTTTCAGTTTGAACCGAACTTTGCTCTTTTTAACTTCAAAAAGGTTTTGCATGACAGTTTTTTTTTGGACCAGCTTCAATTCGTGATAAATTTTTCGTTCGATGTTTTATGTTGTCTTCGTTTGATCTTCATGTAAAATTAAAAGTTGTTTTTACGGTCCGTGTGGAATTTTAAATGTATTTTTGTGACAACTTTCACTGTTATTTTTGTCTGCTTAGTTTTCAATACATAATCACCTTGATTGCGTTCGTAAAACGACATTAGAGTTTTTTGTTTGGAAAAGTAAACTGTCGATAACCGGTTCTCTCATCGCACTGCCCTAACGACGTGTTAAATTGATCGGATCATCCTTATACAGCTAGAATCTTATATTATGTATACAGGTTTGTCAGACAACGACTTCGTTCAAATTACAATCACTCTTGTGCGTCAACGGGAGTTTTTTGTACAATACTTCCGCGATGACGTCAGCTGTTGGTAATTTGTTTTCTAAACCTTGTATCTGCTTTGTAGATAGGTTTTTATTACTTTTCTCTCTTGTTTTGAAAGATAAATTGCTATGTTCATGTTGAATGAACGATTTACTGTACTTTAACAGTGTCGTTTAGCAGTTAATAAGTGCCCGTAAAAATAACAATGCACTGGCACTTTCACTTACAAGCCTTACAAAAGTTTATGCAAATTCCAAGGTATGTCATTTCGTCCGAATGGCTCGACCGCTGGTTGAAGTTCGTCACCAACAACGGATATGATTGGTCCTCCCACATGAAGGTTCCAGACCCCCCCGGTCCCATTGACAACTCGTCTCTCTTCACAAGTAAGTTTGTTAGTTTTGCTTTTCTTGGTTTTTATGAAACGAACGCGGGTTCGATTCTCCTGACGCGCACAGCGACAAAGGCGCAAACTTATAGCTGCTTGTGTGGACAATTAAGCAAGGGAAGTGAGTTGCTTTTGTTAAAGAGCTCAACAACTTGACGAGGGCAGGATTTGAACCGGGACTATCCGATATTTACTATTGCGCTTTGATTTGTGATTATGTTTCTTATATATTATCAAAAATAACTTTTATGTCTATGTACATAGCAACATACGTTGAACAGAGAGAATGCTATACAGTATAAGGCCATATTCGGTTTTACAGTTATGTACTGCAACTCTTTAGTCTGTTGGTTGTCCGCTTATCCTTTAATTTATTTAATAATATAAACGTCGTAAACTTTCAAGAATTTGTTATTTTTTGTAACATTGATTAATCCTTGCCCCCGGCTTGAGTCGTATTTTTCTATATTTGGTCACTGGTCGTATTTACATTTGTCAGGTTTCGGTTTCGGGTAAGCACCAAAACGCTTTATCTCGTTTGGTCAACTTTGAAATTCTTTCACTGTCCAAGGAATTTTTAAGGATTTCACCCAAATGTTCATGTTTATTTTTTTTAATTTATAACTGTCTCGTAGCAAAATAACTTATACAGAAAATAGATTGTCTTCTAACACAATAATGAACGGTTGCGCGCATCGCACATGATTCACGGACGTCTGGGTCAAGTGTCGGTGACGGACGACAGTGAAAAAGTAGAAGGTTTACAGCTGCATTGAAGCGCGTTCTCCGTGACGTGACAAAGCTTCACAGTGTTTATATCGTTGATATTTTCTTCATTGCGTTATATCGTTTTTGAATTTTCTTCATTGCGCCGTCCAGGTGAAAGCTGCAAGATGCTGAAAAGAAACTTGCTTCCGATGACCGACTATAAGTTTATTCCGGAAAGGGCGTGGCACATGTTGTGTGATTGTTACGGAACAGTGGAAGGCCAAGCACCTGTCACTGAAAAAGTAAATTTGCCTCATTGTAGCTGCTATTACCGAGTTTTACCAAATCTATAAATTCTACGTACTCTGCAATGAAATCCTAAATAACAGTACTACAGTTGGCAGTTAATATTGGCGATGCTGACAAAACTTATGTTATTGATCTACAACAGTGGTTTTCAAAATGGTTGATATCGACCCTCAGGGGTCAATTGTACCCTCCAAGGGGCCGAAAAGGGTCAATGAATAACTGTTGGCGTGTACTGGAGCAGTAGTAAATCACTGCTTTTTGTCTTTTTTGCAACGGTACTAAACTAAAAAAAAAATGGTACAAAGTTGCATCAAACCAAGCTTTGAAATCTAAAAAAATATTCAAATTGAAAACCTTTTTTGTTTTTGTCTTCACTTTTCTTCCCTTATGAACATATAACATTGTTAATGGGCAACACTGTAAAATGTACATATAATTAACAAAAGCATAGTTGCATAAAAGTGAAACCAAAAAATACTCTTCACTTCAGACATTAAAATAAAGGCTAAAAAATAAACTTCAGGACTTTAGAACTAAAGTGTACCGTTTTTTTGTTTAGTCAAAAATTTGTACTGTTACAAAAAAGGTGGACCATTAAATTTAGAAAATTTCTTATTTGAGTCGGGAGTCAACGTAAAAAAAAATTTGAGAACCACTGACTGGTCTGCGCTGACTTGAATGACAAATCACGATGTGTTTCATTATTGTGCTAAACTTGTCTTTGTCATGTATAGGCAGTATTCGCTGTGCTTGTACATTTTGTGTTGGCATTAAAAAACGGGAGCACTGCTTTAGTTCCAAAAGTTTTTTCTTATAGTCTTTTGACTTGAAAAGTTTGATTTGCGTGGCTGCAACAAAAATCTAAAATATAAAAGTTGTCCTTGAATGTTGTTTTCAGTGACGTCACAATTAGCATGCAGCGGCGTTTTTTTTTAATATTTTTGATTTTTTTCAGGGTCCTGTTTTCAAAAACGAAGAAAGAATAGACCAAAGCTTTTCTAATGACTCGTTTCTGATTGATGGCATTTGTTTGAGGGTTCAGAAAACATTCTCACAAAAATCAACATATACTGGGTCGTTTAGCAGATGGGACCGCGTAGGTGAGACGTGTTTATCTCTGATTGGTCGATCTAGTGTAGTAACTTTTCCCGACAAATTTTGTTTGAAAGTCGCATCAGAGTGAGATTAACTGTAAATTCGGCCCTAGGTTTTTATAGGTTTAGGCTTGATTTTTGGTTTTTAAATTTGAATTGTTACTTACATTAAAGTAGGAAAATGCTTATTAGTATGCGCATTGTTATAAAGCGTTAATAATGAAGTACATACTGTAAGATATCTGGCGCTAATTTTCCACTGAAGTTTTACCTGAATTAATGGCGTTAGGGTTAAGGTGAGAGTTAGCGCTTAAGCGCAGAAAGAATTTAAAAAGTCAATAAAAACAAACAAAGAATACTCCCGTCAACGCTCGTGGTTGAAACGAGCCCTCCATCATTTTCACGTACGACGCAAGCGCGAAATAACCGAAATCCTTGCTAAAGCCTACTGTTAATAGGTTATTCTGCTTTCGCAGATGTGAAGATTGTTTCCGGTCGATTTTTCTGTTTTTTTACTTTTCTTTCGATATTTCTTTAGCTTCGGAATCTTTTTTTAGAAGCCATCGAGAAAGAGGCGCGGAGGGTGTTTGAAGTGTCAAAAACTCAAACTGTCTCTCTCCATCATCGCTTCGACAAATTGGATCCCGAGAAGCTCGTCGCCGACTACGATTTCAAGCCCAACGATGCGAGTAACATGTCGCGGTTTCTATGACGTATGCGGGGGCAACAAATCATGATCACCGAAGTTGTTTAGGGGGCATTTCACTTTTAACTTGCTCAATAAACAGGGGAGCTTCTGTTCTCTGTCCTACTCATCCCGAAGAAAGGTCTTGTCGAGATGAGGGTGATTTCTACTTCAAAAAGATTACTACAGTCACAGGAAGTGACGTGAGCATGCGTCGCATGTGGGGCAATAAATTTCTCAGATTTGGATGTGACATCAATTATCGAAGTTGATTTGCGAGTTTCCCCCTTTTAAAACATATTACTCTTGATGGAGTTAAACGAGAAGCGTTTCAAAAAGCTTTTCAAGCTCCTTTTTGTTAAATCTAAAGTTCTGCAAAAACATTGCTCCATGCTCGAGTTGACACTCTGGTATATATTCTGTGCTCCGTTTTTCATGAGCGTACTCTTTAACAAGCCGTTTTTCAGTTTCAAATTGGCAGCGAACGTAAAAAATCTAAACTTCCCGACCGTAAGCGGAAGTTTTAAAAGTTATTTATCCAAAGCACAGTAACACTTTTGCTCAGCTTTCAAATAATTAATAGTACTGTAACATTAACTGATTTTTTTGCGTAGGTTTTAATTTTAACAATCGAAGATTCTAATGAGGTTAAAATCAATTTTTCGGAGATTGCAAAGCAGTAAGTATCAATTCACTCATTTCTTTGCTGTTTTCACCTTCAATTGGTGATATTTTAAATTAAAGATTTGTTGCT
Organism: Diplosoma virens; assembly: GCA_963680785.1. Taxonomy (NCBI): domain Eukaryota; kingdom Metazoa; phylum Chordata; class Ascidiacea; order Aplousobranchia; family Didemnidae; genus Diplosoma; species Diplosoma virens. The sequence continues at coordinate 12,180,850 of OY796884.1, read as the reverse complement.
TTTTTGTACGGATTCATCTGGATTTAAACCTTCTGTCTTTTTTGACACAGATACGCAAGTTATTCGCTGGTAAAACAGTTATTTTGTTCTTGATTATAAATGCAGCTTGTTCCGCGGACTGCTAGGTGTTGCAAAGCTGTCATTCGATGTCTTTGTTTTATGAACATTTAAATCAGAAATCTGCGCTACTTTTAACTAATCCCAAAACTAAAGTTTACAACTGTGTGATTGTTTTAAATCAGTGGTTCTCAGCGTGGGGCCTGACAAAATTTTGACGGGACGTGGAGTTAAATACAAGGGGCTCTCAGGCAGAAGCCTTCGCTGAAGACTTTTTTTTAGTCTTCCGCAGTCTTTAGGGACAAAAATGAAAAAATCAGAGACAATTTCAAGTGATAACTTTTTTATTTATTCTTCACTAGTCTTTTGGGACACAGACTAGTGAAGTAGGAGGCACGGGTGTTGAGAGACTCTTCAAAGGTGCCGTGAACCATGAAAGGTTGAAGATTACTGTTTTAGATAATAGGGCTTTCATTTTTCATTATTAATTCTGACATTGGCAATACCTTATTTGTGCTTTTTGCAATAGTTTTGAATCGAAAATATCAACTGAAATGCGTTCGTGGCAATGTTCTCATTAATTTTAAAACAAGATTTAGCTTTCCAATCTTTATCATTCTGTCCCAAACCATGAAATTATTGTTTATTGTGAGAAAAAAATTATTTTTCGTTAGTGCCATTTGTCTTTTGATCGATTAAGTTGCAGTGACCTTTATTGCCCTTAAAACCTTTAAAATTTTTCAAATCTGTAAGATTTTTAAAAAGCGCGAAAAAGAAATTCATAATTTTCTTTGTTTAACATCCATTTGCTTTAATATTTTCTAAAAGAAGCTTTTTTCTAATTATTATGTATAAGAAGGACATTCTCTAATTTTTATAAAATGTAACTCCAGAAACTCTCTTTAATATAACGTTGAAGTTCACAGGTTTGAAAATATGAACGAAAACATACTTACGATTTAATTTGCTTTCTTTGTTTGTACGTTGTAAACTTCACAATTTTTCAAGTTATTTTTGACAGCTTTTGGAAAAAGAATTCCTATTATGCCTATGCCTTAACATTTTACAAAAGAATTAACTTTCCAACACTTTTTTCTAATAATCCTGGCTATTTTAATAAAAAGTAGCTGATGCTAATTTTTTTAAACTGATATTACTGAAGTTCACTGATATTAATAAAAACTCTTGGCGGTTATAGAAATCAAATAAATATGAATAGATTCATTGATTTGGCTGCTTTTTTTAGACAGCATTTATATGTAATTTTTAAAAAAATAGTTGATGAGGTTAATTTTTTAATCAAGTCATTTCAAATAAACGTCATTGAAGCGACCGGAAATAAAAACTCACAGATTATTTTCGTGACCTCGACTGCCAAATTGGGGAATATTTTGCACCCCTTATATTTTTTATTGATACTAGCTTATGAGTACACTCGTAAATTTTAACTTTTTAACTTTTAAAGGATGTAAAATTTAAATTTAATCAAAAATAACTGTAGATTATCCTATGTAATTGAAAGCCAAATCGCGATATGACTGTGTGTAGGTGACGTGAATATGACGCACAAGTACCCCACCAACGTAGATGTGGGGGCTGATGTCGCTTGTAAAGTGGCGAATGTTTTCTCACTGTTTGAAGTTGTACTTTCGTAGCATTTTATAAAACCATTTGTTAATTTTCAGACCGACGAATTTTATGTTTCCTGTCAATTTGAAACAAATAGTTGGGAGTGAAACAGATAAAACAAATAGACTCCTACGCAAAGCCTCTCAAAGGATAAAGAGCCAATCAGAGACTTGAGTCATTGTTTACTATTGCTGTGGCGTTACTGTGATCAGAAAGCTTGTGTCGAGTCTACGCCACGGCACATTGCGAATCCAGCCTCGCTTCAAAGCTTTCGATCTAGTTCACATCAAATGAAATACATCTTTTTAATTTTTCTACTTTACTCGTCTGTTTTAAATCATTGCTTTTTAACCATGTGATTGTAAATTGTACAGCTGGTTAAAACCGTGTACATCCCAGGGTGTATATCCCAGGGTATGCTACAGTTTCTAAGGGTGCCCCGCTTGATGGGGTGTACAGGGCTTTTAAGGACTTTTCTAGCTTAGTCCGATTATTTGTATGCTTTTTATTTTAATGTTTTTTTGTCCTAGACAATTGTATAATTAAACGGAGAAGTCCTTTTTGCGCTTCAGTTGCTTTTTAAAAGAAGTCAACAGTGAAAAAAACAAGTGAAGATCAAAAAAAAGGAACTATGGTGTAGTTTTTTTTCTGTTTAGTCCAAAGTGTTTACCGTTGCAAAAAAAGTTAAAAAGCACTATAATGGACAAAGTCATGAACCTTATGTTTTTTGTTAACAAAACCTAGTGCTTTATGTTACGTTAACTTGAAGAACAAAGCTTGTTTTTTGTTGTTTAACGGCAGCTTAACTAACGTTGATCGTGCTCGCGAAGTTAGCGCTTGTTTTTTGCACTGGACACACGGGTTCGATTCCTGCTTAGCCGCTCCTTTTGTGCAGATTTGAGTGTGACCCTCTCTGAGGCAAAAATAACGAAAAAATTCCCCATTATTTTGTTAATGTAGGTCTGTAGGAAATTCGTCATCATCCTTAGCGAAAAAGTTTTCCAATGTTCGAATCAGATAGAAGATTTTCTTGTTTTTTACTAATTTAGCCAAAAGTATTTTTTTAACTTTTATTGTTTTTTCATCGTGTTGTTTCTTCAAATCGGTTAACTCTTCGGTTTTTAATTTTCATTTACTTGTGTCGTATGAGGTCGCTATTGAGCATCAAAATATGCAATTGCTTTGTATTAACTTTTTACTTCAAAGATTAAATATGTCTCTGGTCCCATAAATATTTAAACTTTTGATACGCGAATAGTGATTTGTTTTTTTTGCATTGGATATAGAGATTAAGAATGTTTTTTGCATTATCATCGGTTTTGAAACATCACAGTCGGAAAAGTTTCACTATTCAAATTTTTACGATTCGTTGATTTCGTCATTCTTTCTCTCTTTATTCAATCGTTGCCACAACTTGTATTTGAAACAGAAATAATTGGCGGCCATTTGTTGAAATAATTAAGAACTCATTCTCATTCTGTTTTGTCACAATTGATCCTTTTTTCATACTTGGCGTGGAGTAGTTCAGTGTTCGACGATGTCATTTCTATTTTATTTGTTTTAAAGTTTGCTGTTGAATTTTTCATAGCATATTCTATGCGCGCGCTTTTCTGTATCGCTAACAAGTACTTGTTTACTTAATATCTAATTACTTTTGCTCAGTTTGATACATACATCTTGAAATTGTGAAATAAAATTTATCGTTAAAACTTGCTACATTTTGATGCTTGGTGGGTATGAACTTTTACATTAAGAGGGCTAAGGGCAACAGGTGTTGGCAAACTGCAGCCCGCAGCGACCTTGTGTACGGCCCTCGAACGCCTCAAACAATTAATTTTAAAAATTATTAATTTTTTTCAACCAAATTTTCGGTGATTGCTTTTAGCGATCATGATTTTAAATACAAAAATGAAGAAATCGGAGACAGATTCGAAGAAAAAACTTGTTTTTCTTTTAAAGAACACTACTTTTTTTGAGACGAAAAACAAGAAATCCGAAACAGATTTAAAATAAAGACCTTTTTTTTATTTAGAGAACACTGCTTTTTAGGGACGAATTTTTTTCTTTTAACGAACGTCCTGGTTTACCACTTCAAAAATATGGTATCCCTAAAGTGAAAACCTTTTTTTGAAAAACACTTCATTTTAGGCACGAAAATAGAGACTTTTAAAACAGATCCAAAGTGAAGACTTGGTCCAAAGAAACTCCTCCAGGTAACCCTTGGGCAAGGTGTAGTACCTGAAAGCCTCCCTGTGCTGGGGTTACATGCCAGCAAATAATATTATAATAACAAAAAAAGGCTGTCTTAATTTTTTTTATCGTCTTGTTTTGTTTTAGGCATTTTTTTTAAATTTTTTATACTCGTATATATATTTTTTCTCTAGGTGATGCAACCATGCAAGCCGTTACCTTTGCTAGTGTAGTTTATTGAGTTTTTGCATGTTACAACGTTGTTTCGTTTTGTTGCATGTCCCTTTTTCCGTAGTGTAATTACGTTGATGTAAGTATTTTGTTCGACAAGTGGCGGAAATAAAAAACGACTGAATTGAACTGAAGACCTTTTTTAGAGATCACGTGATTAGTGCGGCCCGCAAAAAAATTCAATTTTCGAATGCGGCCCTCGATCTAAAACGTTTGCCCACCCCTGTGTTAAAATATTGTTACTAGATCACGGTTTTGTCAAAGTTTAAAATCAAAGTGTTTAGTTCTTGATTTTTAATTTTGATAATTACCACTACTTTCGGTGATGGCCTCGATAATAATGTTGGCCGAAACGTATTTGCAACATTCTACTTATTAAATTCAAAGACGATATCACCTTTCCAGATATATTTAATGCTGAAGCAGAAGCCCGTCATATTTCAGAGCTTAAAAAGTATCGTTTATCGAGACTATATCTTCTAATTTTCATGACGATGCAGGCTTGAATAAAAACTAAAAATTTTGCAACATGCCAATGCAATCAAGTAGTGTCTTTCTAGAACATTGCTGTCCTTGCACCTTTACTAATATGTTTGCTTTATATAAATCTGACATGGGCAAACTACGGCCCGCGAGCTTGTTTAATCTGGCCCGCCTGCTATTACCACGAACGAGTACTTAAAAGCAATTCATTACTGATTGTTGAATATAGTTTCCCTTTTCCCTACAGAAAAATCACATTCCAATGCCCAAGCATACGAATCAATTGATCTTGTTGAAGTTTCCTTGTTTATGCCTGTAATTCTTTTCTCATAACTAAGCGTTTGTTACATCACAGTTAAAAAATCGTTGAAAATTTATTTGTGACTTCTAGTTTAATCACATATCACAAGATAAGATGAAAGAGGAAAACCCTGACATGGATATAACTTTTTTGCACTGCATCATCCATCAGGAGGCCTTGTGTAAGTCTGTACTGCAGCTTAATCATGTGGTGAAGGCAGTGATAAAACTGATCAACTACATAAAAGGAAGAGGACTTCACCATAGACAGTTTATAAAGTTTTTCGAAAAAATCGATTCTGATCACCAGGACTTGCTTTACCATTCTCATGTTAAGTTAAGTTTGGGAAAAGCATGTAAACGTTTCTGGGTACTTAAACAGGCCATTTGCTTATTTATGTAGTTAATCAGAAAAGGTGATGACTTTCCTGAACTAGAAGACGGAGATTAACTTTGTGATTTTTTTTTTGCAAGAGACATATTGACACACATGAATGACTTGAATACGAAGTTGCAAGGGAAAAATCTTTTCGCTCTCGAGATGTACACGAATGTTAAAGCTTTTAAATCTAAACTGACTTTATTTTTAGAACAATTGCTAAGCAATTCGTTTGTACATTTCCCCACTTTAGTGACTATGAAAGAAGCTTCTAAACATGTAAATAAATACAGCAAGTTACTGGATAATCTGCATCAACAATTTTGCCGTAGATTCCAAGATTTTATAAAACTCCAAAAATCATTTAATATTGTCTCAGCCTCCCTATCTCGAGTTGCTCTGACAGCACCACAGGAGTTGCAATTGGTATTGATTGACCTTCAGAGTGACTACCTTTTGAAAGAGAAATTTCAAGTCCTGAAGCTGAATGAATTTTACGCTTTATTAAATGATGCTACGTTCCCGAATATACAAAAAATGGCGCAGAGAATGTTGGTTCTCTTTGGCTCAACATACATTTGTGAACAGACTTTCAGCTTGATGAATTTTAACAAATCAAACCACAAATCTCGATCAACTGATACTCAGCTAAAATCTGTTTTAACAATCGCGACAACTAAGCTATCCCCAGATTTTAATACTTTGGCAAAGAAAAACGTGGCTTAAAGACTGCAATTAAATGTAACATTACAGCAAGATTTTTTATCATTTATAACTGGTTTATTATTGTGAACAGCCTTTAATAAACTATGCTACAGCTTAACACTCTTGTCCGTTTCATACATTCACATAGTCCGGCCCGCTTGTCAAAGTTTAAAAAAATTTTGGCCCGCCGTCCAAAAAGCGTGCCCACCCCTGATATAAATCTATAAAATATCTTGTTAGATTTTAGCGTTTTATTGAAATTGATTAGCTAATCTGCATTGATACGTTTGTTTACTTTTTTGTTAACCAAGACCAGCCGAGATCAAAATATTAACATCTCGTTCAAAAATGCTTAAGCGTCTTTTTCAAGTATTTGGTGGGTGATTATATTTTCCGCATGTAGTAAGACCTTCCAAAATCATAATATTGATTGCCGGAAATCCTATCTTCCTAGAGTAGTGGTTGAAGCTAAGCAACTTATTGATGTTTAAAACTTACTGATGGATCGAGCTTCTCGCAAACAACATGGTATTGATCAGCATGGCTGGCAACAATGAACCTATGCTCAGCACTCGGCTTGTAAAGACTATCAGGCCAACGAAACTGTTTAATAGAAACAATTCTACCCACATCCCACAGGCACAATGGCTATTTGATAGAATATTACCTTTTTTCTCTAGGTCGAAACGTGTGACTGCCGAGCTGTTTTTCAAGATCGTTTAGAAATAGAAAAGCCTCAATAAAACGCATGCGGAAAACATGTCTTATTACGATAGCCGTTAGTCGGCGTTTAAAACTAATTTAAGCTATTTCCTAAAAAGTAAACAAACACAGCAAATGACGAAGGTAAGAAATGAGCCGAGATCACATCTGACAAAACAGCATTTCTATTTTTTTTCTAGGCTTACCTATTTTGTTTCACCGTAACCGTAAGAATACTAATTGGGTCCCGATTCGGGTGATTTATTTCTTTTTACAAGTCATACTAAGTATGTCAATAACTTTTGTGAAAGCTGTAAAATGCTTGTAAGAACGTTTTTAAAGAAGGCTATAATTAGCAGGTTCGATGAGCCTATTCTTTTGTCGACTTTGACGTCCTAGTGCAGTGATGGCAAACCTTTTCGAGATCGCGTGCCCCAACTGCAACCCGAAATGACTTTATCTATTTCAACGTGCCAGCATTTTCTTCTTTCGGCCTTTTCCTTCAGTCAGGGGTAGCCACAGCGTATCATCTTTCTCCAAGCGTCCTATTTTTGCAACGTCCACCTCCTTCGCACCAGCTTCCCGCATATCTTCTTTTACAATATCTAAAAATCTTTTCTGTGGTCTCCCTCTTTTCCTCTTTCCCGGTAATTCCATTTCCATTATCTTTCTTCCTACATACTCTCGGTCTCTCCTCATGACATGTCTATACCACCTCAGCCTGCCCTCCCTCATCTTGATTCCTGACCATTCTACCTTAACTGTACCCTAATGTACTTGTTTCTAATCTTGTCGTCGTCGTCGTCTTCATCGTTTGAAGGGCATCCACTCCAGGTCAGACACAAACAGGACTGGGGCCGAGGGTTTATCCTTTTACTACCCCAGACTGCTGTACTGCCTGGATCAGATGCTGGCAGTGATGTCATTAAGCCAGCATCGAGTTTCGTCATCCAAAACCGTCAGACCTCGTGCTCCATGTGGTGCCCGATGTATAGGGCACGCTGTTAGTACATGGTCTGCGGTTTGCTCAGAGGCGCCACACTCGCAATTTGGTGAAGCAGCGAGACCCCATTTGTGCATGGTCGAATGGAATCGCCTAACACCAGTCCGAAGGCGGTTGAGCTTAACCCAAGCTGCTCGGGGTAAGCCCATCCCAACAGGCCTGGCACCGGTCCGGGGCACAAAAGCACGGAGCCTGGAAGCATTTTCACAGTACTCCGTTTTCCATTTAAGATTTGTCCATTCAGAAGCGCGGATGCCAAGTCTGGCAAGGTTGTCCAAAAGATTCCGCGCACCTGGCACAAACGGGCGTCTGAATCTTAGTCTCACTTGGCGAGTATCTGAGGACCCACTTAAAAGACCATACAAGATATGATCGGGGTTCAGAGATCCACGGTAAGCCAAGGAGAGTGTCGCTCCCATTCGGCGAAGCTCAGCTGGCTGGATGCCTGAGAGTACAGGTAGGTGGTCCGTTGGAGTGGGACGCAGGCATCCAGTAACTATGCGCAAGGCGTCATTCAAGACACTGTCAATGAGACGAGTGTGAGCACTGCGACACCAGACTGGCGCACAGTACTCAGCTGCTGAGTAGACTAGAGACAAGGTGGCTATGCGTAGTGTTTTAGCACCAGCACCCCATCCCGAGCCCACGAGTCGCCTCAACAGTGTGACGCGCGAGGATAGTTTTTTGCGCAATACCACTAGATGGTGACGAAACGTGAACGATCTGTCCAGTTTTACCCCAAGATAAGTAGGGGTTGGACAAAACGGTAAAAGTCTATCATTGTTGTAGATTTTTAGCTCACGTTTGGCCTCTCGGTTATTTAAATGAAAGGCTGCCGTCACCTTTTTAGTGTGACTGAGCTTCAACCTCCAAATCTGGAGATACGCTGAAAGTGTGGACATGTCTTGGCTTAAGGTCCCCTCCATGTCCTTCCAGTTTCCAGAAGAGTGCAACAATGCTAAATCATCAGCATAAGCAAACTTTCTGGAAATCAATGAAGGAAGATCTTACGTATAGATGTTAAATAGGAGGGGAGCCAAGACCTATCTCTGAGGAACGCCATTTTTAAGACGGCGTAGCCTGCTTTGCTTGTTGTCACCGATGGTAAGGGTGAAACTTCGATTTCGGACAAACTCCATGATCATTTTGACCATGTGCTTATCCAGAAGTAGTCTCAGCAGCTTGCAGGTAAGACCACAGTGCCAGACAGTGTCATAAGCAGCTGTCAGATCGATAAATACGGCACCGGCCTTCTTTTTAGCCTCGAAAGAATCCTCGATGTTCTGGGTTAGCAGAACAACTTGATATAGGGTTGACTTCCAGTGTCGGAACCCAGCCTGCTCTTTAGGGAGCAGTGGATCGATTAATGGTTCAACGCGGGCGTAGATAAGACTCTCGAGGATCTTGTAGGGGACACAGAGCAGAGATATCGGTCGATAACTCTTTGGGTCCCCCATGGGCTTTCCTGGTTTTGGGATCGCGACCACAAGCGCTCTTCTCCAGATCTTGGGAATTTTGAGTCGGTGCAAACAGGAAGAAAGGAAGTCACGTAACCAGGATTTCAAAGCAGCTCCAGCATGGAGTAAAAGCTCGGGGCAGATGGAATCAGGTCCCGGAGCTTTACCTGGTTTTAAATGTTGAAGGGCAGCATTAAATTCTCTCTGTGAAAAATTGTCAGAGATGGTGTTGTGGCCCTCCAAAGGTCAAACACTTCTTCACAGACAAGTCGAGATGACTTGCGGTCAACAGCCTCGTATTTCCCATTTTTAACCAGCTGAGATGCAATAGCATTAACTGAAACGGGACAGTGACGAGGAGAGTGTCGTGACCTACCAGTAAGGTTGTTCAAAATACTCCACGCTTTTCGACTAGAGTGTGTTGGACCATCGATCCCTCCGCTTTCTGTCAAGCTTAGCAAGCAGAGCTGTAGCAGCCAAACTTGAGTCGTCTCCCTGAGGAGACTGCAGGAAAGTTTTATAGAGGGATTCACACTCTGCATCCCAACACGGAATATAGTTATTTCGATACCCGCGTGGGATAGTCTTTTTGGCTGCTTCTTAATGGTGTTACAGAAGTCCTGGTAAGCCGCATCCACATCAAGTGAATCAGGCGGCAACAAAGTCTTTGCGAGTTTATTCGTCAAAGCAATGTAGTGACTCCATTTGGCCTTGCAGAAGTTCCATCGCTTAACAGGCATGCTTGGCACTGCCATAGCAAACCTTGGTGGTGTAATAAGCAAAGGTCGATGTTGTGACCTGGGGTACTTGTCAAGGACACGTCTATCCGGTAAGCGACTGTTTGGACCTACGCTGGCGAAAGCTAGATCTGGATTGGTGCCAGTGTTCCAGCGGCCGGAATAAAAACTGGCAGCGTCCTTGGTATTATATAGGAGGGCAAGACAATTAATACTTGCCCAACCAGCCAAGCACTCACCGTCCGGACTGTTGTCATCATAACCCCAGTCAGCATGACGACAGTTAAAATCGCCAGCGTACAGACAGGGGTGAGGATACACTGGGAGATCCAGGGTTCACAATCGCGTTGGCGGTGGTTTGTAGATGTTGATTATTTTATAGCCATCAACGTCCACACACAACCACTCGATCTCCGATTTCGGTGGAGATTGGTCCAAAAGCATGTATCTCAGTCGCTCGTCGACAAACGTGGCAAGGCCATGCTTCCTGCTTAAAGAAGATCCAGCTAGTTGGTAGTTTGGAAGTACCAACTTTTCTGCATCAGTGCAGTGGGTCTCCTGTAGTAGGACGACGAGTGCCTCAGACTGCATAGCGAGGTGATGAAGAACGTTCATCTTGCTACTCTTGTCTTTTCTCGTCACTCTCATAGCAAACCTCAGCATTTTCATCTCTGCAACTTCCATCTCTTTCATTTGTTTCTTTGCGACTGCCACTGTCTCAAGTCCATACACCATTACTGGTCTTACCACTGAGCTGTTCACTTTTCCTTTTACTCTTTCTGGTAACCTCCTGTCACAGATTACTCTTGATACTTTTCTCCATCTGTTTTATGCTGCCTGCACTCTCTTCTTTACCTCCCTCTCACAACTACCACTTTCTTGCACTGTTGATCCCAAATACTTAAATTCCTTTACTCTTTGCACTTTTGTATCCTCCATCTTCACTGTTTTGTTGTCATTTCCTTTATTTATGCACAGATATTTGGTCTTTGACCTACTTATTTTCATTCCTCTTCTTTCTAATGCATATCTCCAGCATTCTAGTCTCTGCTCCACTTCTTCCCTGGTCTCTTCGCAAATTACAATATCATTAGCAAACAACATCGTCCATGGTGGTTCTCTCCTTACTTCATCTGTTAGCCTGTCCATAATTACTGCAAACAGGAACGGACTTAATGCTGATCCCTGGTGCAGTCCAACCTTAACCTTGAAACTTTCTGTAGTTCCTACTGCACACCTTACCACTGTTTTGCTTTCCTCATACATATCCTGGTACAAGTCGCACATACTTTTTCCCCATTCCTGATTTTCTCATACAGTACCACAGCTCTCCCGCAGAACCCTGTCATAAGCTTTCTCTTGGTCCACAAATACACAATGTAGCTCTCTTTGACCTTCCCTGTACTTTTCCATCAACATTCTTAAAGCAAACATGGCATCGGTGGTTTCCTTTCCTGGCATAAATCCATATTGCTGTTTACTGATCTCTATTATATCCCTTAGCCTGGCTTCAATAATTCTTTCCCATACTTTCATTGTATGTCTCATTAGCTTTATTCCTCTGTAGTTTCCACAGCACTATGGATCCCCTTTGTTTTTATAGATTGGGATAAGCACACTCCTTCTCCATTCTTCTGGCATACGTTCACCTATTAATAGTCTTTTGAACAGTCTGGTCAAAAACTTTATCCCCATCTCACCCATGCACTTCCAAACTTGTACTGGCCACTCATCTGGCCCAACCGCTTTACCTTTTTTCATCTTTCTCAGTGCATTCTTCACTTCTTCTTTACTGACGCAATTTACCTCTTTGTTAACCACTTCTGCTTCCTCTGTCCTAGGGTCTCTGTTATTTTTCTCGTTCATCAGTTTCTCAAAAAAAGTTCATCAGTTTCCTTCCATCTCTTTAACACTGCCTCCGAATTTATCATAACATTACCGTTTTCATTCTTTATAGCCCTCATGTGCTGTACATCTTTCCCTGCTCTGTCTCTCTGCCTAGCTTGCTGACCGAAAAGCAAGCATTGTATGGTATTCAAGTAAAAGTCTGCTTCAAGTCTACGACTTCTTAAAAAATGTAATTACCGTAAGCCGTTTTTGATTGAAGCTAATTTTGAATAGAGAACGACACGTTTAAAGTTGGCCAATAAGTTTATTATGAGAAAATAATATGCGCCGTTCATTAGAATGTGCCCTTGTTTAGAAAGCGCACAAAATTTGCATAAAAAAAAATAAAAAGCGCGTATTCTATTCGAAGAAATACGGTAGGTGTTACGCGTGTCGGCAATCATGACCTTCTATAGGTTCGCTATCACCGCCCTAGTGGTTGTTGCTAGCAATTTCAATTATTCTGAAACTCATTGCGCACAGAGTCTCCTTAATTGTCCTATCCGCCTGTTTGCTGCTTGGCTTAAATTATTCAGTAGCAATGTTTATGAAAAAAACAATTTTTTGCTTTATTTAATTTGATACCACATTTGTGGCGATAAACGTCTCGGCCAAAATTGCTTCTACTGCAACGACATCTCACGGACCAGATTGAATATTGCACGTCAATGCGATGGCGGTTCAAAACCCCCTCTCGTCATTCCGTTGTGTCATTGAAAAGACACTTTATGGCACTTTTCTTTATTTGGCGGTACTTTTTAACGGAATAAACACTAAAAAAACGAACAAAAATTTGTTCAAAGACAAAACAGTAGGTCGCAGGTTGCATGACGATTACCCTATGTATAGCACGCTGCTGCGTTTCCTGAGTCCGGAGAATAAACAAAGACAATATATTAAGTTCAAACAAAAGCAAACTTAAACATTTGGATGAAAATAGTGAAAATTGCTTGGGAAATCTTAAAATCCCGTCACTGAATTTCCTTTCTTTAAACCTTCTGACAAAAAAATAAGAAGCACCTCATTTCAGCTCGAGTTCTGACTTAAATTGACTCTGCATCATAACTATATAGAATACAATTATAATCTGCGAGGATTAAGCTGATAGCATGTAATGCTTTTGATTAAAATGTTTTGGAAGCGATCAATTGTTGTTGCTGCGAAGAAGACTAAGTATATTAAAAATGTAGTTAACTATATTAGCCAATACTAAGACATATTATACTTGGTCAACAATAAGAACACTTGGTATTAAAATCGATCACCAAATCTAAATGTACTATAAAATAGAGATTTTCAAAAAATAATAGAAGAGAAACAATAGCAATAAAAGAGAAAACAAAAATTTAAAATCTATTTTGAAACGCGAAATAATTGTACTTGTAAAAGCATGGACAAAAAATAATTTTACAGCAGAGTACAATGCAAAAAACTCATATTTTACAATTTTTTCCATGTTAAATCTAATAACATCACGCAAAGTTTATAAATCGAATAACTCTCTCGTTGGAAAAAACAAGAAACAATCAAATGAGCCAAACTATGTCGTAATCTTTAACTGGACACTCGCTTTATAGCACAAAAGAATTTACATGGCTTCCAACTGAGGTGTTCTAAATTTAAAAAAAAAAAACAACCTGAGTTTAAATTGTGGATCGTAGCAGCCGCAATAAAGAACAATTTTATAATTTTAAAAAACTGATTAAAGGTTTTTAAACAATTCGACACCAATTTTCATTCAAATAAATATCAATAATTGAAAAATGTGCAAAAAATTTTGATGTATGTTTTTTTTTTTGATTGCTCGAGGTCATATAAGCAAAAGCCAAAAAAATTTTTTTTAAATGTACATAATTTGCGTTAAAAAAAAATTAAAAAGACCCCAGTTTTAAAGTTTAATTTGACAAAACCTCCATCAATCCCGAAAAGTGTCGAAGACTTTTGAGATTGTTTTGTGCCATCGTTGTCAGAAAAATAAAAACAACAAAAAAAGTAAGATGCAAGATAAAAAATATGGATAAAAAAATACCAGTTTATCTATTCTTTTAATTCCAAATAATTTGATATCACTATATTACCGAAAAGCCAACAATAAATCCGCTTGTGAACTCACTGCAAGAAATTCTACCCTGTTCTGCCAAGTTCTAAATAACTTTTTCATACGTTTTTCATACCTTTTTCATACATTCTTTTTTCATACGTTCCAAATGACTTCTTACGTTCCTCTTAGTGACTTTCAAGAAAATTTTTATGAAAAACGAGCAGAAACTACTTGATTTTATATGTGGTAATGATAGGCATGTGATCTGACGCCATCTTTCGATCGAGAATATACCGAATTTTATTGAAGCCTTGAGGGGGTGGAGTTTGCGGTCGAGAAATGGGGTAAAACATGACGGCCCGAACTTCCGCTTCACAAACTTCAACTAATTCGGGGTCATCCGTGTAAACATGTGCATCCAACCGTGACTTTCGCAGTGGGGTAGGTTTCTTTTCATTATAGATTTTTTCTTCAATGGGCCATGGAGTAAAAGTACCGATGTCTTCTTCTGAGGTAATATAATCGAATTTTTTATCGATGTCTTTTTCTTTCTCATAAGGAATCACGAGCCTATTTGGTTTAACTTCAAGTAGATTGTAATCTTCCAAAGATTTGTTGAATTGCTCCTCTTCCTCTGGAAAACGATTAACATCTCCTACAATAATAGTGGGGATTCTTTTTCTTAAATTGGTCCTGTTTAACGTAAACAGCGCCTTCTGCTGGTCAAACTTTACATCACCGAACGGCACCACGTGTGAAACCGCCACGCAAACCTGAAATGTAAAACAGAATTTTGATTGAAAAGATTTCGATAAAAGCAAAGCAAATAAAGTTTACAACTTACAAGTAAACACTCGTTTCCAGGCAACGACTTAGCTGACTCTCTAGCTAAAGCCGGTGCCTCTCTCGATCCCTCCAGTATATCAGTATCCCTCACACCCCTTATCTCCTCCCAACGGCTATCCCTCTACACCAGTTGGAGACGCAGTGTCCAATCTGGTTTCTTCCAACACCAAATCCCTACAGTATCTCCCGAGGAGCTTACTCTCCCTCGCTCCGCTCGCTGTGCTCTCTCCCGTTTACGCTGCAATGGGCACAGCACTCTCCTCAACTCTTATCTCCACAGGGTTGGTCGAGCCGAGACTCCTTCTTGCAGCAACTGTGGTTCTGAATCACAAGATCTCTCACATCTCGTGCTCGACTGCCCTGTACTAGACCCTCTGCGTCGGGCCATTTTCGGCCACACCCCTTCTCTTCTGGACCTCTGGTCCCGTCCGTGGGGAGTCGCCCGACTATTGGGATTCCGCGGAATTGATCCGCGCCCCCATCCCTAGGAATGGGTCGGGTAAAACCACCACCACCACACTCGTTTCCAGTACGAGCGTTCGCAGGAGTATATTCTTTTTTTGTTTTATTGCTTCACTAGCGCTTTAGCGCGGAAAGTAAAAAAAATTCAATAAATAAATAAAAAAAATCCCGCGAACGCTCGTAGTGGAAAGACTACCTTAAAAGACTACAATGGAGGGCCTTAAAAAATTACAATGAAGCCTTTTCATCACACAAACAAGATTCAGTCAACAATTAAAAAAGTCTGTACTAATAATAATCACAACTTTTCAATTGCCCTTACGTGTAATTTTTACGGAATGAATTTGATTGTTTTTTTTTCGTGATATTGAAGCATTCTTTGATTAACATAGCAAACTTTTCAAATTGTTCTCTTTTCAATTATTCAAATTAAGCAAATTTTTCGAGAAGTAAATTTTTAAAAATTTGACGTTACAATGCTGTGATGGTCATCATTAGAAAACTTGTAAATGTAAAGTCCTTTTCAGAAAATCGATACACCAATTATATTTTGCAATTTAGTTATTATCTATTTTACAAAAATGACTATTTTCAATTTTGAATAGCTAGCAAATTTAATTTAGCAACATACTTTTATTGTGTCATCTTTTTTATGAGTTAAGTAGACAATGCCTACACATCTTCCATGGAGATCTCCATCAATTGTAGTCAATTTGTCAGAAAGATAAAATATTTCTCCTTCTTTTGCAAGCCATTTTGTCTCCCAAATCATAGACTTGCACTCCCACTGTAACCATTAAAATTTTTACCACATAACAATTATTTTAAAAGAAAAACATAAGAACTTTGTCATAGTAAAATATATTTTATTTGCAACAAATTTAAAACATATATACAGGCAGTAATAAAATTTTGAAATACATTGCTCACTAATACATATATAATTTCAACTATTAAGTTTTCTAAATAAAGTTTTTATCTAATCATTTATCTGTAACATCTTTCAAAATAACTTTTAATATAAAACAATTTTTTGTTAGCATACATAAGCAATTACAAAAGCAAAAATTTTGCAATAAAATCATATTCTAAAATTAAAGAATCAAAACCATACGTATTAACTTTATTAAGTACTAACATGAAACTTAACAAGTAAACTTATGTTTTAATTCAAATACGTAAAACAAGCAGATTTTTTTTGGATTTCATATTCACCTGGGAGTCTTTTCTTAAACATAAAAAATTATGAAATGACATTTCTGAATTATTGTTAGCAAATTCTTGGACATAAAATCCTTTTTTCTTCATTAATTTCTTTACCAAATCAACTCTTTCTTGAAATCGTACCTAAAACAGATTATTATCAAGTTTACAGAGCGAAAAAAAAAACAGTATTTTGGCCCAAGCAACAAAATGAATAAAACATACAATAGTTATATTACCTAAATGGACATATGGGCAAAGGAAACATAGGGGATGAGGAAATAATGGGGAGGTATGGTGCTGGAACAAGAAATAAGGAAGATCAATGATTGTGGATTTTGGGAATTGTCAATACTTATTTCAAGAAGATGAACACAGGGTGACATATAAAAGTGGCAGAAAAAGTACCCAAGTAGATTATGTGATGTGCAGAAGGAAGGACTTGAAGAAAATGTGCAATTGTAAGGTAATAGTAAATGAGTGTGTCAAAAAACAGCACTGTATAGTGTTATGGAAAATGGCTCTTATGGTGAAAAAAAAGCAGAAAAAGTAAAGCCAAAGATACGATGGTGGAAACTGAAAGAGACAAGGTGTCAAGAAGCGTTTCGACAAGAGGTGATCAGGATTTTGGGAGGCAAGGATAGGTTACCTGATGAGTGGGACAAAACAGCAGAAGTGCTAAGTAAAACAGCTGAAACTGTACCGGGAATGACATTTGGGAAACGAAAAAAAGACAGGGAGACATGGTGGTGGAATGAGGAAGTTCAGGAGAGCATAAAAGAAAAGAAAGAGGCAAAGAAAGCATGGGGCAAAATAAGAGATGAAAATACTAAAAAGATCTACAAAGAAAAGAGTAAGGCAAAGAAAGAAGGCAGTTGCAATGGCGAAGGGACATGAGTATGACAATTTGTATGAAAGATTAAAAACAAAAGAAAGTGAAAAGGAGTTGTACAAATTGGCCAGGCAGAGAGACAGAGCAGGGAAAGATGTACAGCACATGAGGGCTATAAAGAATGAAAACGGTAATGTTATGATAAATTCGGAGGCAGTGTTAAAGAGATGGAAGGAAACTGATGAACGAGAAAAATAACAGAGACCCTAGGACAGAGGAAGCAGAAGTGGTTAACAAAGAGGTAAATTGCGTCAGTAAAGAAGAAGTGAAGAATGCACTGAGAAAGATGAAAAAAGGTAAAGCGGTTGGGCCAGATGAGTGGCCAGTACAAGTTTGGAAGTGCATGGGTGAGATGGGGATAAAGTTTTTGACCAGACTGTTCAACAGACTATTAATAGGTGAACGTATGCCAGAAGAATGGAGGAGTGTGCTTATCCCAATCTATAAAAACAAAGGGGATCCATAGTGCTGTGGAAACTACAGAGGAATAAAGCTAATGAGACACACAATGAAAGTATGGGAAAGAATTATTAAAGCCAGGCTAAGGGATATAATAGAGATCAGTAAACAGCAATATGGATTTATGCCAGGAAAGGAAACCACCGATGCCATGTTTGCTTTAAGAATGTTGATGGAAAAGTACAGGGAAGGTCAAAGAGAGCTACATTGTGTATTTGTGGACCAAGAGAAAGCTTATGACAGGGTTCTGCGGGAGAGCTGTGGTACTGTATGAGAAAATCAGGAATGGGGAAAAAGTATGTGCGACTTGTACCAGGATATGTATGAGGAAAGCAAAACAGTGGTAAGGTGTGCAGTAGGAACTATAGAAAGTTTCAAGGTTAAGGTTGGACTGCACCAGGGATCAGCATTAAGTCCGTTCCTGTTTGCAGTAATTATGGACAGGCTAACAGATGAAGTAAGGAGAGAACCACCATGGACGATGTTGTTTGCTAATGATATTGTAATTTGCGAAGAGACCAGGGAAGAAGTGGAGCAGAGACTAGAATGCTGGAGATATGCATTAGAAAGAAGAGGAATGAAAATAAGTAGGTCAAAGACCAAATATCTGTGCATAAATAAAGGAAATGACAACAAAACAGTGAAGATGGAGGATACAAAAGTGCAAAGAGTAAAGGAATTTAAGTATTTGGGATCAACAGTGCAAGAAAGTGGTAGTTGTGAGAGGAAGGTAAAGAAGAGAGTGCAGGCAGGATAAAACAGATGGAGAAAAGTATCAAGAGTAATCTGTGACAGGAGGTTACCAGAAAGAGTAAAAGGAAAAGTGAACAGCTCAGTGGTAAGACCAGTAATGGTGTATGGACTTGAGACAGTGGTAGTCGCAAAGAAACAAATGAAAGAGATGGAAGTTGCAGAGATGAAAATGTTGAGGTTTGCTATGAGAGTGACGAGAAAAGACAAGATTAGAAACGAGTACATCAGGGTACAATTAAGGTAGGACGGTCAGGAATGAAGATGAGGGAGGGCAGGCTGAGGTGGTATAGACATGTCATGTGGAGAGACAAAGATTATGTAGTAAGAAAAATGATAGTTTACCAGGAAAGAAAAAAAGAGAAAGACTAAAAAGAAGATTTTTAAATTTGGTGAAAAAAAATATGTGGAAAGTTGGTGCGAAGGAGACAGATGTCGCAAAAATAGGACAGTTTGGAGGCAGATAATACCCCGTGGCTACCCCTGACTGAAGAAAAAGGCCAAAAGGAGAAGAAAAAGTTGTATTAGCTATAAGCTAATACAAACTTAAGGCAACTATAAATAATAAATGATCATGTACTTGTTAAGATACTTTGAAATAATTTTAAATGATTAATGAAATTAAACAAAATTACTTCAATTTTATATACAGCATAACATAGTAAAAAGTTTTCAAAAACTTCAGGTCTATCATAAATATTTTAGTTTATGCTTTCCATGTGTAAAAATTAAAAAATATGTATATTATTTCATTAACATTTTATAATCTTCTAAACTTTTAAAGTTAGTGAAAGTCATTATGGGTTTATTCAAGAAGTCACTGTATGCGATTTTTGTTTGTGAAACTAGTCTGGATCCCCTGCAGTTACTATTGCTTTTTGAGAGATCTTTTTTCTCTTGTTTTTTTCTTTATTCCATCCTGGCGCTGATGGAGAAATTTCGCGTTAATTTTACTGAAAAAAATCGCTTACGGTGACTTTTTGAAGAGACCCGTTATTTTAAAATATAAGTAATGTTTAAAATCACCTCATTGATGGCAACAATATCAACATTATCTGGAATTTTTTTACATATTATTTTAATTCGATTTTCAAACTTCCACTCTTTCATTTCTTCGTTTTCAATCAACTTATCACTGTGTTTGTCACAATTAACATTTTGGGAATAAATAATTAAAGTTGACATTTTGACAGAGGTAGCGCAGATTTGCTAAAAAAGTTTATCTAAAAAAAAAGAAAATTAGTAATTTCGACATAAAAAGTATTTCTGATATTTCTATAACGTTCTACTTAATTATCTATCTTCGTTAAACAAACCCTGGCTGCTTTTTTGATGATTTTGCATTAACTTCTCTATTAATTCGCTTAAAGCAGTGGTTTTCAACCTTTTCTGTACCGTGGCCTATTTTTCAACCCAAGTTAACTTCACAACCCACTTTGGTCAACAAAATTAAATTCCCATCCCAAAATCATAGTGTTCTCTAAAAAAAAAAAAAAAAGGTCTTCACTTGGAATTGCTGTCAATTTTCCCTATTTTTGTCCCAAAATCATAGTGTTCTCTAAAAAAAAAAAATCTTCATGTGGTTGACTGCACAGGACGCCAGAAAAATGCCTAAAAAATGGGACGGATGGCAAGCCTAATGATACATATATATTATACATAATGCTTTCATTTTGATTTATGCTCCATGGCCCATTAAAAAAACCACTGTGGCCCACTACTGGGCCATGGCCCATAGGTTGAAAACCCCTGGCTTTAAGTGTCAACACCACAAAGATCCGGCTAACCAAATGACTCTGCAAACAATTTTAAAAAGCCCTCCAAGGAAAAAAAAAATTTCCCAGTGGGGAAGCCCCTTGGTAATTTATAGGTGTTGCCAGATTACGTTAAATCTTTTTTAAAGTAAACCATAATTAAGTAATCCCAAATTAAACTTACGATATAAAACCAAAACATTGTTGCAGCTACAACCATGACCTTCAAGGAAGTATTACTTTTGCAATTTTCTACTTAAGAGCCAATATTTTTAGCAACGGTGGTGATTTTCCGTCTTCACGTGTAACTTTATTAGTTGCCTTTTTCTTTCATTTCTTGTGCAGCGTTGGTGACGTCTCGGTTTTGCCTTGCATGTTTCTTTCTCGTTATTTCAGTTAGTTAGCAATCATCATGGTATCTGTTGTATTTCTGTTTGCCTTAAATTTAGTCTTTTAAAGCCTTAATAAAAGGTAATAAAGTGTGAGACATAGTACAGCAACCTCTTTTTTAATCATAAAAGGTATACATTGGTTATCATAAACCATGCTCAAAATTACCTTGAAAATGATAAACAAATTAAGTTTATTGAGACAAACAAATAGTGTAAAAGAATTCTAAAAATTGGGATAACGATAGCTACACCTCAGTGTTTACACCAAACATTTGAAACAAATTATACTGTCTATATCAGTGGTGGGCAATAATTTTTAATCTCACACCACATTGGAGGTCTGGAAAGATTTGTGGGCCGCACATTAACGGACATTGTTAAATTTTAATAATTATGAATCAATATGAAATGTCATTTCTCCCGAAAATTTGGTGTTCTATAAAAAAAAGTCTTCATTTTGAATCTGTCTCGGATTTCTTTATTTTCATCCGTAAAAAGTAGTAACCTCAAAAAAAAATCTTTATTTTTAATCGGTTTTGGATTTCTTCATTTTTGTTCCTAAAAATGGCTCTTAGTTTGCCCACCTCTGATTTATCCTCTTTGCTTTTTTAAAATATCTCGTGGGCCGCATAGATTTGGCGGGCTGCACTTTGCTTACTCCTGGTCAATACTCTACACCAGGGGTCGGCAACCTTTTCAATGCAGTGTGCCAGTTTTTGAATTTTGTTAGCACGGTGGGCAACGTTTTCTTTCCAGTGTGCCAAGTTGTGAAATTCAATGTCAAAATATACGTTTCGTTCCGATGTCTTCACTTCGATTTCATCTCCGATTTCCCTATTTTTCTCCCAAAATCAGGATGTTCTCTTAAAAAAAAAAAAAAAAGGTCTTCACTTCAATTTCATCTCCGATTTCCCTATTTTTCTCCCAAAATCAGGGTGATCTCTAAAAAAAAAGGCCCGTAGACGTGTTTTTGAAAAACATTCACGACGCCGCGTGCCAGGGATTGCCGATCCCTGCTCTACACTACGGTGCAGAGTTCTAATAAATTCAACAATTTTAAAAATTGAATCAGTCTGAATCCAAGTCTATCTAACCTTCAGGTTTTAAGTCTTGTGACAAATAATTGCTAAAGATTTATTTAATTAGACTTAAAAATGAAGATCTTTTTTGGAATCGTGTTATAGTTTTAAACTTAAATATACATTATTTTTTATTTAACTACGTTACTGAACCTCAGCAATAAAAAATTAGTCTTTGATCCCGGATGTTATTTAATGGAAAATTTTTATTTTAATGACCTTGTAAGTGGTAGTTGACTTGGTTAACGTTAATAGTTGTTATGTTGCATTTAGTTTTTAGTTATGTACCTATCGCAATCCTACCAACTTTTTGGCCATTCGTCTTCTGTCATTTGCCAAAGACGCTATGACCATCATTGCTATATTTTTTGCTAGTTTCTTGCAATGTTTATTGTGAAAAACTGCAATACTAACATTATCATCATTTTTTTCATTTTAAACAATTTTTTTTAACCTTAACGTAAGCCTATGCCGAAGTCACAAAAATATAAGGGTTTATTTCCTGGACAGTGATTGTGTGATTTTTAGGAGCATGTGATATTTTTTTATGCGAGTCAAGTCAGGGTTTTTTTCTTGAATTTTGTAAAGATTTTTCCAAGTGGATTTGAGTCAAAGGCCTACAACTACCAAGCTGTTGTTGCTTAGTGCAATGGTTCTTAACCAGGGTTCGACAAAACTGTTTTAGGGGTTCGGCGCGAACGTTCTCTGAAAGATTTTTTTTTTTAAATTTTGCCAGGTTAAAGTTAGTTACTATCAAAAGAAACAAAAATAGATTAGTTTGACACTGACCGTTGGTATACTTTTAATATCGACACTGAATCCGTGGTATGCAGCCGTATAAAACTTGATGGTCTATCATCGTTCACAAAGGTCATTGTTCGCATTGTCTTTACAATAGGCAAGTTACCCAAACGTGTCTTTAAGTTTAAGGGCGCCGGTAGCCAAATTGAAGATTTAGTTATTTTGCCGATTAAAGCAGTGAAAATTACAGTGTAGCAACTGGTAAAATTTAGTTGAAATGTGCTTTATAAAGCTTATCACCTTTCAGGATAAGTTGAATTGTAGTTGTTGGAGTTGATATAGGTCAGTATGTGCATTTGAAAAAATTCAAAGTCCTTTTGTATTACATTGAAGTACGATGGTTATCGCGTGGAAAAGTGGTGAATCGCGTTTTTGTTTGGCGTGCAGAATTATTGGAGTTTTTGAAAAGTCACAACCATCAACATTCAAAACACTTTGAAGACTCAAGTTTTATCCTTATTTTGGCTGACATCTTTGGTGCCCGCAATCAGTTGAGTTGCCAAATGCAAGGAGTTGGTAAAAATGTAATAGAAACTAAAGAGAAAAATAACAACTTTGCTAACTTTCCACTTTAGGACGAGGTAGTAAGTAACGGTTCTGCAATTAATGACGAAGTAAGTTGTAATGAACTTCAGGGACTTCTGCCAGTATTTACTGAGCATTTGCCAAAATTGCAAAGATTATTTGAAAACTACTTTCCTGAACAAATGCAATATTCTGCATGGGTGGGTACGTCAGCCATTTTCTTATAAACAGATGACATATTGAACTTCAAGAAAATGATGTTAAAAAACGTGACTTCAACACAACATATTTTCAAACGTTTTGGTGCCAACAAATCGAGGGTTATTCTCTTATTGCTAAAGTTGCCTTTGAGGTTCTCATGCCATTCGTCACCACTTATTTCTGCGAGCATGCGTTTTCTATTCTGGTGGATGTTAAAGCAAAAAAGCGAAACAGGCTTGCATGTGAAAATGACATGAGAATTGCTGTTTGCAAGACAAAGCCTCGAATTTCACAACTAATCGCCGAAAAACAACAACAGAAGTCGCATTGATATAGAAATGTATTACAATTAAATGTGGTTAGTTTTTGTTTATGTGACTGAGCAAAAATTTAGGGTTCAACGAAAGCTTGCAGAATAACTTAGGGGTTTGGGAGTTTAGCAAAGGTTAAGAACCACTGCTCTACAGTGCAGGGTGCGGACAAAATCCTTGGACAAATTTTAAAAATTCAATTTAATGGATGTTTAAATACGTATATGCGGTAAGTTTTCAGTATTATAAATTATAACAAGCCTCATATTTCAGATTTCATTATTTATTTTTTAAAAACTTTGCTTTAATACCAAATATGAGTGCTAAACGTGCAGCCATTAGTGAGCTCCATCGCGCAGGCAAGACAAACTCTAAAGTAGTGAAGCTTCTTAAGCTGAAGATCGGCTGTTTCTGGAGCAAGGAGGTTTAGCCGCCCTCATCACCAGACCCGAAGGCCATGGACTGTTGTGTTCAGTCCCTTTTAGAGGCAGATGCTTGTGCTTCTCTTCATGGGTTAGTTGAAGCTCTGAAGCGATCTCTTGTGATAGTATGGGCCAAAATGCCTCAAAAAACTCTGCGTAAAGTGGCAGAGGGCTTCCGTAGCAAACTTAAATTAATCAAAAATTCCGACCGTTTTGCTCCTAAATTTTATAACAGTTTTAAAAAACTTGACAATAACAAAAGTGGTTTGCTCAGTTTGCGAAAAGTGAATGATTTAGCCAAGAAAAACTTGATTATTACGTCATGAGTGTGGTAGCAACGAATCATTTCTACAAATTCTAGTTATTAATTAGTCATAAAGCATAAAAATAATACGATATTTATTATATCAATTAGCAGCTAGCTACTATACTTAGAATTTTTAGTTGTGTTTTTTAATAGCGTTTAAATGTGTGTGATACAAAACAATTTCGGTTACACAATTTTTAACCAGGAAACTATTTGAAATCAGAAACAATTTAACTAGATTTAACAAATGATCTAGACCTTATACAAATAGAAAGAAAAATAAATACAAAAGAATTAATAGAAAAACATCACTAACGCAAATAAACTTATTACAAAACATATCTAACCCTACTACATCAGCGTATAAACAAACACTAACCTAACCCTAAACTATCTAAGCTAAAATTGACCAAGTTGAATGGATGAAAAACCCAGATACAACGCATTTTTACGGCGCTATAAACTGTTTTTAAAGTCAAACGAAGGAAAATTCTAAATTAAGAAATGCTATGGAAAAGTTACTTAAACAAATTGCAATAATTACGCGCCGCGAGAGAACGAACAGAGAGAAAACAAATTACCCGCGCCGCGAGAGAACAAACAGAAAGAAAACAAATTACAATACTGATTAACTAAGTTGAAGAATTAGCGACGCGAGTTCAAATCCAACAAAAACGGTAAGTTAAACAATAAATAACAAATTTAAAACATATAATAATCTTTTTGCCAAGCTGGAGGTTTTATTGTTCTCCTTCTTGAAGGGACCTTACAGCTTGGCGCATCATCCGTCGCAACAATGCATGCCACAATGCTTGATGTGCTTGACACCTGTTATGAGTTCCACTAGTATCTGCAGTTAGCTCTTTTATTTATACGGAGTTACACGATAGCTATACGACTGAATCTGTAAGTTATACTAATAGTTTATCACGCGGTTAACCACACTTATCAAACCATAGAGAAGAAGGCAGTAGAGCCGTGCGCTATGACGTCACATACTATAACAACCCCCTTTTAAGAAGCTTTTTAGCGAAAAGGTTGTCTAAGAAAAATATAGTACATTGTACAAGCCCGATTAATAAACATGCACAAACTATATACAATACGGCACAAGCGTTATGAGTTTTACGCTACTTCATACAAAATCCCTTAAATGATCAGGAAAGCGTTTTTGTCTCACGCTTCGCCGCGAGGTTGGAGATGGTGGGAAGACTTCATCTTCAAAATGGACGTGACGTTCGTCTGATGTCATCATTTCCTCTTTGGGGTCTCCCCCTTCGGTGGGGAGAGGGCGAATAAAACGTCTATTGCGCCAACAGACTCGACCGCTCGGTAGTTTTATGTGGTAGTCGCGGTTTCTCCCGACGCCGATGATGAGTCCCGATCGCAACCATTTTTTTGTAATATGGTCTTGAATTCGAACATGTTGTCCGATTTTTAGTGGATTGAGGTGTTTTGCGCGTTTATTGTATTCGGTTTCTGCAGCCACTTGTAGATTTGATAAAGCTGCGTCCCACTTGTCGAATTTGTTTTGCCAATCTTCCTTGAAATATTTCAGTTTAGCTGGGACGATTGAACGTAGCGGGGCGCCGTATAAAATTTCGGCTGGTGATAACCCATGGGCCTTGGGTGTGTTAACCCATTCGATTAGGCCGCTGCTAAATTCATCGCAGTCGAAACTACCATGCTCAGCAGTTTTGGCAACAAGGTGCTTCATGGCTTTCACTGCTGCTTCTGCGTGTCCGTTTGACTGTGGGTAATGTGGAGTACTTATGGTGGAAGTTACTCCCCATTTCTTGAGAAACTGTTGAAACTTGCTTGATGTGAATTGCGGTCCTCCGTCAGTTCTGATTCGTACTGGTACCCCTGTGTCCACGAAAAATTTTCTTATAGTGCTGATTATCTGATGTGAACTAGGGTCATGAGAGAACTCGCTGAGCTTAATCCATCCCGACAGACGGTCTACATAAACCAGGTAAGTCTTACCGGCATAATAAAATAAATCTGCAGATACGTCTTCAAAGGGTCTTGATGGGAGGGGATCGCGTTGTAATGGTTCCTGTTGCAAGCTTGGTTGGTGCTCTTGGCATTTCGTGCAGGCTTCAACGGTATTTTTGATGTCGCTATTGATTCCTGGCCAGTACACTATTTGACGCGCTCTTTGTTTTGTTCTTTCGATGCCTTGATGTGAGGCATGTAGCTTTGTCAGTATTTCTTTTCTTTTCTGTACCGGCACCACAATGCGATGGCTGTTCAGGAGAATTAATCCATCTTCGAAAGTAAGCTGATCTTTCAGCTTTTTGAAAGGTTGAGCTAATGGATATTCGTTTCCTTTTGAAAAGTTGCTTTTAATAGCAGTGATTAATTGTTGTGCTGCTTCGTCCTGCTGAGTACTTTCTTTTAAGTCTTCCAGCATTGGATCGATAAATGTTTCTTTTGTGACTTCTGGGTCTTTTCCTCTCAGAATTGTAGAAACGTTTTTGCAGATCATTCTGGTTGTGTCTACGTTTATGATATCTTCTGGTTCTGGGTCGCGGCACGGTGCTCGTGACAACGCGTCGGGGATCACATGGTCTTTGCCTTTTCTCCATGTGGTGTGGAATATAAAGGCGCTGAGTTTTTCTTTAAGTCTCTGAATCCTGGGATTATCCACCATATCGAGTGTCTGGGTATTCAGGATTGACTCTAATGGCTTGTGATCTACTATCAGCTCGAAATTGGGTAAACCTTGCAGATATATGCGGCATTTACGCATAGCCCAAACAACAGCGAGCAATTCCAGTTCAACCATAGCGTAGTTGGACTCAGTCTCAGTTATAAAACGTGATCCTGCTTGAACCAATTTCCACGTTTCTTGATGTTTTTGCAAAAGTGCAAAACCTAGACCTTTCAACCGAGATGCATCTGTTTGCAGCATCGTTTCCAGATTGGGGTCGAATGCAACCAAAATATGGGGGCTACAAAGAATTTCTTTTGTCTTTGTAAATGCTTCTTCATGCTGGGGTGACCAGAGAAAAGCATTTTTTGGTTTGAGCAAGTCCCGAAGTGGGCCTGCTGCTTCACTGAGTAGGTGAGTAAATCCGCCCAGCTGGTTTGCCATGCCCATAAAAGATCGTAATTCAGTTATGTTTGTTGGAGCAGGGAATTCAGAGATTGCTTCAATTTTTGTGGGGTCTGCTTTAATACCGTCGCTGCTCACTATATATCCGACATATCTCACAGCACTTTGTAGTAACTGCACTTTCTTCGGATTAAGAGTAATACCTTGTTCTCGACATCTGTTTAGTACAGCCACTACGGTATTCAAGTGCTCCTGTGCGGTTTCGCCTTGAATAAGAATGTCATCTACCACTTTTTCGACTTTTTCAATGCCTTGCAGAGCTTCATCGCCTCTTGCGCAATATTCGTCTTGAGAAGAAGCTAGTCCCATCGGAGCTCGAAGGAATTTAAATCTTCCGAACGGCGTAATGAATGTGGTAAAGTCTTGACTTTCTTTTTCTAAAGGTACTTGCCAGTATCCTTTAGTGGCGTCTAATGTTGAGAAAAATTTAGACGAAGAAGAAATATTCGAAATAGCTTCAGCAGGTGATTTAGATGGATGATATGGACGGCGTACGTATTTGTTCAATTTCTGCAAATCAATACAGAGACGAATTCCACCATTAGGTTTTTGTACAACGACCATAAGGTGCACCCAATCAGTTGCTTCTGTTACTGGTGCAATGACTCCGGCTTGTACAAGTTGGTCAAGCTCTGTCTTCACCATCCTTCTGAAAGCTAAAGGTATTTGGCGTGGAACAGGTAAAGCAAATGGAACAGCATCATCTTTCAAGGAAATTTTCATGGGTTTACTGTTCATTTCCCGTAATGTTGTGTCTTCAGAAAACACATCGCTGTACGATTTTATCAACTTGTTCTCAATTTTATTAATTTCTGCTTCAGTTGGGTTCTCTGATATAATGAATCTTGTGTTCTCTGCTTTTAATATGCTTGCTAATTTTCGAAGTGTTTTTGATGAATTTATCGGTTGAGGATACGTGTCAGGTAGAATGTTAACCTGTTGACATACGTACCAAGCAAGCAAAAAATCTTCTACCTCAGGACAGACGTAAATGGTTTCTTCCACGAATCGGCCGCAGTATTCGATGATGCATGGGAAAGTCCCTACGCATGTTACGGTCTGCCGGTTTACTGCACTAAGAGTGTCTTGATTTGGCGGCATTAGATTAGCAAGGTCTATTCCGAGCCGTTGAATGATGTTTACCCCAACAAGACTTGCTTCAGCACCTGTGTCTGGTGTAGCTTCTGTGGAACCTAACGGGTTACGATGTTTAAGAGAAAAAAGATTAACAGTTATTTTGGGCGCCGCGGAGTTAGCAAAATTTGCGTTAGCATTGCATCTACGCTTGATTTGTCCCGTTAACTTTTTCTTCGTTTTTTCGCGTCTGTTAAACCCGGGTTTGTTGTGAAAGCACACTGATGTAAAGTGACCTTTTTTGCGACATATTAAGCACTCTGTATCCTTTGCGGGACAGTGGGTTTGACCTTTTGGTGGGCAGGTCTTTTTACCGCATTTTGTACAGGGCGTTTTAGTGCGCTCTTTAGATTTAGAGAAATTTCGGCGAAATTTGCTTTGGTACGCTCTTCTCTCATTCAGCTGTCGGCTTATTCGCGCGTCGTCTAGTTTTGCTGACTCTTCCGATCTGCATAAATCAGTGACGGTCTGAAGATCAGGTAATGGGGACATGGCTAGGAGCTTTGTTCGAGTCTCTTTGTCATATATTCCCGACATGATTTTTGTGACTAAACGACGATTTAAACATTCATTGCACAAGTCTGCGTCTCTTGCCAAAGTTTTGATCGCGATTAAAAACGAATCGAAGTTTTCGCCAGCCGCTTGCTTTCTCTCTTCAAATGCGACGCAATCTAACGCTATATTTCTTTGACTCCGGATGTAATTTTTAATTTTGTCTAACACTTCGTCTGGTTTAAGTGTCGTATCATCCGGGATAAGAAGTACGTGTTCTACGGCTTCTCGCATGTCCATCGAAAAAAAACCGCGAAGCAATGCCAACTGACTGCTCAATGGCAGCTCTGTTGCAAGCGAGACCGTAGCATAATCGTTGTACGATTTACGCCATTTCGCAAATTCAGCTAGCGAAATTCCCACCTGCAGTGTCGAAGGCTTTTGTGCGTCCGCTTTGGTTCGCCTTGCCTCGTTGTTAGAATTGTTGACGTCAATGGTTTGCTCACGTGATTCGCTTCTCTCGCTGTTCGCGCATTGGGCCAGCTGCTGTGGCGAAAATCGTTCGATTATTTGTTGCATTTGTCGCTGGCTTTCAAGCTGCATTTGTCGCTGGCTTTCAGACTGTGCCTCTAAAAGAGTTTTTAACCAAGAGGGAGGTTCCTCGTTATTAATATTACTATTCGCGTTTTGATTAGATTGAGATAATTCGGCTATACGTTTGTTTGCTGCTTCTAATTCTGCTTGCAGCTCTCGCTTGTTTTTTGCCATGTCTCTTTTATCTTCAATCTTTTACAAATCTCCGATCACGAACTTGCAGTATACTTTTATAATGGTTCGTAAGCTTATTTTCTTTAAACAAATTTATAAGCTGACTGTCGACGACGCCATGTTATGAGTTCCACTAGTATCTGCAGTTAGCTCTTTTATTTATACGGAGTTACACGATAGCTATACGACTGAATCTGTAAGTTATACTAATAGTTTATCACGCGGTTAACCACACTTATCAAACCATAGAGAAGAAGGCAGTAGAGCCGTGCGCTATGATGTCACATACTATAACAACACCCCACACAAAACATTTTGTCATTTTTTTTAATTCAGTAAAGTACTAACACAACACAATAGCAACACATTACAAATATTTCAAAAACACTTTATTATAATAGTCCTAACAGACTGTTTCGCCTGCCTAGGCTCATCAAGGCGCGCTTAAAAACCCGAAAAATAAATAAAATGAATAAATATTAAACAAATAAAATGAATAAATATAAATATTGGATATGAGCAAAAAAACTTGAACAACAATTAACAAGAGAACTAGGGCTGTAAGATTAAATCAATAAATAATTTTCATTACCCAAGACAAAGTTTTTTACGTATCTTGCGTTATTGTTTGAAAATAATGAATAAATTAAAAAGTCTGCATTAAAAAATGTGTTAAAAGTTTAGATCAAATAGACTGCACCGGAAATTACGCTAAAAAAGACGCGCTATAAATATCCGATAAAAAAATATGAAGTTTGAGGATACAAATTTTTTTTCTAAACCTAAATAGAATACTAATTTTTTTCAAGATATGATTTAAGATTATCAGTATCTGTTATCAGTATCAGTATCAGCAGATTTAGTTGAAAATGGCATTGTCTTATTTGTTGATTAAGAAAGTAGGTAAAAAACCTACTTTAGGTAGGAATCGGTACAGTAAAAGGTAAAAGTAGGTATAGGACCTACTTTCTTGTTAGACGGATTATTATATAGGATTTTGATGTTCAACATTCATATTACCTGGGACTTCCTCACGGGTAAACTTATTTAGGTGCTTTTTTTTCGGCATAAAACGGTCATGTAGTAAATGTAATTGATACTTTGAAGGTTTAATTCGTGCTGAACAGACGTGGTATTTTGGAAATCAGTATTTGCTTTATTTTTTTATTTAAATAAGTACCTTTTATGTGGTAATGTACACTGTAATCTTTCGATTTTTTAACTTGTCTTAGATATACGTTGATTAAAATCCTTTACGACATTCAAAATGTGTACATTAAGAATTTGTTCTCAAAATATCAGTGGCGACAAAAATAGCGAAAAAATTTTGTTCTTCATGAAGAAATGAAAAATTGGACATTTGAAAATCGAATTAAAAGAATATTTAAAGAAATTTTAAAATTTGAAGATATTGATATTATTGCATTGAATGAGGTAATTTTTAACTTTTTAAACTTATTTGCTAACCTACATTTTATAAAAGTTAATAAAAAAATGTAAAAATTATGAAATAATCATAAAATAATCTACTTGATCTGTTGACAAAGATCTTAAGTATTTTTATAGTTTCATACAATATAGCCAAAATTTAGGAATAAACATTTTGTAGATTAGGAGAAATTTGTTAAAGAGTTTTTGTAAAATAAACAATAACATTAAAATGGATATGTTTTTAATGTAGCCTGGTTGATTACTTATGTTCTATCAAGCGATTTAGATTAATAAACTGTCAATTTTATTTGATAAAATTTTAATTTTGCATTTATTTGCACATTAATGAACTTATGTAATATTTTTTTTTAGGTATGATATCAAAAGAGAGCAGATCGGATAAAAAAATTTTTAAAAGATAAATTTTATGTCAAAGATTTTGCCAATAATAATATCAGTGACATGTCATTTCACAATATTTTGTGTTTAAAAAAGATTCTCAGGTAAACATTTAAAAATTATGATGGAATAGGTTTATGCTAATTTAAATCTTAAAATCAAAATATATTTTTAAACCATTTAAATAAAAACTAAATCAATAATTATGTTGCAATCATTGTTTAACCCGATATTGTAATTGTTGATTATAGTATTGTTCAGTGCAAGTGGCAATTGTACAACATGTCTATTTCAACCTGATTATCATTTCTATACCACCATTGTTTAACCCAATATTGTAATTGTTGATTGTAATATTGTTCAGTGCAAGTGGTAACTGTATGATGTATCTGCTTCAACCTGATTATCATTTCTATACCACCATTTATTTTTTTATATATTTTATGCTGAATTGTATTATAGTGCCTTTAAAATGTAAACTTTTAATAGACTTCTATTTGTTTTAAAAATTGTATGCCAGCTGCATATAAATGTTCTCATTAAATATTTTATGAACAATTTAGAAAACACCTTTACATTTCAAACATAGGGTTACAAACAATATAAAAGCTAAAGAAACAAATAAAAGTACTTTTAATTTAAATGCAATTTTGGTACTAGTATATCTCTGTATGTAGTAAAAGTAGGTTAAGGTGAATGCCTTTGATGTTGTCCTGCCAGTCAGAAGGGTGAATAGAAATGATGATGTAGAAATTAAAAATATTTAAGCGTTAGACAGCATCTTAATGCCATACCGCAAATTAAATTAATTTAAGCATTTCTTTGAATTACTCATGTTTTATTTTTTCAAGTTTATCATGATTAAAAGCAGCCATACTGATTACACAATACTTTTTTCAGTATCAATAAACTATGAGAATTTCTTTTAACAAGACAGCAGGTTTTTTTGGTGATAAAAAGATTATTTTTTGTACAGTGGAAACTTTTGAATTGGGAATGCCAATGGGTTGCAGAAAATGAAAAAGGACCTTATCTTTCAGACAAATATGCTAAAATTACTGGAGACTTCCATGGAAGATGTGTTGGGATTATCTACCTTGCTCATAAACAAAATGAAAAAAAAGTAATAAATTTACTGTTTCTAAATTTTATCATTTTTTGTTTTAATAATACTTTTTTTTATTGTTGTATTGCATAATATTTTATTATATATATATGCCATATTGAAAACGTAGTGGAATTTTTCACCCAACATAAATGTTATTAATTATTAAAAATGTTTCTTGAAAGATTATACTAAACTAAAAACAGCAAGATATTTTTATTTAAATTGACAATTCGTTAGTCTAAAATTCAATATCTTTAGAGACATAATTGTTTATATAGTAAGAACCACTAAAAACTTGTCTTGATTACCTGTTGCATTACAACAACAGTTGAAAAACGTGTGAGCTTTTAATCACAAACTTTGTAAATTTAATATCAAAAATTATCGTTTGAATGAGTTTTCAAGGTTTGATTTGATCATGTTAGACTGGCCAAACAATTTTTAAAAATATTAGTATGGACGATGACTTTGTTTATATGATTTGTTTGCTGTTTTGTCAACTCAGTAAAAACAAGTTAGTCATGACCTACAATACCGAAGCTAAAATCTTTATATAATTTCTAATTTGCCACTGAAAAACCGCAGCCTAGACAACAGAGATCACAATGTTTTGTAACTTTAAAAAGTGGACCAAATCGATTTTATGTACTAAAAATTTCTATTGTAGTTTTTTTGCCTTAACTTTCATGAGTTTTCTCAGCTAGTTAGTATCGAAATTTCTAGTCAAGATTCTATGTTTTACATTTCAGGTTTGCATAGCGGTTTCTCATGTGGTGCCTTTCGGTGAAATAAAGTTTAACCAGCAGAAGGCGCTGTAATCATAAAACAAGACCAATTCAAGAAAAAGAATCCCCACTATTATTGTGGGAGATGTTAATCGTTTTCCAGAGGAAGAGGAGCAACTCAACAAATCTTTGGAAGATTACAATCTACTCGAAGTTAAACCAAATAGGCTCGTGATTCCTTATAAAAATAGAGAAGCCGATAATATTACCTCAAAAGAAGACATAGGAACTTCTACTCCATGGCCTATGGACAAAATCTATAATGAAAAGATATCTACCCCACTACAACAGTCGCGGTTAGATGCACATGTTTACAGTAATGACCGCAATTTGGTTGAAGTTTGTGAAGCGGAAGTTCGGGCCGTCATGTTTCAAGACATTTCTCGACCACAAACTCCACCTCGTGAGGGCTTCAATAAAATTCGGTATATTCTTGAAGTAAAGTTTGGTGATTTTTTTGAAGGTTTTGTTACAAGTCATTTCGAGAAAGAATTTCGATAACTATAACGTACCTGCGTCCATTTCGGCTTTTTGTCTAATTTATTTTTTGATCAGTTGTTTGTGCCATGGCCTTCCCTTGGAGATCACTAATACAAGAAATTGAAATTCAAGTGGAAACTTTTTTTTAAAAATCACTATGTTTTTGGACGATAGACCTACAAAACCGAGCCGGATGCAAAGTAAAGACTCCTTTTTTCTACTTGAAAAAATTTTTCCGCTAAGCATATTTGATTGTGGTTGTATGCACCCTCTTTCCAAAATCCGCGGCACTCCACTGTCCTCCATCACCATCATGTTGCTTCATTATAGTTTTTACTAACTTCTTGCACAATTTGAATTTGGATAATGGTTGCTTTTTAATGAAATTTTATTTCTGAATACTTTTTTAATGAAATTTATTTCTCATTAATTTTAATAGAAATATGCAACAAAAAACTTCACTTAATGGAACATTTAAGAACATATATACAAAAAGCTTGTAAATAATTAAATTAAGTTATTTTTTGCCCTCAAAGTCAATTGAATAATCACTTGCATTTTGTTTGATATAAACAAGTGTTTTTGCACTGTTTTTTTTTTTTTTCAGTTTAGTCCCGGGTTCGCGACGTAACACCAAATTTTAAATCACGGTATACTTAGTCAAAAGTTTTTCTAGGTACAGATTTTTCAGAAAT
Source organism: Diplosoma virens (assembly GCA_963680785.1). NCBI lineage: Eukaryota > Metazoa > Chordata > Ascidiacea > Aplousobranchia > Didemnidae > Diplosoma > Diplosoma virens. Next base: position 12,146,232 of record OY796884.1, on the reverse strand, counting down.
TTATATGGGACTTAAATTTTCCTATTCAAAAACTGAAATTGCTTAAATTAAATAAGGATTTCGGACTAAACTTATAAATTACCTAAACGATTTTTTGAAAGACGGAAATCGAGAGCCAAACCAAATCCGATGCACACAGAAAAAATGACGCATTTTAGCGACTTTTTTCCAAAGCAAAACAGCTGGAATTAACAGAGCCGGGAATAAATTGGTATAAGTTGAAGATGAAGAAACTGCACTATGCATTACTTGTTTAGGGGTGCACTTTTCGCGCACGAGCGATATCTCTCTTGCATGAAGATATCTTATTGACAATAATCACAATCGGTTTTTTGTGTGGTCTAGCCAGACATGTCAAACTCGCGGCCAGCAAAGGAATTTTTTAATCACATGCTTAATTCAATTTTTTTATCTCTAACTTTATCCTCCTGACTCGCAGAAAAGCGACGGAGGCGCTAATACGGTGAACCCCGACCTGCTTCCGGAGATGCCAAGATATTGCTGTCCGCTTCAAATTTAATAGAGATATGACTAAAATTTAGATCTGCTTGCCAAGACCACCAAGCAGGGAAATTGTCGTAAAGTGTCTTTCCCAATGACACAACAGAATGGCGCTAAAAAGTTTTGAACCCAGATCATGTCGATCACAATCCCGGCACTTTAACCACTCGACCACACAATTATAATAGATTAAAAAGGTTTAGGTTTATTAGGAAAGCGATACGGAATTAAAGACCAAAAAAGAAAAGGTTTCAATTTACAGAGCAGGTCGCTCGGCTTAAGACTTTTTTTAATTTTTTTGATTTCAACGTAAAGTTTTAAAGCGTCAATTCTGCGAACTACACTCGGAGAGTAATTTGAGTTAAGACCGAAAAACAATGTCTTCTCTTTAATTTATAATTTTATATAGTACATACTGTCCAGAATTGCCGTCCGTTTTAAGCAGTCTTGCATTTTAAGTAGTTTTTTAAAATTCAAAAATTGTTACCAAAGTGAAGACCAAAAAAAAAAGATATCATTATATTTAACCTTACCATAGTACCATACGTCCCGCTTTTTAGGTTTTGTCGCGCATCCTGCACCATTAACATTATGTCCAGATATTTCCAAGCTTTAGATTATAATGCTGGTTTTTAGGGACGAAATCCAAGACAGATTCGAAGTGAAGATTTTCTTTCAGAGAACACTACTTTTAAGGGACGAAAGTTGAGATATCTGAGACAGATTCAAAGTGAAGACCTTTTTTATTTGGAGAACACTGCTTTTCTGAAACAATTTTTTTTCAACGAACATCAACTTAAAGAACTGATATCAACTCTGTTTTGACAATATTTTTATTTTGTATCATGGAGTATCTGTCAAGAACTTCATACTAGAAGAACTGATGTCAAATCTGTCTTGATGATCTTTTTTTTTTTGTGTCACGGAGTAACTGTGAGGAATCTTATATTTGAGGAGCTGATATCAAGTCTGTCTTGACGATATTTTTAATTTGTATCACGCAGTATCCGTGAGGAACTTCATATTAGAAGAATTGATATCATGTCTGTCTTGATGATACCACGCAGTATCTGTAAGGAACTTCATACTAGAAGAACTGATATCAAGTCTGTCTTGATGATATTTTTATGTTGTGTGAGGAACCACATATTTGAAGAACTGATATCAAGTCTGTCTTAATGATATTTTTATGTTGTGTGAGGAACCACATATTTGAAGAACTGATATCAAGTCTGTCTTGATGATATTTTTATTTTGTATCACGGAGTATCTGTGAGAAACCTCGTACTTAAAAAAACTGATATCAAATCTGTCTTGATGTTGATGATATTTTTATGTTGTATCACGGAGTATTTGTGAGAAACCTCGTACTTAAAAAACTGATATCAAGTCTGTCTTGATGATATTTTTAATCTGTATCATGGAGTATCTGTGAGGAGCCTCATACTTGAAGAGCTAATATCAAGTTTGTCTTGATGATAGTTTTATTTTGTATCACGGAGTATCTGTGAGAAACCTCGTACTTAAAAAAATTGATATCAAATCTGTCTTGATGATATTGTTATGTTGTATCACGGAGTATTTGTGAGAAACCTCGTACTTAAAAAACTGATATCAAATCTGTCTTGACGATATTTTTATTTTGTATCACGGAGTATTTGTGAGAAACCTCGTACTTAAAGAACTGATATTAAATCTTTCTTGATGATATTTTTAATTTGTATCACGGAGTATCTGCGAGGAACCTCATAGTTAAAGAACTGATATCAAGTCTGTCTTGATGATATTTTTATTTTGTATCACGGAGTATTTGTGAGAAACTCGTACTTGAAAAATTGATATCAAATCTGTCTTGATGATATCGTTATGTTGTATCACGGAGTATTTGTGAGAAACCTTGTACTTGAAAAACTGATATCAAGTATGTCTTGATAACATTTTAATTTTGTATCCCGGAGTATTTGTAAGGAACCTCATATTTGAAGAACTGATCTTGATGATATTTTTAATTTGTATCACGGAGTATCTGTGAGGAATTTCATACTAGAAGAACTGATATCAATTTTTTCTTGATGATATTTTTAATTTGTATCACCATGTATCTGTGAGGAATCTCATACTAGAAGAACTGATATCAACTCTGTCTTGATGATATTTATATTTTGTATCACGGAGTATCTGTGAGAAACCTCGTACTTGAAGAACTGATATCAAGTCTGTCTTCATGATATCTTTATTTTGTATCACGGAGTATCTGTGAGGAACTTTATACTAGAAGAACTGATATTAAATCTGTCTTGACAATATTTTTAATTTGTATCACGGAGTATCTGCGAGGAACCTCATACTTGAAGAGCTGATATCAAGTCTGTCTTGACGATATTTTTAATTTGTATCACGGAGTATCTGCGAGGAATCTCATACTTGAAGAACTGTTATTAACTCTGTCTTGATGATATTTTTAACGAGCGACCTGATTCTTTAATTCGAAAATATAGTATGCCTATTTTATGCGGCTTTTGGATTAAAATTAATTTTTTCATAATCACGTTGCAAAAGAAAAATGGTATCATTGTGACATCAATGTTTATGATAAAATTAATAAAAAAAACAACCAAAAATCCAAAACAGCGTAATTAAAACAAAATTTGCGAGCAAAGTAAAAAAATATTTCATTGGATAAGCATGATTTAAAAACAGACAAAGCGCGACCATAATAAAAGCAATCTCGATTCGCATAAGGTCATAGTATCTTCAGGGATTCCCTTAGAAGCGGACTGAGGGGACCACGGGGGCTTGGCCAGGATTTGATTCGCTGGCTGAACAATAAAAGGGTCGTGGTTTCTCGCAATTAACTCGATGCTCTGCTGAGGGAGTTTGCTCTGGGTCTGTATCTGAATAAGATGTGGAAGTGTTTGAAAAGCTTGAAATGAAGAACTGACAACTGGTTGTTTGCGTCGTCGAGCTCCTCGGCCACCATTTGCTGTTGAAGGGAGCGAGCATCCCCGGTTTGATTCGCAACCGTGGTAATACTGAACTTAAACAATCACATTTCTACATCCCCCCAAGTTCGTACTCCTACAATCAAGCATGTTTATTAAGTCGATCCCTTGATCACCCATTGACCAGAGGTCGGATCTAATTCGACAGCAGGTCGGCGCAGGCGGGATGACCGTCTAGGAAGCATTGATTTGCTGGTTTAGTGGTTGTCAGGGTTGCTCTCTTGCGAGTTACTGTCTATCTCAGATGTGGGGTGTGTGGCCGCGTAAGTGCGTCTTTAGGCATGCTTTGTGTTTGCCCGTGATCTATGGCGTCATAGGAGGTTTCATCAACAACCTGGGTGGACGTTGAGGGTGGGTGCCGAAATTGAGTCTCGAGTCGGGGGACACAGTTAATGGTAAAGAGGATTGCAACGTTTCTGCAACATCAGGTATTAAACGAAGAAACTTTTGAATACGCCTTATTATACGACCAGACCCTCCCACTTCAACGTCATAGGCTATATAGAAATTAATACGATTCCTGCCAAACTTTTTTTAACATAAAAAAACAAAGCAAAAGACAACGTTTTTATTAAGCCTTTCATATATCCAAGGCATAATTTATCGGAAAAATTAAGTTAAAAACATATTCACTACATATCCAAAGCGGTTTATCCACACTTCATCACGCGACTGTTGATTACGGACATTTAACCACTAGACATTTAATCACGTATACCTATTAACATATTTAACTACTAGACATTTTAGTATATTTGCGTGATATTGCGTATTTATCGCATAAATAAACAATTACTCTAACCCTAATTCTAACCCTTACCGTAACCTTAAATAAACAATTATATTATGACCAGTGGTGGATATTCAAATTCAGGGGCCCCAGGCAAGGATTTCCAAAAATTGATGTTCTCTAAAAAAGAAAAAAGATTTGATCTTGTCTTTCACTTTTTTCTCGCAAAATCACGGTGTTCTCTAAAAAAAAAAAAAAGGTTTTTTCCTCGAATCGATCTTGTATTTTCCACTTTTCGTCCCGACTTTATAATAATCTCTAAAAAACATCTGCAGAGAAATGAAACTGTATGTGCTATTTTCGAGAGAGGGGTCCCAAAAAAAGGTGGGCCGAGGCAACTGCCTCATTCGCCTCACTCAATATCCACGACTGATTATAACTTTTTTCAGGCTTTTTTACCCGCTAATTACCATATTTAACTTAACCACACTTGAGAGCGTGATGAAGTGTCTCTGTGATTAAATTTTTAAGTAATTAAATGTCCAGTGTTTAAATGTCCGTAATTAATAATTGCATGATAAAATATCGCGTGATAAAATGTCTGTACACCAGTGGCGTGCGGTGACTTCTGAGACTAGTCATGCATTTGGCATGCCAAAACCAGGTCATAAAATTGGGTATTTTCAAGACCAATTTTCGTCCTAGATTTAAGGTGATCTCCAACAAAAAAAGCTTATGGTCTGTAACCAAAATAAATTTGCGAGCATACAGATATTGATTAAACTTTCAGAGGGCAAAAATTATCGACAATGCTTCCTTCTGTATCTGGCTGTACTTTCGTTTAGTTGCAGACAGAGTTTTGGAAACATTGGTAATTGGCCGTTCTGATCCATTTGGAAAACGATGAAACAACACTGCTCCGATTTCGACACTGGATGCATCGCATGATACTCCAATGGGCAGTGATGGGTCAAAGTGTGCCAAGACCGTTTCTGTGCTGAGCATTTGTTTCAAACTGGTGAAAGCAACTTCTTGTTCTTCGTTCCAACTCCACTTTGTGTTGTTTCCCTTCAATTTGTACAATGGCTCAGTGACAGTGGCAAGGTTAGGCAAAAACTTGCTATAAAACTGAACAGATCCCAAAAATGATTTGAGACTAGAAACATTGTCAGGTCGAGGCATGTTGAGTACAGCATCTACTTTATTTCCTTTTTTGGTGATAATATGTGGCCCAAATATTCTACACTAGTTTGAGCAAAGACGCATTTTTCTAATCTACATCTTAAATTTTTGTCTTGAAGTTATTCCAGGTAATGCACTTTTGGTCCTCGAAATCCAGTGATCACTAGAAAAAAAAAGGTCATCTCCTGAAATCACTCCGAGTAATGCACTTTTCGTTCTCGAAATGCAGTGATCTCTAAAAAAAACAAGGTCATCACTTCAAACCAGTCTCCGATGTATTACTTTTTGTCCTAAATTCAAAATATTCTTTAAAAAACAAAAAAAAGAGGTCTTCGTCTCGGATTGGCCTCACATTTCATCCGAAACAAGTAATATTTCTCATCCGATTCAACAATATCTACCTCATCATGCAAAAGTTCGTCATGCAATTCCTAAAAATTTGATCATGCAACGCATGACTTGCATGCCCTGACCGCACGCCACTGCTCTACACCATCCAAAGCATAATAAATTTTTGAAAATAAACAGTTGGATACGTACAATATTGCTTTCGTTTTGTTAAATATAATTTTTAAATGTCAAATGAAATCCGATGTATGACAGAGTTTTAATCATTACCATTAATTCGTATTATTCAAAAGTACCGAGTACCGGTACCGTGGTACTTTTAAAAAGTACCTTGCCCACCACTTTTAAAGTGTTAATACCACAGATGTAAATAACCAAATGACTTTGCAAACAATTCTAAAAAGCTTTCCATGAATAATAAATTTTTTAGTTGGGAAGTCCCAAAGTAAAATGCTTTATATTTCTAAAAATAACTTAATACCGCAACACTGTTATAAATACCAAGGGGGTTCCCCACCGGGAGATTTTTTTTTTTTTGTTTATGGAGGTTTATTTAAAATTGTTTGTAAATTCAATTGGCTAGCTTCGTCTCTGTAGTATTGACACTTTGATCAAATTAACCGGCAATTTCATGTAAAATCGTCGAAAAAGCTAACCAGGGTTTCTTTAACGAAGATAGATTATGAAATAGAACGTTATAAAAATACCATATTTTAGTAGAAATTATTAATTTTATTTTTTTTTAGACTTCTTTAGATCAAAATGTCAACTTTAACTATTTATTCCCAAAATGTTAATAGTGACAAACACAGTGATGAGTTAGTTAAAATAAAAGAAATGAAAGATTGGACGTTTGGAAACAGAATTAAAATAATATGTAAAAAAATTCCAGAGACTGTTGATATTGTTGCCATCAATGAAGTAATTTAAAACATTACTTTTATATTAAAATAACTGTTTCAATAACACTAAAAGTTTAAAAGATTATCAAATGTTAATAAAATATTATAATGATAGACATGAAATTTTGGAAAACTTTTTATATTATTTTGTATATAGAGAAATTGAATTGATTTTGTGTATCTTAACAAGTGTGTGATCATTTATTATACAGTTCCTTTAATTTTATATTAGTTTGTATCTATTTAAGTATTTTTTGTTTTGGGCCAAGATAAATACTTTTCTTTTTGATGTAAATTTGACAATAATCTATTTTAGGTACGATATCCAAAAAGAGTTGAGAAAGTAAAGAAATTATTAGAAGAAAAAGGATTCTATGTCAAAGAATTTGCCAACAATGAAACAGAAATGTCATTTCATAATTTTTTATGTTTGAAGAAAGACTCTCAGGTGTCTATTCAATTCAAAAAATCTGCTTTTTTACCTATTTAATCAAATTAAAAACTTAAGTTTATTTCTTTTAATTTTCATGTTAGTATTTAATAAAGTTAATACAATGTGGTTTTGATTTTTTGATTTTAACGATTTCTTTAAGGAGTCACCATAAGTGATTTTTTTTGTGAAACTAACCCAAATCCCTCTGCAATTACTATTGCTTTATGAAAGATCCTCTATCTCTTGGTTTCTTCTTTAATCCATCCTGGTGCTGAAAGGGCAATTCCAGGTTAATTTCACTGAAAAAAATTGCTTATGATAACTTCTTGAAAAGACCCTTTTTATTTTTGATTTTAGCATATAATTTTATTGCAGAATTCTTTGTTTACTTAAGTATGTAAAATTTTTAGTTGTAATTTGCATATGTACTGCTGATAAAAAATTGTTTAAACATTAAAAGTTCTTTTAAAAGATATTACAGATAAATGCTACTGTAAAAACTTTATTTAGAAAACTAAATAGTTGAAATTATATATGAAATGTTGGGAATATATTTCAAAATTCTGTTACTACTTTTAGTTGGTTGCAATAAAATGTATTTTACTATAACAAAGTTCTTGTGTTTTTCTTTTAAAGTAATTTTTATATGGTAAAATTTTAATTATGATAGTGGGCATGCAAGCCTATGAAATGGGAGAGAAAATGGCTTGCAAAAAAAGAAGAAATACCTTATCTTTCTGATGAATTGGCTACAATTGAAGGAGATAGCTTTGGAAGATGTGTAGGCATTGTCTACTTAACTCATAAAAAAAATAGCACAATAAAAGTATGTTACTAAATTTGTTACTAAATTTCTTTAAAACCGTCATTGTTTGTAAAATAGATATTAACTAAATTGCAAAATATAATTAGTGCATCGATTTTCTGCAAAAGAATTTAAAAATTTTGTAATCATGATCTTCAAACCCTTGTAACATCAAATTTTTTAAAATTTATTTGCTTCTCAGAAAGTTTGCTCAGTTTAAATAATTAAAAAGAGAACAATTTGAAAAGTTTGCTATGTTAATCAAAGAATCTCTGAAAATCACATAAAAAACAATCATATTTAGTTAGTAAAAATACAACGTAAGGGCAGTTGAAAAGTTGTGATTATTATTGGCACAGACTTTTTTAATTGTTGATTGAATCTTGTTTGTGTGATAAAATGGTTTCATTTTCATTTTTTAAGGCATTATTTTTCTAGTCTTTGAAGGTAGTCTCTTTACTATGAGCATTGGCGGAATTATTTTTTGTTGGTTTTTCGATTTTTTTTTTACTTAAACTCTAAATAAAGCAATAAAACAAACAAAGAATACTTGTGCAAATGCTCAAAGTGGAAACGGTTCTTTATTTGTAAGTTGCTTTGCTTTTATCAAAATCTCTTCAATCAAGATTCTATGTTTTACATTTCAGGTTTGTGTTGCAGTTTCACATGTGGTGCCTTTTGGTGAAGCAAAGTTTAACCAGCAAAAGGCACTTTTTACATTAAACGAGACCAATTCCAAAAAAAAAATCCCCACCATTATTGTGGGAGATGTTAATCGTTTTCCAGAGGAAGAGGAGCAATTTCACAAATCTTTGGAAGATTACAATCTACTCGAAGTTAAACCAAATAGGCTCGTGATTCCTTATGAGAAAGAAAAAGACATCGATAAAAAATTCGATTATATTACCTCAGAAAAAGACATTGGTACTTTCACTCCATGGCCCATAGAAGAAAAAATCTATAATGAAAAAAAATCTACCCCACTGCAACAGTCACGGTTGGATGCACATGTTTACAGTAATGACCGCAATTTGGTTGAAGTTTGTGAAGCGGAAGTTCGGGCCGTCATGTTTCAAGACATTTCTCGACCACAAACTCCACCTCGTGAGGGCTTCAATAAAATTCGGTATATTCTCGATCGAAAAATGGCATCAGATCACATGCCCATCATCACTCGTTATAAAATCAAGTAGCCTAAAGTTTTTACAATATTTAGTTATAAGTCATTTGAAAGAAGAATTTCGATAACTATAACGTAGCTGCGTCCATTTCGGCTTTTTGTCTAATTTGTTTTTTGATTAGTTGTTTGTTGACTTACGATAAAGAAATTTTTGATCCGTTTAAAAGTAAACCGATAAATGGTTTTCGGGTCTCTTCAAGAAGTCACCGTAAGCGATTTTTTTTTCGGGTGAAACTAACCCGGAACCGCCCTTTCAGCAGCAGAATGGAATAATGAAAAAAGCAAAAAAGAAAGATCTTTCAAGAAGCGATGGTAACCGCAGTGGGATCCGGGTTAATTTCCCGAACAAATATCGCTTACGGTCACTTTTTGAAGAGACCCTGGTTTTCATATAAAGTTGTTTTAATTTTGTCACAATTATATTTCTATCGACCGATCAGCGTATGAACAGGTTTTCCCTTGTTTGCTGAAATGCTTCTGCAACAGTTTCATAAAATGCACAAACCGTTATCAAATTTAACATACTTTGACTACTTTGTGTAAATGCTTCTCGTGTACTGGCCTTTTTCTAAGTAAAGTACATATTGGCTGGTCAGTCGCCCAAAAATGGTCGGTGTAAAACTTTGACCGCAAATATCCATTGTGTTTAAAATTGCCCTGCGGTTGCGAATAATCACGTGATCCGTTTTCCTTGGTTATTTTGTACCCTTTTTTAGTTTTTTCTTCAAGTTTTCTTTCATTTTCTAAATTTTGAAAAAATTTGCTTATAGGCACTGTTTATATCTTGCTTTCACTGTTTAACTAAATTATGCTAACCATTATTCAAAATATTATTTCATCACAAATTTACTATCTTCATTTATTGTGTATTTTACTTGAAAATTGCTATGCATTTCTTAAATATCACCGTCGCTTTTGGTATTTTTATATCCTCCTTCAGTGGCGTATTTGGGGAGGCACTGTGCCATGGCCCTCTCTTGAAGATCATTAATACAAGAAATCAGAGACAGATTCAAAGTGAAGACTTTTTTTTAAAGATTAATATGTTTTTGGAACAAAAGACCGACAAAACAGAGACAGAGACAAGACTTTTTTGCCACTTAAAAAAATTTTCTGCTGAACATATTTGATTGTGGTTGTATATGCCCTTTCCCCTTTTCAGAAATCCTCGGTACTCCACTGTCCTCTATTATATTGCTTTATTATTTTTTTACTAACTTCTTGCACAATTTGAATTTGGCTACTAACTGCTTTTTAATGGAATTTTATTGCTCAATACAAACACTTTTGAAAGGTTGCAACAAAAAGCATAACTTTTATGTATGAGTTACGAAAAGCGTGTGAATAATTGAATTATATTTTTTTTGCCCCCAGAGTTAATTCAATAATCACTTGCGTTCTGTTTGATATGAACAGGTGTTTTTGCACTGTTTTTTTTTTTTTTTTTTTTAGTTTAGTCCAGGGTTTCTCGACGGAACACCAAATTTTATCATTTTAAATCATGGGATACTTAGTCAAAATTTTTTCTAATTACAGATTTTACAAAAATATAAATAGACTTCAAATTTCCAAAGCAATTAAAATTGCTTAACTTAAATAAGGATGAACGGACTGAACCTATAGATTAGCTTCTGCCTTTCAATAATTATCCAGTTAATCTAAATTAACAGAGCCGGGATTAATTGGTCCAGGTTGCAGATGAACAAACTGCACAATGCGTTACTTGATAAGGGGTGTTCTTTTCTTGCTTGAGCGATATCACTATTGCCTGAAGATAACTGATTAAAAAACGATCAAAATCGGTTTTGCGCGTGGTCTAGCCAGACATGTCAAACTCGCGGCCCGCAAAAATATTTTTTAATCACATGCTCCATTCGATATATTATTTAATTCAAAACTTCTAGGATTAAAAAAAAGTTTAGATTTTATTGCAGAAACTGATTCTATGAACTCTTCCGTTCAAGACCAAAAAAAAGGTTTTAATTTATAATTAAGCAGCTCTCTCGGTTCAAGTTACGACTTTTTTAGTCTTTTTTGATTACAACGTAAATTTTAAAAGCTTCCATCCTGAGACCTACATTCATAGAGTAATTTGAGTTAAGACCCAAAAAAAAGATATTTTTTTTAATTTATAGAGTAACCTACTGTTCCGTTCCTAAAAATCGATCACACTATGTATATTCACAATCTCATAAAAAATCTCTTTGATTTCGCTTTGGTCCGGCTCAAATAGCCTAAGAAAGAACTTGTTTTTAATTTATAGAGTAACCTACTGTTCCGTTCCTAAAAATCGCCCACACTATTTATATTCACAATCTCATAAAAAATCTCTTTGATTTCGCTTTGGTCCGGCTCAAATAGCCTAAGAAATAACGGTTTTATAAGTAATTTAAAGATTTTACATTTAGTTATAAGAAAATGGCAACACTGCTTACTTTCGTAATGTGGAGTACATTCCAGAACTATTCGCTTGACCTGTTTTGACTATGACGTAATAGTGATTGTATGATTTGAATAAATTTCAGAACGTTCGAGATACTCACGACCGAGTGATATAAATAAGGCTCGCTCGGAAGCATGATTCGATGATTCGTTGTGGTAGCTTAGAATTAGAAAATTGTTAGCTGTGTAAATTCATAGTTTTTTGGTCGCAAGTCTTTGGTTGTCTACGTTATTGTGAAGAGCTGAAGAGTTAAGCTACTGAATCTGTATTTGCTGTTGAATTTATACTATTTTGGGCTCCTAAGTCGATTGGAATATTTTTTATTAATAAAGAAGATATTGTGGTAGTCTGAGCTGTGGTTTAGCTAGACTATATTTTTGCTGTCGCTGGTTTAAAGTTTAGATCCAGCGAGAAGATTTAAGAATTTTATCTTTTAGTAGACACCAAAATTGCGTTATCGGCGAGGCCTTCCTTACAGGCGCCGAAAGGTTAGACGATTAAATAACGTACTGAGCTACCGAATTAACTTCTACAAAATTTCAAAAACTAAAATTTGTGGAAGTAACAAAATTCTAAAAACTTTAACAAATTTTAAAAAATTTGCTACAAAATTCAAAAACTCTCCACCTACATACCGTCCAGAATTGCCGTTCGTCTTAAGCAAAGATTTTTTGGTCTAAAATTCAAGTAGTTTTTTTAATTCGTACGTTGTTACCAAAGTGAAGTCCAGAAAATAGTCATCACTGTATTAAGGCTAACCATACGTTCCGATTTTTAGAGTTTTGTCCCGCTCGGTTAACATTATGTCCAGATATTTTCAAATTTTAGAAAACACTGGTTTTTAGGGACGAAAATTAAGAAACCTAAGACAAATTTAAAGTGAAGACTTTTTTTAGAGAACATTACTTATAAAGGACGAAAATTAAGAAACCCACGATTGATTCGAAGTCAAAACCCTTTTTATTTAGAGAACAGTGCTCTTTAGGAACGAATTTTTTCTTTTACCAAACGTCCCAGTTTACCCCTTCGCAAATATAGTATGACTAACTATATTTGCTGAACGGATAGCGGCCTGTGGGAAAGTTAATTTATAGAATGAAATTTCATCACTACGGCAGCACAAGCTTACGAGTTGACATGTTTTGTCCAAGCGCCTAGTAGGCCTACTAGCACAATATCAATTTTGTTCGGGCTAAGGTACATTAGTCCGTAAGTGTTTTTAACGTGTTTAGCTTGGTGGTGTATATTATCCTAGGCTACAAACTCAGGATCAATTAGCCTATATATCTTAAACAAAAAATACGCAGTTATATCGAGCACATTAACATTCATAACATATCTTATAAACACGATCAACACTGCAGATGTCAATGCTCACTCACCGTTATGGTACTCGCTGGCCAAACACCATAAAAGAGAACTGATTGAAGATGTCCTATTTAATTCCAATCACATCACATTAAACATAAACATTCCAACACGTCTGCCACCCAATCAAACAATAGTATCAGTATCAGTATCTTTTATTTCATTAACAACAGCCTCCTTTCCCAGATATCACTACAGCTTTAGCAGACTTACATGATTGCACTAGCTAGCAGACCATCCACACTCACATCAGATCACTTACTGTTACTCACCACCCCCAGCATACATCATAAAACCAACTTTACTCTATCTCACTTTACTAAAACAATAATAACTAACAAAAGCCCGAGTAGACATCAATTGAACAACGTGTGGAAGATCTTATCCCCAACCCCACAAATGTCCACGAGGAAAACAAACATCTTGTCAAGGCAATATTGAATTATGCCGACAAACTCTTCATCTCTAAGGAAATCAAAACAGCACAAATTGCACTCAAGCAAATAGTTTTTGTTTTTTTGTTAAGGAAGGAAGAACCCTATTTTTTTAAATATTTTTCTGACTTAAGTAAATAATCAAAGAAAGAGCATTGAATTCTCCCTGGCAAAAACACTCAAGAAAACATTATTACCATGCATAAACATTCCAGTTATCTTTCCGCAACATGGATTCAAACATGAACATTAGCCTACACACAAAATATATCATAACACCTGCCACCAAATCACGGGGGGCTTTAACATTAACAGTTTAAGCCTCTACAATGCACTGTTGTTGAAGCTCTAGACATGAGCAAGACATTTGACACAACCAACATACACAAATCCACACTGACAAACAACCCAAGCATCAATATCATGTTTAAAGAAAACTGTATAAAAAGAAAATAAGCATACACTTTAGTAGTGTTCCGTTCCTAAAAATCGCCCAAATTATGTAGATTCACAATCTCATAAAAAATCTCTTTGATTTGGCTTTGGTCCGGCTCAAATAGCCGAAGAAATAACGGTTCTAGGAGCAATTTAAATATTTATATTTATTTAATAAGAAAATATGGCAACACTGCATAATTTCGCTTTATTGAGAACATTCTGGATTTCCGCTTGACTTGTTTTTGCATGTGACGCAATAATGCTGATATGTGATTGGCTTCATTGAGATAATTTCAGAACATTCGAGTAACCTTACTGATTGGTATAAATAAGGTTCGCTGAAAAGCAGTAATTATTAAAATTCGATGTTTCGTTGTGGTAACTAAAAATTGGAAAATTGTTAACTGTGTGAAGTCATAGTTTTTGAACGCAAGTCTTTGGTTGTCTACGTGATCGTGAAGAATTAAGCTGCTGATCCTGTATTTACTGTTGATTTATACTATTCGGGCTCCTAAGTGGATTGGAGCATATTTTTTAATAAAGAAGATATTGTGGTAGTCTGAGCTGTGATTTAGCTAGACTATACTGTATTTTTGCTGTCGCTGGTTCGAAGGTCAGATCCAGCAAGAAGATTAAGAAATTTATCCTTTAGTAGACACCTAGATTGCGTTATTGGCGAGGCCTTCTTTACAGGCGCCAAAAAAGGTAGACGATTAAATAACGTAATAAGTTACCGAATAAACTTTCCAAAATTTAAAAAACTAAAATTTGTGGAAGTAACAAAATTTCAAAAAAATTTTTAACATCGGAACAAGTAGGCCTACTGCACAATAAGCATCCACCAGTAGCGTGCGGTGACTTTTGAGACTGATAATGCAATTGGTATGCCTATTCATCCTAATGTATTAAAAAAGTTGTAAAATGGCTTTCAGGCAAATGGTAAAGATCCTTTTTCATATCTATTATTATTTTTCTAATTTAACTTGTCTGTCTCATTGCTAACTATAATATATTAACTTCTCCTAAACAAACCTAAAATAAAATGTTCAAAAAATATAAAATTAAGCCCTGAAATATATATATATACATATATAGTTTGTTGAAACACGTGTCCAGTTCATAGGAATAACAGTTCACTGTTCAGTACATCGAAAATTATAAATTCAAAAATAACAGAATTACTTACATTATTTATAAATTAATTCTATTCTTCTATTCTTTTCAGCAAAAGATTTATGACTTTTTCATAGAACTCTTCTGTTTGCATTAAATGTTTTAGTAGATCTGCTTCAATTGACATAAGAGATAATCCCGAAATTTGATTTTCTCCCGTAGTATTTCTTTGGTAAGTTTTAATTTTTTTGAGTGCAGAAAAGGAACGTTCTACCGAAGCAATAGTAGAAGGAATTGTCAAAATCAGAGCGCCAAGTCTAAAAAGTTCTGGCATAGCATCAGAAAGATCATTGACATTTATGAACTCCATTAAGTCAGATACACTTTTCTTCATATAATCCTCCATTGAATATACGTACAACACATAGTTCACTCTGAAGACGGGGCATGTCAAAGTAATTCCCATAAACTATCTTCAAAGAGTTTAGAGCATGAACCGGAAGTTTTTTGCGATACTCTTCGGCTTTTCTAAAATTAAGGAGCTCTATGGATTTGAGCTCTTCCAGTGATGCGTATCTCACTTTTAGTTGTTCAATTATTGCAACAAGAATTTCATTGTAGAGCATTTTATAATGCTGCTGTGGGTCGACAGATTTATTGTTACCTCTTCTAGTCAGACATGTCGTATCTATACCATATTTTTCTTCGAACATCTCATAAAAATGCTGCAAATTCATCCAGTTTTTTCTCCAATACAGCTCTGGTTTTATCAAGTTGCTCTTTGCAATACAGAATATCAATACTTTTAATCTGGAGAATGTTAAATAGAATATCAGTGAAGAAAAATATTTCGCTAAATAATTCTATTAAAAACAAAAATTTTGTTTGTTCCAAGTGGTGGCAAAATCCAATAGCAGAATTTATAGTGGGTCCATCCCATGCATCAGGATTCTCAATAATATTTTCAAAAAAGTTGTTTTAAATTATCAAGATTTTCTTTCACGGTATTAACTAGACGTGATGAGTAATTCTACGGAGTTGGTGCTGCTTTGGGGAATCTTTTTTTAACTATATTTTCTAGCGCATTGGTTCGTTTGGAAGATTTAATAATGAAGTACTCAGTCCATTTATTGTACTAAAAAATATTTTGCATTCTTTTCGTGCGGAGCAGGCTTTTGAAAGAACTAAATTTAGTACATGAGCGTAACAATGAACAAAGATAGCCGATTCATGTTTTGCCCTAACCTTTGCCTGCAATCCATTCAATTCTCCTGCCATCGTAGCAGCACCATCGTAGGTTTGCGCAATTAATTTATTTTTACACTTCCAACTTTCAATTCATTCAAAGACATATTCAGATAAAGCTTCTGCTGTGGGGTCACCACTGACATCAGTAAACCCTATAAATCGTTCTTTAACAGCGCAATCTTTTGTGACATAACGGAAAACAGTAAAAAGTTGGGCGAAGTTTGATACATTACTAGTTTTATCAAGGACAATTGCAACGAAATTAGCCTCAGTAAGTTCTTTTTCTATTTCATTTAACATGCTTATTTGAATGGCATTAATTAAGTCGTTTTGAATTCGATTTGAAACCCCCTAGAAAACAGAAGCTGTGGCTAGATGGTTTGCCAATTTTACATCGTACTTGCTTATCAAACGCAGAAGTACTTTATAATTTCCACAATTAATGGATACTTCAGATTCAAAATGACCACGAAATGATAATTCCTGGCGGCCCAAAAATATAACTGCATCAATCAATCTTTGTATTATGGCTCTGTTTTCTTTAACTTTCTCGTTATGGTAGTAAATGCTCAGTTTTTTTACTTGCATCTAGTTGTAAATCTATGCGAACTTTTCCAATGTTTTAAGGTCTATCAAAGATCTTGTGTGTCTCTGGAAACGCTCATGTTTTAGTATTGACAGATGTAGATTATTCAAATCATTATAACTTTTTCATTCTAAACAATCTTTTCTAAATTGAAAAGCAAGCATGGCCAGCAAAATAATTTATTTAGTTTAGCACTTCCTGTTAGCCATTTTTTCTTTTCGTACCAGTTAGTTTGAAAATGTCGAACACATTTCTTGTTATAGCTTCGTAAATTAACCAGTTTTGGCATTGGTCCACCGTTATTCACTATTAACTGCTTCCCTTCTAAATCTCTTTTGGAAAATTTATTTTTCAAAATATCTTCAATAACACAGTTATGCATTTCACTTTATATAAATAATTAAATGATAAAAATAATTCAAATAATTCATTTCACTTTATATAAATAATTCAATGATATATACGACCCAGTTGGTGAAATTGATAACCTCACATCGCAAATACATTCTCAGCGCTGACTATATCAGCGCTGCCAGCGCATTATTTTAAAAAATAACAAAAGATAATAAATTTATACAACAAAGTTAATATGTTAATATAATTATAAAAAACATGTAATTACTTAGTTTTTAAAATATTAGTAAGAACGAAAAAAATTAGAAAGTACGTCCAACAGCACTGGTATTCAGGATGTTTATCACAAATATCTAGATTTATCTAGAAGTCTGCATGCAATTCTCAAATTGGAGTCGCTAATTGCATGCCGGATTGCATGCCGGAGCAAGTATAAAAGGGTTCTTAAAATGATGAAATTAATAAAAAAACATCCAATTACTTACTAACTTTTTAAAATATTAAAAAGCACAAACAAAATCCACGATAGTACGTCAACCCTTTAACGGACACTGGTACATATTGGTACCATGATTATGATTGTAACGTACCAAAAGCACTTTTGTGAAGGCATTATTATTCCAATTTTTAGGTATCTGTGACATCATTATTAAATCATTGTCATTTTACAATCAAATTTTTATGTCTCTCATAGAGTCTAACTATGGTCATTTGTTATAACTTGATTTTTAGCATTGGTACTTAAGGGTTGTTTATCACAAATATCGATTAATCTAGAAGTCTGTATGCAATTTAAGAATTGCATGCCGGAGCGAGTATATTAAGAATAATGACGCTGGTGGTTAAAATGACGTCGCAATAGAGCTCATGTATACAAGTAAAGTAATGCGATTCCTTTGGTGCATGTTATGTTTAATTACACGTTGCTTTTGAGTTTATGACTTGGAATATGCGTTTCTCGGAATTTGCAATGAATTAAATTCAATATTTAATATATCTGCTTATTAAATATATATAATTATTTTTTGGTATTTAGGAAAGTTCATTGGTCATGCATTACATGACTTGCATGCCCTGACTGCACGCCACTGGCATCCACATTTTCGAAACTCAAACGAACTAACATTGGAGTACCACAAGATGGAGTCCTGTTTCCAACTTTATTTAACATTGACACTTTGATATTTGGCACCCTTCAAAAGAAATAAAAATCATATTAAGGTAAAATATCCCAATATAAAATCAGCAAGTTATTTAAGCATATCTTAACAAAATCCATTCATGCACAACAACAACAAACTTTATATAAATCCAAATAGAATTAGAACTATTTTCTACACCAACCCTAGCAGAATATGGCGCAGCTTTGTCGTTTAAATAAAACAGTTAAAGACTACCCAAAACAAAACATTCAAAAATTTGTGCAATCACTCTAGACCAGTGTTCGTCAAACTGTGGGTCGCGACTCCAAATGGAGTCGCCTGAATATTTTGTGGGGTCGCTTTATTACTGGAATTCTACACTTGAAATTCCTGAGCTAAAATGTGTAGAGAACATCCTGATTTTGGGATGGAAATAGGGAAATCAGAGATGAAATCGAAGTGAAGACCTTTTTTTTTTTTAGAGAACACTATAAGTTTCGGAGAAAAAAAGATTGTTCAAAGAAGTAATTGAACTGAATACTTTTTTTTCATTACGGCGCCGCAAGTATTGTTAAGTTTTCAAAGGGCGCCGTGAAAAAAAAGTTTGGGAACCGCTGATCTATAGCTATTAACATTTTAAATTTGTAGTTGAACCATTTTGTATTTGCTTTGGGGTCGCGTGTATTGGTATTGTTAATAAATTCTTTAACTTGGGTCGCTTTTTGTAAAGATTGGAGAACACTGCTCTAGACCAGGGGTTCCCAAGCTTTCTCAGGACGACCCCAAAGACAACTTTTAAGTGTCCAGTGCGATCCCAGGTCAATATATATTTTTTTCTTTTTTTTTTCACAAAAATTTAGAGTTTTTTTTCACTGAACTTTAGAGTTTGGTCATGTGGTGGTATTTAGTAAAATAAGCGAAAACATTTAAACTTTTTATTTTAATTCAAAATTAAAAATAACGAAATCACAAAAAAATTTTAGTTTAGATAATTTTAAAAAATTGTCTTATTGGGAATGGTCACTGTTTAATCAATTTGCTGTATCTGGGGATGTATGATGTCAGGCAACATACCAAAGAATTTTCCAAGTTAATGTTTGTTATACGGATTTGTCGGCAGCGTGGTCGAGTGGTTAAAGCGCCGGGTTCGTGACCAACATGGTTTCGGTTCAAAACCCACTCGCGCTATTCTTTTGTGTCCTTGGGAAAGACACTTTACGGCACATTTCCCTGCTTGGTGGTCTTGGCAAACAGTTCTAAATTACAGTTATATCTCTATTAATTACAAGCGGACAGCAACATCCTGGTATCTCCGGAAGCAGGTCGGGGTAATTGCCTACCCTATGTATTAGCACCTCCGTCGCTTTCCTGCGAGTCAGGAGGATAAATATAGAGATAAAATAAATAATAATACGGCTGCAATAATTATTTTTAATGAAAACCATTAATGAGAATCCTGCCTCACATGCGTAAGTGGTTCCAAATCGCACAAGAACTTGCAAGGCTCGATTTCTAACTGTTGAATGCTTGTTTGGTAACTGTATTCAAAACTTTGCTATATCCTGAAATACATCAAAATTAGTTCAGCCATCTCAAGTGCAATAGCACCACAGTGCTTGGTATCAGCTTTAAATGGAAATTGTGCAAATCCAAAGATTCTGCTATCAAATCTTTGAACCTTGCATTTATATTTCCTGTCAGATTTTCCAGTAGTCCAGCAAATTTTTTTTCGCTTCTTCGAGGTCTAGTTCCTCATGAAAATCAACATCTATCGTAGCATTAAATTCTTGAAAATGACAAAAATGAGAATAATTATTGGTTTTAGCTTCTCGCAGTATCTGTATCTTGCTGGCAAAAGCTTTTATTGAGCTTTGAAAATCAAACACCCATTTGGCTTTCTCCTGAAATTCAGTGTTAATGTTTAAAAACATCAGTAAGAAGTGCAAGGCGAGCAAGAAAGTGTGAATCATGAAAATAAAGAGCATTTTTGTGCTCTTATCTTGCAAAAATGTGGCTCACGACAGAGAAAGAAAACTTTTTCCGAAGTTTTTCCCAATGACAGCCACCTGACAGCAGTGTGCATTAATAATATGTGAAGATTAGAATTTTCAGTGATGCACAATTGTTTGAACATGCGAGAATTTAGATCCCTAGCTTTGACATAGTTGACAGTGGATATGACTACCTGCACCACATCAGAAAAGTTCGGAGACAAGTCCTTTGAGGCCAAACTCTGGCGATGAATTGTACAGTGGTTTATTATAATGTGAGGATATTCCCTCGAAAGAATTCCCAGATACAGCGGTTTATTTTAATGTGAGGAGTTAGGGGTATGGCAAAAATTTTTTTTGGCGAATTTTTTATTTTCCATACTACCATTAGTGGAGTTTTTTCTTGTTTTCCAGGAAAATATAGGTACTAGACCTGAACTCATAAAAAAAGTCACCCTCCTTACTGAAATTGTTTGCAAATATTACAAGTGGTCAGTTCCGTAAACAAGCAGATGCCCTTTTTGTGATCTTAGGTTTTCAATTGTTCTGAGAACAGCTGAGGCATTGAAAACAATAACAAATGATCAGGTTAGCTGTTAGTTCATCCCAAATGCTAACATTTCTGACATAACTGCTAGGTTGTTTGCCAAAGTTTCTTAGAAAACAAGACTGATTTGACAAAAATGCCAAAATTTTGCGTAGAGTTAAACTGAGATAATATGATGTGCCGTTACATGATTTCTAAAGATTGCTAGGTGATAAGGCAAATCCAGTTGAGTTTCAGGGTGGCCTGCGCGATATGGTAAAGTAGTTTTTTTACTTATGAGTTAGGCCTAATCTTGTCTTTTGCTGTAGGTTTACAAGGTTATCAAATTAAGATCGTTTAACTTCTTCTCTATAAAACTTGAGAGCTGAAATGTCGAAGAATGCACCTCCTTCAGATAAGAACAAGAAAACTTGGACTGCAAATTTAATGCAGTTCCAATATGGTAAAACTTCAAGATGGCATACAACTGTGGAGTGTCTCAGTCAAATGAGCAAAATTCCAAAAGAACAACATATCTTAGATAGATACAAAACTTTGGCTTCAGGAGTGAAAAGCAAAAAGAAAAGAACTCAAATTCTAGCAGGTGAAGTAAGACAACTATGGAAAAACCTGACTTTGCCAATTCAGCAAGGTAAATCAACAGTTGAACGAAAAATTGAGAATGTAATCAAACAGTATGAAAGACATAGCCGAAGACCGGGAAACTATGATTTTACTAAGTTATTTAATGTAACCGATGAGAAAGGAGAATGGTTGTGCAAACTGCAGATGTCAACGGAAGGTAAAGTAGGCTACTGCAGCAGAAAAGAAGGTAATAAAGCGATTCATCCAAGAAAAATTAAATCATTTAAGCGGAAAGTTACAGAAGCTTCAGTTGCAGAAGAAATCTTCGACGACGATACAGAGGAAATTTCAGAAAGTGAAGAATCTGTGCACGAAGAACAGCTTCCTAGTAGTGATGAAGATTTTGGGAAGCCTTCAACCTCTAAAAAACAGAAAACTGCTTCTGCAATACGTTTAGTGACCACAGCAAAGTTAAATACAAAGAAAGCCCACAAAGTCTGCAAAACGTTGTCAGAAAGTGGTGTTTCTATACCTATACCCAGTCAAAGTGGTGTCTACAGAGCTGTAATGAGAAAAGGAAAAGAATTAAAAAAGCATTTCGTAGAAAACTTAAGACATGAAAATTGGTGTTTGCACTTTGACGGAAAGACAATACAGAAGAAGGAATACCAGGTAGTAGTTTTGAAGAATGAAAACAACGAAATCAGGCTTGCGGTTGTTGAATTGGCAAACAGAAAAGTGTCACAAACTTTGTTCGGGAATCCCAAAGGACCAGTTGAGCTAGGTAACCCGAATACCTGCGCTGAAACAAAGCTGTGTCTAAATTTTATTTTATTCCGGCTCAAGAAGTAGTTTTGCTATGAGCCTGACGGTTTATACAGTTGGTTAACGAAAGCTCGGATTGATTTCGTTGAAGATTCTTTCTCACAACAAACAGAGACCCTTGTCTCTAATAAAAACAGATGTATTACAAAAATATCACGTCCGACGAAACTTCTATTCCACGCTTTGCCAAACTGCAAAGCGAAATCAACACTATAACTCGACTCAATCAACACAAATAATTCTACCTCTGTAGAACAAAACTGCCAACCACTGGCACAAAATAAATTCAACGATTGTCCACCGACACAAAATCTAACGGTCCACCTCCTGTGGCCAAACAAATCACCTTCGCTCGAGCCGCCACTCGAGTCGCTTCAAATTACCTCACAACGATAATAATCATAATCATCATTTCTCGCTACGCATCGGCTTTATATAGAAAACAAAATCACGTGACGTAAACTTTCTCGTAAATTCAAGATTCAGCCAGAAACCCCTGGAGAGTTCGTTACGCGAATCAAGTGGAATATACGCGAATCTTCCAGTTACAATGACGTTAGTCAAAAACATATTACGTCAATACAAAGAGAAAAAAGAGAAAAAGATACATGTATCGAGCCATAGAACAAATTGGACGTATATCGCAGACGGCGCTCAAAGAGCCGCATTTATTCTCTTATAATAAAACTACGAACTGCTTTTAACGGGGATACACTACATCGTTATGATTAAAATTATGATTGAAGTGTGACAAAAAGGTAAGACAATATTTGATGGGATAAAAGCAATTCTTGATGAGTACGATCTCTGGTCTTCAATAAAAATGATAGTATCTGACACAACTGCGGCAAATACTGGAAAAGGTCTTGGTGCAGTCACATTGCTGCAGAATCACTTTGAACATATTGGACAAGAAAAACCTGTATTCATTGGATGCCAACACCATATTTTAGACACGATATTGAAACATGTACTAAATGATCACTTTGGTGGAACACCAACATCGCCAAATCTCAGTTACCCGTTCATTGCAAGATTAACAGAAGAGTATGCACAACTCAAGCAAGCGTTCAATAACACTGGAAAATTGTTAAAGAAAACTAAATGTGACCGATGGCGAGATGACATGGCCTTTCTTCATCATTTAATATCATGCTACAAATTCTTCAAAACTTCTCAAACCTTTCCGAAGGTGAATTTTCAATCTCTTTCTGCTCTCAGTAATGCAAGGTGGAACTCCAGAGCGATTTATACTTTGCTCGCATTCATTTTGATGCCAGAGTTTCAACAGAAAGCTGAAACAGCATGTGACTTCATCATTGGGTCATGGAGTGATATCTGGTTCTCTGCTCATTTTTTCAACCCTGCTAACTTTGACCATCTATCAGAAGCTTGCCAAGAGCATCCAAAAGCTTTGAAGTCTCTGAGAAGGTTTTGGTCCAGAGAGCCAACACCTATACCAACACAACGATCAAATATCTGTGCAGAGCGAGCAATTAAAGTAATGCAAGACTTGCTCCCACTCTGCACATCCACTGAAAGACTAAATATTAAATTTCTTTTAACAAATACACAGTAGTGAGGTATTAATTTTGCCTATTGTTCATTGTAAACAATAAATCTGCACAATTTTCCAAGGAATCATGAGTTAACTAGACGGCTAAAAGTTTATCAGTTGGAGGGTGAAGTTTTCTTAAGCAAAATCAAAAAGATCCATATTTTCTTGAGTTGTACATAAAAACTCCACAAAATATCATATGGGGACATAGGGTTAAAAATTTGTCATACCCCTATGAGGATATTCCCTTGAAAGAATTCCCAGCAATCCAATATTCTTTCCCATCATTGATGGGGCACCATCCATACTATATTCAATTACTTTATTCCAATCTAGATTATTTTCAGTGAAGAACTTATCAATACCATTAAAAATATCTTCGCCTCTTGTTGTGGTTTCAAGTGAAATGCAAGCAAACAGTTCCTCAGTGATCGAGCTCTCTTTCAGAAATCTTCCGAAGATTAGGAGCTGCGTTTGTGCTGTTATTTCAGTTGACTCATCCACTGCCAGGGCTGTCCATCGAAAATTTCTAAAATCCTCTAAAATCTGTTCTTTTAGATCAGCTGCAATAGTTTGAATGCGTTTTGTTATGGTATTATTACTAAGAGCAGAATCATTAACAGCTTCATGTATCCTTCCAGCAAATGGTTCACCCTCAAATATTTCACAAAAGTTTTTTAAAGCAGGCTTTATGATAGTCTCACCCTCAGTGAAAGGTCGCTTATGCTGAACAATAAGAAAAGCTGTCTTGTAAGAAAATATTTCAATCTTTTCTTTTTGTGATAGAGCTCTGCATAAAACTGCCTACGACTTGGTTAAATTTTCATAACGATAATGAAAAACTCTCTTGTTGGCCTCTTCTGACATGACAGCAATATTTGCATGAGTTTCCATGTGTCTCTGAAGTTTATTAGGTTTCAGTGAATCCTCGGCAAGTTCTTGAGAACACACAACACATATTCCTTTACCACTTACGTCAGCAATCCCGTACTTATCGAGAAATAATGGATTGATAGAACGTTTTCGTTTTTTGGTTGAAGTATTAGTAGGTGTTTTAAAAAACTTTTCCATTATGGCTGAAAAACAGTTTTAATTTAATAAACACATTTCGATAAGTTTTATTGCACGCGCACATGCACGCACATTATACATGCTCTTATGTATACTGCCTGTCCTTATTTCCGCGTACGAGTGTTGGCCAATAAAAAAGTAAAAATTGGCTTGAACATACTTATTTCTTGAAAAAAAATGAGGTCAGTTTAGCACACACTGGTAGAGCAAGTGATTACTTGCCTCTGCTAGCATATCATTTATAAAATGCCTGAATTAGAAAAAAATCGACTGCTTAATAGCCATTATACGTTATTTTGATTGAAGACTCGGAAAAGCCTAATCTACTCTTTCACTGCTATTCCAACTTTAAATTAAATATGGGTTTACTTAAATATTAGTTCCGATACTTTTCAGCCTACTGATAACAAACTATCTTTACTGCAGAGTGCATACAAATAATTCAAATCTGCAAATCAACAACAAGCGATTTCATTGTGAACAATTAAACAGTGGTGCCACAATAAGCACCTACATTTTCAATAGCATAAACATAGAGCGATGCCCATAGGCCTGTGTTATGGTAAGCAATGGTACAAACAAATAAATTTAACATGGTTTGTCAAATTTTAGATGTTTTGTACATCCATCCTTTACGATACCTCAGCAATCCCGCCGACCCGATGACCACTTTGCGACCCCACCCAATTATCACTTGGACCCCATTTGGGGTCGCGACCCCTGGTTTGGGAACCCCTGCTCTAGACCAAGGATTTCCAACCTCTCTTTGGATCTTATACTTTTTGAACATCCCGTATTGTCCATGCATAGCCCTTCTTGCAGAACAACTAATTTAATCAAATTTTAGTTTATTCAGCAGAATAACAACATTAGAATAACAATAAAAGACTACTAAATGAAATGAGATTTTTTGTTTACCTTCCACCATATTGGTCGATGTATGGCGTAAATTTGCTGACATTGCATCAAAAATCATGTCTGGGCGCACCTAGTCGGTTTTGATTTTTTGATTTGATGTTTATCATGACTGAAAATCTCTGCTCACATTCTTACATAAAAGGGGAAAATCAATAGTTTATAATAACGTACATACAATACGTACATCGTTTAGCCGCTGCTTCCTTATTCACAATCTTTATTTCTACATGCACTATGATTAATTTCAAGTTGATTGTGAGTACAAATGAAAATAAATAAATAAATAAATAGTTGTGAAACAGCGTGGGAAGCTAGTGTTGAATATGAAGAAGCCATAAAAGCCAGAAATTTATCAAAGAGCGTTCTTTGTGTTTTGTCTTTGCTGTCTGGTCCTCTTCAATGTCTATCAGCTCCTCTTTCTTCCCAATTCTGATAGGTAAGTCAGCTGGATCAATTGTGAAAAAACTGGTGATGTAAGCACAAGTTGTCGCATCAGGCAAGTGATGCAACAATTTAGAAATAAGTAATAAGAAATAATGAATGATTTCCTGGGAAAAATCATCACTGATATCCACTTCAAGAGCTGACAGAAACCAGGGATATCTAGAACTACGGGAGGACTCACTCTGCTAGGAGTCAACAACTTTTCTTTCCACAGTAAACAGACTAAACTAAAGTTTCCATAAAATACAAGTTATGAAACTGCTCATCCGTACGCCATTTTTTTTCACAATTTATTTTTAAAAATTTTTTTACTGATCTTTGTGGAGGAGAACTGTCTTGTTTAATCAATCATCCAATTCGATACAGAGAACAACTGTTTATTTTATTTTATTTTACTCACAATTTTTAAAAAATATATATAATAATTTTGTTAACAAAAAGCAAGCTTTTCACATTCCTACTGATGGAGAAAAACTTATATCAGGAGGCTCAAGTAGACCAAAGCATTTATATGCTTCAGAAGAAGGAAAAGCTTTAAAGATTGCTCATAATCTAAAGAAAGTTTTATTGAACCCTAGTAGCATTGCCAGGACGTCTTCTCAACATGCACTGAGTACGTTAATAATTTATGGCTGCCCATTGCGTTGTGCCATTTTTAAATTAATAGTGTTTTTACATTAAACTTACAGTTTTTTTATTAATTTTTAGTTCCAAAGTGTTATAAAGCTTTAATTTATAGTATTTTTTGTTAAACAATTGCTTCTTGCATTGCTCTTTTAAGGTATTTTTTGTGAATCCACTGCTAGAGGTATGAAACATTATGCTTCTGATTAAATTGGCTTTAAAGAAACTGGACAATTTGTTGAATTTCTATCAAATATTTGGAAAATTATATCAGTCAAAGCACCACATAAAGGCTAGTGTTTGCATGCAAAGAAATATAGATTTAGAAGTGGGCATTTTTCTTACTTTATGAAAGCGCAGCACATCTTGTACAAGAAAATTTTCAAATTAGTGGAGTGCAGCGCAACTAGCGCAATGCATTTTTAGATCATGCAATATGCGGTGTATTTTTGAAATCATATAAATCACAACACAACTTACACATTGTATTTTTCATTTCAGCTGAAGCACGCAGGCAACTTGGGCAATGTAATTTTAAAATTCATGTAAAGCGCAATGTAGACAATTTTAACCCATTAAGTGTACAAATGCTGTGGCTTAGTTCGTACTATTGCGTCACAATGTCGTTTGTCTGTATAGTTGTTTTCTGCCTTACATCGTTTGTCTGTGCAGTTGTGTTCTGACTTAATAAGCGCTAGTTCAGTAAGCTTAAGTTCTAGTTTAGTAGCGTGTTTAGTTTAGAGTTATGTTGTTATTTATTCTTTAATTTTGCAGACGAACAATTTCGTCATTTTCGTTTTGTATATTAAATTGTATCATTCCGAAAATGAGTCACGTTCTTTTATTAAGGGACACTGGTACATATGGGTACCATATGATTATGATTGTAACATAACAAAAGCACTTTTGTAAAGGCATTGTAATTCTAAATTTTAAATATTTGTGACAATATTATTGAACCATTGTCATTTTATTTAACAATCAAATTTTTCTCTCTCTGAAAGGATTAAAATTTTATAAAGTTGCGCTTGCCCAGCTCGGTATACATTCTATACAAAATTTATTTTTTGCACCTTAATAAATTTTTTAAAAAACAAACTCGCCTATAATTTGTTTTTTGTATATCCCTATTGTATTATTTTTAGAAGAGAGAAAAAGAGACCCATTCTACATGCCGATACATTTCAAAAAAGACGTGGATCACCTGGGTTGAAGTATCTCAAAGCTGCAAAAAAATTATTTGAGAAATGGCAACAATTTGGAAATATAGGACTGACAAAAGGAACGTTTTTGCCTTTTTGGCATACGAATAAACCATGGATGCAATTCCTAAGTTGGCTTTTTATTTAATAAAAAAATAAGGATTTAGCTACATTCTTTCAGGAAAGCTTATGTCTGATCGGCTTGAAGAACAATTTGGGTGTTACAGACAAGCTAACGGAGGTAATTTTTTTATATCTGTAAGACAGATTATTTTGGCTAAAAAGAAGATTAGATGTTTAAGTCTGTTGCAGCAAGATATTTTATTGATTGCATCAACAATTAATGCAACATTAAACAAAAGTGATACAGTTGATGAAAGAACATAC
Source organism: Diplosoma virens (assembly GCA_963680785.1). Lineage (NCBI taxonomy): Eukaryota > Metazoa > Chordata > Ascidiacea > Aplousobranchia > Didemnidae > Diplosoma > Diplosoma virens. Next base: position 12,117,892 of record OY796884.1, on the reverse strand, counting down.
AAATGGCTTATAGATTTCTTGCTTACTGTTGCCTTTTATCAAATTTCTCTGGCAGCCGCGTCGGTAACGTATAATATTATTATTATATTTTCCTTTTTCTTTCTCATTTCTTAGATTTTTATCTGATTAAGGTGTTGCGGCCATGCTTTCTACTGTTTTGTACTTTCACTTTCTGATTACCTTTTGCATGTTTTAACGTCTGAAGTTGTGCTGCTTTTTCCTTTTCTTGATCTTTTCAATATTTATAATTTTTGTGTCAAACTTTTTAATAATGATTGAGAATAAAATAAAATGAACGAATGAATGCAAGCGGTTATATTGCTCGTAGAATCACTAAACAAATGTTTTATCACTGGAGACTTTAATTATGATTTATCAAATCAAGATAATGAACATGTATGCAATTTTATTGAAATGATGCTTGAAGGTCATTACTTCCCAGTTATTAACAAACCGACTCGCATCACAGATTCAAGTGCAACAGTATTAGACCACATCTGGACAAATTTACACCAACAGCAAATAAAATCAGGAGTCATTTTAAATCCACTTTCTGACCATCTACCAGTATATATGTGTTTTAATCTTAATAAACAGAATTTGTATAGACCTCAACAAAAAAGATCTTTTACCCCCCAAAATATAACCAAGTTTAATGAAATGTTAGAAAATATTGATATTAATGCAATACTAAATGAAACTAATATTAATTTAGCATTTAAATTATTAATGGACAATTACAAATCTACTTTTAACGACTGCTTCCCTTTCATCAAGCAAAATATTGAAAACAAAAATAAGCAGCCATGGTTTGATAATGATCTTTATTTATTAACGCCTAAAAAAACAAATGTTTTAAAAAGTTCCTGAAAAATAGGAGTGTTTTAAACAAAGGAAACTTCAATAAAGAAAGAAATACATACAATCGCGCCTTACAAGAAAACAGAGTTATTTTAGACAAACATTTAAGAAATTAAGTAATAATTTAAAAGAGACCTGGAAAAATATAAACAAACAATTAGGTAAAGTTAAATCATCAGTATGTTCTTCCATATCCATAAACAATAATTTGGTGAATGACTCTATCCAAATTACTAATTATTTTAATGACTACTTTGTCAATGTTGCAAATAATTTAGTATCAGATTTACCCCAAACATCTCATAGTTTTCAAACATTTATGCAATCTCCCACATTGAGCACACTTTATCTCTATCCAACTAGTTTAACTGAAATAAAAAAACTAATCAGTAACCTTCAGCCTAAAAAAAGTACAGGCATTGATAAAATTCCCCCAACTATTTTAAAAAGCACACCAGACAATATATTAATAACTCTAACACATGTATTTAATCTTTCGTTAGCTTGTGGTGAATTTATCTCTGACTTTAAAATTGCAAAAGTAGCACCAATTCATAAAAAGGGTAGTGTAACTAATGTATGCAATTATCGCCCAATCAGCTTACTTTACTCCATGTCAAAAATATTGGAAAAGTTAATATACAATCGTGTAGTATTATTCTTTAAAAAACAAAACTTTTTTTATAAATATCAATTTGGCTTTAGAAAAAATCACTCAACTAGTCACACAACTTCATTATTAACTGAAAATATTGCTGAAGCTTTTGAAAACAAAGAACATGTACTTGGCATATTTCTTGATCTATGTAAAGCATTCAATAACATTGATCATAAAATTTTATTATCCAAATTATGGTATTGTGGAATTCGTGGTGTAGCACATGATTGGTTTTGTAGCTATCTTAGCAACAGAAAACAATTAGTTGAAATAAATAATATCTGCTCCAATACTAAGTCAATAAAATATGGTGTCCCTCATGGTTCAATTTTAGGTCCTTTACTATTCTCAATTTATGTAAATGATTTAAATAATTGCTTGACCTTAGGAAAATGCATCATGTACCGCACACGACACTAACATATTTTTAAAAATTGCTATGAAACCTTATATGAAGCTGCAAATAAGGAATTAGTGAACATTGATAAGTGGCTTCTAGCAAATCGACTGTTTCTAAACACTGACAAAGCACATTATGTGATCTTTCGCACACCCAAAACAATGCCTCCATTAAAAAAATTGACAATTTCAATCAGAAATAAATTTATTTGTCAGCAACCAAAAACGAAATTTTTGGCAATAATATTTCATGAACATTTAAGTTGGAAATTGCATATGGACTTTGTTCAACAAAAAATCTGCGTAAGTTATGGTACTATCAAAAAAATCTCAAAACAATTTGACAAAAAAACTTTACTTGTATTGTACAACTCCCTGATAATTAATCAGTCATATAAGATATTATATTACAACTTGGCATATTGGTAATAAAACCACAGCCTCAAAAATTCAACGAATCGCTAATAAATTCATACGATTGACATTTGGATTACATCACAGAGCTAACGTTACTTACATCTTGCGAAACAACAACATAATGACAATTGATCAATTAACCGAATTAGAAATAACTTGTTTTATGTATAAATATCTAAAAGGCATGTTACCAACATGCTTTGATCATTTTTTTCAAAATAACCTGGTAAGCGACAATTTCACCAAATGTACAAGAAGCCAGTCCAAATTCTATCCCTCATTTTGTAGATTAAATATAACTAAACAATCTTTAAGATACAGAAGTCCTCTTGCTTGGAATAAAGTCCCATCAAGCACTAAACAGATAAAATCATATAGTAAATTTCGTACAGAATTTCAAAAGCACCTTATAGCAACGTAATTTTTAATGGTAATAGACTTCACAAATTTTAAAACATCTGCTGCTGGTTTTTATTATTACAGGTAACTCCGCCTAATTGGACAAAGAAATTGAAGGTGATAAAAGCCCGATGCGACTTCAAAGGCAACATCCAGATCATTACGGCCCATCCAGTTCGATGAAAATTCACATAATTTACTTCTTTTGGACCTACTCTTGTTTGCTATTTGTATGTTTTATCTTACGTATATAAATTTTTTGTCCAGCCATATGCTTTTGAAATGGTCCTTTTGACCCGTAGCAAGATTTCTTTTGGTGGGTTTCTTTGCCTGCCTGACCCTTTTTGGTCCAGACCCTTTTGGTCTTTGAGTTTGTTGTTTCTTCCACCCATGATTACACAACATTCTCTGACTATGGCTCGGATGTGTGTATTAATTATTTTCTTTTCGCTTTCCTTTTCTTATTAATATCACATCGCTTTGTTCAAAGGTACAGGGACCATGTATATGTAAGCATGTATATGCATGTAATAACGTAATTCGTTTAGTCGCTGCTTCCTTATTCACAATCTTTATTTCTACATGCACTGTCATTAATTTCAAGTTGATTGTGAGTAAAAATGAAAATAAATTTCAAATTTTTCAATAGTATAGCTCGTCTTCGAAAATGTTCCAGCTGTGCAAACTTGCTGATTTCAAGTAACAAAGCTACTGATGTTGATGAATGCATTCCTAGTAAATTCCAAATGATTTATGAAATGGCAAATCGAGGAAGTCTTTCTATCTCTATAGAGTTTTGTTTTTCGGTTGTTTTACTAGCTGTATAGTATTTCACGGCAATTTGTGCTAATGAGGAAAAGATTCAAAAACTTATGTCTTCAAGTAATCAACGTAGCATTTTCCTTAAAGCCATGATATTAACTGCTACTTCATCAGAATCATTGAAAAACGTATAAGAAATCAAATGTTCAAATGGTCCTTATGATTTTGATTTGCTTGTTCAAAACACTTTTAATTGTTTTGTAAAAAATCATATAAAACAATTTAATTCTCGACCAAGTGCCAACGATCCTCCAAAGATACTTTCTTTGTAGGTTAAAAAATTTTCCTCCACGGCATGATCTTTCGTATAAGTTGCTTTATTTGTTTGGACGTGTCTTATTCTTTTGCATCGTTTACCAATTTTTTGGTTATTGACGATAATACTACTTTTCTAGACAAATTAGGCTTCTTTTTTTAAATTTAATCAGAAATTAAATATTTCGTTAGAAGTTTTATTTTTTGTCTATTTAAAAATGTCTTAATTTATGTTTATTAAAAATTGTCTTAATTAAGAATGGCTTCTTTTTACAATGTAAGTTCTATGTGAAATCTTGCTTGTTTACAAACTGTTGTTTTTATAATGCGACTCGTCACAAGATGTATGATTATGACACTTTCTGAAACTGCCAAATAATTCATGGTTCATGGTAACGCAATTTCATTACCTGGTGAGCAGACCTAATCCTATTTTAATTTGCATCAAACTTCATGTTTATAACGTGGAATTTTCTCCTCTTTTCGCCGATATATAGAGCGCATGCACGTGTTTAATTAGTTTTTCAAATTAGTACGTCTGTCATTTCTGAAACTTTTCGTATTAAAATCGGCTGTCTTCGGTATCTGTCATTCGCGGTTGTAGTCGATATATATGTTGTAGTGTTGAGAATGGTGCGATACGCTTTCTTGTAACGTACCTACCCTAATTCTATATGAACAAGTCCCACGAGCCCTTAAACGCCTGATGCGGGGTGTCGCTCTAAATAACTTTACAAATGAATATTTTTTACGGGAACACAAACCATCGACATCAGTTAATCGCCACAATGTTATTTCAATATTGTTTAAACATTAATTCTTGAAAACGTTAAGGGTAAGTTATGCGTATTCTGCAATAAATATTGTGGCAGCACATTTGTTGGATTTGGCGCTGGTTGCCACACTCGACTAAAAACTCGTCTTCGCATGATTATATTTGTTAAAATTTTTATTGTTGAAAATTTATTATAGATTGATTCAAAACAGACGGTTTTAACTAAATTTCCAATCTTATTCAAATAGACCAAATCACAACGCGACTTATTTTTAAAATGAATGGCAAAGAAAAAACGTAAGCTGATAGCAAGTTTAGGTCCTTTGTGACGTAACACTTATTCGAATAAAACAACACAAGAAAAACAAAACTCAATCAGCAGAGATATAACAAATATATTAATTTAACTACACAATTAATTCAAAGAAATAAAGATAACAAGTATGACTTACCACAATCAGATTACTTAATTACGAAATAAACCTAACCCTACTCTAAGTGTTCCGTTCCTAAAAATCGCCCAAATTATGTAGATTCACAATCTCATAAAAAATATCTTTGATTTCGCTTTGGTCCGGCTCAAATAGCCGAAGAAATAACAGTTTTATGAGCAATTTGAATAATTTATTTTTATTTACAAGAAAAAATGGCAACACCGCTTATTTTTCACGAAATTTAAAGTAATTTCCAGAACTATCCGATTGACCTGTTTTGATTATGACGTAATAGTTGTTTGCTTTGGAGAATGTCAGAACATTCGAGTAATCTTACTGAATGGTATAAATACGATTCGCTGAAAAGCAGTAATTATAAAATTGGATGTTTCGTTGTGGTAACTTAAAATTGGAAAATTGTTAACTGTGTGAAGTCATAGTTTTTGAACGCAAGTCTTTGGTGATCTACGTGATTGTGAAGAATTAAGCTATTGAGCTTTAACCTGTTGCTTTGATTTATACTATTCGGGCTCCTAAATGGATTGGAGCATATTTCTTAATAAAGAAGATATTGTGGTAGTCTGAGCTGTGATTTAGCTAGACTATATTTTTGCTGTCGCTGGTTCGAAGGTCAGATCCAGCAAGAAGATTAAGAATTATTGTTTAGTAGACACCGAGATTGTGTTATTGGCGAGGCCTTCTTAGCAGGCGCCAAAAAAGGTAGACGATTAAACAACGTACTAAGTTACCAAATAAATTCTACAAAATTTCAAAAAACTTTTTAACATCGGAATAAAATTTAAAAAACTTTCCAAAATTTAGAAAACTAAAATTTGTGGAAGTAACAAAATTTCAAAAACTATTTACTAAATTTCTCCAAAATTTCAAAAACTTTTCGCAAGGTTAACAAGCAAATTTCAAAAGATTTTTCACAAGCTAACAAGTAAATTTCAACAAGTAAAGTTTTAAGAAGATCAAGTAAATTTGTTATATAAGAAGAGCTCTTAAATTGAATAATCTACTTTGAAATAAACTGTTGGTAAAATTGCTTAATTTAATTGAACTGTGTGAAAAGAATAATTTAATTTGAAGACTCCAGAGGGGAATTGCAAGAAAATTCCTCACAACTAAAGGTACCGTGGAATTTGGATTTTCTTTTATTTAGCTGTGAACTGGTAGTTTATTAATTTGTGGTAATTGTGATTTATTTCATTTGGTAGTGTATTTATTGTTAAGAATTTTAGCTATGTCTAGTAAAGATATTGACGTAGGGCTGCCCGATGTTGGCCCGTCTGGTTTGGGGTTAGATGAGGTTGTCCTGGGGGGGGTGAAGGTTGGTACTCGCTTAGGGATGACCACTAGATCTATGGCCAGGGGGGTAGAAAATGATGGGATTATTGACCCAGAGGATAGTGTCTCCAACTTGGGATCCAGAGCTTCATGTACCTCTGTTTTGTCTGAAGCACAAATTGAAATTCAACGGCAGATGGAGACTAATCGCATCATGGCTGATTTAAGGTTAGCCAAACTAGCCCAGGAAGAAAGGCAGGCACAACTGGCCCAGGAGGAAAGGCAGGCACAACCAGCACGGGAGGAAAGGCAGGCAAAACTGGCATGGGAGGAGAAAGAGGCAGAGCTCAAGGCGGAGCTGGCCTTAAAAGAAGCAGCATTAAAGGCTGAATTTTTAAAGAAAGGCTTGGAATGCCGTAAGTCACGGTCTGGTTCTCAAGTCAGTTCAAGGCGGTCAGCCCACACCAGAACCGATTTTCTTGAAACCCATGGTGGGTATTTGAATACTAATAGTCAGCAAAGTAAGGCTGTGATCTCTGGTGGTGGTGGTGAGACTGGTGATGTGTTACTCCCCAAGACTGCTGTCCGGGAGAATTTAACATCGCAGAAGTTTTCTGACTCAAATAATTTGCTAGGTAGCAATGATAGGTCTCTGCAAGGCAATGTGGCTTTTGGGGCCGCCCGAAGTATGCCTCCTGAGTTTGATAATTATTTAGTTTCCCCTGGTGTGCCGACTGGTCAGGCAGAGACATGCCCTAAAAATTGTAGTCCATCTGGTGTTAATGCTGTTGAATATGATGGTGGTGTTAAAAATAAGTATGCTAGTGCTGCCTTACCTGCTGTTACGAATGCTAGATCTCGCAATGTTGGTGGTTTAAATTGGAATAATGGATTGTCTCCTGTGCAGTCAGGCTTGACTCAGCAGGACAGTTTCTTTCAATATCAAAATTGTCGTACTTTCATAGATAAGGCATCTTTGATTAATTACAACGGAAGTAATATGCCATATATTTTCTTTCATAATCGCATTAAGGCTTTAATGGATAGTTGTCCGTTCGAAAATTCACGTTTGACTTTGTTGCAAGCTGCTTGTGTTGGACTTGCTGGCCAAAATATTGCTAATCTGGTTGCTGACACACCTGGCCTGTCTGAGGCTAGGCGAATTGAAATGTCTCTTGAAAGATTGTCGCAGAGATTTGGTGTTAGAGGTGGTTTTTATGCTGAACCGGAAATCCGCAAGTTTCGGTATGGTGATAAATTAAAATCAGATTCGGCCTTTGCGCTAAAAGAATATAAAGACCAATTGTCTCAATGTTTGCTCTACGCCAAAGCTTATAATCAACCAGATAAAGTAGAAGGTCGATTTGTATTGGATTTGGCTAAGCGTTTGCCGGATGTAACTAAAAAAGAGTTCTTAAAGTTTTTGGCAAATCGGTTTGGACACACAAATGAGCCTAGTTTTGAAAGCTTATTTGAATTTATAACTGAAGAAGAATCTTACAAGTCGACAGATTTTGGTATTTCACTTCTAAATGCTTCAAGTGAATTGCGCAAATTCAAAAAGCCCCTTGATAAAAGTAAAAATGCTTGCCCAGTAAGACAAACTTCCTTTAAATCACCTAATCTCCCAAGAAGGTCTGATATAAATGATAAACAGAAGAAGTCTCCAACTACTAATAGTCGACGAGAGCATCTTATGTGCATCTACTGTTCTTTGAAAGGGCTGGTTGAGCATCATTATCTGCCAAATTGCTCTGAATTTTTGCGTTTGACACCTATTGATCGCAAAGATGTAATTGTTAAATCTGGTCGGTGCTTGAACTGTCTGCGTAAGCATTTTGTTAAAGATTGTTTTGCCCCCAATAGCTGTAGAAAATGTGGAGCTGCATATAGTAGAAAGCACTCTCTCTTGTTGCATGATGCCTTTGTTACACCATCTCAAGCATGTGAGAGTGGTGATAACACTTCAGAACCTTCAGTTACTGTGCGCAAAGTTGGTATTGGGAGTGTGAAGGCTGCCTTTAGTCGTGTCACTGCTGCCCGCATAATGAACCCTGTAAATGATAAAAGCAGGTTGGTGTATGTACAGCATGACCCAGGGTCACAGGTTACTCTGGTCTCAAACAAGCTGGTACAAGATTTAGGTCTAACTGCATTTGATAATGTTTCATTTGAAATGCAAACAATGACTAGTTGCAAGGCTACCACGGCAGATTTAGTCAAGTTTAATGTGCAGTCATTGCATACTGGTGAGATCTTTGGTAATGTGGTGTCAGTTGTCAATGAACCTTGGAGCGATGATGAAAATACTTTGCCTCATAAACAGGACTTGAGTGTGTATGAGCACTTTAATGATATTGAAATTGTTTGCTTGGATAATTGTCATAGTGTGGATGTGTTACTGGGCAATGACAATGCCCATCTTATGTATGCCAAGCAAGAACGAATGGGCAAGAGTCAAACTGACCCGCATGCACTACTCTCTCCATTAGGCTGGTTAGCTTTTGGAGGAAAAGCATCTTTAAATGAGGTACCTGTCAAAGTCTTAAGAGCCAATGTTGAAGACAAGCAAAGCAAGACATTAAGCTTGCAACAGGCTATTGACAGAAAAGATGCAGAAATTGCTGAATTGCGTAGTGTTGTTAAAGATTTATCTGTTGAAGATGAGATACCTCAATGGTCTCGCACTGATACTATTGCCAGTCAATTGGTAGAGCCCTCCATAAAGGTAAAAGATGACCGGTTTGAGATTCCCGTACCTGTGGTTGAGAAAGCAACATTACCTAATAACTTTGAGTTAGCACACGAGCGACTGTCTGCCCTGCATAAGAAGGCCCTTCGGCAACCTCATCTTAAAGAATTTTTAGTTGAATCTATGGCAGAAATGCAGTCCAATAATTACATTGAACGTGTGCCTGATGCTGATTGTGCGAATGACCAAAAATGGTATCTACCTTATTTTGTTACCTCTCAAGTTAAGAAGCGTATAGTGTATGATGGAAAGGCCAAGTTTAAGGGAACCTGTGTGAATGATATTATTATGTCTGGACCTGATCTTCTAAACCCCTTGCTGCATGTTTTAACCAGGTTTCGCTTAGGTAAGTATGCTTTGATGTCAGATGTCACAAAGTGTTTTTTCCAAATTCAGTTGCCAGCTGCCCAAAGAGACCTATTTCGCTTGCTGTGGTTCGAAAACAATGATGTAGAAAGAGGTAAGTTGGTATCCTACCGTTTTCGAGTCCATCCTTGGGGCATCAAAAGTAGCCCCTACATTGCCTGTCTTGCATTTAAGAAGCTTGTTGAGGAAAACCCCACATGTGCTAGTGACATGACCCTTCAAAATATACTGCAGAACATGTATATGGATGACCTTATTTTTTCAGTAGATAGTTTAGAGAGTGCACAGACAATCACAAATGAGGCAGTGAGTCTATTTAAAAGTCGTGGATTTAAACTTGTTAAGTGGAGCACAAATAGGGACACTATGAGTGTTTTGTCCTCTTTAGGTCCTGAACTTTTGTCAGCTTCTATAAGAGAATTAGACTTGTGTGGTGAAGAGCTAGCCTTGCCTTCTGCCAAAACCTTAGGCTGTGTCTGGGATCCTGACTCAGATGAGTTGCGTATTGACTGTTCATTAAAGCCTCTTGGTAAGTATACACGTAGAACCATGCTCAGTCAATTAGGACAGAATTTTGATCCACTGGGATTTGGGTCCCCTTTCTTTATTAAAGCATGTTTGATCTTGCAGCAGTTGGCTATAGATAAATATGATTGGGATACAAAAGTCCCAGATGAGATTGTTAAAGAGTGGGATGCATGGCTGCATTCACTTTCTTTGCTGCAGAGTTTTTCGCTTCCCCGGTGGTTATTCTTAAATAGCAATATACCTTGCTCAATTGATGATGTGAAATATGAGTTGCATGGGTTTAGCGACGCGTCAAATCAAGCTTTTTCTTCAGTGATATATCTGCGCAGATTAGTTAATGGTGCACCTAGTGTAGCTTTTATTTTTGGTAAATCTACAATTGTTCAGCGGCATCAGTCATCCTGGCCCATTGCAAGAAAAGAGTTAACAGCTGCCGTAAACACCTCCAAGTTGATGTATCAAGCAAATGAGGCTTTAAAACTGGACATTAGTAAGAGATACTTCTGGTGTGATTCTAAAACTGTGTTGTCTTGGATAAAGAATCCAGATTTACGCCTAAATAAGTTCATCACCAGACGAATTGACCACATCCTAATGCTGTCAAATGAATCAGACTGGAGATTTTGTCCAACAAATGTAAATGCTGCTGATGTGGGGTCTCGCCCCAATCTAATCTTGAAAGAAGAGTCACGTTCTCTTTGGCTAAATGGCCCACCATTCTTGGCTAAGTATGGTGAGACGGAAATACCTGTCCCAGAGCTTGTGCCCATACGAAAGATTGACGTCAAAAAGGATGAAGATCTGAACCAAATTGTGGAAGATAAGTTGGAAAGACTGATTGACAGCTCATCATCCTTATATGTATTGCAGAAGCGAGTGGCATATCTTCTATCTTTCCTGGATTATATTCGAAGCAAAGTCCAAAAGAGTAAGTATGTCCCTCCAAAACTGGATGCTTCTTGCTTAAGTAGGGCACTAGAAAGAATTGTGATCTTTGTCCAACGACGCATCTATGGTAAGTTTATTGAATCCCTAAGTGAGAAATCTCCAGATGCCTTTGATGAAATTATCAAGTGCTTAGAAAAGAAAACAGCACCTGAAAGTAGAAAAAGGGTAAAAGAGTTACGCTCTCTGAAGAAGTTTCGGCCATGCTTAGATGACAAAGGTGCATTACGTATAGAAGGCAGGTTAAATAGCTCTCCTGATATTGCATTTGATGCTAAACACCCACTCATCTTGCCATCTAGGCACAGTTTAACAAAGCTTGTTATCTTGTGGTATCATCATTGGAATTGTCACAGTGGAGTGCAACACACTTTGTTGTCAACTCGACAAAAATTTTGGATTACTAATGGTAATGCATCAGTACGAAGATATGTGAATGAGTGTGGTGTGTGTATGATTAAAAAGGCACAGCCTGTAAGGCAATTAATGTCAGATTTGCCACAGTCACGTGTTACTGCAAACAAAAAGCCCTTTTTTTACTGTGGTCTGGACTATTTTGGGCCCATGACATTTGTGGAAGGTGGAAGCCACAGGAAGGCCTGGGGCCTCTTATTTACTTGTATGTCATCAAGGGCCGTGCATGTTGAATTGGTGACTTCCCTGACTTTGAGTGAGTTTATACTAGCTTTTACCCGATTTACAGACTTACGAGGGCCAGTAAGTACAATTTATTCTGATAATGGAACTACATTCCAAGCTGCAGCCAAAGTGCTGCCAAAATTGCTTGAGTCTACAGAATTGAAAAATTCACTTCGTAAAAAAGGTATCAACTGGGAATTCATTCCCCCCTATGCACCCGCACAAGGTGGGGCTTGGGAAACTATGGTGAAGCAAATCAAGCATGTGATTGCTAATATACTTGAAAAGTCACAACGCAGACCCAGCTTTGTAGAATTGCTGACATACGTGGGAAGTGCCACCAAGAATGTAAATGATCGACCTTTGACCCCCTTAAGTGATGACCCTAGAGACTTTACAGCAATAACCCCTGCCTCGCTCTTAACTCCCTATTCAAGCCCATATTGTGTGGTAGGTTCACCACAACACAAAGACAATTTAAGGAGAGACTATCGCTTTAATATCTCTCTTAGTGATCAGTTTTGGAAAAAATGGCTGGAGTTTTACCTACCTTGGCAACAGGGGAGAAAGAAGTGGTTGAAAATGGCACAGAATCTAACGCCAGGCCAATTGGTAATCTTAACCTCAATGGAAGATATATCAAAACGAGGCAAATACCAACTTGGGAGGGTGCATGAGGTCATTCCCCAGAATAGAAATGGAAAGCAAATTGTGCGTAGAGTTAAAGTTGCCACTACTAGTACAGATGAAAGCACTGGTGATGTCAAAGTGGTTTATGTATTAAGGGACCTTTCTTGTATTGCCCCAGTAGACTGCCCCTTAGATAGCTGAATTTTCAACTTGGCAAGGATGACGGAGGGCAGACCCTGCCATAATATTTTTACTTGGTTGTGTTGTTATTTTCTGTGTTTTTGTTTATGTATGTGCTTCGCTTATTGGGTTTTCTATTGGAAGAATAAGACGTTCCTGTTGATAGTAGAAGACATTAGCTGTAGCCTATGCTATTTTGGCCCTATTTACATGTAATGAATCTGAGATATTGCTGCTTAAATTGTAAAAGAAAGCTGTGTACTACTTCTGCCCTTGTGATTCATAAATGCTGACTTTGAAATTGAATTGTTGATTTGAAGCAGGCAATAAGTTGCAGCAAATATAAACTACTGATGTTTCTGTTATTCACATTTGTGCTGTATACAAGATATTGATTACAATTGGCTGCAGTGTTAAAGTTAGTGTATTTCATTTATTTATTGTGCTGTGTTTCTTTTTTATTGAGTATTGAGTTAAGTGAAGTTGTGTATTTGTACATCGAATTCAAGTGTCTTTGTGATTTGTTAAGTTGCGATTTTTCGAACTTCATTTGTGTTTGAAATTTGACAACTGTGTGTCAAATTGGGGCCGCTTTGTTCCGTTCCTAAAAATCGCCCAAATTATGTAGATTCACAATCTCATAAAAAATATCTTTGATTTCGCTTTGGTCCGGCTCAAATAGCCGAAGAAATAACAGTTTTATGAGCAATTTGAATAATTTATTTTTATTTACAAGAAAAAATGGCAACACCGCTTATTTTTCACGAAATTTAAAGTAATTTCCAGAACTATCCGATTGACCTGTTTTGATTATGACGTAATAGTTGTTTGCTTTGGAGAATGTCAGAACATTCGAGTAATCTTACTGAATGGTATAAATACGATTCGCTGAAAAGCAGTAATTATAAAATTGGATGTTTCGTTGTGGTAACTTAAAATTGGAAAATTGTTAACTGTGTGAAGTCATAGTTTTTGAACGCAAGTCTTTGGTGATCTACGTGATTGTGAAGAATTAAGCTATTGAGCTTTAACCTGTTGCTTTGATTTATACTATTCGGGCTCCTAAGTGGATTGGAGCATATTTCTTAATAAAGAAGATATTGTGGTAGTCTGAGCTGTGATTTAGCTAGACTATATTTTTGCTGTCGCTGGTTCGAAGGTCAGATCCAGCAAGAAGATTAAGAATTATTGTTTAGTAGACACCGAGATTGTGTTATTGGCGAGGCCTTCTTAGCAGGCGCCAAAAAAGGTAGACGATTAAACAACGTACTAAGTTACCAAATAAATTCTACAAAATTTCAAAAAACTTTTTAACATCGGAATAAAATTTAAAAAACTTTCCAAAATTTAGAAAACTAAAATTTGTGGAAGTAACAAAATTTCAAAAACTATTTACTAAATTTCTCCACTAAGCAACAGCATATTTAAACACAAGAAAACACTTCCTAACCTTAAACTAGCTAAAACTCAATTGACCACGTTTTGTGAATGGGTTTGTCTTGATTATGACGTAATCGAAATTGTAGGGTTTCCGAATAAAGAAACGTAGACGTGATAGGATAATTCTCAAATCGCAATTATTATAAATCTCACCGTAACTTATGTATATTTTTAAATAAAGCAAACTATTATAGAATCACAAATAAGCCGTAGTCTTGCTGTATAATATAAACCCGAACTGTTTGGAGCCAAAAAGTTGGTCAAAACCAAAGTTTGGTCCTTACAGCTTGAATGTTGTTTCTTAACAAGTTTTTTTTGTCTTTTCCTGGCTTTGTGCCTTCAGTTTTTGGAAAAAACCTCAGTTAAGCTTACCTAGTTTCTTTAAAATTTAATTTTATTCCTGAAAAAAATTGGGTAAACATGGTCACCTATTGCCTCCTCAATTTGAGAAAATAGACCTAATATATTAAACCATGTATATATATATGAAGTTCCCTTAAAAGTCAGTATTTCAGTTCTAATACGCCTAAAACTAAAAAATAGAAATAATTTTACGCTGTCAAAATCGGCCTACTGTTGTCAGACTTAAAAGCTAGTGCGTCATTTCGTAGTTCTATATATCCCTGAGAGAAACATAAATATTCCATAGCGCTTCTTTCCACATTTTTCCTCCATTGGTCCTGATTTTCCAGTTTTGAAATGAAGTCAAAAGGGAAGTTTTCGTCTTAAACTAACAGATTTAAATGGTTGAAAGCTTTAAAAATGTTTGACGAGTAAGCCAATCTTGCAATAAATTCCTCGTCCTCTAAATCTTTTTGAAAAATAAAAATCATTCATTCTTCATTTCAAAAACCTACTTTGTTGAATTTTCTTAGGAGAGCCAATAAACTTCTGCGTGATAGAGGCGACAAGTGTAATCTGAACTGACATCTTTACAGAGAACCTTGTATTTAAAATTGACATTTTAACAAACTTGATGATTTTAACAACACTGTTCAAGCACATTAACAGCTTTGCAGGGAGTTTTTTTTGTATCTTGCGTTTTTGTTTGAAAAGAATAAATAGGCCTAAATTAAAATGTTTGCATTAAAAAATGCGTTAAAAGTTTAGATCAGCCATATCCAACCAAAATTTATTTCGCTATTTTAGAAAGGGCCGCAAACATAGGACACTCAAAGAAATTGCATAAAAATGAAAGCAAAAATGAACGCAG
This sequence comes from Diplosoma virens, assembly GCA_963680785.1. Taxonomy (NCBI): domain Eukaryota; kingdom Metazoa; phylum Chordata; class Ascidiacea; order Aplousobranchia; family Didemnidae; genus Diplosoma; species Diplosoma virens. The sequence continues at coordinate 12,102,889 of OY796884.1, read as the reverse complement.
AATCTTGCTCCGGTTTCTTAAAGTTTTGTCCCAAAACTCAGGTGTTCTCTAAAAAAAAAGGTCTTCATCTATTTTCTTGCTCCAATTTCTTAAGTTTCGTTCCAAAACTCCGGTGTTCTCTAAAGAAAAAAAGTTCTTTTCCTAGAATCTCCTCTTTGTCAATTTCCGCCCCAAATGTCTTTCAGCAATCTCGCGGAACTCTTCTTTGTAACCTTCATTGTAGCCAGAAAACTAGAAATCATCGCTAGGCCGCACCAGAACCTTAAGTCGGCTGCAGGTTGGACATCCCTGGTTTATATGAAATAGACTGCATTGGAAATTAAGCTAAAAAAGATGCGCTATAAAAATCCGATGAAAAATATCAAGTTTGAGAATACGAATTTTTTTCTAGATCTAAATACAGTAATAGTTTTTTTCAAGATATGATTTAAGATTATCGGTAGCTGAATAAATATTTAGTGCAAAATGGGATTGTCTTATTTGTTGATTAAGAAAGTAGGTAAAAAACCTACTTTAGGTAGGTACCGGTACAGTAAAAGGTAAAAGTAGGTATAGGACCTACTTTCTTGTTAGACGGAGCAACGACGGGACGGAGCTATTATATACGATATTTAAAAATTATAGCAAGCAAAATTAAACATTTCATTTATTTTGTAAAATTTTTATTAAAAAGCTGAACGTTTTCGACTATCATCAGTCCTTATCAAAGCATCTAAAATTGTTTAAAATCATCTAAAAATTTTTTTAACCATAAACGACAATTACAATCAATTAAAATATATAAAAAAAAACAACAATTTTCTCAAGTTTATGCTGTCACTGTTATTACTAATTCAGTTTATAGGCAAAGACAATTACACAAAACAACGTCAGAATTCACAGAGAAAAAAGGAGAAAAAAAGAGAAAAAAATGAGAAAAAAATAATAATTTTGCAAATCACATGACTAAAATTAGAAGAGTTGTAGTAAAAAAGACGAGCCATTTTCATACAGTTGTTTATTTAATTTAGGTTGATGTTTTTTAATTATTAACGCTTCGTGAATTTTACAGTCGTAATCTGATGAACATTTCTTTATAACACTAAAACGATGTATTAAGCTATCCATATCTTTTTTATTACACAAATTGCATTCAATAATATGATCTTTTATTTTGCTTTTGACCGAAGAGCCTAAATTAATTAAGCTACAAGAAATCAATCTGAATTCAAATCAAGTAATGGTAAGCTTCGATGTCAAATCCTTATTTACAAATGTTCCCTTACAAGAAACTATCGACCTTATTTCAAATAAAATTTATGACAAGAACTCAAATGCTAATCGCCTACCAATAAAAAAGAAAATCTTTAAAAAATTATTAAATTTAGCAACCAAAGGAATATTTTTATACAAAGACAAATTATATCAGCAAATTGATGGTGTTTCGATGGGTTCACCACTTGGTCCCACTATAGCTAACTTCTTTCTGGCTGAAACGGAAACTCGCCTTTTACAACAGCAATTCAATTCCGCCCCAAAAGTCTATTTTAGATATGTAGATGACATTTTTGCAATATTTAACAACGAAGCAGACAGTATGGAATTTCTAAATAGATTAAATTCACAACATAAAAACTTGCAATTTACAATGGAAAAGTCTACTAATACTCTCCCCTTTTTAGACATGGAACTTAAAATACACAACAATAACTTACAATCATGGATTTGGAGAAAACCGACTCATACTGGTGTTTTTCGGAATTTCAAAGCAATTTGCCCGTTAAAGTGGAAATCAAACTTAATTAGTTGTATGCTAAATCGTGCCAAAAATATTTGTTCCGATTGCCATCTATTCAAAAATGAAGTAGAAAAATTAAGATCAATGTTCTGTAATAATGGATACCCAAATTATTTTTTCGATAAAGTTTTTTACCAATTTATGAATAGTAGACAAACAAATTTAAATCAGACGCAACCTACCAATAAAAAAGAAAACATTACAGTTGAAATTCCATATGTGGGGAAACAGTCTCACATATTCGCAAAAGACATTTCGAAACTTATTTGGAAATTCTCTGCCGTGCACTTAACACCTATATATAAAACTTGCAAAGTTGGAAACTATTTCAATTTAAAATCTAACACACCTGCGCTTTTGTTATCAAATGTTGTCTATCGCTTTTCGTGCCCGTGTGATGCGGGTCTGACTTACATCGGTAAGTCAACACGTCATGTGATAACAAGAGCAAAGGAACACTTAAATTTAGGCTCTTCGGTCAAAAGCAAAATAAAAGATCATATTATTGAATGCAATTTGTGTAATAAAAAAGATATGGATAGCTTAATACATCGTTTTAGTGTTATAAAGAAATGTTCATCAGATTACGACTGTAAAATTCACGAAGCGTTAATAATTAAAAAACATCAACCTAAATTAAATAAACAACTGTATGAAAATGGCTCGTCTTTTTTACTACAACTCTTCTAATTTTAGTCATGTGATTTGCAAAATTATTATTTTTTTCTCATTTTTTTCTCTTTTTTTCTCCTTTTTTCTCTGTGAATTCTGACGTTGTTTTGTGTAATTGTCTTTGCCTATAAACTGAATTAGTAATAACAGTGACAGCATAAACTTGAGAAAATTGTTGTTTTTTTTTATATATTTTAATTGATTGTAATTGTCGTTTATGGTTAAAAAAATTTTTAGATGATTTTAAACAATTTTAGATGCTTTGATAAGGACTGATGATAGTCGAAAACGTTCAGCTTTTTAATAAAAATTTTACAAAATAAATGAAATGTTTAATTTTGCTTGCTATAATTTTTAAGTGGATTTTAAAAATCACCTCTCTTCCTAAATTATATACGATATTGATGTTCAAAATTCATATTACCTGGGACTTCCCCACGGGCAAACTTACTTAGGTGCTTTTTTTTCGGCATTAAACGGTCATATTGTAAATCTGATTGATACTTTGAAGGTTAAATTCGTACTGAACAGACGTGGTATTTTGGAAATCAGTATTTGCTTTATTTTTTTATTTAAATAAGTACCTTTTTTTGTGGTAATGTACACTGTAATCTTTCGATTTTTTGGCTTGCTTTAGATATACGTTGATTAAAATCCTTTACGACATTCAAAATGTGTACGTTAAGAATTTATTCTCAAAATATCAGTGGCGACAAAAATAGCGAAAAACTTGTTCTTCATGAAGAAATGAAAAATTGGACATTTGAAAATCGAATTAAAAGAATATTTAAAGAAATTTTAAAATTTGAAGATATTGATATTATTGCATTGAATGAGGTAATTTTTAACTTTTTAAACTTATTTGCTAACCTACATTTTATAAAAGTTAATAAAAAAAATGTAAAAATTATGAAATAATCATAAAATAATCTACTCGATCTGTTGACAAAGATCTTAAATATTTTTATAGTTTCATACAATATAGCCAAAATTTAAGAATAAACATTTTGTAGTTTAGAAGAAATTTGTTAAGAGTTTTTGTAAAATAAACAATAACATTAAAATGGATATGTTTTTAATGTAGCCTGGTTGATTACTTATGTTCTATCAAGCAATTTAGATTAATAAACTGTCAATTTTATTTGATAAAATTTTAATTTTGCATTTATTTGCACATTAATGAACTTATGCAATATTTTTTTTCAGGTACGATATCAAAAGAGAGTAGATCGGATAAAAAAATTTTTAGAAGATAAATTTTATGTCAAAGATTTTGCCAATAATAATATCAGTGACATGTCATTTCGCAATATTTTGTGTTTAAAAAAAGATTCTCAGGTAAACATTTAAAAATTATGATGGAATAGGTCTATGCTAATTTTAATCTTAATCAAAATATATTTTTTAATCATTTAAATAAAAACTGAATAAATACTTATGTTGCAATCATTGTTTAACACAATATTGTAATTGTTGATTATAGTATTGTTCAGTGCAAGTGGTAACTGTACGACGTGTCCGTTTCAACTTGATTATCATTTCTATGCCACCATTTAGTTTTTTTATATTTCCTGCTGAATTGTGTTATAGTGCCTTTAAAATGTAAACTTTTAATAGACTTCTATTTGTTTTAAAAATTGTATGCTAGCTGCATATAAATGTTTACATTAAATATTTTGTGAACAATTCAAGGAAACAGCTTTGCTTTACATTTCAGACATAAGGTTACAAACAATATAAAAGCTAAAAAAACAGTTCTAAAATTGCATTTAAATTAAAAGTACTTTTAATTTAAATGCAATACTTTTAATTTAAATGCAATTTACATTAAAAATACTTTTAATTTAAATGCAATTTTAGTAGTTATATATCATTGTATGTAGTAAAAATAGGTTAAGGTAGCTACCTGATGGTTTCCTTAACTTGAATGCCTTTGATGTTGTCCTGCCAATCAGAAGGGTGAATAGAAACAACGATGTAGAAATTAAAAATATTTAAGCATTAGACAGCATCTTAATGCCATACTGCATTTAAATTGATTTGAGTATTTATTTGAATTACTCATGTTTTATTTTTTCAAGTTTATCATGATTAGAAGCAGCCATATTGATTTTACAATACTTTTTTCAGTATCAATAAACTATGAGAATTTTTTTTAACAAGACAGCAGGTTTTTGGTAATAAAAAGATTATTTTTTGTACAGTGGAAACTTTTGAATTGGGAATGCCTATGGGTTGCAGAAAATGAAAAAGGACCTTATCTTTCAGACAAATATGCTAAAATTACTGGAGACTCCCATGGAAGATGTGTTGGGATTGTCTACCTTGCTCATAAACAAAATAAAAAAAAAGTAATAAATTTACTGTTTCTAAATTTTATCATTTTTTGGTTTAATAGTGCTTTCTTATTGTTGTATTGCATAATATTTTATTATACATATATGCCGTATTGAAAATGTAGTGAAATTTTTCACCCAACATAAATGTTACTAATTATTAAAAATGTTTCTTGAAGGATCATACTAAACTAAAAACAGCAAGATATTTTTATTTAAATTAACGATTGGTTAGTCTAAAACTCAACATCTTTAGAGACATAATTGTTCATACAGCAAGAACCACTAAAAACTTGTCTTGACCACCTGTTGCATTACAACAGCAGTTGAAAAACTTGTGAGCTTTTAATCACAAACTTTGTGAACTTAATATCAAAAATTGTCTTTTTTAATTTGATCATGTTAGACTGGCCAAACTATTTTTAAAAACTTTATTATTGATGATGGCTTTGTTTATATGATTTGTTTTGATTTGTTTGCTGTTTTGTCAACTCGGTAAAAACAAGTTAGTCATGACCTACAATACAGAAGCTAAAACCTATATATAATTTCTAATTTGCCACTAAAAAACAGATGATAATGTTCTGTAACATCGAAAAGTGGACCAAATCGATTTTATGTACTAAAAATTTCTATTGTAGTTTTGCCTTAACTCTCACGAGTTTTCTCAGCTAGTTAGTATCGAATTTTCCCCAATCAAGGTTCTATGTTTTACATTTCAGGTTTGCGTAGCGGTTTCTCACGTGGTGCCTTTCGGTGATGTAAAGTTTAACCAGCAGAAGGCCCTGTTATCGTTAAATAAGACCAATTCAAGAGAAAGTATCCCCACTATTATTGTGGGAGACGTTAATCGTTTTCCAGAGGAAGAAGAGCAATTCAACAAATCTTTGGAAGATTACAATCTACTCGAAGTTAAACCAAATAGGCTCGTGATTCCTTATAAAAATGGAGAAGCCGATAATATTACCTCAAAAGAAGACATCGGAACTTTTACTCCATGGCCCACGGACAAAATCTATAATGAAAAAAAATCTACCCCACTGCAACAGTCACGGTTGGATGCACATGTTTACACTGATGACCGCAATTTGGTTGAAGTTTGTGAAGCGGAAGTTCGGGCCGTCATGTTTCAAGACATTTCTCGACCACAAACTCCACCTCGTGAGGGCTTCAATAAAATTCGGTATATTCTCGATCGAAAAATGGCATCAGATCACATGCCTATTATCACCCGTTATAAAATTAAGTAAAGTTTGATAATTTTTTTGAAGATTTTGTTATAAGTCATTTTGAGGAAGAATTTCGATAACTATAACGTAGATGCGTCCTTTTTGTCTAATTTATTTTTTGATCAGTTGTTTGTGCCATGGCCTCCCCTTGGAGATCACTAATACAAGAAATTAACAAATCGCTATGTTTTTGGACGACAGACCTACAAAACCGAGGCGGATGCATAGTAAAAACTCTTTTTTCTACTTAAAAAGTTTTTTTCCGCTAAGCATATTTGATAGTGGTTGTATGCCCTCCTCTTTCAAAAATCCTCTGCATGCCACTGTCCTCCATCATGTTGCTTCATTATATTTTTCACTAACTTCTTGCACACTTTAAATTTGGATAATGGTTGCTTTTTAATGGAATTTATTTCTGAATACTTTTTTAATGAAATTTTAGTGGAATTTTATATCTCATTAATTTCAATAAAAATACGCAACAAAAAACATCACTTAATGAAACATTTAAGAATATACAATAATAGAATAGAATAGAACAATATACAAAAAGCTTGTAAATAATTAAATTAGATTATTTTTTGCCGCCAAAGTTAATTCAATAATCACTTGCGTTCTGTTTGATATAAACAAGTGTTTTTGCACTGTTTTTTTTTTCCGTTTAGTGCCGGGTTTCGCGACGCAACACCAAATTTTAAATCACGGTATACTCAGTCAAAATTTTTTTTAATTACAAATTTTTCAGAAATTTATATGGGACTTCAATTGTGCAAGTCAAAAACTGAAATTGTTTAAACTACATAAGGATTTCGGACTAAACTTATAAATTACCTAAACAATTTTTTAAAAGACGGAAATCGAGAGACAAACCAAATCCGATGCACACAAAAAAAATGACGCATTGTAGCGATTTTTTTTCCAAAGTAAAACAGCTGGAATTAATGGAGCCGGGAATTAATTGGTATAAATTGAAGATGAAGAAACTGCACTATGCATTACTTGTTTAGGGGTGCACTTTTCGCACGCGAGCGATAAAGCTATTGCATGAAAATATCTTATTGACAATAATCACAATCGGTTTTTTGTGTGGTCTAGCCAGACATGTCAAACACGCGGCCAGCAAAGGAATTTTTTAATCACTTGCTTAATTCAATTTTTTTTTATCTCTAAATTTATCCTCCTGACTAGCAGAAAAGCGACGGAGGCGCTAATACGATGAACCACGACCTGTTTTCGGAGATGTCAAAGTATTGCTGTCCGCTTAAATTTAATAGAAACATGACTGGAATTTAGATCTGCTTGCCAAGACCACCAAGCAGAAAGTGCCGTGAAGTGTCTTTCCCAAGTACACAACAGAATGGTGCGAAAAGTTTTGAACCCAGATCATGTCGATCACAATCCCGGCACTTTAACCACTCGACCACACAATTATAATAAATTAAAAAGTTTTAGGATGTAAGGTTTAGGGTTTATTAGGAAAGCGATGCGGAATTTTTTTGCAGAAACTGATTTTTTTAATTTTTCAATTAAAGACCAAAAAAGAAAAGGTTTTAATTTATAGAGCAGCTCGCTTCATTTAAGTTAAAACTTTTTTTAATCTTTTTGATTTCAACGTAAATTTTTAAAGTTTCAATCCTGGGAACTACATTCGGAGAGTAATTTGAGTTAAGACCGAAAAACAAGGTCTTCTCCTTAATTCATATAGTACATACTGTCCAGAATTGCCGTTTGTTTTAAGCAGTCTTGCATTCAAGTAGTTTTTTAAAATTCAAAAATTGTTACCAAAGTGAAGACCAAAAAAAAAAGATATCATTATATTTAACCTTACCATACGTCCCGCTTTTTAGGTTTTGTCGCGCGTCATGCACCATTAACATTAAGTCCAGATATTTCCAAGTTTTAGATAATACTGTTTTTTAGGGACGAAATCCAAGACAGATTCGAAGTGAAGACTTTATTTCAGAGAACACTACTTTTATGGGACGAAAGTTGAGATATCTGAGACAGATTCAAAGTGAAGACCTTTTTTATTTGGAGAACACTGCTTTTTAAAAACAAATTTTTTTTAACGAACATCCCGTACTTAAAGAACTGACATTAACTCTGTTTTGACGATATTTGTATTTTGTGTCACGGAGTATGTGTGAGGAACCTCATACTGGAAGAACTGATGTCAAATCTGTCTTGATGATCTTTTTATTTTGTATCACGGAGTATCTGTGAGGAATTTTATACTAGAAGAATTGATATCAAGTCTGACTTGATAATATTTTTATTTTGTATCAAGCAGCATCTGCAAGAAACTTCATACAAGAAGAATTGATATCAAGTCTGTCTTGATGATATTTTTATGTTGTATCACAGAGTATCTGTGAGGAATCTCATACTTGAAGAACTGATATCAAATCTGTTTTGATGATAATTTTATTTCTTGATGATATTTTTATGTTGTATCACGAAGTATTTGTGAGGAACCTTATATTTAAAGAACTGATATCAAATCTGTCTTGATGATACTTTTATTTTGTATCATGGAGTAACTGTGAAAAACCTCGTACTTGAAAAACTGATATGAATTCTGTCTTGATGATATTTTTGTTTTATATTTATTTATTTTTTATTTTCAATTTTATTTTAAATTTTTTATTTTATTTATTTAACCCATTCGCGCCATTCTGTTGTGTCCTTGGGAAAGACACTTCACGGCACATTCCCCTGCTTGGTGGTCCTGGCAAGCAGTTCTAAATTACAGTAATATCTCTACTAAATTTCTAGTGGACAGCAATATCTTGGTATCTCCGGAAGCTGGTCGGGGTAATTCTTACCCTATGTATAGCGCCTCTATCGCTTTCCTGCGAGTCAGGAGGATAAATATAGAGGTAAAAATAAAAAGAAAAAAAAAATGTTCCTCTAGACTCTCGTCAAAAAACACAGTGTCATTCACTGTAGTGATATTGTGCAATAGATGACGTAGTGTTTTCTTAAACGCTTCTAATCTTAATCAGCGCCTTCTGCTCGAACAATTATTGGACACGCGCATCTCCAAGCATAATTGTTACAAGTTAAATATGCGCCTTTATTTTGGTTCATCAGTCAGTTCAAAGTTATCAAGCTACTACAGCAAACGAACTAAAAGCATTCTATTTCAATACGGTTGTTTTTTGGCTAAGTGATTTTTGTGAATTTTAATTATTGTTATTTAATAAACCTGTGTATTCGTGCAAAGATACAACAGGCAAAAGTGGCGACGAGGATTCAAGTAACTCATCTGCGTCAAGAATTTTAAAGAAAATTTGTTGAATCTGCATTAAAGCTTGAATTGTCAAAATGAGTGAAATTTCTGAACTGATTTTGTTGTTAAATAAGCAACACCAAGAGCAAATGGCAGTTTTACGCGACGAGCATCGCGAGCAGAACAAGCAACACCAAGAGCAAATGACAATGCTTCAAGAGCAGCTGAAAACTTTACAAAGCAGATTGAACAACCCGCGAGAAAATGTTCCAACACCGATGGCAAGTTTTCAACCATTCGATTCCACATCTGAGTTATGGACTGATTATTTGGCAAGGTTCCGAACATTCATCACTGCTAACTCTATTCCCGACAACAAGCAAGCACAAATTTTTCTTACCAACCAATCTAACTCCGTTTACAAAATGCTTAGCAACTTAGCGGCTCAGCAACAACCTGTCAAAAGCATACATGAGCTAACCATGAATGATATTCAGACGTTTATGGCAGAGCAGTTTGATCCAAAACGATTTGTTGTCAGAGAACGTTTCAAGTTCTGGTCTGACATGAAACGCAAACCTGGCGAAACTATTCCTGAACTGGCAAGCAGAATACGACAAGATGCAGCTACATGTGATTTTCAATCCATTAAAGATCCTTTAGATGAAGCCTTGCGAACTAAATTTATCTGTTCAGTCGACAACGAAGCAGTTTTGAAGACACTCTTCAAGCTCAAGGACGATGAACTGAAGTTTAGCAACGCCATCAGAGTGGCTCAAGAAGTGGAAGAAGCAGCCAAGGTAGCAAAGGAAACAGTACACGGTCAACCTTCTACGTCGGTCCAGAAAGTTTATCACGCAAAGTCCAAAACTTCCAAAACGCAAGAAAAGAAAACCGCCTGCTTTAGGTGTGGAAATTCTGGACATTTTAGCAAAGCTTGTCCCCACATTAAAGCTATTTGCAGAAGCGACTAAGAGGTAACAGTAAGCTTGTGAAACAACAGGTGAAATTGGTGCACAAAGTCCAATGTTCTGTTTCACCCATCTATCAAACTATTAGACTTAATGACCACAGAATTAAGTTTGAAATTGATAGCGGAGCCAGTGACACATTTTGCTGTGAAGCGACGTGGCAAACGCTGGGTAAACCCATTCTACAACCTGTATCAGTTCAATATCAAGTTGCTGAAGGTAGCCCGCTACCCGTCGTGGGACAATTCCAATCAACTGCAAGTATTGATGGAAAATCACCTGACGTGACCTTTCCTGTAATTGTCACTAAGGTGCCCAATCTAAATTTACTAGGTCGTCTGGCGATGATGAAGTTGAAACTCGCCAACTTAACTGATCACTTCAGAGAAAACCTAAGTTGTGCTGAATCTACTGCAACGATAGAGCACGTCACTACAACTGGTCCAGAAAACTCTTTAGATGCGGCATGTATTCAATTATGTGGAGAGTTTCCTACTTTATTTGAATCTACATTGGGTTGTCTAAAAGATTTTTCACTGGACATACGGTTTAAACCTGAAGCTAAACCTATTTTCAAGAAGCCAAGACCTGTTCCGTTCTCAATCCTACAAGATTTAAACGAAGCATACGAAGCAGGAATTAAGAGAGGTGTATGGGAGCTTACAGATTTTAACTCGTACGGCACCCCCGTGGTTCCTACTGTAAACTCGCAACTGGAAGACCATCGTCAACCAATCCCTCTCCCAGAAGATCTAATGCGCAAGCTAGGACGTGGTTACTGCTTTAGTAAGATTGATCTAGCTAATGCATATAATCAAATCTGTCTTTCTCCTGACAGCCAGAAGAAGCTGGCTCTCAGCACTCACAAAGGAGTTTTACTTCAGAAAAGACTTCCTTTCGGAATTAAATCCGCACCAGGGTATTTCCAAGAAATCATGGAACAGTTAACGCAAAATTTGCGAGGAGTTGCCGTGTATTTCGATGATATTTTGGTAAGTGGTGACAACGCAAAAGATCATTTGATGAACCTGCGAGCTTTGTTCAAAAGACTAGAAGAAAAAGGTCTTCGCTGCAACCGTGAGAAATGTGTTTTCGCCCAAGTATCAATTGATTACCTGGGTCACACTTTATCAAGTCGAGGAATTGCAAAAGGGTCCAAAGTTGATGCCATACTAGAAATGCCTATACCCAAGAACATTTCTACGTTAAAATCTTTTTTAGCATCTGTGCAGTTTTATTCTAAATTCTTACCTCCATATTTTTCGGAAATCACCGAGCCGTTGTACAAGCTTACACGCAAAGGACAACAGTGGAAGTGGGGTGAAGTAGAAGCGACATCTTTCAAAAAGATCAAACGGTTACTATGCACAGAGACTGTACTTGCGCACTATGACCCATCTCTTCCGTTGGGTTTATCTTGTGACGCCTCAGAATGCGGAATTGGAGCGGTATTATTTCATCGCTTTGCAGACGGAAGCGAGCGTCCCATTCTCAATATTTCTAAAATTCTATCGGCAACACAAAGACGCTACAGCCAAATACAGAAAGAAGCACTATCCTTAGTGTACGCTTTGAAGAAATTTCATCAGTTTCTGTACGGTCGTAAGTTCATTGTGGTCACCGATCACAAACCTTTAGTGACCTTGTTTGCCCCTGATAAAGGTACTCCTGCAATGGCCGCGAATCGACTTGCACGATGGGCATTACTAGTCCATCAATATGACTACACGGTGGAATACCGTAGAAGCAAGGATCATGGCAATGCCGATGCTCTTAGTCGCTTGCCATTTTCAAATGACACAAGTTTTGATGGGGAGGAGATGGAAGATGATGTCGATAGCGTTTGTTTAGTTCGAACAATCAGTCGTCAAATCAATCCTGACAATCCATTGCTTGTGGTCAGAGAGACTGCCAAGGATCCAATTCTTGCCCAAGTAATGCAATTTGTGAAGGAGGGATGACCGCATGCATTTTCGGAAGAGCTTAAAGACTTCAAAAAGTTGGAAAATTCGTTGTCAACAGAGAATGGTTGCGTTTTTTACGGCTTACGGGTAATAATTCCTTCAACCCTACGTAATCATATTCTTAAATTATTACACCTTGGACATTTCGGCATGCAACGGATGAAACAACTTGCAGGTCAACTGTCTATTGGCCTAGAATTGACTTTGACATTGAGGATTTATGTCGCAAATGCACTTCCTGTGGCCAATTTCAAAATAAGCCGGATAAACCTTCAATCCATCCGTGGATGATGCCAGAAAAACCATGGTCAAGACTCCACTTGGACCATGCGATCAACTTTCTAGGAAGAAACTGGTTAGTCCTTGTAGACGCTTATTCAAAATATCCTTGCATTCATCCAACAACCTCAACGTCTTCGAAAAGTACTACTGCTATACTTGAACAAGAATTTGCTCATTTCGGATATCCCCACACGTTGGTGACCGATAATGCCACAACATTCATGTCTCAAGAGTTCCAAGCTTGGTGCAAACAACGAGGCATTGTACATCTCACCGGAGCACCTTATCATCCAGCAACAAACGGTGCTGCCGAGCGTTTGATACAATCGTTCAAACAGGCATTGAGAAAATCCTCGTTACCTCCAAAGGAAGCTTTGCAAGAATTTCTAATGCAATATAGAGGAATTCCTTTTGCATCGGGACTGTCACCAAGCGAATTATTGAATGGAAGAAGAATACGCACCAAAATTGACACTTTGGTTCCATCCATTCCGCATCTCCTGCAGGGAAGACAGTCAAGACAAGCGAGCAAGCATTCAAATGCTGAAGACTCGGAGGTGGTTTCGAAAGTCGAACATCATTACTCACTAGGAGACCCTTGTTATTACGCACTGTACTTCGGCCCTAGAAGAGATCGTGACCCACGATGGGTGCCTGCGATAGTTACGAAAGTCCATAGTGCACGAAGCGTCAATGTACGAGTCATTCCTCGAGGACCAACTTGGAGAAGACATCTTGATCAACTTCGACCTCGATACGGTTCGGATCAAGATGATGATCCCTGTGAAATCCCAACGAGCGTTTTGTCTACAGAAACACTTCCAGCCGGGACTGACCACGCATCTAAGTTTAATTTGGGATTACTTAATTATGGTTTACTTTAAAAAAGATTTAACGTAATCTGGCAACACCTATAAATTACCAAGGGGCTTCCCCACTGGAAAATTTTTTATCAATGGAGGGCTTTTTAAAATTGTTTGCAGAGTCATTTGGTTAGCCGGATCTTTGTGGTGTTGACACTTAAAGCCAGGGGTTTTCAACCTATGGGCCATGGCCCAGTAGTGGGCCACAGTGGTTTTTTTAGTGGGCCATGGAGCATAAATCAAAATGAAAGCATTATGTCTAATATATATGTATCATTAGGCTTGCCATCCGTCCCATTTTTTAGGCATTTTTCTGGCGTCCTGTGCAGTCAACCACATTAAGATTTTTTTTTTTTAGAGAACACTATGATTTTGGGACAAAAATAGGGAAAATTGACAGCAATTCCAAGTGAAGACCTTTTTTTTTTTAGAGAACACTATGTGACCAAAGTGGGTTGTGAAGTTAACTTGGGTTGAAAAATAGGCCACGGTACAGAAAAGGTTGAAAACCACTGCTTTAAGCGAATTAATAGAGAAATTAATGCAAAATCATCAAAAAAGCAGCCAGGGTTTGTTTAATGAAGATAGATAATTAAGTAGAACGTTATCTTCCACCCATCTTCCACCCATAAATTTTCACAACCAGTTATATTAAAATTGATGTTTTCTTTTACACAAACATTGACATCCTTTTTTAGATACATAGCCACACCACCAGCATTTGTGGAGGAGTCGTTATGTATAATATCATAATCATTAAGAGAAACATTATCAATACATGTATTTTTAATATTTGATTCTGAAATTGCTATAATATCATAAGTTAAAATGAAAAATGCTTAGGTCAGTTTTTGTGCTTTCAGCAAATATCTTTTTCATTTCTCCCACATTATAATATTTGGTATTATCAGCATCATCAATTATTTTTGCACATCTATAATTATTTTCAGAAATAAGGTCCAATGGTATCTGATTGTTTGGTTTTGTTAACATTAAATCAATTACTTCATATTTTTACAGATATTATACAGATTTTTACTGAACATTTTTAAAAAATTTGCTCGTTTTTCATGTACAGTATGTTTCATCTAGTTAAGTTCAGCGCTAATGTCTTTACAGGTTTGAAGAAAATTAGAAACAAGAAAAAAGTAAAACGAGAGTATGTCTAGCAATATAAAACCGCCAAACTGCAGAATAATAGTATCTCAAGTCAGTGGTGGATATTCCAATTTAGGGGCCTGAGGCAAGAATTTTCAAAAATTTATGTTGTCTGAGAAAAAAAAGAGGTATGATCTGGGCTTGCGTATTTTTCTCCCAAAATCAAGGTGTTCTCTAAAAAAAAAAAAAAATTTCATCTCTGATTTTCCCATTTTTCACCCAAAATCAAAGTATTCTCTAAAAAAAAAAAGGTCTTTACTTAAAGTTGGAAATATATAACCGGACAATAAAAAAACGGGACATATTGGTTAACCGGGCGGGACGTCGGGACAAGGCCTAAAAAACGGGACTGTCCCGGCTAAAACGGGACGTATGGCCACCCTATGTAAACATGTTCAGCTAATTGTCGGCAGCGTGGTCGAGTGGTTGAAGTGCCGGGCTCGTGACTAACGTGGTCTCGGTTCAAAACTCACTCGCGCCATTCTGTTGTGCCCTTGGGAAAGACATTTTACGGCACTTTCCACCGGTACCTGCAAATACTACAGGAGCCGCATGGAGCCGCATGGAGCCGCATGGAGCCGCATGGAGCCGCATGGAGCTGCATGGAGCTGCATGGAGCAACCGTGTAAACTTCAAATACTACAGGAGCCGTATGGAGACCCTTTCAATTAGGTCTAGAGATGCATGGAGCTGCATGGAGCTGCATAGAGCCGCATGGAGCCGCATGGAGCCGCATGGAGCCGCATGGAGCTGCATGGAGCCACCGTGTAAACTTCAAATACTACAGGAGCCGTATGGAGACCCTTTCAATTAGGTCTAGAGATGCACGGAACCGCATAGAGCCGCATGGAGCCGCATGGAGCCGCATGGAGCTGCATGGAGCAACCGTGTAAACTTCAAATACTACAGGAGCCGTATGGAGACCTTTTCAATTAGGTCTAGAGATGCATGGAGCCGCATGGAGCTGCATGGAGCCTCATGGAGCTGCATGGAGCCACCGTGTAAACTTCAAATACTATAGGAGCCGTATGGAGACCCTTTCAATTAGGTCTAGAGATGCACGGAACCGCATAGAGCTGCATGGAGCTGCATGGAGCAACCGTGTAAACTTCAAATACCACTGGAGCCGTATGGAGACCTTTTAAATTAGGTCTAGAGATGCATGGAGCCGCATGGAGCTGCATGGAGCCGCATGGAGCCGCATGGAACCACTGTGTAAACTTCAAATACTACACGGAGCCGTATGGAGATCCTTTAAATTAGGTCTAGAGATGCATGGAGCCACACGGAGCTGCATGGAGCCACCTTGTAAACTTAAAATACTACAGGAGCGGTATGGAGACCCTTTAAATTAAGTTTAGAGATGCATGGAGCCGCATGGAGCTGCATGAAGCAGCATGGAGTCACCGTTTCAATTTCAAATACTACAAGAGCCGTATGGAGACCCCTTCAATTAGATCTAGAGATGCATGGAGCCGCATGGAGCCGCTTGAAACTGCGTGGAGCAGCATGGAGCCACCGTTTCAACTTCAAATACTGCAGGAGCCGTATGGAGACCCTTTCAATTAGGTCTAGAGATGCACGGAACCGCATAGAGCCGCATGGAGCCGCATGGAGCCTCATGGAGCCACTGTATAAACTTCAAATACTACAAGAGCCGTATGGAGACCTGTACTACAGGAGCCGCATGGAGCCGCATGGAGCCACCGTGTAAACTTCAAATACTACAGGAGCCGTATGGAGACCCTTTCAATTAGGTCTAGAGATGCATGGAGCCGCATGGAGCCACCGTGTAAACTTCAAATTAAGTCTAGAGATGCATGGAGCCGCATGGAGCCGCATGGACCCGCATGAAGTCGCATGGAGCTGCATGGAGCAGCATGGAATCACCGTGTAAACTTCAAATACTACAGGAGCCGTATGGAGACCCTTTCAATTAGGTTTAGAGATGCTTGGAGCTGCATGGAGCCGCATGGAGCAGCATGCAGCCACCGTTTCAACTTTATATACTACAGGAGCCGTATGGAGACCCTTTCAATTAGGTTTAGAGATGCATGGAACCGCATGGAGCCGCATAGAGCCGCATGGAGCCGTATGGAGCCGCATGGAGCTGCAACGAGCCGCATGCAACCACTGTGTAAACTTCAAATACTACAGGAGCCGTATGGAGACCCTTTAAATTAGGTCTAGAGACGCATGGAGCCGCATTGAACCGCATGGAGCTGCATGGAGCAACAGGGAGCCACCGTGTAAACTTTAAATACTACAGGAGTTGTATGGAGATCCTTTAAATTAAGTCTAGAAATGCATGGAGCCACTGTGTAAACTTGAAATACTACAGGAGCCGTATGAAAATCCTTTAAATTAAGTTTAGAGATGTACCTGCAAATACTACAGGAGCCGCATGGAGCCGCATGGAAACACTGTGTAAACTTCAAATACTACAGGAGCCGTATGGAGACCCTTTAAATTAGGTCTAGAGACGCATGGAGCCGCATGAAACCGCATGGAGCTGCATGGAGCAACAGGGAGCCACCGTGTAAACTTTAAATACTACAGGAGTCGTATGGAGACCTTTTAAATTAAGTCTAGAGATGCATGGAGCCACTGTGTAAACTTGAAATACTACAGGAGCCGTATGAAAATCCTTTAAATTAAGTCTAGAGATGTACCTGCAAATACTACAGGAGCCGCATGGAGCCACCATGTAAACTTTAAATACTACAGGAGCCGTATGGAGACCCTTTAAATTAGGTCTAGAGATGCATGGAGCTGCATGGAGCCACCTTGCATACTTCAGATATTACAGGAGCCGTATGGAGACCCTTTCAATTAGGTCTAGGTATGCATGGAGCCGCCTGGAGCTGCATGGAGCCGCATGAAACTACTGTATAAACTTCAAATACTACAGGAGCCGTATGGAGACCCTTTAAATTTAGTCTAGAGATGCATGGACCTGCATGAAGCCGCATGGAGGCACCGTGTAAACTTTAAATACTACAGGAACCGTATGGAGACCCTTTCAATTAGGTCTAGAGATGCATGGAGCCGCATGGAGCTGCATGGAACAGCATGGAACCACCGTGTAAACTTGAATTACTACAGGAGCCGTATGGAGACCCTTTCAATTAAGTTTAGAGATGCATGGAGCCGCATGGAGCTTCATGGAGCAGCATGGAGTCACCGTTTCAATTTCAAATACTACATGAGCCGTATGGAGACCCCTTCAATTAGATCTAGAGATGCATGGAGCCGCATAAAGCCGCCTGAAGCTGCCTGGAGCAGCATGGAGCTACCGTTTCAACTTCAAATACTACAGGAGCCGTATGGAGACCCTTTCAATTAGGTCTAGAGATGCACGAAATCGCATAGAGCCGCATAGAGCCGCATGGAGCCGCATGGAGCTGCAACCAGCCGCATGCAACCACTGTGTAAACTTCAAATACTACAGGAGCCGTACGGAGACCCTTTCAATTAGGTCTAGAGACGCATGGAGTCGCATGGAGTTGCATGGAGCTGCATGGAGCAACAGGGAGCCACCGTGTAAACTTTAAATACTACAGGAGTCGTATGGAGATCCTTTAAATTAAGTCTAGAGATGCATGGAGCCACTTTGTAAACTTGAAATACTACAGGAGCCGTATGAAAATCCTTTAAATTAAGTCTAGAGATGTACCTGCAAATACTACAGGAGCCGCATGGAGCCGCATGGAGCCACCGTGTAAACTTTAAATACTACAGGAGCCGTATGGAGACCCTTTAAATTAGGTCTAGAGATGAATAGAGCCGCATGAAGCTGCATAGAACCGCATGGAACCGCATGGAACCGCATGGAGCCACTTTGTATACTTCAAATTCAACAGGAGCCATATGGAGATCTTTTAAATTAGGTCTAGACATGCATGGAGCCGCATGGAGCCACTTTGTATACTTCAGATACTACAGGAACCATATGAAGACCTTTTAAATTAGGTCTAGAGATGCATGGAGCCGCATGGAGGCACTTTGTATACTTCAGATACTACAGGAGCCATATGAAGATTTTTTAAATTAGGTCTAGAGATGCATGGAGCCGCATGGAGCCACTTTGTATACTTCAAATACTACAGGAGCCGATGGAGACTCTTTAAATAAAGTCTAGACATGCATGGAGCCGCATGGAGCCACTTTGTATACTTCAAATACTACAGGAGTCATATGGAGACCTTTTAAATTAGATCTAGAGATGCATGGAGCCGCATGGAGCCACCTTGTAAACTTCAAATACTACAGGAGCCGTATGGAGAACTTTAAATTAGGTCTAGACATGCATGGAGCCGCATGGAGCCACCGTGTATACTTCAAATACAACAGGAGCCGTATGGAAATCTTTTAAATTAGGTCTAGAGATGCATGGAGCCGCATGGAACCGCATGGAGCCACCGTGTAAACTTCAAATACTACAGGAACCGTATGGAGATTTTTTAAATTAGGTCCAGAGATGCATGGAGCCGCATGGAGCAGCATGCAACCGCATGGAGCCATTGTGTAAACTACAAATACTACAGGAGCCGTATGGAGACCCTTTAAATTACATCTAGAGATCCATGAAATGGCATGGAGCCACCGTGTATACGTCAAATACAACAGGAGCCATATGGAGACCATTTAAATTAGGTCTAGAGGTGCATGGAGCTGCATGGAGCCACCGTGAAAGCTTGAAATACTACAAGAGCTGCATGGAGACCCTTTAAACAAAGTCTAGGAATGCATAGAGCGGCATAAAGCCACCGTGTAAACTTCAAATACCACAGGAGCCGCATGGAGATCTTTTAAATAAAGTCTAGAGATGCATGGAGCCACAATGTATACTTCGAATATTACAGGAGCCGCCACATACCTTTTAAATATTGTCTAGAGATGCATGAAGTCGCATGGAGACTTTTAAATTATTATTTAAAGGTGTATAGATGCATGAAGCCACAGGATAAACTGAAAATACTGCTGGAGCTGCATGGAAGCTTTCAAACTTTTGCGTAAAGTATTCTTTGTGATGTGTGCTGTTTGGGAAGTGAGATGGAAAGTGAGATGGGTGCTGTTTGGGAAGAATACTTTCAAAGTATTCTTCCCAAACAGCACCCATCTCACTTACTCAGGTAGAAAAAGCAGCGGACACATAGCCTTTAGCGTAAGTTAGTAAGTTAATCATCATCTTTTGTAATAAAAGCATGATATTCATGCTCAATTAGTGCTAACCTATTCTGGTTTCACAGGTGAAGTAAGCTACTTGACTAACAAGTATAACATAGTGAATCTATTAAATCATGTCTGAAAGACCAAGACGTTTTACTGAAGTTATTGCTATGCTCACATCTATAGACAAGGATGATTCTGGAGGGAAAAGTGAAACTGAAGAAGGCGACGTGTTAGATTGTCAACTTTGCTCCTCAGATGAGATGAGCGACGATGAAAAAGTTGAGCAATTTGATGATGCACAACTCATTGTTCATATAGGTAATTTACAAACTTCTGATACTAACGTTGAAATCTATTCTGCTACATGTTATAATGATGATTCTGGTTCAGGTGCTGCTGAAAGCTCGAGCACAAACGAGACAGCAAGAGATGGCACAAAATGGGAATTTATGGAATTCGGTCTAGAAGCACGAGGAAGGAGTGCAGCTCAGAATGTCCTAAATGAGCAATCAGGTTTATCACGCTTTGCCCTTAGAAGGGCAGACTCACCTGTTGGTGCTTTTCAAATTATATTTGATAACCATACTCGTATGCCCAAATACATTCAACAATGTACCAATGTAGAAGCTTGAAGAGTCTTAGACATTTGAAGAATGGGAGATTTCACTTTGTGAGCTCAATGCGTTTATTGCTCTGCTATATGTAGGAGCAGCGTGTGGTGGCAAAAACTTTCCCCTTTACAATTTTTGGAATGAAGAATGGGGTGTATCATTTTTTCAACAAACCATGTCAAGAAGTCATTGTCGTGAAATTATGCGTTTTCTACGGTTCGACTTGCGTAGCAAAAAGTCAGCACGCTGGCAAACTGACAAATTTGCTCTTATTTCAGATATTTCGAATAGGTCTGTAGATAACAGCATCAGTTGTTACCAACCTGGAAAAAATATTACGATTTATGAGAAGCTGTTTCTGAGAAAATCTCTTTGTAGGTTTATCCAGTATATGCCAAATAAGCCAGATAAGTTTGGCATGAAGTTCTGGTTAGCGGCTGGCGTGGAATCCAAGTATATCCTAGATGCCATTCTATATCTGGGCAAAGACAAGTCACGTCCAACCACCCAAAGGCTTAGTTAGTGACGAAGTTGTCATGACTCTCATGAAACCATTCATGAGAAAAGGTAGAAAAGTTACCACCGATAACTTTTTCACGTTGTTTTTACTTGCTAAAGAACTGAAAAAGAAGAAAGCCAGCTTTGTTGGAACTATGAACAAGGTTAGAGTTGAGTTGCCTGCATCTGCAAAATGCTTGCAACAACGTTATTCTAGTAAACTCATGAAGACAGGCAATATGGCAATTTTAACAGTATATCAGTGTAAGCCCAAGAAAAACGTTTGTGTTCTCAGTTCTCTGCATTTGTCTGTTGAGCTTGGCGAATCTGAAAAAAAGAAACTGGAAAAAATGGAATTTTATAACAAGAGCAAATGTGGTGTTGACGTGGCTGATCAAATGGCCAGGCAGTATTCAATCAAAGCAGACACCCGTCGGTGACCTGTTGCTGTTTTCTACAACATTCTGGATTTGGCAGGCATCAATGCATTTGTGCTCTATAAAAAAACAAACAGGTGACAAGGTTTCAAGACGAGATTTCTTGTTCAAGTTTGCTACAGAACTACGTGAAGTCTACATCGTTGAAGATCAAGCAGAAACACTACTATTGCTAGACCTTTCCGACTATCGACAGCTCCTAAAAAACACCAAAGCCGAGAAGCGTAAACAACGTCAAATAGCTGCAAACTGCACTCAAAACAAAACCAGCAAGCAAGTGCAACAAAACTGTATGTGGCAAGTGCACCGCCACGAAGCTTTTCGAATGCGTTATACAGTGTGTGCGACAACGCAAATATGAAACATTTTTCAATTTTATGTCCACTTTGTGCTCCTTCCTTCAAGTAAAACTGTTTTTTATGGATAGATTGATTGAGTTATGTTACCTGAGTATTTGTTCAACGCTTAAGTTGCATCCACACCACGCATATACTAGTAAAAATGCGTTTTCGGAGAAGCGGTCAAAATGACCGCTGCTGGCCGTTGAAGGCTTATCGCAACTCCGGCCGTTCTAGTGTTAAAAAAAAAAGTTTTCACTTTGAATCTCTCTCGGACTTCTACATTTTTTTTCTACAAAATGATTTAACTTTTGCACAACTACTCTAGTGGCGACCCATAGCCAATTAAACTGCGACCCACTTTTGGATCGCGACCTTGGGGTTGAGAAGCACTGCTTTATACTGTACTTCCAGTCTGATAAAAAAGTATTTCTTTAACTTTTGTGATTCATTTTACGATTTTCATATAGCCTGCTACCCTCTTTGCGCTCTGTTTAATGTAAATATTCTGTATGTAATACTAATGTAAAAAGATTTAAAAAGTATTGCATAAATTATCGTTGCGATCCTTATGAAAATAGTTCACGGAGGTAGCAACCTCCAGGTTGAGAAACGCCGAGATAAAACGTGGCTATGATTGGTATTATCCTTATTTTTCAATTTTATTTTTATTCCTGTTTCTTCTCCTGACTGGACGAAAAACGTCAGGGACGCTTACTTAGGGCAATTCTCAAGCAATTACCCCGACCTGCTTCCGGATATGCAAAAATACTGCTGTGTGGTTTAAATTTGTTATTTCTGTTCTTAGTTTATCTTCAGAGATATGACTTGAATTTAAAGCAGCTTGTTGCTGAGACCGTCTCCATCCAGTTCCATGGACTTCTGAACCACTTTAAAAAATCTATTTGCTGGTCTTGCTACATCTGAATTATATCTACAGCTTCATGCGTTTGTAGACAATTTTTTAGAGGTCTACATGCGGCTGTGATGACTGCAAGGCTTGAACCGAATTTTTTCTTCGCGTTCTTTATTATCAACAATTACTTTAACTGTTTTTTTTCATTTCCTGTGTTTCCCCAGAAGAATAAAGTTTTATTATTTATTTTGTCAAATTAAAAAACAAGAGATGATATACAAGGTGAAGCAACAGAACAACGGTGTAATTTATGTTTGAATGTCAGAATAGAATCCAAAATTAAACACTAAGAGCTGTTATTTGAATGCTTTCGTAAAAAAGTTAGAATAAGCATAAGAATAGAACGATTGCGCAATAAGTAGTAGCGGCCTTTTACCTTTCACAGTTAGACAAAATAAAACAACAAAAAATCACTATCGCTCCACAGCTCTTGCGGTTCTTGAAGCTTACTCGGCTGCTGTATGCCGCTCCACGCGTTTCTACACAATATGCTAAAAATGTTTATGCAGCTCCACGCTTCTCCAAACAACATTTTTAGATGTCTATATGCGACTCCTGTAGTATTTAAAATGTAATCTGTGCCATGTATCTTTACGCAAAAGTTTGAAAGCTTCCATGCAGCTCCAGCAGTATTTTCAGTTTATCCTGTGGCTTCATGCATCTATACACCTTTAAATAATAATTTAAAAGTCTCCATGCGACTTCATGCATCTCTAGACAATATTTAAAAGGTATGTGGCGGCTCCTGTAATATTCGAAGTATACATTGTGGCTCCATGCATCTCTAGACTTTATTTAAAAGATCTCCATGCGGCTCCTGTGGTATTTGAAGTTTACACGGTGGCTTTATGCCGCTCTATGCATTCCTAGACTTTGTTTAAAGGGTCTCCATGCAGCTCTTGTAGTATTTCAAGCTTTCACGGTGGCTCCATGCAGCTCCATGCACCTCTAGACCTAATTTAAATGGTCTCCATATGGCTCCTGTTGTATTTGACGTATACACGGTGGCTCCATGCCATTTCATGGATCTCTAGATGTAATTTAAAGGGTCTCCATACGGCTCCTGTAGTATTTGTAGTTTACACAATGGCTCCATGCGGTTGCATGCTGCTCCATGCGGCTCCATGCATCTCTGGACCTAATTTAAAAAATCTCCATACGGTTCCTGTAGTATTTGAAGTTTACACGGTGGCTCCATGCGGTTCCATGCGGCTCCATGCATCTCTAGACCTAATTTAAAAGATTTCCATACGGCTCCTGTTGTATTTGAAGTATACACGGTGGCTCCATGCGGCTCCATGCATCTCTAGACCTAATTTAAAGTTCTCCATACGGCTCCTGTAGTATTTGAAGTTTACAAGGTGGCTCCATGCGGCTCCATGCATCTCTAGATCTAATTTAAAAGGTCTCCATATGACTCCTGTAGTATTTGAAGTATACAAAGTGGCTCCATGCAGCTCCATGCATGTCTAGACCTAATTTAAAAGATCTCCATATGGCTCCTGTAGTATTTGAAGTATACAAAGTGGCTCCATGCGGTTCCATGCGGTTCCATGCGGTTCTATGCAGCTTCATGCGCCTCTATTCATCTCTAGACCTAATTTAAAGGGTCTCCATACGGCTCCTGTAGTATTTAAAGTTTATACAGTAGTTCCATGCGGCTCCATGCGGCTCCATGCAGCTCCATGCGGCTCCAGCCGGCTCCATGCTGCTCCATGCGGCTCCATGCATCTCTAGACTAAATTTAAAGGGTCTCCATACGGCTCCTGTAGTATTTAAAGTTTACACGGT